>CP099839.1:44644298-45244298 GCA_030062745.1 Capitulum mitella | reverse complement strand
TAAGACCGAGAATGGACGAAACCTAAATGAAATACGATGTATTTCATTGATGCAGACGATCTGACAGTCAACACCAAGCATTAAATGCCACAAGCGGTGTGAAGACGAGCATTCAACGAGAACGTATGGGCCTCGAATATATTTTAATTACGAAATGAGTACATACAGTTGACAATTAATGACGTATAACAAATTATATCCGTCACGTGTATAAGTCATGCATACCACTAAACACCATTGTGGCAAAACTTGCGGAGCGAATTGTGTTGGAATGTGTCGGTTTCACCGGTAGTGATATTTTCCGACCTCATTGTTCCTTTTTCCAGGCTGTTGTTCCACATCTCTGACGGTTCGCTTCTCTTAAAAGTAAGTACTTGCAGAACTATCCAGTCGTTTCTGAAGTGCGCCCCTAGAGGTCAACTTCGTAGAGGGAAAAAGCTGCAGAAAGAAAGTTAGGAGCATGGAGGAGAAACGTTTTTCCCCGTATTCGGTGAACACCAGCGGCCTTCTTGGGGGTCAAACATTGCAAGAACTAAATGAGGCAATGTATTGCACTTATTAAACTCTCGCTTAGCGTGCTGAGGCCATTTCCAGTCTAAATTGGTGTAATTAATAACGCTCGTTTTCGGCCATATTCTGCGAACTTCGTCGGTTCCCAGGAAGCTGAGATCAAAGAGCTTGGCGTTCTTTTGGTGCTCGGGTGCAAGATAAAAGGCATCTATGCCTTTATCAGAGTGAGTACATGTGTTCAAGTGAGAGCGTATGACAAGAGTTGAATGCTTTTAACGTTACTTGCCTAGTTGAAACACACTCTCAAAATCCTTTTTGATACGCCAGATAAATTACGTGTAAGGAACTAATCGTAAGGTGAAATTCCCCTCCAGAGCTCCGAACAGAATTCGTGCGTTCGTCCTCCAACTACGCGAGAAAAAAATCATTTTAAGGATACTTACCTAAGCTATTGCTAGACCAGCGTGCTCTCTGTTGAAAACATATCTTATCGAAATGTTTATCCACTCAACCTGACCACTCTCTTTTTGCGTAATGCAGTGGCGAATCTTCTGACAAAGTTAAAACGAGAGGCAGAATGATTCATGGCTGACGAGGGAACTTCGCCTGGAGACATGTGCCGAGCCCATTAGTATTCACCGCCAGTTCTTCATTACATCTTCATTAAATGTAAAACCAAACAAATAGTCATTACACTCCAGACACGCTGAAGGAGAAACCAATTTGTCGATTCTCTTGCACTGCAGTTCATTGTTTGGTTTTAAAGCATTTAGTGCCGAATGCAATTTTGCCTATTATGAGATCTACATTGGACAAAGCTAAAATTTCAGTATTTTAAGTATGAATTTAGCCCAAGCATTGTCGGAGTGGGTGGCGTCAGGATCCGAGTCCATGCCAAGCCGAGCTTGTTGCCGGACCCTGAGCGTCGGCCTGGCCTGCCCGCGCAGCTCCGGCCGCCCGGTGTCCGGCCCCCGGGGCGTCTGCGGCGACGCTCGGAGCTCAAAGTCGCCGACGTCGGCGCCGCGTCGAGAGGCTGCGGCGGCCGGTTTTTCAGCCCCGGCCGTGAACCGTCGCGGCCACTCGCACCGTTTCGGACCACGAACGGGGAGCGCGCCGCGGAGTGAAAGGGCCTCACGGAATCTGGTGGCCGCTGTCGATCGAGGGCTGATCTTTACGTTGTGAGGCTGGACGGCCGGCCCATTCAGCCTCGAAATTGCTGCTCCGCATTGAAAGGCGGCACGCAGTGGTTCTGAAGTCCAAACGAAGAAAAACAGTCGCAATTGCGTCCGAGGCAAGTCGATACAAACCGGGCGACTGAGGTGAGGCGCGCGGCAGGATGGCAAGAAGGCGGACAGTGGGATTCGGTACACGCAAGTGAGCGGCGCGGCGATTTAGTGGGAATGATAAAGTGGAGCTGCGTAATCATCCTAAAAGCTCCATTAAATCAGTTGAATTTCATTATTTCATCGCCTGGTTAACATGAACTTCCCTGCACCTTTCCTGCTAATCATATGCAAATCCAAATGTCGGACCAACTTTCGGTGGGTGTGCGTGTCAGACTAATTTTTGGTTACTAATGATCTTTGTTTCACGTGCTCTTTGTTTAATGGTCTGTTCAGACAGTATATACATATCACAATATTCGGCGCTCGTCTAACAAGGTTTTGATCCGGTAAGATTCTCTCACAATTTCGGTTACCGCCGGCAAATCCGGACGTCTCACAGCTGCCCCGTCTGTCACCGAAAGTAATTGGATGGGCGTCCTACGTTTCACTATCTGCAATATGGATCAGACGACACATAAAGTTTGTGGACTGAGAGAGGTAACAAAACACGTCTACCCCGGCGAATTTTCCCCAAAAATACACTGCTCTGGATTTCTTCAACTTGTTTACGCTGACAATAGTTGTAAAACATGCTGAACTGGGTTTTATGATGCTATAAGTTAGAGTCAAGCCCGTGTTCCTCGACGTTTCTGCAATTTTTTTCGGATAACGCTACCTTCAGCCAACAAAAACAGTTCTGCACGTATGCGTCATAACAACTAAACACTAAAAGAATCCGGGGAAGTAGAATCCAACTCAGTCGCTTTCTGAACTGGTCATCATCATTCGGACGTGATATCAGTCCCGATATCACGTGATATCAGTCCCGGCGATGTCGCGTTCCAGTAGGCTCGTCCGGCACGGCCGGCCTTAATCCTTCTACCCGGCGGCTAGAACTTGAGTCGCTCTGGCCTTGGTTTTCCGTGTCGTGTTGTTCCGTGTCGGAATCACGCCGCGTGGCTCGCCCAGCCGCGGTTCGCGCCGGCCGGCGCCCTTCTTGTCCGAGGTGCCCACGGCCGGCGCCTGCCGCGTCTTCTTGCACACGGCTCCGCGGAGGCAGGGGTACGCCTGCCCGTCGCGTCCGTCCGCCCCCAGCCCGGTCTGCAGTCGGGCCGCGCAAATTGGCAAAGTTGGCGGCCGGTCCGGGCGGCGGCGGCACGCCGCGCCTGTAGTAAGTCGGTGCCATTACCCGCGGCGGCGCATTGGATCCATAACTCAGGCGGTCGCCGAGCGGGCCCATATTGGTCCGGTCGGACCATCCCGGCTCAGGGGGCGGCCGGCGCGCCGCTCTCATTACCGCAGCCGCCGGAGAGCTGGCGCCGCGCTCCGCTCCCGGTGGCGGCCGAATCCCTGACGGTGCTCCGTTCCTGGCGGCGGCCGGATCCCTGACGGTGCTCCGCTCTCGGCGGCGGCCGGATCCCTGACGGTGCTCCGGTCCCGGCGGCGGCCGGATCCCTGACGGTGCTCCAGTCCTGAGTGGTGGCCGGAACCTGGGCCAAGGTACCGGGAATCCTGGCAGATGCCGCGTGTTGCGATCACGGCTCAGGCCGGCTGACCATAGTTCTAGTCTCGTCATATCTCTCTTCTTCTCCCCCTTCCCCCTCCCCTCACTTTCCCTCTCCGTCTCCGTTCCTCTTTCCCTCCCGTTCTCTCTTCCTGTTCCCTCCGCTCTTCTTCGTTCTCCATTTCTCTCTCAAGACGAGTTGTCAAAGTCTTCTGGCCCAAAACATTGCGTGACCCCAACTCCAACAAACTTGGATAACTGGGGAAAACTTTCCGCTGCGCAGCACGGCGTTTTGATAGCAGCATTTTCAACCGACCCTCAAAAAATTGCTCTTAAATGGTTGTTCCAACAAACCAGCGTCAGTGGCTACCACATTCTGGCGTCCGCGATCTCTCCTGGGATCGCCCGTTTTACGCAATCTTCTTGAAAACTTCAACGGGAGAGTTCAAGATCTGATTCCTCCCTGCCTGCCCACACTCCGACAGCCCAGCTGCGTCGCCGCCGACTGACCCCCGCTGGGATGCCGCGCCGGCCGGATCCCGTGCCGGCCGCTGCCGCCGCCGGCACGGCGGGACACCGCCGCCGAGAGCACGCCCCGCAGCGGCGTGCATGCTCGCCACGCCGCCCGGCCGGCTCGCCCGGGCGTCTGGCGCGATCGCCGCGCGGATGCGTCTCAGTCCGGGTGTCGTTTCCGCGTCATTTGCGCCGGCCGGGGGAGGGCTGGGTGCCCGGGAACGGCGGCAGTGTTGCACATTAGGGAGCGACCCGGGCGGCTGGTGTCCACGCGCGGACGGCTGTCCGGCTGTTCGGCCACGCATCGACGGCCGACCCTGAGTCGTAGCAGCTGCCGCTATTCGCTCCACCGCTGTTGATGCAGCAGCTGCTGCTGCAGCAGCGCGGCTGCTGCTGGCAGCTGGCTGATGATACCGGAATGGTAGTCGGATGGCGTTGGCGTGTGGCCAGACGATCTTGCGATGTGCGTTTTTGGGAGATTGTTGCTTCTACCAGACGGCGTCGGTAATAACGGCTCCATCATCTTCTAATGCCTGATAAATGTCTCATAAAGTGGGCCAGAGGGCATTGATTACTAGATAACGGCGATCCAACTGCCGTGAGAAGCGTCAGAGATGACCCTTATGATTGTTGAAGACGTTATGGGCGTTACGTCACGGATACGTACGTTAACACAAGTGACGCAATTCTCTGCAGCATAACAAAATTCACAACAAAGCCCGCTGTTCGAGAAAAAGCAATAAAAGTCGTTTCTAGTCAGAGCAAATAAAACAGACCGTTCGTCAAATGAAAGCATCCATCTCTTACGCAGCTTACGTAAGTGCTTACTCTCAGCGGACGAGCGGTGACTGCACTCCCCCCACAAGAAATTTTTCCTAAATTGCCAGTGAACGGCCCGCATCGAGAACCTGAAATTTACAAGAGAGGGCCTTACATTCTCCCAGAATCTTAACCCACAACCAACCGGCACCCTGAGGTGGGCGGTCGGAGCCGGGAGGGGGGGGGGGCGTTTCGACGCCCCTCTTTATCTCGCGAACGAAACGCTGGAGAAAAGTAAGTCATATAACTGGAAAGCTCATTATGAGTACGTACTATAGCATTAAAAATTGTTGAAGAATTTTGAAAAATAATGGTCTAGATATGTAAAAAATGCGATGTTTTTAGACGAGATCGAGCTCAGCCCCCTAACAGACCCACAGCAGTTCTGAGCATGCCAATGGAAAGCTAACAGAATGTGCGTTACGGTGACCTATAATTTATAGCATGCATATAGTCAGACATTGCATCAGGTCACCTGATATACCTTTTCATTTCGCTATTTTTGTGAGTCTTCTGAACGATGCGGGCAAGTTGTTGTCCATGTGTGATTCCAAAATGGCAGAAATGATTCGTAGAAACATTTTTTTTTTTTAACGCCGACAGACTATAACGCCAGTGACCCAACGTGACTTGACGTAATCTTGTTACCTAACCTAACATTGAGCCGTTTTTTGCTTTGTTTCGTGTTCTGTCGGGGATCGATAACAGTGCAAACAAAAGGGCAAAGAATACCTTTGGAATAAAAATCCTTGGGTCCCACAACCGTGATCAATAGGGTGCTATAAAAGATCGATCATATGATCTGACCTAACGTAGGATAATGACCTGATTTGAAGCATGCTTAGATCTGCCATTGACTCTTGAAATCAACCAGAGAGATGCAGCTGGATATCTGGACATGAACTCAGCTTCTACCACGGTGATCCCGCATAACCCCGGATGACCTAAGGTCATTTCGGCTTGAAGGCGTCTTGGTGTAATTCTGGACTGTACAATCGACTTCAGAGCGTATCTTAACTCAAGGAATCATCAAAACGGGGTTTTAAACTCCTTTTTGCTAGTTTACCACAAATGTCACCTGTCATGACCTCATGACCCTTCATTTGGGTCAACATTGTTTGTCGTGTTTAGAGACTTCCCTGGCCCAGCAATACATTTCGGGCACAAGAAATATATTTCAGTTTCTATCACGATCACCTCGCATGACCTGAGGAGACCAAAGGTCCCTTCACAACTTGGAAGGATCCTGATGCAATTTTGGACTGCAAAATCGACTTCAGTGCCTATTTCTACCTTGAAGGTCATCAAAACTGGATTTCAGAGTGCTTTTTGTTAGTTCACCCAAAATGTGATCTGACCTGACCTCCTGTGTTTAGTGACTTCCTTGGTTCAGGAATGCATGTCAGGTACCAGCAAACCGAAGAAAAGGTTCAAAACCGCTAGAAACATGGAATATGGCGGGCAATGAGCTGATCTCAGGTCATGGACATTGACCTTCACAACAAATTCGAGATGGTGCAATTCTTATGCGTGTCTTCAACTACTATCCCTAAAAGTTATGGGTCGATCGATCACTTGGTGTCGTTTGCAGAAGACTTTAAAAAATCGAAGAGTAACCTCTTTTACGTTACCTAGGTCAGTGGCCTGGCACGACCGGGAGTTGACCATTTTACAGGACATGCGCAAAGGATGTAAAAAAGGTACTGGAAATTTCCACGCGCTGAGCGTTGCTACCACAAGTCCTTAGGGGGCGTCGAAACGCCCCCCGTTGGGCGTGTTATTTAATATAATATAATGATACTAGTAAAATAATATATTAATGATATATTATTATTGTTTCATTTTCATTCAATCATATATGATTCATTATATATTAATGATATATAATGAAATGATAATAAAATAATGATAAACCTGATAATATAAAAAAATTATCAGGTCATATCATGTCGCCGTATTATGACGTCATTCTCGTGGGCCTGCTTACCGTTTTTATAAATCAGACAAGCACTTTTTGGTCTGTTCCTCAGAAGTCTGACGTCATATGGATCCAGTTTTCGGCACATGACTGTTTGGACGTGTGCTTGACAACAACAGCAGTCCCAAAAGTCAGTAACCCGTCCAAGGTCCTGCGACTTCACTTATTGACCTTATATGACCTGAGCATGACTTTACTACCTGGTTCTGGGTAGCTGTGTGACAATAATTTCAATACTGACGTTGATGTTTCCTTTTTCAAACTATCAGAATCCCAATCTGTGACATTCAAACATCTGGCGCTAACAGAGTAACAAATACACACAAAAATGCCCCACCCCTCATTGACTTGACCCTCGTCTCGAGAGAAAAACATTCATTGACTACAAGGATTGACCAGTTTTTAAACCAAGTCGCCGGAAAAGCGTAGCAAAGACTACGATGGTTGCCGACGCGGCAGCCGATGGTTTACTTTTCCCTCTGCTTCGAGAGGTCACTAAGTGATGTGAAAGGTTAAAATTAGGCATCATCCGAATAAGAAACATGCGACACGTTTGCTAATGTTTCTTTGTTCTATCTGGACTAAGACAGAAATGGGATGTTGGCATCCACTCGTTCGTTCGTGGGGCCCGTAAAAATATTTACGTCGGGTAAGGGTGTTATGTTGTCATATAGTTTGTTAAATGTGTATGCGGTTAAGCCCCTTAGAGCTTAGAAAAGAGCTTAGAAGCTAACCCCTTAGAGTTTAGAGCAGGGCCTATTTTAAGAGCAAATCCTAAGGGAGGGGGGATTTTGGCCAGTCGAATTATGCGTGACACAAATCATAGCCTGGATAATTCTCCCACATTGTTTTCTCTGACCTGTCGAACTTCAGTTTTGACGGGCTAGTGTGGCGAGACTGAAGTCGCATGGAGGGTTTGGCGGCATAATGACATGTGTTAGATTTTCGGATTTCGGGGAACGTTGGGGCTGCACGCGACACGCGCTTGAGTCTCACATGGAATTTGCACGCATTTTTGGCGAAATCCGACACGTTTTCGGAAAAAAACTTAGACGCGCGTCGCTTGCGGGCGCTCGATCTGGGAAGCCAGGGGTCGCACCGACACAAAAATCGGCTGCGTTCGACAAACAGTCGACTGGAGAATTGCATCGCACGAAGGAGGCCGAACGGGAACCGGCACATGCTGTCCGCATGCTGTCCGCGGGAACACAGAAAATGTCCGTTTTGCGAGGCTTTAAAATGGGGTCATGATCTCGTTAAAGGTATGATGAACAACCACAAAATGTACCGGCAGGAAATCGTTTAGCGGAGTTGACCTCATCTTCCGGACTGGGTAGTCGCGGCGCACGCCCAAAGTGGTAGATAATGTGATTTGGAATGAAAGGACATCAATGCCTGACATGAAATTAGAACCAACGGAAAGCCCGTTCTTTTGCCGTTCCGATGATGCCAAACACTGATCAAGCGTTCTGCGGCCGCTTCCGCCATGCGACCCCACGTGAACCAATGCAGGGGGCAATTCCGTCCATTTTCAAGTGAGCTCGAGACGATTGCCAACCGTCGACGCGTTGTCCTTTCCAGCATCCGATCTCGTCAACCGTGGCTCGCACCGAAAAGAAACCTGGTTCGTAGGACAGAAAATCGACTGGAAAACAGTGCCATGTACAACAACGGGGACTAGGACGTCAAGTCATATAGCCACGGGAACACAAAAAGGCCGTTTTGTAAGCTTTACAAAATAGAGTACGGCCAAATTCAATCTTCATTTCTAACGACTCGGCGGCTATATAGCCCCGTGTCACAAGGCACCAACTGCATATCATTCCGTAGGGCCGACCCCGTCCAACAGAGTTGCCGAGGCACAGCCTCAGAGCGGAGATGAATGTGGGAATTTTCGGTTTTCGGGTCCTTTGCGCTTACTCTGTGATTGTGATGGCATGGAGGGTGAGATTCTTGGAAAAATCAACACCAATGGCACGAAAGAATTTTCGCCGTTTTGACGCTACTATAAAATAATCATAAATCGTCTAACTTTTACTGCTTCAACGCATCAAGTAAACCGGTACAAGTCGTGCTTTTGCACGGAGTCGACATCTTTGGAGATATTTGCGTTCGGTTAAAGATTGTGGTGACGCCACTGGGAGCATACCGCTAAAAATAGTGTCACTACGTTCTTTAATCAAGTTTTGAGCACGTCAGTATACACCACTTGGTGTGTCTCGTGGTAGGTTTCAAAAACCTCTGCATGCCGCATTTTATGTGTTATCCTTTTTTGCTGATCACGATCGAAAACCAGCTTCTCTTGCTCTTAACTAAAAATTGTATTATGCCATTCTGCTCGATTTCACCTTGACGCGACCTCCAATTTCGGGATTTCAGATACGCCACAGGACTAAAAAAAATGCTGCTTTAATAGGCGCATAGGTCTGGTCAGATACAGATGCAGAAAGGCAAACACAAACAGGGGCAAACAGAGACGGACAGATACTGGAAGACAGAGACAGACACAGAGAATGAGACGAAGACAGAAAAAGGACAGAGACAGACAGAAACCGGAGTGACTGTGGGGGAACAAAGAAAAACTGAGTGATTGTGGAGGAGACTGAGGGATATCGAGGAGACCAACAGAGATTGACCGAGATCAACGGACCGACGGAGATCGACGGAGACCAGTTTGAGGCGGTGGGGATCGGTCAAGACCAAATGAAACCGACAGAGACCGGTTGAGACCGATACAGACCGATAGAGATCGACATCAGACGAGATTTAGAGAGACCGAAAGACTGGTAAACTGATGGAAACCAAAGGAGACGAACAGAGAATAATGGAGATCGAGCAAGATCGAAGGAGACAAATCGAAACGGATGGAGATCCAGGGGCACCGAGGAAGACCTGCTGACGCTGGCGGGGAGAGACAGAGTGAGGGCGATCTCGACGAAAACTGCGGCGGTGAAAATTGACGAAGATGGAATATAATAAAGACATTTTGCGCCCGTCCAACCTGGGAAAGCGAAAACAGAGCAGAAATGTGACTTTTGAAACAGACAGCGTGATGCAGTGCTCAAAGCCAGCGTGTCCGACGGCAAAGCGCGACGGACCAAACGGACGAAGGCAGACTGTTTCCATGGAAGCTCGAAGCGTGACTGTGAAAGAGTACTTTGAGCTGCTTCAACCAGACTAAAGCGCACAGCGCGAATGTCGTACGACGCTGGGGTGCCAGCGTGAGAATTTTGCGGAGACCAGACTGCCGACGTTTGGTTCAACGAACAGAACCCGTTTGTTGGCAATGAAGCGTGCAATGCGATCCTGGGACGACCCCTCAGTTAATTCGATCACCTTTTGGGCGAAACTTAATTCGAATCGAAAACTCGCACGTGCAAAGGGCTTTAAATTCGAGGCGTGGCAAACGGCGAAAAAAGCGGCCGATGCGTCCGAGAAACGCATGCGCCTCGTGGCGCACACGGGGATCTAAGGGGGTGGCGTTTTCGGGTTACATGGGCAGGGGCAAGCCGGCCAAAGGCCGCCAGCTGCCTCCGCTCCGCCAGCTGCCTCCGCTATATCTGTGGGCTCGCTGGCCGGATTCGCCGTATTTTTGCGCGATCTGTTTTACCTCGTTTGCGATCGCAGCAGTTCATGAAATGAGAGCAATCATATCGGCATCCGGCAGAATTGTCATAAGCATGAGGATCACTTATTGATGATATCCCTGCCCTAACCTTCGCACTCATTTACGCCAATCAGATTCCAGCTAACGGAGTTTGAAACCTGTCTGACGCTTGAAAAAAACAGCTGAGCGCCCGTTTTTCGTTTTTTCCCCATTACGTATCTCACGATGGATATATCTACTCACAGTTTCTGCCTGAAGCGTGCCAAAGACCTGGTGAGCTGCGGGGAAAACACCGTTTTCACTGGGAGAGAGGGATTTCGCTGTGTACTGAGGGGGGGGGGGTTTGGCCGTTGCTGGTGGGGATCTCCCCGGTTATCATGTTAAAGTAGGCCCTGTTTTAGAGGAATGCAGGATTTTGTTGGAAACTATGGGAGGGTGCGGTTTTTAGTAATTGAAGCGTACTGGTTCCACCGAACTCTGTGTTTATTAACAGAAATATTAAACCTCAAAATCTGACCAAAAAAAGTAACGACTCGTTTTGAAATGTCTCGAGCAATAGCTTGAGGCCAAACAACCGCAAACATACAGGCAGCACAAGCGCATTCACACAGTCCGGCTCTCCACGGTTCCCAGGCTAATACGTGCCTAACTTCGCGACCCCGACGGCCCTTCGTATTACAGAACGATCCACTTACATCACAGTCGTCCGTGACACCGCGTCACATCCGCCTACAGCTGATGGCATGCATGAGGAGAGCCTCGACAGAGCTGCCATCTACAAACTGAGGGTTGAGTCATCTCAGCCTCCTAGCAACGTCGATACGTGAGACACGACACTAATCTAATACAATACGGTAATAACAGTCTCGTTGTCATTGCAGATCTGGACGATTTGGAACAGAAACTGTAAGGATGATCCTCCTGCTCTTCGTCGCCCTGCTGACCAGCTGTCCTGGTAAGCTCTCCCAAGGCTGTCAAACAGTATGCGTACTAATCGTGATGCGGGTAAATTGTCTCCAATTGGGCATCGCCTCCATCGCGCTTTTAAGACTGATCCGAAGCAAATTTATTCGAAAGCACGTCTTGAAATAAATCTAAATAAGATCGTTTTTAGTTCCCCTTACAAAATCTGCACCAACATACCCTTCTTTCTCCCATGAATGTCGTGCAGACAACCGACCCTGTTCAATTTTTATGTGATTCATGAAAAGAGATATTGAAATGACTTGATGCCAAGCAGCTTCCTCTTAAGGTCCTAATTATTTCCCTCTTCGTTTGGATTCTGACGGCAATGGTGCTGTTAATTTAAGCCGACTGATGACGGAGAAGCCTTCCATTGGTACAGTCTCAGTGATTGCATTAATGATGATGTCATGGCATCGGTAATGCCTTGACCCTACTCCCCTACCCATAACGCTAGTATGCACTCCCATATGGGGGGTGGGCTTATTCGTCCCAACCTGTGGGATGTCAAGAACTACCCGCCCGATTTCCAGAAAAAGAATTATTAAAAATCTTACAAGGGGTGGAATCAGGAGGTGGGACAAAAGACCAGAAAAGGGTGCATTTTTGGTTTTTGCAGCTTCGATATTTATTCACCGGCTTTGATGTCATCGACATGAATGGAAAAATAATCGATGGACTTTTGCTTTGGCCCTTACGTTTAGCATCTGGAGACTACGTAGCCCTCCACAGGGCCCAGGAAGAAGAATATTTGTTTTTGAAAAATGGATTAACCTTAGAATTTAAAATGTGTTTTTTTTTTAAGCTGTCACTATCCATTTTATACTTAAGAAATACAAATCGTGTTGCCTTGTTCATACCATGTAAAATGCTGGCATAGAATTATAATGTTACCCTAGGCAGCAACAGAGGAAGAAAAAAGGGGAAATTTCATGGTCGCTTGTTGATCAGGTCATCTTGCGACCTTTGGCCTCAGATGAGTTTAGATCACTTCAGAACCACTTGGAATGACCGTGGGTTCATTTCAGTGTTTGAAGATGTGTACAGTCTTTTAAGTCAGCTATATTTGCAAAAGCCCTGTTTATGACGTCGTGATGTAAGGTACGCGTGCGGACACTTAAGGCCATAGCTCCGTGACCCTACCTAATATCGACATGAAATTTGCAGAAACTTGTTGGGAAATTGGGAAATATCGTTCTGAGCTATGCATATTCTGGATTCCGTATTAAAAAATTGGCGTCTAAAGTGCCGACATAAAATCATATTTTGACTTTTGACCTTCACTTGAACTTGTAAAGTAATCTTAGGCCAATAAGAAATATTTTTTGTGTGTTTGCACAGTTATAACCTATACACTCATATATACATGTATATATATACATATACATTGCACAGTTATAACCTAACCTATACACTCACAGAAAGTTTTATATCGAAGTTTTATATCAAAACCTTTATTTTTAGCAGACATTTTTTTACCATCAACAGTGCCATAAATGGTCTAAAGTGCCTCCCAAAAACATGGCCTGACTCAGCCCCTACGCCAAATAACATGATACAAATTTGGTGTAATAAGTATGAAACACAGATGAGAAAGACCACCAAGTTCCTTGAACCTGCTTTAAAACCTTGAAAATAGCGAGGAAAAACAAAGGAGGGCTTCTGAAGTCCCGCTCCCCTCCCATACGGGAAAAGAGTTAAGGTACTTAAAGCCAATGCTTCTTTTGCATATGCTTTATGTTCCTCTCTGATCCCATTTTTCATGTGTTAAAGCTCGATTTAACCAAGTCTTTCAAAGGTTTCCGGGTGTTTTCTCGGTCAACACTGCGCTTGTTTTGATAACCATGGCAGCAGGCAAGCGGGTGCTGAATTACTTCGTAATCGCCGGGCGAGGTGAGCCAATAACATCATACAGCAAACAACACTTCAGTAGCAAATGTTTGCTGAGGAAAGTAGACTACTTTAAACCACGGACAACAACATTTTCTGATGTTTCTATACAGCTTTAGTGTGCTTCCCTGCACCCTGGCCCCTGAAAGCGATAGCTCATCTCGGGCCAAATTCTGAGCTGCTTGACAATGAAATTTTCAGCTGCCTCGACGGTGACAGCGCACACAGCCACTCTGGCTAATTACATCGCAGCGGCGGGCAAGCGTAGAGCCTCTAACTACAAAGCCGCCCCACAGAGAGATGGAGAGTGTACTTACTGATCCAGGGCGAGAGAGAGAGAGAGAGAGAGAGAGAGAGAGAGAGAGAGAGAGAGAGAGACCCGAACCGAGAACCTGAGAGAGCGCTCCAGTGCAATTATTTTGCATACCCGGACTTGGCTAGCGAATCACTGACCTTTAACCTATACGGGGCGCAACAACTTGCACACACAGGGCAGAGCAGACGTCACACAGACGCCACGCAGAACAGATGCGATGCAGAGAATCGAGCCTTGTGACGCGTGTCGAACTGAACCGTGGTCAGTGTGCGCTGTTAAGAGCACCTGCATGGGCGTGCGAAGACATCCGCAATGGGCTGCCAGACTGCGCTCAGGTATACCACCAAATGGTTGAGAAAGGCCGGCAGTGCCATTTTCATATGGATTTCCTGCCATTTTGGCCTTCACCTTTCCTCCGTGCAGTGTGAGGACCGCCGTCATCCCTGTGCCCTATTTCTGCTACTTTCTGCAGCTGTACATTTTTGATGCGCCGCCTGGGGCTGGACTGCACGCTGTTCTGATCACTCTCGGGTCCGCTGTGCGCTGTTTTTGTCACGTTTAGCTCCACTACGCGCTGGTTCAGCCGCCTTTAGCTGCCGGCTGGAGTCTGTTTTGGTATACCGCGTGGTCGGTGGTGTGAATGAGGCCGTCCCCCGCTGGGCGGCGGAAGACGAATGACTCGGCGGTACGTCAGCGGCGGCTGCGGCCCGCCAGAAGCTCCGTTAACCGCGAACCCGCCTGAAAACTGGCTAAATGATCTCACCTGGCTAACTCGATTGTCACCGTCTCCAAACAGGCGTTCGCGGACTGGCCTGCGCAGCTAAGATTCACTGTCCAACTGTCACGCGTAGTTCTTCGCCGGCAGAGTTAAACGAGCTGAGCAAATCTGGTAGCCTCATCCGCTCCATCTCGAGTGTCGATTGCAAACCACGCAGTTATCTAAACTATGCAGCTATCCTAAAGCGGGGCGAACTAGTTTTGGTGAACTGCTGTCGGGTCCATGGGATGAATGTGTGTTTTTTATTGAAAGCGGCATTGGACTAAAGGGATTAACCGGCTTATCTCGTTGGGGAGTTCAGACCTGCCACAATGCTACTTCGCGTGATCCGTCATTTTCGTGAGCGAGTTCATCTGATTTGCCCTGAGGCGGTACGGTCGAGTGGCCGTGACCCGTGAGTCGGGAGATGATAGCTGGGGTGCCTCTTGATTGGAAGCCGTAGCTTCGTTTGGGGTAATTGCGTTGACTGGACGATTGGGATTAAAAGGCAGGCGTAATGGAGACTTGCTTTCAGTAATGAGGTGAGTCCAAGCCTGGCTACCCGGCAGGTGAAATTCTGGCAGTCTTCAGACTAGCTGGGAGCTGGTGTTGAAGAAACATCAATTTAAGACAATGCAAGGCAATTTTATTTTTCATGAGTTATGAGGGTCCTGAAAACGAGCTATGTTTCAGTCGAACAGAGAAACCCACGATGAACAGCTCGAGTAATTGCTCCTATGATGCCGACTTGTCAATAAGTTTCCATTCCATTCTAGGAACAATGCAGGTTCTTCGTTGAAGTCAGTTATTAAACTAATCATATGATTCATATGGGACTCTGCTATTCATTTTTGGGTTGTGGGATTCCATTGAGCCGCCTAGTCCTTAATATGAGGCTTCATTCAAATCATATCGAATCGAAATATGTCACTGTAAACTCAACTGGGTTTCTTCAGTAAGCCTTCCAATTAAAATGCTCTTATCATTGATTAGGAAACCCTCTTCGTTCTTGATGAGGACTTTTGCTAGTCGGACGTTCAGGTCATTTGGTTAAAAATGGAAGGTTTATCTTATGGAACTCTGTAAGCGACAGTGACAGGCGAACATTCATGGTTTTGTCGCCGTGCAAACGAAATTTTTGCCTCCTCATAATTATCATGGAATAACTGTAGTCCGCGAATGCGCCAGTTGCTCTATGTTTGATGACTAATGATGCATTCGCAGATGCAGGTGGCTGAAATCAGGTCTGAAATATTTTGATGTATGCACAGAAGCAGGTAGTTGAAGCTGGGACTGACATATGCATTGTTGGCAATCGTTAATGCATAGACGTAGTTACGCTTGTCTAGTGTTGCTAAGCTTGCCAGTATTCGCCTTTTGTGCAGTAAATCAAGTATATTCAAGGGTGTAACAAAATGGGGTTTCTTCACTTGCCCAGATGACGTCTTTGGTTTCTTTCTTAGGCTGTATTTGTCGCCAGTGAGAGCTTTGGGTTAGGATGCTTTATTGCTTCGTTTTATTTAGCGCCTGTATAGGGGAGGCGCGGCCAACTCTACTCAGTGAAGAATGTCGTGACCCCAGGGAGTTTGCTTAAAAAACCCGCAACGTTCCTTGATTAATCTAGATATAAAACATCTCTTTTTGGTCTTTTAAGAACAAAGGGACCCTTGCGCGATGTTAAGTTTGTTAAGCGATATTAAGTTACCGAAGCTACCTGTGTCAAAAGCCCTTCAGAATTTAACCAGCGAGATAACCGCAATACGTAACCGGGCGTTGTGGTGACCACGATCGGATTTATGCCCAACTGGGATCGCAAATAAATCGCTGAATAAGACTGATGCCAGAGTTCACAGAGAGTTGACGGAGCATGCACAGAGCACTGGCTGCCTCTCAGAGTAACCAAATGCTGTCGTTTGTTCCAACTGCACCCTCAACAACGTAACGTCAAAGCCATGTACGGCGTATTGCGCGAACGACAACAGCCAGGCGCCATCTGGCGTCTGACTACAGTTATTGGTATACGTGCTGGTGCTGCCGCTGCACAGAGGTACAAATCCCTTTTTCTGGAGCAAAATTAGTTGGCAGCACTAATGACGCCGCGTGTAATGTCTGACGCCCGCATACATGCAGGAATGCGGGCGCTAAATTCGGATTTGTCGGGTATGGGTCTGATTCTGGGGAAAGAGCGGCTGCTCTCTGCTCGTGCTCACGTATGTCGTGCCCGATCGCCCGTGGGAGACTCAACGTCGGCCCTGACAAATACATCGCAGACCGAGTCACTGCCGCATTAACACCAGAATCCAGCGGCGTCTGTGTCGGGACCGAGGCGGAGTGGGATCGGGATGGTGCGTGGTAATGCTGGACAGTGAGGGGCTGTGACGTCAGATCGGGGTGGTGTGTCGTGGCGCTGAGCAGTGAGGAGCCGTGACGTTAGACCGGGGTGATGTGTCCTGCTGTTGTGACGCCGCGTGCCGAGCGGCTCTCCCGCCACTCGCCGGCTCGACGGTCCTTCTCTCTCAAAACGCCGACTCGGCGCTGTGAGCAGTCGTAGCGTCCAGTCGCGGTCCATCTGCCCGGGGCATGACACATGACGTCAGGGACCCCGGCGCTGCGAACCGGCCATGGGTTCATCAGCCGGAACTGCGTGAGGGAATGGCCGGCGACTGACCAGAGTGGCGGCGCGGGCTCCGACCATTTGTCCGACGCCCGAGCGGTGAGACGTCGAACCGCCTCGGCCCTGTCCGCGCCGACAGGGCCGAGGCCCTGCCGTCACATCCGGCACTAATACCGCCCACTGTCTGGGGGCGGCGCGAGCCGACAACAGGCCGCTGACTCGGCTCCGCATCAAATGGGAAGCTGTCGACTGCGCGCGATTTGGACGATCGACCGGCAGAAAAGTCGCTTATGAGGCGGAACGCTCTGCCGCAGGACGGTCCGCCGGCGTGCTGAGTCCGAGGTGACCCCGTTCGACGTACGGGTGAATAACGGCGCGTGCCATCGTCCGATCGAAACCCCTTATCTGTCGACTGGCGTTCGCCGTCTCTCGAGTTGCCCCCTCTGACGGCCGGGACGGTTCGGTCCGTTACAGCCGGCGCCAATCGGATACGGCACTGGGCGCACGCCGGCGCCGGCTCCGAGGCGTCGGAGCACGCCCTGAGGACGCCGCAGGTGAACAGCAGCGTCGCGAACGTCACGGCGCAGCTGGGACTGACCGCCTTCCTGCACTGCAGCCAGCCGATGACCCACGACGACACGCCAAAGGTGAGCGGCGACCAGCCGGAAATGGGAATGACCAGGACTTGGCGTTGGGGGCACTGGTGGCGGCAGACAGGAGTGGACAGGACTGGGAGCTGGTGACGGCACACAGAAATGGACTGGACGGGAAAGTTCGGATTTGGTGACGATTCCTTCACTCAGCTTTTAGATCTCGCCGATGAACATACACGCACACATACATTCTTTCCTTCTTTTTTTTCTCTCCTTTCACTTGTCTCACCTAACCTAGTTCACTCATCCTTACTCTTCGGATTAGCTTCCATTGATATGCGTATGTGACAGTTTTTCACCATTTTTCATGACGCTATTTCTTCACTTCTCCCTTCACTATCTCTCAATGGGCACCCGTTGATTTAATGTCAGCAATACTGGGTCGTGAAGTTTGTCCATGAAAAGGTGAAATTTTTCGTTGTAATAGCGAAAAAAATAACTGAAACATTATTCGTACAATGAAGCACGCTTGCGGAAAAATATGTCCACACGTTACAGGATCTAGCATGAAGAATGACCACCCACTCCCATGCCCTATTGATACGAATACATCAAGACCGTGATAGTCTCGGCGACCCAGGGAACCTCAGGCCGGGCAGCGCGGCGGCGCCAATGCTGCCCGTGCGGTCGAGTGTTGCGGTCTTGCCCCGGGCAGGAGGGTGTTGGGAGTCCTATCCCGGGCAACAGAGTACTGCTAGACGTGCCCTGGGCAGCAGGGTACTGCTGGCCTTGCCCCAGGGAGCAGGGCACTGGGAGTCTCTCGGGTAACACGATGACAGTCTTGCCCGGGCATCGGCGTGCTGTCAGGTCAGCGCCGCTGGTCGGCTGCCGGTGCTGGCCAGGCCGGCACGGACGGCCTCTCAGGGTGAAGACAGCTCGCGCAGCAAACTTCGCCGGCAAACTTTGCGACCGGCGGTGGTTACCGATCCGTGCGCGGCCCAGAAGTTTATTGGAACCTGGCGTATCGATTCACGACGTGCGGCGTCCATATTGCATCGGACAGGATCTCTACAGGCCTCCCCATGGATAAGTTTAAGGCGGTCGGTCTGCGAGCTTCAGGGGGCTGACGCCCATCATCTTCAGCCATTTACATAAATAAATGTCGTGGCCGTTACATTTTTAGCCCCTTGTCCGCATCACTGTCGATGACAACAGCATCACAGAGAGCATATCATTTGGTGACGTGAATCATTTGTCAGTGGTGCTGTAATATTACTTGGCCAGGCGCTAGTTTAATAACTTCCATTAAAGTCGTCGGTAGGGAATTCCTTGTGTGCTTGTGGTTCCATACATGCCAGGTGGCCTATGATGCTTTGATTTAACACTAGGCCGACCTTGATGCAAATTGAATAAGCTCTGGTAGGAATCTTGCGTGAATTACTGGCAAGAACTTGGAAGAAGTTACTATTACAGGGGATTTCCGGGCGGACCGTAGCCGTCCGGTGACAGTCTGTGGTCGCACCAGACGGCAAACCCAGCTCCTTACGTCCGTACATCAGCCCATTTTACGAGCCCCGACCCAGCCCAAACCTAGAAATGAAGACTTCTTGTAGACCAGAAATCTGGTCGATCTGTAGCATTGCTGTTGGTCTTGGCAAAGTACCGTGACGGAACTAGCGAATCTGGACGAAGGCAAGACAGTGTCTTAGGAGTAGCAATTTTCTTTGGAAATCATTTATAAGATTCTTGCCGCTTTTGCATACGGCTTGCGCATGATTTGATTTCACTGGCATCATCAATTTTGGAAAAACAATTGATCAGAGGTGAAATACTACATCCTCTATTTGTCGAGTTGTTTCTTTAGAAGGCTCGCCCACCACGCGGCTTCCGTAGCGCAATCGACAGAACACTTGGTATTACATACGAAGGCCGCTGATTCCAGTTCAGGAAGAGGCGCGAAGGAACCGTTCGGTTTTCCCGTGATGCAAGTGCACATAGTACATTGTGAAGAAAGTCTTGAAATGATCAATATTTTTACCTGCTCCATGAAAAACAGCTCGTTTGGATCCA
This sequence comes from Capitulum mitella, assembly GCA_030062745.1. NCBI lineage: Eukaryota > Metazoa > Arthropoda > Thecostraca > Pollicipedomorpha > Pollicipedidae > Capitulum > Capitulum mitella. Next base: position 45,224,839 of record CP099839.1, on the reverse strand, counting down.
TTGCGTCGTTACCTGAATTCGAACCGGCGACTTCCTATCTTACAACCCTACCGAAAACTTGAATTTATATTGACGACAAACTGGACACCGCCATCTGAGATCGGTGACAGAAAACCATCTTTGACGACCTCTGTCCCCTGCCGTCCGTGGACGCCGGTGTCACATCAGCTCAGAGCACCTGACCGACGCACTCTCCGTTGCTGACCTCCGGTGACCCGTTCTCAGGTGTCCTGGCTGCGGCGGCGCGACTGGCACCTTCTCACCTCCGCCGAGGATGTCTTCACCAACGACGAACGCTTCCAGATATTTCACGTGAAGGCCGATAACGACTGGGTGCTGAAGATCAGCTTTGTCCAGCTGCGCGACCAGGGCGTGTACGAATGCCAGGTGAACACTGGGGCACCGGAGGCTGCACGTGCGTGGGCGGCATGGGTTGACTTGTCTGTGAAGCCGATTTCAGGTAAACTGCATCAGTCTGCTCACAAAGTTTTCTGGATTACGAAAGATTCCTCGTTAAATCCCCGAAAGTTGGACGCATAGTGATCATCGTCGATTAAAAACGATCAAAGCAACGTCCTTGAAGTAGGGTTGTGACACGAGGCATCTTAGTCTGCCATGGAAAAACCAAGGTTTCCTATCCATGACACCATCCGAAGAAGATCCAACGTAATGAGTCAACCAATATTTTTGTTTTGAATGGGTGGTTTCATGAGAGAAACCATCTGTGTTCTGTTCCATTTTCGCGTTTTCCCTTAATGGCAGAAGAGCTTATTTGATAATGCTCTTATTCACATATGTTAAGAACAAAATAGCTCGTCGAGCTGTTTGCATGTATCACTTTTTCAGCCGTAAAAGCGCGTCTCAACTGGATGCCGTCTGCATGTGAGAGATATACTTCTGTTCTGTCTGGTAATAGTTCCGTCGCGATTCCATCCCATTTCTCAACATACCACGCGAATACCCCCGCCTTGGTGATCAACTATCCCTGCCCGTGGGACACATTCAGTGCCAGACATGCAATTAGACGTGTCCGTCTCCATCCCTTCTCTCGGCGACAATAAGCAGACGACAGCCAGGCACGCAGGAGAGATGGATCAACCTGCGGAAAATATCCATCGTAGCTGGCCGGCCGCTGGCAGGAATGGGAAGAGGTTGGACCGCCGCCGCCGGCCGCCGCTCAAAAAATACCGTTCCTCTCCGGAACACGGCACAACACTGACGGAGCACCGTCCCTCCCCGTAGCATGGTACACCACTAAAAGAGGTCCGTCCCTGTCCGACGCACGCTACTACCAGTGGGGCACCGTCCTTCCCCGTAGCACGGTACTACACTGACAGGGCACCGTCCCTCCCCGGGTAGAACACCGCACGTGAGGCCCACACTGTTGGAGCACCGTCCCTCCCAGGGGCACGGCATTACACTGACGAAGCACCGTACCCGCCAGGGTGCTACCAGCAGAGCACCGTCCTTCCCCGGTGCACGGTGCACCACTGACAGAGCACCGTCCCTCCCCAGGTCACGGTACTGGCAACAGAGCACTGTTCCCCCGGAGCACGGCACATTATTGAGGGAACACTGTCCGTCCCTGGAACAAAGTATACCACCGGTAGAACACTGTCTCCCCCGGGGCGCAGTGCACCACTGACAGGGCACCGTCCCTTCCCGGGACACAGATCAACTGTCTCATACTGCTGATGGAAAAGTCCTTATCGCAGGACGTGTTTAAAATCACATGAAAACACACGATGCTGTGCCGTGCCCGTGTTCCTAGCACTCATCGTGCTATTCACTTCATTTCTTTTCACTTTTGGCACATTTGGGACTACATGTTTTGCAGTCAAAGCACAGAGCAAACGTCTGGGATCCCTTCATTCTCACGTATATCAGGGAGTTATGGCAAAATATTTCCAAACAGTTCTCATAAAGTAGCAGAAATATGTAATCTCAAAGTCTGGGGAACATTTGGTCTCCTAAGGCCCAGTCTTCCTGGGAGCAAACTCTGTCTTTGTTTGCTCGCGAGCCTTTTAACAAACACGGATCATCGGCTCCCTTTTATCGACCTGCAATGCTTAAGCTGTTAAAGGATTAGTCCCGAATGTTGTTGCAGAGAATAATGCTACTGAAACTTGCACACTATGCAGTATTATTTTTCACGTTCGGAAACATTTTAGGGGGGATAAATTAAGAGGAATAGGCAACCATGCGTGGCGAAACCGCCCCCCTTCCGCCAGAGTTACGCCTAATGAGAGGGACCAGGTGTGTGTGCCGTCTATCACAGCTGACCTGAACAAACAGGTCGCATGAGGAATGGCCATTTCCGACATTGCCTTCAAAGCACGTTCTCGATCTGGCCGTCACTGCAGGCGTCAGGCCGTGCTGCTGCCGGTCACGTGACGTCCGGGCCGTCCTCAGACGTCCTTCACCCCGAAATAATGACGAATCAACAGATCGATTGGCCGCCGGTCCCTGCGGCCGCGCCGTCTCCGCCGCCGCGCCAGCTCGATCGACGCACACGGCCCCGCTAAGTGGCTGCGGAGTGCGTGCGTGCGTGCGTGCGGACGTGGCGCCAGAACGTGCGGCTCCTGTCGACGCGGCTCGTCTGACCGTGATGCCCGCCGTCGACAGGTATCGACCGACACGGGCAAGATATCGTACTTGGTCAACCTGAACGTGGTGCAGCCGGTGGCGACCATCCCGGGCACGGGCGTCTACCACGTGGAGCGAGGCTCCGCCATCAGTCTGGTCTGCGTCATCAAGGAGGTGAGATCGGGCGGCCGGGGGCTGTCCGCACCGACTGGTGGCACGGCAGACGACTGCGACCACCGACACGTCATAGGACTGGCCCATGACCGTCTGACGGACGTAGCATTGATGCCATGACATCGCAGCATTGCGACAGTCATACGAGCTCGTATATAGCTTGTGGTTGCTGACGGTTAACGACGAATCTCACGACTGATGTTGTTAACAATGGATTTCATGGCTGACGCTTCAGAACGCTGACCGACCTTATCGCTGACTATTGTGGTCACTGACAGATGTGTCTGTGAAATCTATCTCATGGGCGACGGTTGTGATCGCTGACAGGATATCAGGATATCCGGGTATCTCAGACTGATTCCGCTGATCATCAAAGGCTACCACGACCGCTCTGACCTATGAAATAGCTCATGTCTGTCGTGTCCGCTGTCGAGTCGCATGGCATGACCACCAACAGACTACACCCCTGGTGTGTAGTACGACCTGTCGCTGACACCACCACGCTCCGCCGCGGTTAAATTTCCGGCCGGCCGCCGACTGCGTGGCCTGGTCGCGCCGTCAGGCCGTTCGGCGCACAACCCTTTGCCGCCGAGGCCACAGTTTGTCGACGCGCCGGGCTGGGTCCGCTGCCGAGCAACAGCAACACACGGGCCAGCCGAGGAATTCCACCGAATACTTCCTCCATGACTGTTTTATATATCACCTGCCCGCGGCCACTGCTTCAAAGAGAATAAACTGGCGTTTTCCATTAAGTGGCTACAATGACACCTGTGTCTGTGGGTTCGATGCACTCATGGCCATTTTTATTGCAGGCAATGACCCCTCCGGTCTATGTATATTGGCATCATAACGATAAGGCGCTGAACCCGTACAAACTTCGCAGCGATATGCAGGTGAGAATCACATATTTATTGGATCTTAGCATGTGCATTAAATCCGCCGGAGGAGTTTCCAACAGTCGATGTCTTCGATTCTTTTCGACAAGGAATGTAGGTACGTATCGTTGCAGAGCATAATGCAAATGAGCAATGCTCCTTAAAAAAAAAAGAAAAACAGGATTGTGTCGTTGGTTGACCCCCTAGCGATGCGTAAACGCCTCTTCGAAGGTGCCAAAACCCGACGATGTAAAATTGATTATAGAAGAATTCAGTGCAATCGGCTCAGGCCAGCTGTCTCTCAGACGGGAAAAGTCCCGGCATAGACAGCATGGCCTGCGTCGTTCGGGGTCGGACGGTGCGTTCTGCGTCCTGCGCCGCTCGGTGTCGGACGGTGCGTTCTGCGTCCTGCGCCGCTCGGAGTCGGACGGTGCGTTCTGCGTCCTGCGCCGCTCGGAGTCGGACGGTGCGTTCTGCGTCCTGCGCCGCTCGGGGTCGGACGGTGCGTTCTGCGTCCTGCGCCGCTCGAGGTCGGACGGTGCGTTCTGCGTCCTGCGCCGCTCGGGGTCGGACGGTGCGTTCTGCGTCCTGCGCCGCTCGGGGTCGGACGGTGCGTTCTGCGTCCTGCGAGGCTGGCAGTCGGACGGTGCGTTCTGCGTCCTGCGCCGCTCGGGGTCGGACGGTGCGTTCTGCGTCCTGCGCCGCTCGGGGTCGGACGGTGCTTTCGGCGGTCGGACGGACGCCGCCGGCGTCGGAGACGAGTCGGCGTCGACGGGCTGCGATCGGACGATCGGTTATCGGCCGGTTAAGTGGCCGGGCTGGGCCGCAGGGGCGGACAGGGCCGTCATAGTCGGGATGATAGATAGCGGCCGTCACGACCCCCGCGGCCCATCGATCCGGCCGGCCCGGTCGGCCCGACGGCCGCTCGATGGGCCGGCTCCGGCTCCGGCTCCGGCCGCTGCCGGGGACCCGGCTGACCCGACATTTCAGCCGGCTGGGACCGCCGGCCCACGCGGGGGCGGGGGATACTGGGGATATTTGGGGAATACTGGTTACTGGGGAGCCGCCGAGGCCGGCAGAGCCGCTCCGCCCCGGGAGGCAGGCCGACGTCCGCCGGCGGCCGGCGATAGTCAGGCGGAAATGGCCGACTGTGAGCGGGCTCCTGGTCCGGGGCGGCCCCCCCGTCCCACGCCGCCGCCCGTCCCACGCCACCGCCCATCCCACGTCACCGCCTGTCCCACGCCACCGTCCCTCCCACGTCAACGCCGGACCCACCCCACCATCTGCTCCACGTCACTACCCGTCCCACGTAAACGCCCGATCCACCCCACCGTCTGCGCCGCGTCACTGTCCGTCCTATGCCATCGCTCGACCCACGTCGCCGCCCGACCCACGCTACTGTCCGTCCCAAACCACCACTCGTCCCATGTTACCGCTCATTCCACGTCACCGCTCATCCGTGGCATCCGGCGCGCCCACTGCTTGACTCCGTGTGGTGCCTGTCGTCTGATGTGAGTGATACGTGACATATCGTGTGCGGTACGTGCCGCGAGACGTGTGACGTGCAACGTGCGATGTGTTTCGTATGACGTGGGCGACAGGTGAGTCTGGAGCGGCACGATCTGGAGACCAAGAGCACGCTCAACATCACCGACGTGCGCGACACGGACAGCGGCAACTACACCTGCTCGGCCGACAACAGCCGACCCGCCAGCGTGCGCGTCTTCCTCTCCGAAGGTGGGCCGTGACCTCAGTGACGTCACTGTGGAGTTGTGACGGCGTAGTTGCTGGGATTAGGAATGTCGGTTACTCGGAAGTTGGAGTGAACTATAAATACGACTATGTTCAAGTCTTGTGGAATTCTCCTAGCCACTCAAAGAATGACGTGCGACTGAGACTTGAAATAGTAATGCTAATTTGCTAACTAAATATTAGTTACGAACTGCTCATGAATGGTTTATAATTTCTTCCGCTATGCAGTCCATCTACTGTCATTCAATGTCACGGCTGCCATCAGCGTATCGGGCATTCTATTGATTTCATTGATTGTAACCCAGACGTCACGATTTTTTCCGTAGCACGTATGTTTAACTTATCGTTTCCAGATATTACCAGACGGAGCGTGAACGGCTTCCTCTGCCTTACTCATTGCCTCTGCCTTTCATCGGCATACAGGTCATTGGGCGCCGAATGACCCTGCAGTCGGTGCGCCCCTAAGCCCCAATAACCAACCAACCAACCGGCATACAGGTCATTTCTTTGACAGACATGCACTGTAGGACATCCAGTAGCCGGCCATCTGCCCCCAGTGTCTGTTGTCTGACTCAGCGCGCCCGACGTTCGGTAACGCGCACGGAGCCCCGTGCCGAACCGGGCTCTGCATACCAATCAGTGTTGTCGCCTTGGGCCGATTACGGCCGCCGGTGGCCGGCTGCCAGGAGGCGCGTGAACGCGGCTGCCGGCCCGGGAGACGCCGGCCGGCCCTCCCGAAACTGGCTGCAAACTGAGTCAGACGCGCCGCCGCCGCCAGACGGCATCGAATCAAACGTCGCGCTGAGACGGCTGCAGCTGGGGGGGGGGGGAAGGGACGGGAACACGGCGACACGGGCCGGCTCGATTCCAATCAAGCCGGAGGATTCCGGCCGGCTCTGGGCTAATGCCCGCACCGGCCGCCTCTAGCCATGCTCTCCGCTTGCAGGCGACAAGATGGCGGCCATCCAGCGGCGGAAAGGCGGCAGCGCCGCCTCCTGGCTGGGCGGCAGCTTCACCCTGCTCGTGTTGCTGGCGCTGCTCGTGCAGGCGGTGCGGTGAAACAGGCGCGGCCGCCGGCCCCGCTGCTGTCGCCACGACGCCGCCGACGAGCCGCGCGACGACAGCGACGGGACGCGCCAGAGCGTGTGAGGGCCGGCGGCCCGGCGGACGCCGCCGCGCGCGCGCCGGGGCGGCTTGACTCGGCCCGGGCCGGCAGCGCCGGACGCCGCACCGTGCGCGGAGCCTGGACGCGCTCCGGCCGGACGTGCTCGTGTCGTGTTCCGGCCATGTTCGGACGTGCTCGGACGCGCCCGGACGTGCTGAGGACGTGCTGCGGACGCGTTGTGGACGTGCTGAGGACGTGATGCGGACGTTCTGCGGACCGAATGTGGCTCTGCCCAGCCGCCGGAGAGCAGGGCCGGCCGAGGAGAGCCGTCGGGACTGGACTAGCTTCCGGGGCGCTCGTTAGTGCAGCGAGGATGAGTGACGTCACCCGCCTGACTCGGGCGACTGTGTGCCGACGCCGCGGGCGCTGTCGGCAAGACTCCGCTGACTGCGGACGGCGTGGCGGAGTTTCCGCTGTGGGCATGGAGTGATCATGCTCAACTCACGCTGCTGCTGAGGGACATGATGAATGTGCAGAGCACGGAGCTGCGTTGGCATGTGAAGGAGTTTGTCTGCTTTGTGTTGTCTTCTGGACTGACTGCCTCCTTTTCTGTCCTGAATGTGGTTCTGAGGCTCTTTAGCGGTGCGGGCTCTTGTGTTTCTGCCGCGAGCGTGGCGCTAGAAAAAGTCGCAAACTGTTCTGACGAATACGATGATTGATACTTTGTGTCACAAAGCAAACTGCAACTTATGTTTTGCCAGCGTGCGGAGGCTGCCGACTTTGCTGTCAACGCTGAGAAATTATAAATTTTAACATTTCGTTTGATATCCGTGCAAGAACGTGGCTACCCTGTACATTGTCGGAATGTGTAACCCCGATACTGGGCTACGATCGAACCTCCGAGCACCTGTTTATTTCTAGATCGCGAGCGAGGTCCCACGTACTGGGAACGCTGGGGTGAGGTCGGCATTCCCTGCCAGGCAATCTCGACACGGAATGTCAAAAGTCACCAGCCACGGGGCGATAGCAGCCGTTACCGAGCACGATCGGAGCACTTCGCTGCGACTCCAGATAAGGCATTGGGACCTGTCACCACGTCAGCAGCCATAGCGAAATGCGATAGACTCGATCCCCAGCGAGACACCGCCTCCAGGGAGGAAAGACTCGATCCCCAGCGAGACACCGCCTTCAGTGAGGAAGCGGTGCCGAATGACGAGCACTTTGGCGTGTCGCTTCGTGGAACAGTGTGATAGCTATTTTGTGAGAGCATGTGCACAGGCGAGTCAAACCTGAAATTTACGTGGGTGAAGTTGAAGACGTTCAATTACATCATGTTTTAAGTGTTGGGCATTACTGTTATTCACTGTCCATAAGAGTTTTATCACGAGTTCAGTATACATGTAAGAAGAAATATATTACTCGGGTTGTACTATATTTTTTGTGCTCACCGAGAACGTCTTTGGTATGTGTGACGTTAATAGGGACATAATGCGCCTCGAATGCAGGCACCTGAAGCCATTTAACGACTTACTGCTCACATGCCAGGACGTAGCGCACAGTAATTGTGGTCATCTAAGCCAGGTACTCAACAGCTTCGTGTACTGATCGTTTGATGTCATGACTCAACAGACTTTAGCAACACGCATGGCCTCTCGGCCGTACTAGCAAAGGAATTACCACGTTCAATTGGTATGAAGAAAACGAGATGCGTGACAATGAGCCGCGAAGACGTCAAATGTCAGCGACATCTGCAATCAGCTAAACTGCACTAGGAAACACTTGATGTTCACATGCTACTGCTTTCGAAATGCTCCAGAGCCACCAGAAGCGCGAACGCCTCTACGTGCCGCTCGATCAGTACAACTAAAAACGCAGCGCGCTGAACTAGAAAAATGGGAAAGAAAACAAAAGGTCACGCTCTTTGGGGTTGGGCGTGAGACGTCTGCTTTCAGGGGATGGAGAAAAAACCCATTCATTGGCAACATACGCGATGGTACTGTGGGGAAGAAAAGAAGAGGGAAAAAAAGGTATAGGGGGAGAGAAGGGGGTTGGGACACCAAGCCAAGAAAACGCTCGGTGTTTCTAAAGCACATGCTTCATTCAGCCTTGTAAAACTTTTCCAGGCGACTGTTTCCGGCCAAGAATGCACAGCTGGCCTTCCGTGAGTACGGCGTTTCGAACCAACAGGTTTCCGTGCTTGGGAACGGCTCCGGTCAAAACATGGGCCGACGCCTGTTCCGGGGCACGCACAATCGTAATAATGCCTTCTAAAATTACCCATTGGGCGTTGCTTACGTGCATCGATATGATTGCTTCGGATTATGCTTTGGGATGTTGTGAGTTCCATCCGTGACTTCGAAGTTATGTTTGTAGCACAATTTAACCAAACACCACACGCACTAAGCTATGAGCCTCTTCAGATCAAAGATGTCGCTGTAGGAGCTGGGCTAATTTGCATTTGCGGTTAAAGTACGGATGAAATGCGGTTATGTCCATCATTATGGAAACTATCCTTCCATCATAATGGTAAGGAGTCTAATTTGTTAAGACCGATGTCTCATTGAGTGGAACCACGCCCAAGCTATGAATGACGTGTATGAATGTCGAATGTCTCCTCCACCGGGGTAGTCTCCATTTGTTGAACTCAGTTGTTGTTTGGAGAATGGCAAACATTGCTACGGACAAGCAAGACGTTCGAAGAAATTCACAGAGACTATTTTTCCCCGTCGTGTGCTAGCAGGGCATTGGGAACGCCGTCAAATTAAACCGCAACGGAAAACAAGTTTTACCACTGGTAGCTAGGCTATTTATGCGAGGATCGAAACTATTTCCTCAAAGGAGCTAACTTGGACTCCGCGAGAATGCGTCGCAGAGGACTTCGAAGGTGTTTCAAGGGAGCACCTCAGCTCGCCTGTGAATCTAGGCAGCATTTGTATTCCACTGAGTACCTGTTACGATACTACCACTTCCTGCTAAAAGCTACACCTGAGAGCTATGGCGTCAGTGAGAAGTTATTGTACCTTATCTATGTCTATGTCTGTGTCTATCAACCCCCGCCCCCGACTGGGGGTTGATCGTTCTCCCCGGAGGTTTTTCCTAGATTGCGAGAGAACGAACAAACACAGCAACACGAAACTTTGTGTACCCTTTGCTCTATCATTTTTACGCCTTGTTTTAAAGTTTCGACCTCAGGCCAAGTCATGTCTTTGACCTAGTTCAGGTCAAGTGGACCTATGCCTAAAAAAGTTTAACGCCATCTGCCATCTCATATCTTTTGGAGTTATCCGAATCATTGACCTAATGTGAACCCCATTTTCGAGGCACGTCGACGTTTTTTCGGAATTCGGCTATTTTTTTGGCATTTTTAGTGTGGGGCGGTACAGACATCCCTTTGTCGTTAATGAACAAAGTATCATTGACTTCTAGCTATTGACCTGGGGTCAGGTCACGAATAACTGTTACAACCCAAAACTCACCGCCGTCAAAATCCGCGATGAACTACTCAGAACGCGTAGAAAATGACAGAAATGGCTTGCACATTTCCAAGTAATACCAAGAAGTTCAAAAAAGTTCCAAAAATTACATATTTTGGAAAAAGACACTCACGAATAAAGTTGCGCCAATTATGTAAACTGTTAACTTCAGAATTTTCCAAAAAATTAAGAGTGAGGAGCCATCACAAGAACCCTTGGACTTAGAGATTTTACATTGAAAGACACATACTGCAAAAATAAAGACACGCGAAAATTACCTCCCGTCAATTTCATACCGCGTTCGGATACGGCGTCCGCCGGCAGTCCGCGTGAAAATCGCCGTGTCAACTTTTCGGCGTATTTATTAAAAGAATCAGAAAATTTAGGCGTGGATCAGCATCTGCGGACTTTTACCTGTTCCTGGGCACCTTGAAATAGACTTCATTAACCTCCTTCCTTGAGATCCAGGCTGCTTCTCGGTTTTACGCTGTCGGCTGTGAGAAAACACAGATGAGGCGTAAATGGCTTACATATTATCCAAAACTAAAAAATGAGACCAGTTTCGAGCTCTACCTGTCTCGAGCTCTCCAATGGGGTGCTTATTTTTATCGTGCGACCAGCCGTTCGTGAGTTAGAGGGGGATGGTCAACCACCGTCGAGCGTGTTCGGCACCGACTGCCAGTCGGGCGCGGTTTAACCTTAGAACTTGAAGATGCTGGAGATTTCAATGTTTTACCTCTATACATAAGTCGTTGTTGAGCCTTACGTCATCCTTAATGCACAATTGGGCTTAATGATCAGGAGTTTTCATAAATGCGGCGTCTTTTTCGACTGCGAACCTCCGTTTTCACCTGGAGATTGTCATACGAAACATGCCATGGTTTTGTGAGGATCTCAAAGTTTTCGAGTGGCCGTGACTGGAACAGCCCGATTTTCATGTTATCCAGTCTCTAACTGGCCAACCGCGATTGCCCAGCACGTGACTGGTTTGTTCAGTAACAGGCGAACAGGTGTTCAGTAACATTGAACGCCTGCTTGTTCAGCAACAGATGCTCAGTAACAGGTGACCAGTGACATGATGGGCTTTCAAAATCACATTGACTGCCTTTTAGCATAGTAAACAACCATCTTCTTGAGCCAACACATTATTTTTTTTTTGGGGGGGGGATCATACTATCTTGTCCTATACTAAGTACAGTATGACTGTGCGCCCTGCGACCGGCAACTCCGATTCCTGAGCGGCTGCTGGACATCTCGGCCGCGCTCCATCAGGGCAGGCCGAGCCGCGCTGGACCGGGCCGTGCTTCTGGACGCTCTGCCGCGACTTGGCATGCATTATTAGTCTGGACGGCATCGTTCTGGACGTGGCGCTGCTGGCACTCTGGACCGCACCAGCCGATCTAAATTTGCAATTACTCAAACGATAAGACTTATAAAACGGCAAATAAAATAAATATCAAGTTAAAAAGACAACGTAATAATATTTCAACGCACCAAACTTCTATTAACGTTTACTAATGGTATCACTCCTAAAATAACCTGTACCGGTGTACTTATTTTCCGCTTTGCAATTTATATATATATATATATATATATATATATATATATATATATATATATATATATATATATATTCGCCATTTATATATGTACGTATACATAAATGGAAAATTTTACGTTGAAAATACTGCGATGTAAACATAAAACTGCGTTATGCTACAAGCTCGGTGGAAAAATTACAGCGACACTGATGTGATTTTCTCAACTGTGCCGTCTTGGTGCCAGTTCTGAAGGCAAGGCCTATACAAGACTGAGGACTCGGCAACAAGTCCTCGGGGTCACGACACGTCCTGGTGGTGACGTACATATATGTCAATGCCTTGCGGACCTCATGCCAGACATTTAGCACCATCCTTGCCTGTTTGTCGTTTTCAAAAACATTCGACAACGTATTCAGTGCCCCAATATCCATTAACCAGACGGGCAGATCGAACACAATGGACATGCCTCCTCAGAATAGTTTCCTGTTCGCATTTATATCCTTTCGGGTCACTACGCCTGCATTTTTCGTCATTGGCAAATGATGACTGAGCGACGTTTGGTGGAACAAAGCAGTTATTCCAACAGCCCCAGCACGGGGTGTCGGCGCTCGCTTTCAGTGCTTCAACTTCGTCACTCCATGGATAATGAAAGGCCTCGACTATGAGCGTGATTATAGCCTACAACACTTTTGAAAGAATGTTAGCCATTCCAACGCGATTTTAACACGCGCAGTGGAAGGGGGGTTCGCACTAACGATCACTGGAAGGGGGGTCTAAAAGTGCCCCCTCCGATCTCGGCAACGGGAAGAGCTAGAGACATTAAATTTTATGGACATGGTGGGGCTATAACATTTGCATTATCTACATATGTGGTTTACATTATGATTTACACTGCGTGCAATTTTCATAACCCTAGGTCAATATCTTCAAGGCCAAATGGGGAGAAAAGGTCAACTTTGGACACTTTCTCAGCCCGTACAGGCCATTCCGTACCACTTTTCGAACGAAACGGGGAAAAGGGTGTTTGTTTGGCCGTTAAAACGCGGAATACGACAACTTCCATTTATTTGGAGTCTTCACTGGGGATTTTGGGTCGAGGGCATGTCAGGTCATTGACCTATGGCGTCATTTTTCATCTGTTGCAGATCAGATTTCGAACAACACGGGACAGCTTGAGAGTAAATGAGGGAGCAACATGTATCTTTTGGCGTATTTTCAGTGAAGGTAGCAAAAATCGGTACGTTTGGTCACAAATGTACGTTTATACATGTATGTTTTTAGGTGTATGTATGTGTATATATGTATATACATGTGCGTATCAATGTGCCAAACGTGTTTTAGTAGCGTCTTTGACTGCACATTCCATACAAATCGACATATTGTAAAGAAAATCTGGACCAGGCCACAACAAGTTGCCCTTAACTTTTGATGACCTTGACCCGAAGTGACTCTGGTATATATGCATGCGTATCCATGTGCGAACACGTGTTTTTATTGGGGTCTTTGAATGCATACTTCATACAAATCGACATATCGCAGAACAAATCTTGGCCAGTTCACAAGATATCGGACCTTGACCTTGAATGACCTTGACCTCCACTGCTCTTGGTATATGTAAGAGTATCATGCGCACATGTGTTTTTATTAGGGTCCTTGAATGCATATTTTATGCAAACTGACATGTTGCAAAGCAAATCTGGATCAGGTCACAAGCTGTTTGACCTTGACCTTTGATGACCTTGGCCCTTATTGACCCTGGCTGTGGCCTTGGTATATCCATCACTTATGCCCGAATGACATCGCCGGATTATGTTCAAACGGTAATCTTAGGTAGAACGTTAATTCTTTCACAAAGTTCCCATTTGTCAGCGACAACCGTCGTTTTCGTCACGTTTGCCTGACGTCAAATACTTGAAAGTTCAAAAAGCTCCAGCCGATTCCCGATTTTTCTGCATCACTCGACGAGTTATTCAATTGCCATAAATGCCACAAAGCAGCAGCAACCAGCTCTGATCCGCTCGCGAGATATTTTCAAGAAAAACAGGTGGGGGGGGGCGCAGAAAACCCACCTTCCAGTGCGCGTGTTAATGCCATCCGACGCAGGCACGAAACCCTTGCAAAGGGGCGGCCGCCCATTGGCATATTGGCTTCCTCATCCGACGAAGACGGATAAGAGCATGATAGCCATTCACGAATGAATGTTTCCTTGGGTACACAGGCAACGTGTCGTTAAACCTATTCCTTCACGGAGAGGGCTTCAGAATCACCCCCATTTTTTGCTCGCGATTTCCAGTTTTTTTTAAGCAGCTGTGCAGTACTTAGATCCGTTACTTATCTATTCTTCCAACATGTGAAGTCCAATTTTAGTAATTCTATTAGTCCCAGACACAGAGCCAGGCTAAATTTTTGGGAGGCACACCAGACCATGTTTGTTATCATTGAAAGCAAAAGAAAACGGCTGCCAAGAAAGGAAAGTAAGATAAAACTTGAAACTTGATATCAGTGCATAGATAAATAACCGTGCAAATATGAAATATTCGTGTTGATCTGAGTTCACTTCGCAGGATCAGGGCAAGGTCGAATGTCAGAGTTTTCTTCATTTTATTTCAATTTCCTTGAATATTTTTGATATTATTTTTTTTCAAATACAGAAATCCGCAACATATGTAGCCTAGCACAGTGTTATATACTTGCATTTCAAGTCATTATTCATATTCAAAAAACAGCCCTCTGGTCGTCTCAGGGGTCCCAACTGCTGGAGTCTGCTAGTTAGCAGTTTCAAAGGTTACTCTCTAGCAGTCCCAGTGGGCCCTCTGTTGTCCTAGGTGCCCCTCTTGTCGTCTCTGGGGAGCATTTTTGCCGTCTGAGGGGCCTTCTGGCTGTTACAAAAGACCTTTCTGCGATTTCAGGGCCTCTGTGAAGTGATATGGGTCCTCTGAACGTCTCCGATGGTCCACATGGCTATATCAGGGGGTTTTCCTCTGTTACATGGGGTATATCTGACAATCTTAGGGCTTTTCTAGCCGTATCAGGGACCTTTGTTGGCGCTTCAGGGACTTCATTGGCAGTCTCAGGGGGACTTTTTCGTGCCAGGAGCCCGCCTAATACACTCGGGGGCTCTCTGACCGTCCAGGGCCTCTATACCGTGTCAGAGGTCTTCTTATCGTCTTTGCCTCGCAGGGGACCTTTGACCTTTTTGGCGGTCTCAGGGGCCATCTGCCGCGCAGGGACCCATCTTGTGGTCTCAAGACCCACCTGACCTTCCCGAGACCCCGTGACTGCATCAAGAACCCCAGATTTTCAAAAAGACCGGTGTAGCCCATTTGGAACCCATCTCCAAGTTGAGAGGTCACAGATGAATCCCTCTTCAGGGGCCCCTCTGGCTGGCCAGGGTCTCCTTACCCCGTGCTAGGCACCCTCATAAGTTCTTGCCGCCTCGGGGGCCTCTCTGGCACTTGTAGCAGTCTCATGGACCCTTTGCCGTTTTTAGGCCCCTCTTGCGTTCCCAGGGACCCTTGGAGAATTTTAGGGCCCTCCTATTCAGCTTATGGGCCATCCTGCCATCTCAGGGCCTCATGAACCCTCCCGGAGGCCCTCTGACTGGATCAGGAACCTTCAGCTTTTCACACAGGCCCGTGAGACCGATTCGGACCCCCATAACATTCCAGAGGCCCCTATGCCGTCTTAGGGACTCAGTCCTCATCCTAGCCGTCTCAGGGGCTCTATGACCCTTCTGGCGGTCTCAGGGGCAACCTGCCGTATTGGAGCCCCGTTGTGGTCTCAGGAGCCGTTCTGGAGCTTCAGGGGCCCTTCAGTGCGTCTCTTGGGTCACGTAACCCTCCCAGACGCTCCCTGACTGCATCAAAAACCCGTCACGTTTCCACAGAAATCCCGTAAAGCGCATACCAAGCCCCTTCGGGGTAGTCGCACGCAGACACCGAGAGGCGGAGCGCGCCTACAATGTAAAAACGGAAGTGGGCTTAGGTGTGGTTCTTACCATTGGTGGCCATTCAAAGTGTGCGCACATTGAAAACAAGCAGCATTGTTCAAAATGCCAGATTAGGTCAACTTGGGCCCAGTGGGATTAGGTCAGTCGTGCAAAGTAAGTTCTTACCGAATACGAATTACCATTATCTATATGTACCTTCTAAAGCACATATGAATGCTGATAAACCTTCAGAGACTGAACTGACAAAATGCATTTGGTCGAGGGTCTTGAAATCCGTTATAATGCGTGATCTAGCGCCAAGTCACGAGTCAAAAGGTACACGTATGTGTTCAAAAGATGTGAGAAGCACTAGAAATTATATTTGAATTTTAAAACTAATGAGCTAAACCTACAATGCCGATTGATGACCTAAAAAGGCCCAAAAAGTTCCACTAATCTTAGGTCACTGATCTTGACATTTCCGAAACGTTCGAGATAGCAACATTGTTGCATGCGCCGTGTTTTGCCAAACTAGGAAGCGTCAGGTTAACTGATACATTTCGCAAAAAAGGAATGACACTTTACTTTTTAAAAACAAAGCCTTTTTAAAAACAAAGTCAATGACCTGGCCTGGGTCAATAGCCTTAGGTTACCTCGAGATGAAAAGTTGAAAAGAGTGTATGAAAAGGTAACCCAAGTTTCATGTATCCATGCCTCTTCGTTTTCTACCTATCCTAAAACACGGGGGGCTCCCATGAGCCCCGTCCCAAGACCGGAAAGTTTGAGGTCACCAAGGATCACTTTAAACCATTTTATCCTTTTCGCATTTTGTCAAGAAACCTTGATGTCCAAAGCTCGAACGTGGCCCCAAACGGGTTGACAGTAAAAAGAAAGGCCGATTTACGCATGAGGGGTGGCAAAAAGGTCTGGGATCAAAACTGCTCATGTCAAACAAAGGTGAACATGAAGGGAGAAAATCGTCTTTCTGTAAGCGCAGGAATCGCATTTTTTTCAGAACGTAGACTAATGTGTTTTGGTTTGAACACACCGCAAATATGTCTGGCACGCATGCAAAGTCTGCAACTATCATACTGAGGTTCAGCAAGATCAGCCTACCTCAGTGTTGGCGCCTATACGTCCGTCGTTTCTGGTGTCTGTCGCATCGTCTGCCGTATTTACTGTTGGTGAGCCGCGATACGGCATAAAATCCTATAACATGGGATCATGCAATATTCCCTCTACATCATGAAATCAGTGCCACTCAGCAGTTCTCATGTAAATCACGTGATACCGGGCGGCGGGCACGTCCGCAGTGTAAAAGCTTAAGATTTGGTGGGACATTGTTTTTGCGATGGTAGAGATTTAGAAACCTTTCGTTATAAAAAAGACGCCAAAATAGAGCTACTCGGACGACCATGAATTACAGGGCTGGTGTAGTTCATACTGAACAGAAAGAAGGTTTGAGTATAGTTCTTATCCCTTGTAGCCATACAACGTGCGTTCACATTGACAACAAGCGTAATATTTCGAAAGGTCAAACCAGGTCAGCGTGGATGAAATGGGACTTGGTCAACTTTGGCCAGTACTCTTTTATCTTATATTAGTGTTTTCGAAGCACATATGACTACCGATAAATATTCCAAGACTGCAAACTGACTGATATTCCGCTGAGGGGACGTAATTTCGGTATACAGCGTGACCTGGCCACAGGCACAGATGAAGATGCAAATTACGTGTATGCACGTGTACGGACGCAGCACCAGGACGTGTATTCAAGCTTCAAAGACGCCGAACCAGATACCCAACCTCAACAGCAAACGTAGAAAAAGCCTAAAGCTTACCTAACCTAATGCTGATGGCCTAGACAGTTTCGAAAAATTCCAAAGAACGTTCCATTTATCATGCGCTTCACCTGTGGCAAGTTTATGTCAACTGATAAATCGTGCAAAAAATCTTTACCACTTTGCTTCTTTTTTGGGCCATGGTCGTACTTGAAGCAAGCTAGGTCAATGACCTGAGATGACCCTAAGCTTGAAAACCGACATAACGTGAAAAGTTATGTATGAAACCACGCAAAGTTTCATGTCCAAAGCGCCTTTTTGCTTTTTTGCTTATCTTAAGACAACCAGGGGCTTTCATGGGCTTTCCGGCCCGGCATAGATTAAAATGCTCCCTTGTAACATCGAGGAAGAGAACATGACATAGTACGCAGTACACATGTATAATGTAATGTGTCACATGTTATCCCGATTTCAAGCACACAGGTCAAAGCCGATTTTGGCGCCCTTTCCGTGCGATTTTGGTACACACAGTATCATTTTGGCGCCCCTAAAAAGTCCCCCTTGGCGAAATCCTGGACCCGCCCCTCGTCCTCCGCCTCCCACAGCCACGCTGATAGTGAGTGAAAAATTACACACACACACACACACACACACACACACACACACGAGCGCGCGCGCGCGCGCGCGAAAGGAAAAACAGAGGAAATGAAACAGTTACACTGACATCAGTTCTGGACCGCCTCAGTAATACTGTATCCCTTTCATTCACTCAGAAAAATATGGTGTAGCTTGCCTAGACCGACAAAGAATTAACCCTCTGATGGTAAAATCATAGTTATAACTATGCAAGATATGGACGTTTTTAAGGCGAAAAGTGTCTGTGTGACGATGAACTGGCAGCCAGGTCCCAGCATTTTTCGTGTCACGTCGTCATACGTTCGTTCGTATCATCGCTTTGATGGTTTGATACGTTTTCGAGAGCATTTTTGGAGCAGTCCTAGAAATAAAAAGCGAAACAAAAAGCTAAAGTACGTCGAATCCTGCCCATCGTCTACACGATTACCTGTACGCCTATAGCTTTTATAGTTTTATTATTCACCAGTAGCAGTAGGCAACGTTCTCAGACTTCCCTTTTCTGTTTATTTTTTTCGTTTTTTTCACGAACATGATTTACAAGACACAAATGGACATCGCTGGGTTAGCTAAGATAGCTGTTCGGCGACCTTGTGGTCGTCACCCAGACCTGAACCCGTCGCCCACGTGCTATCAGGCCTAGAAGAATATTCCCCCAGGCATCGAGCCACAGATGAGATGGGGATCATATTGCACATGTCGTCGAGAATACGATACTGCAGCTCCTCCGCGGCCCAAGAGACTTCCGCCGCCTCAGGGACCCCGTTCTGTTCAAAGCCGTGCATTTCTAGGCTCTTGTTTGGATCAAACCACGGTGCCTCCCACGGAGGATCCGTGAGCGGAAATCACTCTCCCAGGGTTACGGACACTCTTCAGGCCACTGAGACGACTTTTTTGCACTGCAGCAAGAGAGATCATCGCTACTCTGAGAAGCCCGTATTCCTTATCAGACACTTCATCGACGTTAACTGTTCAAAGACAGCTCTCTCTCTCTCTCTCTCTCTCTCTCTCTCTGTGTTTGTGTGTGTGTGTGTGTCCATCTGTCCATCTGTCTGTCCGTTTGGTTTTTTCTATATTGATCTTTTTTTTCTCACTCCCACTCATTCCTTCTCACTCTTTCCTCTTTCTGCCCTCTTTTCCTTCCTTCTTCCTCCTTCTTAACGTGTAGGCGGCGGCAAAGCCGGCAACCCGTTCTTCTTCATTCCCTGGGCAATTCAAACGATCTCCCCTCATTCTAAAGCGGCCCGGAATTTCCTCCGGACACGGATTTTCCATGCTGTTTAGACTGCGTTTCTCCGCCTCACTGGCGGCCTGAAACGTCTTTCGTTACCCCCTGTGATTCAGAATACCTGTGATTCGGAACTTGTGTTATGCGTACTGTGGACTAGAGCTTCCTGCAGCGACCTGAGGTGTCGTCCTTCACTATTCCGGGGACTACTAGTCCACGGGGAATGCCCTGAAGAGGCCGGACATCACGCCGCTGACAGAGGACAACGATGCTCGCTTCACGTGACGAGGCGTTTGTTAACGCTGAGCGAGACGGGAGGGGGAGAAGCAAAGTCGGTAGGCATGCGGGGGTCGCCAGCTGCGAAACGCGTTTGCTGAGAAGGTGCTACGACCGCCCGTTGTTTTTACCTACTGTATCCTGTTGTTGGCACGAAGATAATTACTAGTAATGTGCAAGGTCGTAACCTCCAACTTGTCTGCATGGACGGGGAATTAAGAGTGAGATCCGAACGCATCCAAACGGCTGGAGATGTGATGTTGACACAACATGTAAATACTTGAAACAGTATCCTTCCTTTACGATAGTACGGGGCTGATCAGTGAAGGAGCAGCCAGGGCTGCGCTGGACTTCATCGGCCGCTGGGCAGAACGCTTCACAGGGCCACGCCCGGCCTGTTCCCCGGTCCGCGTCTGAGCTTGTCTTGCCGAGTTCGACAGGCGCGGCTTTTCGCCGAGGAGCTCTCAGCTTTATTCGGAGGGGGGGTCGTTTGTCGGTAACAGGGTAGTCTAGTGGCCGTAACGCGGCCACCCGGACTCGATTGTGTGCCGCCGGAACGGAAGGAGGCCCATAGGACATCTGAAGTAATATCGACAGGGGCAACCCAGCTGGCCTGATATCGATGGCAACGCTTTTGCTGGTGCCTGGCGTCATACTAAAAGAAATTGCGACATATCACAGTGACAATGAACACCACCGGCGATATGTCGATAAGCGTGAGATTCATCGCACCTCTCGTGTTGCTGAGACTCCAAACTGCCATCGCGTCGTCAGAAAATATAACACTGGAAAGGTACGGCGTGACTTCCGCTTTTTTCACTCTGCCTCACAATCGTTCAGAGCACCACTGCCTGCGGCAGCATATGTGCATTTAGAATTAGAATGTTCGGCTACTGACGTCTATCTATCAGGTGCTTTTAGCGTTTGCAGTGGGCCATCAAAAAACTGTTCTGGCTTAGAAAAAGCAATTGCGGCCTACCATTCGGCGGCCATTTAAGAAGGCTCCCGGTAGGTACAACGACAGCACGGAATACGGCCGGAGATATACTACCCACGATATCTTTTGATCGAAATGAACAAAGCAGCAGTAGACGCTTGCGTCTACGCCGGGTTTTGTAATTCGTCAACGTTAAACCAAGCGATCGGATGTCTGTCGCAAAAGCTGTTTAAATGTCAGTCGTTTCACGTTGAGAACACTGAGGCAGGAGTTCGGAACCTAGCTTTGAAGCTTCTAATAATCTACTGTGCCTATGCGAAACGTTTCTACGAATGCGGAATGCTATTTGCATATCTTTAACCATATTTCCAGCAGGAGGGGGCTGAATCTGCCCCCTAGGGTCTTTGCTTGCCAATTCCAGGGTTTTTGATGCAGCTTCACAAAACTTGATGACTTTTCCTAGCTATTCTTTCTACATTCTGCGACAAAATTTAAAAATTCTACTTTGCTCGGGGACGGAGCCAGGCAACGTTTTTGGGAGACACCTCAAGCCATTTTTGGCCATGTTGAGGGTAAAAGGAAATAGCTACCAAAAAAGCGTTTTTAAGATAGAACTTACAAATTTATATGGATGTATAGCTAAATAGTTGGGCAACGTGCAAATACAACGTTGTGCATCTGAGGTCACTTTACAAGGTCAGGTCAAGGTCAAAAGTCAAAATTTAGTTTCATAGTAATAATTTTGGCGCTATTTCTTGAAATGTCAAACCCGGAATACGTATGACGAGAAGGATACCCTCTACTTGTGTATCAAGTTTCAGCTAAATATCAAGTCGGTTCACGGAGCTATGACTTAAAATGCCACTGAGCGTGCCCTACATCACAACAGTCTTGAAATGGAATTTCAGAAACAGAGTGAATTCAAATCATTGGAAACGTTTTCAGATAATATTAAATGCACACAACATCATTTCAAATGACTCCAAAGTCACTGGAGGTCATTTAAGGTCAAAGGTCACGAGCTGATCTGAAGAACATGTGACCGTGACAGTTCCCCTTTTTCATGTCCCCGGCACCTCCTTTGCTAACATTATACAAACATTGTAATGCGATTTGCACTTCTTTAGCATAACATGACTAGCAGAAGCCAAAAAAGTGTTTTTGCTTTTTTGTTCATTCAGTTTTTGAAAAAAATTTAATCCTCCTATTTTTTAAAACCCTGTGAATGCCTATGAATTTTTCAAGAATTTGAAATGTGTGTGCTAGTGATAAAAGTCCCATCCATAATTTCTCGACTCATGCCAATTTCATCGAAATCGGCCCATAAACAACGGAGGGATAAGAAGTCCAAAAATATCCCAAATTTTAATCTTTTTGCCCCCTGTATTCATCCATTTCAAAATTATGAGAACTTCTTTCATAGAAATGCAGTTTACGTCATGGCAAATCGGTTACCATTTGT
Organism: Capitulum mitella; assembly: GCA_030062745.1. Lineage (NCBI taxonomy): Eukaryota > Metazoa > Arthropoda > Thecostraca > Pollicipedomorpha > Pollicipedidae > Capitulum > Capitulum mitella. The sequence continues at coordinate 45,203,088 of CP099839.1, read as the reverse complement.
TGTGATGAAATCGGATGATTAGTTCTCGATATTTCTGGGGGCCGAGTCACCCCCCCCCCCCAGCCGGGAATCGGCCTTACTGTCCAGCCCTCCGGGAATAGGGTTAAGGGGTACCTACGTCACTGAATTATTCCAATCCATGCCTTCCATACCGATTCAGCGGGTTCAACTAAACCCTCAAAAGGCAAGCACGCCAAGGTATGAAACGCAAATATGAAGCGTTGCTGGACTCTAGTTTTTTCCATTCCTCGTACCTGCACGTTAGCAAAGCAGCACACAACGTCACGTAACAGTGACAAATAGGTCCACATGAGTCTTAATCTCGTGAAAACTGTGTCAGGTAGTTTTTACTTGCAGTACGCAGTAAATGTGCCGTGCACAAAAATGCAAACTGCTGAAGGTTTAACAATGGCCTTTGAACACTAAACGATTGCAGTCAGTCGATAGCCAATATATCAGCGTTGTAAATGTCGCGAAACACGAAACCGCGCGACCTGGCACGCACCAAAGACAACACCTTTAAGTCGTTCCCGCAACCATAACGCTTGGGGCGTATTACAGTATGGAGAGGGAGGGGGTTAATCCCCCAGATCTCGATAACTATGCGTCCGATTTCATCGTAACAAAAGGTAATCGATTAACCGTGACATAAACTACATAAAAAAGTTTGATTTTTCTAACTGGATCAACAGAAAATTCGAAAGTATTTATTTAACTTTTCCTAGTCATCCTATGCTCAAGAAGTATAAATCAAACTGCATGGTTTTATAGTACTGGCATAGGCGGCGCCAGGACCATAAAAAGGGGAGCTGTCATGGTCTCATGTTCATCGGGTCAGTTTACGAGTTACTACATTTGTCTTAAAACAAGCTAAAATGACCTCAGATTCAAACAGAATGGCCTTGAGCTCATATCACAGTGTTCCGAAATGTTTTCAACTATTTGAATCGGCTACATAGATATACGGCTACTATATGAATCTGCTATCTAATATTCCTGTTTGTAGCCGTCTTGATGTAGGCTACGCGAGCGAACATTTTAGGTCATAGCTCATTGACCCAGCCTGATATGAATCTGAAACTGAAAATGCAAATAGAAAACATCGTATCGGGGAATGTTTATCCGGTACTCTGCATTTTAAAAATTAGTGTCAAAGTATGTACATAAGACCAAATTCTGAATTCATACCTTGACCTGATCTTGCAAATGATCTCAGTTAAACAAAAATATTTTGGTATGTTTGCCAGGTTATTTGTCTCTACATTCACATAAAGTTCTAAGCTCTGTCTTGGAAACTCTATTTTCGGTAGCCGTTTTACCTTAACCCTATTCCCGGAGGCCTAGACGGTATGGTCGATTCCCGGCGGGGGGGCGGATTGGCCCCCCCTGAGATCTCAATAACTATTTGTCCGATTTCATCGCAACAAACGGCAATCGATTTGCCATGACGTGAACTACATTTTTAGCAAAAGAAATTTTCAAAATTTTGAAATGTATGGATACAGGGGGGCAAAGATGTCAAAATCAGAGGTTTTTTTGCACTTCTTATAACTTCATTGTTTATGGACCGATTTCGATGAAACTGGTATGAATCGAGAGATTATGGATAGGGCTTTCAACATGGGTACACAAATCTGAAATTTTGAGAAGATTCATGAGCGTTCACAGCGTTCCAAAAACAGGAAAATTAGTTTTCTGACAACTGAATGAACAAAAGAGGCAAAAACACTTTCCTGGCTTCTCCTAGTCGTGTTATGCTAAAGAAGTACAAATCGCATCACAATGTTTGTATAATGATAGCATAGGCGGTGCCAGGGACATCAAAAACGGGAACTGTCACGGTCACACGTTCTTCAGACCAACTTGTGATCTTTGACCTTAAATGACCTCCAGTGGCCTTGGAGTCACTTGGAATGATCTCGTGTGCATTTAATATTATGTGTAAACGTTTTCAATCATCTGAATTCACTCTATTTAAAAAAATTTCATTTTACGGCTATTGCGATATAGGGTACGAGCACTGACATTTTAGATCATAGCTCCGTGACCCGACCTGATATCAAGCTGAAACTTGATACACAAGTAGAAGGCACCCTTCTACGTCATATATAATCTGGATTTGGCATTTGAAAAGACGGCGCCGAAATTATTGCAAAAAAAATTGACTTTTGACCTTTACCTGACCTTGTAAAATGACCCCAGATAGAGGAAATTACATCTGCACATTGCCCAACTATTAAGCTATACAACCATATAAAGTTTTAAGTTCTATCTTAAAAACTCTGGTTTTGGCAAACATTTTCGTTTTACCCTCAACATAGCCAAAAATTGCATGAGGTGCCTCCCAAAAACGTTGCCTGGCTCCGCCCCTGAGCAATATAGAATTTTGAAATTTTGTCACGGCGCTTAGAAAGAATAATTAGGAAAAGTGACCAAGTTTCGTGAAGCTGCCTTAAAAGGCCTGGAATTGGCAAGCAAAAAACCTGAGGGGGCGGATTCAACCCCCTCCCTGCCGGGAACAGGGTTAACCTTCAACAGTGGCAAAAATAGCGTGAAATATCTCCCAAGAAATTGGTCTGGCGCCGCCAATGAGCAATGTGGAGTAAGAAATTGCCATGATTCGTAGAAAGAATTGATAGGACAAGTGACCAAGTCCCGTGAAGCTGCTTTACACTTCACACACCTGGATATTGCGAGAGAAAAAAAACGGAGGACTTCTGAAGCTCCACATACAGGAATGGGGTTAAGCCCTCCGGTTTTCTCGAACTCTGTATGCAGAGCGCCGGAGTGATCGCTCGGGTCACCACGCTCAGCAGACAGTGGCGGATGTCGGTAAAGGTCCCGCTGACGTCCGTGGAGGCGATGTCTGGGACCCAGCTGCTCAGAACTGCAGACCTCCAGACGGCAGCTCTGCCACGTGGTGAGCAGCCAGCCCGGGACGTGGCCGGAGCTCGCCGGCTCTGGCACCGGTCAGTCTCTGGTCCCCTCACGGGAGAGGGGCTGGTCAGGCCTGGCACCGGCCAGTCCTTGGTCCCCTGAGGTGAACCTCGCGAGAGACACAGTTGGAGAAGAGTCAGTGGCCAGGCCTAGGACCGGTCAGCCGCGGTGGGCCGGCCCCTCGACTGTCCTCATGTGATGCATTGACCGGCACCGCTGTTCCCACCGAGTATCGACACTGGCCGCGCCGCCGCTCCCTAACAGGTGGGCGGCGGACCAATGGCGGCCCCGCGCCACCGCCGGCCCTCATTGACATGTCAGGGCGGGCGGGGGCCGCGTGAAGCGGAGCCTCACGTCAGGTGGCGCGTGAGAAACCCTGTGCGTCACGCCCGGCGTGGCGTGAGAAATATCGCGCGACACGCCCGGCGCCGCGTGAGAACAGGGCGCCCGGCCGAGGACTTACTGGAGTGAGGGAGGGGAGGGGAGCGGGAGCGGAATGCGTGCACCAGGATGATCCTCAAGTGCTGTTTTGGGCTTTTCCAAAAGTGCTTTTTCATGATTTTGTTGGAATCATTGAAGGAATAGCTTGTGCAAATTTCGCCCATTTTCGTCGTCGCTTGCCACTCTGACATTGAGGGTAAATGTAGCTTGCTGGGAGTTTTGCATTGTTACGTGACGTGGCCTGGGCCAGCACCCAATGAGCGCGATCTTGATGACAGCACGAATTGGCTGGCACAGGAGCACAGCTCCTGAATTACTGTGACTGACTTTAGACTGGCGTACACCGGCGATCCGTCTGATCGCGGTCCGCGATAACCGACTGAGTGGGAATGTGTGGAAGGGGGACGGGGAGGAGGCGAAAATGGGACCGTGCAGGATCCATCTGCACACTGGGAGCCGGGGTTACGAATATATGCTGTATGTAGAGATATTGCCAGGATAGATCGAAGAGATGGAAGCTGCTTTCCGTCCTACGGCGTCTGTCAGGTTTACGTCAGGTTAATAGACTGTCAGTCATGTTTCTCCTGTGGAAACCGATTTTAACTGATATTAATTGAAAAAAACCAGTTCTGCTGCAGTGTTTGGTGAACGGATTTTCAGACATCTTTGTATCCATCTCACCCCTCGACTTTTCCGTATCTGGCGGCTCGGTTTGGTAGACTTAACAGTGTCCACTGGGCGCTGTTTGCTCTTCTATTTGACTACTCTCAGGCCAAACAGACGGGTCTGTCAGCGCCGGACCCGAACGTTGCTCGCGACGGCTGCCTTTTCAGCTCGCGCCCGGCTCGCCGGCTGGCTAATTTGCTGTCGACGAGGGCCAGTGCGGCTAGCCGGACGACGTCGGCGGCAAAGATACCGACATTAGTCCTGAAAATCCTGCCAGTGCGCGGCCGGCCCGGCCGTCTACTCCGCGGCGGCGGCATTTGCATGCGACGCGGCGCCGCCGCCGCCTGCCGCCGCCGCCCCCTAATGCTGGCAGCTGGGCCGCCCGCTACAAGGATAGACGCTCGCCGCGCGGCACAATCGTCGCGCTCCGGAAACGGCGCCGTGTCCGGCGACAAATGCGGCGCGGAGATCGTCGACCTTCGGCGGCGGTCTGTTTCACGGCTCGGCCGAATTGGTGTCGTGGGGAAATCCTCCGCCAGCCGTGTAACTGCTGCTCGGCAGCCATGGACCATCAGTGAATAAAAAATACTGTAATCTTACAACCATACATACGGGGTGCTCTGAATTCCAAATTGAAACAATGTAAGGAATACCACTTGCTCTTGATCGGCATTGCTCCTGGACTGCCTAAAGAATTCCGTTAACAGCCTGTTAATGGAATTCTTACATCGGTTCTGTTTCAGATATGTTCAGATCCTACTTTCGGAGGAGAGTGTCGCATTCTGCGTTGGACGGGACTCAAATCCTCATGCTGAGGCGGGAATTTACATTGCCCCCACCAAAAGAATACAGAAAGATGCCCCAGGTAACACTTGCTCGCTCCGCCGTTCCCGGACGCCGCTCCGATGCGGAGATCAGAACCAATAAGACGCAGCTGTGGCAGAACTATTGGGCTGAGGGAAGCGGGGCGTCCTACTCCTAATCAACACAGCCTACAGCGTTCCTAATTAGCTAGAGCAAGACATGGACTCCGCCACGATGGAAGGTGGAATGCGTGCCCTTGACTTTTATTAGCCAGGACGGCCCTCATCCGGCGGGAATTTAGCCCTACTTCTCCACGACTTTTTTATTTTGTTGACGTGAACAAAATGTATGGCGAAATCAAACGAGAAATCAACATTTTGGGTCAGGCTGTATTAAACAGACAGAAGCCTGGACCTTGGCGAGCTGGGTGCCAGGCTAAAGAGGCAGCAGCGGGCGCTGCGTTCGCAAGGCGGACAGGTGTGTAGGCTGCAAGTGCTGCCAAACATGGCGGCGGTCGTGACGCCAGTACGCGGACAGGCGCACAGCCGGTCCGCCAATTGCTGCCAGCACGGAGGCCGAGTGCCACATGTCAGCTGCGAAGCTCCCTGTCAGCTGCCTACCGAAGACTCCCTACCGATGTTGCTGCCTGGGAGACAGGAGGGTTGAGCAAAGCGTACGCTTTAAATTTCGGATGGTAGCGCGGAACGTCATTTCTTCCATCTGGTCCAACGCTCTGCCCTTGGATACCGATAAGAGAGATCATTGTCTGTTAACGGACGATGTCTTGTTTGGTTTCATACTAAATAACGTTCATGTTATTTAGGGCAAGAGTCACTGCGTTTTGCTTCTTATTTTTATCGGATGAAAGGCACAGGAATCTGATGACCTACGTGTGTTGCCAGATTATTTGGTTAATTTGCATTGTACTAAAAACCAATTTCTCTAATAAAATACCTGTGATTGCGTGGGGGCAGTTGTCCTCTAATAAAAACAAAAAATGTTGTTTTTGTGAACCCAGCTGCACGTTTTCCTGCCGTTCGTTAACAGCAACGGCCCGTCTCCGGTAACAGTAATTCCAAGGAAAGGAATGCACAGGAGTCTGATGACCTACGTGTGCTGCCAGATTATTTGGTTAATTTACATTGTACTAAAAGCCGAACACATGCATAAAAAGTAACCATAAGCTGTCATTATCAATATTCACGGAGAAACCAAAACATAAATCAATGTTTCTACTGCAAACTTCTGCCTATTTTTAGTATTTTGATATTCTGGCGGGGTGACAGTTACTCAGCTCCAACACCATGCCAACAGCCAAAGCGCAAGCTACAAAATTTGGTTTATTCCGTTGGGACAGAATGCTCGTTACAGGTCACAGTTTCATGAACGAAGTATTTCGAAACATCACTTCTCCTTGAAAAAATATCACATGGTAAGCATCCTATCGTCCTAAGCAACCAACAGTTATTTAGGTATGTAGCTCGTAAATGTTGTGCATGTATTGGTAGGTATGTGCAAATATGTAGGTACAGCGAATTATTCTTTTCACCTCACTGAATGCCTGCATACCTATTGACGGCAAGAACAACGAGAGTGGTTGCACCAGTCCCCCATCCACAACCATTTCTCTCTTAATCAAGACAGAGAGACAAAACAAAATGAGTAAATGTGACGTTTCCTTCGTTTTTTCGAGTGACACCTGCTTTGACTCTGCAGGTCACCTAGTGACCTCTCGGGTCACAAGGTAGAGGAATACCCAGTCGCTTTCCACCTCAGACGCCATTCTAATTCAGAATATTTTGGCCGGTAAACCATACTTTTGTGGCGACCTGATTTCAAAATCCGTCAGTTGTTGTACCCAGAGACTGTTTTCTCTTCAGGTCAAGATCAGATCAATGAAGAGTTAGATAAAGCTGTCAAAGTTTACTGCACTGCTAGTGCCAATAATGCTTATCATAATTCATTCTTTTATAGCCTCTGATAATTCATCATCGGACTAAAGTTCTGATTTCTGAGAGGGCAAGAAATCATTTCTTCTATGAAACCAGCGACAAAATCGCCATGTGAAGTTCAAAATCATTTTGAGGCCATACAACATATTTCAAAGCCCGGTATTTTGTTAGCATATGTCCATTGTCTAAACAATCCTGCATTTAAAACGGGCTCCATATCTCGTCAGACTCCTAAAAAAGACGTCAAAATGTCGTACAGGTTTAGAAAAGCGGCTCACAAGCGCTCAGGAATGACGTCATAGCTCAACCGTCTCGAAAGGTCGTGAGGTAAGCTGTCGCAAATGTTGACTCAGGCCGCCCACCGGCAGACAAAGAAAAAGGCGGCGTGACAACCACCTCGGGTCCGGCGAGGGTTATGAGAATGCAGAAGAGTCATCCCGACTGACAGAAACCGCCGGATTTTGTTCCAAACAGCGTCGTCGGCGCGCACACGCCAGCCGTCGTCAACATTGCCTCTGCAGCCTAGCGGTAACTCACGTCCAGCCACGACCGCCGTCCTCGGTCGCCAGCATTGATTCGCAACGGTTCCGCCGCTCGGGTATGCTCTTAAAAGACACTGCATAAGATAATTAGCCTTCGCCAGGCGTAGGCTTTTTCCTGACGTCTCAGGGGAGAGGGACTGGTGGGACCCTCCTCCTCGTCGTTTCGCTCTTAATTAAGCTGGAGCCGCAAAACAAAAACGAGCGTGAGCTCGCTATAGGACAATACCATTGGTATGCGGTTCTAAGATTTGGGCGAGCCGGTGGCCTCTGGTCCAGTAACCGGTGACCCGAAATTTGCGGAAATGGCTAAACTTTTGGTCTGAAAGGCCACAGAGCAGAAGGTGCCACGGTTGGAGACGCCAGATAAAAAGTTTAGGACTCCTTAAAACTTTATAGATCCAATAGTATCCTTCATTGCTACTTTCTCTCAGTGAAATAGGTCATGTCAGGTCAAACCCCGTGACTGGCTGGAACGGTATGGAAACTAGAGCCCTCTGACTAATATGAAATGAGCCTGGATAGGTCACAATTGTGCAAAACATATGCCAAATTCGGAATCAGCGCTAAAAACACCTCAATAATGACACAATTTAAACAAGGTCATCCAATTTTGTCCGAAGCCAGCGACCTCGGTTGACCTTTGATACCTTTTATTACCGCAAGTCTGATGTAGGACATTTTGGAACACTGATTCACAATTTGGCGTCTATTTTGTGCCATTCGGGCTCATTCAGCTCATTTCATCCGAGGTTCAAGGTCACCCGAAGTCATCCGAGCTCAGTGGCCTCGGTTGGTTTCAAGACGGCTTTGAAATTAGTTGTGGCGATAGATGTAGTCCACTTACAACTGGTGTGGCCCTAAGGTGTATCTTTAATGTGATTTGCTCCCATAAACATTGGAATAAGCTTACAAATGACGAAACTAAGTCGAGATCAACCAAAGTCAACTCAACGACACGACCTTCATATGCCATTATTTTAGATCACGCTAAGTTGTGTGATTGTGGTGTTAGCTGTTCAACCCGAGGAAACATTAAATGTGCCGACTGCAGCGTGCTACCATGAAATACTACCATTTTTTCGCAAAACTATTCCGTAGACCCTTGAAAATGACGTCATATCTTTGTGACCTGACCTGATCTCAACAAACTTTCCTATCACCACAATGAATAACAACTAAGATGTCCGAAATTTTAGCGCCCTAGCCCCAGTACCTTTGTCATCACAAAAAACTGACCGGGGAGCAGCAGCCACCCCTTCCCCTCCGTCGTGTGAGGGTTAACATAACGACAAAAGTCAACTGCGTCCACGTCGGTCATGTCCAGCTAGATCACGTGGGCGACACAGGCGAACGCCGTATCGGGAGGGACCACGTCAGCCTACATCAGGCCAGGAGCGGCTCGGCTGGGCCGGCTGTCGCCGGTGGCCCCGGCGACAGCACCGCCGCGGTACATCAGCGGTTCCCGCCGGCAATACGGCCGTGTTGGCGACCGCCCGGAACCTGCGTCGCTCGCGCCGGCCCATCGATTAATCGGATGCCTCGTGGGCCAAAGGTCAGTCCCTGCTGAGACCACACCAGAGCGTCGCCCTTCGAGCAGACGAGCCACCGCGCCGGCCTGACTCACAGACAGGTAGACGACGCCTGCCCAACTGCAGACAGACCGCCGTACCTGTTTATCACGGGTAGACAGGCCACCGCACTGGTTCAACCCGGGCAGACCACAACGACTGCCTATAGGTCGCGGCCTATAGGTGGTCGTGGTCTGTCATAACACGGGCAGAGAGGCCACCGCACTGGTTCAACCCGGGCAGACCACAACGACTGCCTATAGGTCGCGGCCTATAGGTGGTCGTGGTCTGTCATAACACGGGCAGAGAGGCCACCGCACTGGTTCAACCCGGGCAGACCACAACAGCTGCCTATAGGTCGCGGCCTATAGGTGGTCGTGGTCTGTCATAACACGGGCAGACAGGCCACCGCACTGGTTCAACCCAGGCAGACCACAACAGCTGCCTATAGGTCGCGGCCTATAGGTGATCGTGGTCTGTCATAACACGGGCAGCCTACCGTCTGGAGCTCGGGACCTGGGCTGTACATTGACCCGGTGGAGGGGCATAGGGCATCAGACGTCTCGCCATGGACCACGAGCGACGGGAGCTTGGTGACGACTCCAGCCCTTCACTCCGTCGGAGGATGACGGTGTCCGCGGTCGGCGGCGGTTGCTGACGCGACAGATGTCTGACATGAGGTAATACACTTCACGCCATCCTTAGGTTATTGCGCCAGTATGAATCACCAGAAAAATGAATGTGAATTCAGTACCTATAAAACAAATTCTGTTTTGTTCATACTCAGGGGCACTTACCCCGAGTGTTGTGCAGTAAAAAAGTGTCTTATGGCTTATTACTTATATTATTTACGCTATTTAATTTTGTTTTATTTACCTATTCATGTTTTATTGTATTATTTTTTGTTTATTTTACCTAATTTATTATATTATTACACAGACCTGGTACAGCACCATTTGCAAGGAAACGTGCTCGTTGGCTCAGCCAGAATGGAAGTCTTTCAGATTCAAACTTTGAAAAAGGATGGTCTGGAAAACAACTTGACATTAATATTTATTAAATCGCACATTCAAGTGACGGTTCTGTCATATTGCAGTGAGAAACGGTCATCAGTTCCTTCCGGACATCCCGTTGTGGGCGAAAACGAAACGTCATCCGGGGTCTCAACCGACGGAGAATTTCAGTACCTGGCCAGGCCGAGATACCGCCGGATCGGCCCGCTCGTCTCCAGGTGGCGGAGCGTCCGCTGGAGGTCAGCAGCGCCGACGCTGGGGGCCACCGGGTACGAACGCTCCCTTAAGCGCTCTTGAACGGCGGCCCGCCTGGCCGTTTCAACACGGCCGACGTTAACGAGACGGGCCCGTAATTGGTCGGGCCCGTTTCTGTTCGGGATCTGCCTTAGAGCAGGGCCGCTGCTCACGCTGCCGGCTGCCGTGAGTCGGGCGGCAGAATTATCGGCAGAAACTCCCGACTCCGAACGCTCGGCGGCTGCTCTCCGGTGAAGGATCCAATCTGATCTGTTCATTCAAAGTCGCACTGGCTGTGATTGTCAGTTTCCTCATCCCAGCCATTCGGCCATGGCTACCGCCGCCTGTATTAATTGGGATTTTCTGAAAGCACCCGATTCAAAAAGCGAACGATGAATCAAATTATTTGAAGTGCCACGACAGTCTGTCATGTCATATAATCACCGACCATTGATTTTATCAGGTTCTTGCTTCTTGCCTTGCCTTCCTAATTCCTACGTCGGCCTGTTCAGGGTAGCGTCTTCTGGCTGCAACGCCTTAGACGGTTTTTCCTAACCCACAAGTCCACCTTCCACGTACCCAATAAACCTGAAATTATTCCCCATCTTTGCCCACGTTATCAGTTTCTTTCTACTCTGTACTGATTCGACTTCTCGTTTCCATCGTGGCGATATGTTAATAGCTTCGATGTCTGGAGGAGGTATCTGTTTGTAAGTAAACTTTCAAGGCCATCGGAATCTGTTTTAAAACCAGCTCACTGACAAATCGTAGTATACAAATCGGAATTAATGGTTATGCAACTAATAGACGATGAAAACGGAGACGGCAAACAACGTGACAGTCTTTTTTAGAGTGATCTGAAAGATCACCAAGAGACATTAAGTGTATTTGGTGTTATTCGAGTCGGAGACGTACAGCACGCCCGTTTTCATTTCGTCATTCTATCTTGATGATAAATAGGCCGGGTAGGGACAGGGGGTAGATGTGCCAATTACCAGCCCTCGTTGTGCGAAAACCTTGCGTCTGTCGAGAGTTATGGAGAAATGCATAGTGGCATGTATGATGTTTTCACATATGTGGCCATATGTTTTTTTATTTTTTTTTGTTTTCACATATGTTGTTTATGAGTGCTTTCCAGCGCAATATCTAGGTCGCGACTGGCAGATAACTACCCCGTATTATTGCACACCGCCCACAGTGTATTATTACTGTTCAGAACAAAGCGGCAAGCGAGGCCAACAATACATGCTACCGAGGACAGGGTTTCTCCTCAGTAATAAACACTTGTATGACCATTCATCGCATTTCGCTTTTACGTAATGTGAGAATGGAGCGCGTTTAGAAGCACGCCCTGCTTCCAACGATCCGAGTTGTCTTTTGCCCGATGCTTCTTTTAAAGCAAAAATAGAAAGTAGACGTTGAATATGACTGACGACCAAATGAGACAGCAAGCCGTTTTACGAGACTTCGCCCAAAGCGATAGGCCTTTCAGACCTGCACCGCTTCCGTGCTCACACCCACACCACCGTTCAACGGACGGACTCCTGAGCCCCAGCTCGGCAGCCGCCGGATCTGCGGGAACTGGGACTGCGGGCCTGCTGCACTCGTGGGACTGCGGGCCTGCTGCACTCGTGGGTGTTTGTGTCGTCTGACGCCCCTGACAGACCGACCAGCCGGCCCGCACCACAATCGATGCGGCTCGTTTGTCTCAGTGCTCTCCCAGCACGGGCCGCTTGTCTACTGGCGGGAACTTTTGCCGCGCGCAGTCTCATCAAGATCCATTGGACAGCTGGCACGCAGCCGCAGGTTGAATGGCCGCCGCGTGCAGGGACGGGCTGATAACGCCAATACAGGACATAATGACGGCGCCCCTGGCATTGACGATATCCGTCACTGTTTCTGTGCTGGAATACCGTTTGCAGTAGAATGGATACCTCTGCCGCGGTATCCGTTCTATGTTGGCGCTAGGCGTGCGGCGATTGTTAAAATTCTCGTTGAATATAGGATTTTCTAATGATGTGGACGGTTGCATCTTCACGTATCTTGAGGTATCAATAACTAGATTATTTAGCGCAGGAAGCTATCTTTCCCGCAGATTGCTATTTAACTTTTACTCCTTAGATTGCCCTACCGCTTACAAGGTCCTTTAGATTAGAGATTCTCTTTAGGGGATAATATATTCCGGCCTGAGGCAATCTAAAAGATGTCTGGATGACATATGATGATCCAGATAAGCATCGTTCTAAGGCCACAAAAGCCAAATCTCGCCTTTGAAACGCCATTGGTGATCAGGGGCAACCCAGCATTTACTTGGATGTTTCTCTGCCAGCGAGTCGTTGTCTGAAATATTTTTGCCCACGCCCTTCGGAGATCCCAAATGATCATTTCCTCCATTTATGCGAGTATCTGAGGCAAAACGCCTTCCCGTCGTAAGAAGAGGTTTATCTGATGCCGGTAGATTAAGTGAAAACGTAGCAAATGACATCAAGCACTAAACAGGGTCCATGTGAGGCGCATAATAACCGCGTGAACATCCTTGGAGTAAGCGAGCTGTTTGATGAGCCACATTTTCTCCCGTGGCTTTCCACATAGTCAGGTACTGCAACCCAAGGTTAAGCCAGTATGATATGTTTTTTTGCGTTTGGTTTTTTGCTTTTTGCTTTTTTGCTGGCCTTCACTGCCTACGGGATAACGCGTTCGTTAAGCATACGGGCAGGTCCATTTAAATGTCCACTTTTAACTCATTGTTACGTAAGACAGACTTTTTGAAATTATCCGGGTCCTAATTCACATATTTTTCAAGTGTTTACATGACATGTGTAACCGCTGCTGCGAACCAAAATCATGATGGTGAAGTGTTAAAAAAAACGAAGGAAATAAAGTGACTGAGACGGTTTAAGTCTTTTTAGAAACTATAGGCTCTTCTTTACTATCGGACTTCAAGGTGGTAACACAATGAGAAACAGAGAATCAACAAGGCAAACCGTAAACAAATGACAAAAATCGAGAGCAAATGGTTGAAGCAGAAGGAAAGTTTGACATAAAAAAGCTCGTGTCATTTTTGAAACGGAGGGCCACAGACCTTTAACTTGGGCCCGAACTGACAGCAGACAGGGAAGGAGAGTGAGCAAAAGAGAAAGATAATGAAAACATTACCCCTATGCGTCCGCCTGCGCTCATTGTGAGTGCCAAAGGCAGGCGAAATGATCCAAAGAATTAACAGCAGCAAGGGGCTGAAGCAATTTCGGACCAACGGAAGCAAGCCGGCCAACAGCTGTTTTTGCCGGTTATATATATATATATATATATATATATATATATATACATACACATATACATATGTATATCCATATACATATGTGTGTGCGTGTGTGTGTGTGTGTACATGTATGCAAAAAGAAGAGACGTTTGCCTTTTGTTTGTTTGACGTTTGTCCGTTTGCCCAGCTAGGACTTCTGGAAAGTTACACTGGAGGTTGTCAACGTTGGCCACTCATGTAAAAGTACATTTCATAACACAGATAATATAGATAATAAAAGTGCAGTTGATGGGTGTATTGCGCAAATAACAGTTCAGGACAAACATTGTCGATAACATACATTCTAATTAAATGACGTCTCCTCACCATTCCTTATCGTCAATGTACATGTCAGACAAACTGAAATCATGCAGGTAAAGAGGCCAGCTGTCCGGCGAGTCACCTCAGCAGAGAGAGGGCGCAGGCTGTTCACTGTTCCCGCCGCAAGGTGCACCAGCGATCGTCTGGTCGGCCCTGTCCGGAGACCTGCGGTAAATCGACGGACGGCCAGGTGTCTGCTGCTGTCCAGCTGCACGGTGACGCGGAAATCAACAGATGACGAGAGAGAGGCTGGTGCACGGGCGCTGGAACCGGGGGGAGGGGCAGCTGCCCCCCAACCTTGGACAACATTTAACATCAACGCTGTCGAGTTGCATGGAAAGAAACGAGGTCAAAATTACGTTTGCCTTCCCCTATCTCAACAGAGGTTCCACCGCCCCTGGGCTGGTGCGCTCTGGTCACGGTTACCACGCTCCGACCTTGTCATCTCAGTGTCAAGGTAAAGGTAATGGCCTCATTTTTTGTTTTTGGTGTTCTATGATATTTAGTTAGTGTGCCGAGAGAGCATTACACACTATGGATCCTACACGGATGTCATGATAGACGTGCATCCACTGTTACTACACGCTATTGCTTTTGGCTCAGTTTTATGGCGTATTCTAAAGATGCAGCCTATCGTAACAAACCTGATACATTGTTTAAATAAAAGCAGACCAGCAATCTCAAATCTGGCCGACCCCTGCCCGAGCGGCGACAGTTCACGGCCATCCTCAGACGACTGACGCCGTGCTGCCAGGAGGATCCGGGCACTGCTCTGTGGCGGATCGGCCAGCCCACCGGCCGGAGGGGCTGCGGCGGAACGTACAGACACGGAGGGACCGGAGCGGCCGGTGACGGCGACCGCCGGCCGCCGCCGATCAATTCGGCACGCCGGCCGCCGCGAACGAGACCACTAAATGCTAATCAGCGGCCGCCCTGCGCCGACAGAGGACTGATGCATGGCGCGGGGGGCGGATCCCAGTGAAGGGAGTGGACGGGCCTCATTTGCGGGTGTCGTCTGGCAGCTGGCCCCGGCACGGGGGGACAGGAAGGGGGTCGGACGCACCAGCCGGACCGGCCCGTCCAGCGAGACCGAGGGGTGAGGCACTGCCGACAACCAGCTGGCCTTGGCTGTGCAGGGAGAGGAAGTAAGAGGAACAGCAATGGGGGGGGGGAGAGGGGAGTGGGGACGCCAATGACTCGCGGATCAATCTCGTGGAATGCTCGGCACTTGCCGGCACTAGCCAACAGGTCCTGAACTTCTGGGTACATAAAGCCGCCGTGACAAGAAGATTATTGAACTCCTTGAGTACTTCTGTGTCTTACACTGGACCAAGCAGTGATTATCCACTACGAGTCGGTACACCCACCGCCTCGGTCTTTAAAAGTGCTTAGTAAAGGTTCAGCGTCCATGACTCCCTCATCACTCCACTCCAGCCTGCTTCGAAGCCCGAGATAGTTTGCTCCTGTTTCGTGTCTGGGACCCCTCGCTGCGTGGCTTCTGAGTGTTTCAGCCAATGTGTCATGCTGGCCATGCAACAGCCTCTTTAACCACCGTTACCACGCCTCAACTCCAACGTTTAGTGCTCACAGAAGTAAACGTTTGCTGCCCAAGTCTCACACTAATCCACCGCCGCCATAATTTAGAACTCACTCCGGATGTGGAGTTGCCATTTGGTAATGAGAAGCTGCAGTTTCCATACGAAATGCCTTGAGCACCCACAGCCACCGCAGTGCTCTGGGCTACAGTATGTGGAGGAAGCAGAAAGCATCGTTCTGAACCGCAGATGTTTCAATACGTTAATAGCTTTTGAGGCGATCAAGGCCTACATAAATCGTTGGAGAATGTAAAGGGTCTCGTTATTATCTTTGTCAACATGGATACTAGCGAATGCAATTAGATCCTATTTTTTCTCCATGCTGCGGGTAGAACGCGGAGTAGCCCATAACTAACAAAACATCACCAAGTCAGCCAGCAGCAAAGTCCACCATCAGATGTTGCACTTAGGGCCAAGTCTTTAACACCGTTCCCGTATGACCGAGGGGAGGTGAGGGCGTTGAGAAGCTCTTTCCTTCAGTTTTTTGCTTGCCATTTCCTGGGTTTTTAAAGCAGCTTTATGAAACGTGGCCATTTTTACTTATTCTCTTCGCATATGTGTCAGATGTTCACAGTTCTGTTTCGATCCGGGGCGGAGTCAGGCTAAGTTCTTTCTGGGAAGAATCTCAGGCCATTTTTGGCACTGTTGAAGGTAAACGAAACATGAATGTAGAAATATAGTTCTTGAGAAAGAACGTAAAACTTTCTAGAAGTGCATAGGTATTGTTTAGTATAGAAGTGTAGGGTAAATAGCAAACAATACAGAAATGGTTTTGTGTATCTGAGGTTAGTTTACAAGGTCAGGTCAATGTCACGAGTCAAATGTGGTTTTGTGTAAGTATTTTCAATGCTTATTTTCAAAACATGTAATCCGGAATTTAGACAACGCAAAAAGTCATCTACTTGTATTTCAGCTTTCAAGTCGACACCAGTTTGGATCACGGAGTTGCGACCTAAAATGTCCCCGCGCGCACCCAGTATCATGATGATCCAAACAGGACTTTCAGAATTATACATAGTGAAATCGAATGACTGGAATCGCTTTAAAACCCCAAGAAATGAGCCTAAGGCCATTATGTGTGATTTTAAGGTAATCTGGGATCATTTAAAACCAAAGTTCGTAAGGTGACCTGATGAACATGCGAATGCTACCAAGGCAGATCCCCTTTTTTCATGTCCCTGGCGCCGTCTATACCAACATGAAACAGACGTAATGCGACTTGCTCTTCGAAAGTAAAAGTGACCAGTAATGCTAAAAAGTTCAACTTTTTCGTAAATCCACAGTTCAAAAGGATATTTGCGCCATTTTCCAACCTTGTGAACGCCTAAGAATTTTCTCAGTGTTCTCAACGTCTATGCCAAAGAGAAAACTTCCATCGATTGGCTTTCGATTTACGCCAATTGCATCAAAATCTGTTATTAAACAATGGAGTTATAAAAAGCAAAAAACATTCATTCCTGGCCTTTTTGCTCCTCAGTATTCAGTCATTAACAGATAACGAAAACGTGTTTTCATAAAACTAATTTATGTTATTATGCATTTTACGTATTGACAAATCGATTGCCGTTCGTTGCCATCAAATTGGACGGGTAGTTCTCAGCGGAGGCCTAAGTGGGCCCCCTACGGAAATGCATCCTGTTCCTATCGGTGCGGGAATAGGGTTAAAGCGTGACTACTTAGCCTGCTGAGCAAATCACGAAAGTCGCTAAGTAACAGACCCGCTGGATCTTGAGAATGACGTACTACCACAAAAATATTTTTGCGTGCACATTCGTATTGCAGAGAAAACGGAATTTCAATATAAAACTGCTGTACATTATCATGATAAATATGACTTCATTAGTGAAGACGGCACATTTGCCCTTTTCCTACAGAAAAGCGCATATCGTGTCTTTTCGCGGTTAACCTGTAATGGTTGCACGTTACATGGCTGACCAGTAAAACGTTTTGTGGGACGCCTAAAGATCGCAGCCTACCTCGGTTCACTTTAAATATGAATGGATATTTTGTAATCTAACTGCTAACTTTATTTTTTATTCATGTATTTTCCAATGTCAGTAAATGTTTCCTTATCTTCTTCTTTGTTTTGCGACTGAGAAATCGCAAGTTTCAACGTCACGCGCCCTCATGATGTTGTTCGTTGCCACCAATGAGCGGCTGAAAAACACAAAAAGCACAAAAACTCAAAAACACGTAGAAAAATACTAAAGCTTACTATAATATTAAAAATATTACAAAAACTGAAATATTAAAGATGATTATTAGACCACAGAGTTAACGCGTTGCGAATGCAAATGCAAAAATGAGCTCTCGCCGTGCCGGGGCTCATTAGAAAAAACTATCCTTATCTTAAGATAACCAAATAATACGGTAGGAGGGAGATACAGGAGCAAAAACTTGGGTTACCATTTGGCCCATCATGCTTTCATCTTGCATACGTCCGTAAATCCGGAGTTTACATAGGTCATTGACTTAAAGACCAAAGAGGACCATGGTCCAAAACAATAATGCAGTGTAATATTCTGTGAATATATCGATTACCATGAAACGTGCTATATCAAAACAAAAGGACAAATGTTACATTTGTGATTTTTTAGGAAAATCCAAGGTTATCCACCTTAGGTTACTCGAGCGTCCTGCCTTTTAAGTTCGTTGTCGACGCTGTGAGGCTGGTTCGGCGTTTATGAGATTTTAATGCGCGTGTTGCCAACGTGTTCTATGACTAGGTAAGTATACCAGTTTACCTGAGACGTGGGTTCAGGTCAACTTTTGAACAGAATTTGGTGATCCGCAACCAACAATATTCGCTTGGTGTACAATCCTGAAATGCTAAGCTGCAATCATATGTTCTTTCAGAGCACTAATGTTTACTAGGAACCTTCCCTGCCGAGGGTGACATAGTCCCAGCTGACCTAGGATGACATGATTTGTTCTTTTGAGATATTCTGCCTGTTTACAACACGAAGATACCTTCTGTGACCACAAGTGATAGGAACTATACCTTATCCTCCTCTACACAATAAAAAATACTTCATCCCTGTTATTTTTGGTCGCCAAAATAACAACCTTCCCACTGCGAATATAATGTCCCATTAAATAACAAGCTTTTGCGTCGCGTCTGCAGTAGGCATCACGCGAAGCAATGCTTTGGGACGGTCTTGCATGAGGTAGACGGAACATTCATGTAACGAGTGTATGCATTTTCATGACGTTTCGTGACTGACCAATGGTAATGATGCAGATGATACGACAGGCACCAGAAACGCACGAATTAGAGGTGCCACCCTTTGACCTAAATGCCGGCCTTGTCCAAAGTAAATGCTGCTGGCGCCTGTACTTTATTTGCCTTCCAGGCCTTATGCAATACATGGCAGATAAAATGCATTCAGCACATTCAGAGGAAAAGCAATTCCTGCCCGCGCAAAATCGCGAAATATCCCTTCATTTTCATGTCGATTCGAAATTAGGGTGCCCTTTATTGCGCTGTATGGGACACGTATCGTTAAAAAGATCTTGGGGGGAGGAAGGGCAGGTCTAATGAATCCCGGCCCAGCAAAGGCGGACCGGAGGCCGGCCCGACGAGCGTTAAATAATTGGGCTGTCGCCTCGTCAAAACCTTGTGATTCGGTACACAGTGGTTGAAAAGTTATTAACAAGCAAAAATCGTTACAGCAATGCCAGACCGCGCCGGGCCCGGTTGCTCATCTCGAAGCACTTTTGTAATTTTTTTAAAGCATTTTGCACTTCGCATAAAGCACTTTTCTAAAGCATTTTGCAACCTAAAAGGACATGCACTAAAAGTGCTACGTTTTCCAACGCGTGGTTCAGTTGAAAAACTGATCAGGTGAGAGTGGCAGCTGGAGATAGGATGGTCCGGTCGGCAGACCTGCTTTTGATACGACGCTCTCGGCAGCGGAGTCGCAATACCGGCTGCCGGGTCGGTGGAGCACGGCTTCTCCGCATCAGAAATCTGAGGCAAAATTGGGCCAGGTAAATTCGCTTCCAGGAAAAGAAACAGCTGGTGGTTGGAGATTTACAACCTTTTCTTTGGAGCTCGCGAAGGAAAGCATTACAGCACTTAATTAAGGTATGATTTGCAAGCTTCTGAAAACTGAAATGTGTTTACTTTAACCCTATTCCCGGAGGGCTAGACGGTATGGCCGATTCCCGGCAGGGGGGGGGGCGGATTCGGCCTCCCCCTGAGATCTCGAGAACTACTTATCCGATTTCATCGCAACAAACGGAAATCGATTTGCCGTGACGTGAACTACATTCTTATAAAAAGAAATTTTCAAAATTTTGAAATTTGTGGATACAGGGGGGCAAAAATGTAAAAATGGGGGGTACTTTTTGACTTCTTATAACTTCGTTGTTTATGGACCGATTTCGATGAAACTGGCATGAATCGAGAGATTATGGATAGGGCTTTTACCATGAGTATGCAAATTTTAAATTTTGAGAAAATTCATGGGCGTTCACAGAGTTTCAAAAATAGGGGGATTAGTTTTCTAATAACGGAATGAACAAAAGAGGCCAAAACACTTTTTTAGCTTCTGCTAGTCATGTTATGCTAAAGAAGTACAAATCGCATTACAATGTTTGTATAATGTTAGCATAGGCGGTGCCAGAGACATAAAAAAGGGGGAACTGTCATGGTCAAACGTTCTTCAGATCAACTTGTGACCTTTGACCTTAAATGACCTCCAGTGACCTTGGGGTCACCTGGAATGATGTCGTGTGCATTCAATATTATCTGCAAACGTTTTTAATCGATTGAATTCACTCTATTCCAAAAAATTCATTTTTTGGCTTTTGCGATATAGGGTACGCGCACTGACATTTTAGATCATAGCTCCGTGACCCGACCTGATATCAAGCTGAAACTTGGTACACAAGTAGAGGGCACCTTTCTACGTGATATATATTCCGGGTTTGACATTTGAAAAAACGGCGCCGAAATTATTGCAAAAAAAAAATTTGACTTTTGACCTTGACCTGACCTTGTAAAGTGACCTCAGATAAACAAAATTACATATACACATTGCCCAACTATTTAGCTATACATTCATATAAAGTTTTAAGTTCTATCTTAAAAACTCTGTTTTTGGCAGACATTTTCCTTTTACCCTCAACATGGCCAAAAATGACCTGAGGTGCCTCCCAAAAACGTTGCCTGGCTCCGCCCCTGAGCAAAATAGAATTTCGAAATTTTGTCACAGCGCGTAGAAGGAATAGCTAGGAAAAGTGACCAAGTTTCGTGAAGCTGCGTTAAAAAGCCTGGAATTGGCAAGCAAAAAACCCGAGGGGGGGCGGATTCCGCCCCCCCCCTGCCGGGAATAGGGTTAACCCTATTTCCGTATGGGGACAGGACTTCAGGACCTGCCCCTCCCCCTACATTTTTTGCCGCCATTTCTAGGGTTTTTGAAGCAAGTTCAGAAAACTTGGTGGCTTTGTTTTCCAACTTTTCTTATGTAATGCAAAAAGTTTCCATAGTTTTATTTTTCCCTGGGGGCGGGGCTAGGCCAACTTTCAAGAGGCAACTCGGGGCATTGTTGAAGGTAAAAGAAAATGGCTTCCAGAAATATGCTTTTTAAGATGGAACTTTGAACTTTGTATAAGTACAGAGACAAATAACTGGGCAAACGTAGGAAAGTATTTTTGTTGATCTGAAGTTATTTTAAAAGACCAAGCAAAGGTTAAAATATCAAAAACTTAGTTTTATGTGAATATCATCCGGAACACACATGACCCAACACAATGTCTTCTACCTGTTTCATGCTTCAGATCAATATCAGGTCGGGTCACGGAGGTATGATCTAAAATGTCCAAGCCCGTGGCCATAAACAGCACTTTTAGAAACAAAGTAAACTAAAATAATCGGAAACGTGTTCATGTTACGAAATGAACTCAAAGTCATTCCATGTGATTCTGAGATAACATGAGATCATATGAGATCGAAGGTCGTAAGCGGATTTGATGGACATGCGACCATAAGAGCTCCTATTTTTTACATTCTCCTTGCGCCGCCTATGCCTACAAATATTTAACTATGATTTGTACTCGTTTTAAGTATAAGATACTTGTAAAATATGACACAACTATTACGTAAATTCAGTTTTCAAAGAAATATTTCTACCATTTTTCAAGCCCCGTGAACCCCTTATATTTTTCTCAAAAGTTTAAACGTATGGGTCAATAGGTCAAGTCCGATTAATTAGCCCTCGGTTCATGCCATTTGCATCAAAATCTCATAAAGTCATAAACTCATAAACATCGAAGCTTTAAGAATAAAAAAGAAAAACATACCGTCGTCTCTTTCCGCATATCCGGCTCATCCCCTTCCATTTATTCACCTTTTCCCAAGATGATCAAACTTCTTTTGATAAAACTGTAGTTTACCAAATGGCGAATCGATTGCTGTTTGTTGCAATGAAATCGAACCGGTAGTTCCAGAGATCTACGGGGGGGGGGGGAGCGAATATGTCCCCACAGACGGGAATGCGCAATAGCATCATGGACACGATAATAGGATTAAATGTATCTCTTTGATCTGAAGTTCTGAAGCTCAGTCAGTACCTATGCAGTTAATGGGAACTCTGTACTGCCTGGACAACTTACGAACAATAAACGGAATGTCTTCAAGCAAGAACTTTCAGATTAGAAACTAGCATTAATCAATATTGAAGTTGATGGAAAGGTAATACAATCAGGACGACTTACCAAGCAATTCATGTAATGTCTTCCTACAAAAGACTTTCAGATTAACCTGGCATTGACGGGGTATTCACCATCTCTCACTGACGGAGTGTGTCGTTGAGGGGACACACTCATAGTTAGTGTGTCCCCTCCCCTGCGTCTATTTAAAAAAACTGGAGTCCGTCCGATCTGACAGTTTGAAACGGCAATCGATAAGGACTGCCGTGGGGTCTAATGACACGTACATTTCAGTACTTTTAGGTATTTTGTGATACCATAGAGGATTTCAAGCCCAAAAACAACGTTTTTTTCCAAGTCGCCAAAGCACGAAGAAAAACAGATCAAGAAAGTTTACATTATGTGTTTTACACAGTCCGGAATCATACTCTGGACTCCGCTTGACCCAAAGCCCAACAGAAATTGCACATTTGGTGTAGGACGATCTAGCATGGGGTCACTGGTGCATCATATTCAACTCTCAGTTCTTATTGACATGCAGTACAAACCAACGTCATCTTGCAATGCTAGGACATCGACAATGAAACAGCTGAGTGAAATTTCACGTCGAACCACAAAACATGGTCGTCGTTATGACGATAGTTTGGAGGTGACCTAACATGCTTTTTTCCCATTTCTCGGCGGTTGCGCAATGGATGTAAAAGTTACGGAAGGTCTGTAGACGCCACAGTTATTTGTTTGGAAGATATTTAAAAACACACCAGGACTGTTACACACCCACCTGTGTTAATGTCAGGTTAACCCTATTCCCATATAGGGGAGGGGGCTTTAGAAGTTTTTTCTTTTTTGCTCGCCATTTTCGAAATTATTTTAGTGGTTTTACGAAATTTGGCCATGCTTCCCATCTATTCTTCCTACGTATTATGTATCATGACAGATTTTCATAACTCTGCTTTGTTCAGGGGCGGAGCTAGACCAGGTTTTTGGGCGACATCTCGGACTATTTTTTGTTCTGTTGAAGGTCCACGAGAAATGGCTTGAAAAAAGCGAGAAAATGTTCTTAAGATATGGCTTAGAAGTACATCTGAGTGTATCGGTGAATACCTAAGAAAACATAAATATTTCTGTTGGCCTGATTTTCCTTCAGAGGGGTAGGTAAAGGTAAAAGGTCAGTATTTTCCTTCAGAGGGGTAGGTAAAGGTAAAAGGTCAGTATTTAGTCTGATTAAACATTTTTGACGTTACTTTTCGAAATGGAAACGCCAGAATATTGGCGACCAAGCAATGCTCTCTACTTGTTTTCGAAGTTTCGACCTGATATGAAGTCGGGTCACGGAACTATGACCTAAAATGTCCGCGCACATACCCTACATCGCGCGATCTTGGACAACACTTGTATAAAGATAGTCAATTCATATGACTGGGACCTTTTCAAACACTGCAAAATAAATCCATGGTCATTTCATGTGACTAGGGTAATGTGAGGCCATTTGAAGTCAAAGGTCGTAAACTAATCTGACATCCCCCTTTTAATGCCCCCGAGCCGCCTATACCGCCATCATACAAACAGTGCAATGTTATTTGTGCTTTTGAGTTATACCAAAATTGGTCCAAAATATCGAATTTGAAAAAGTCTTAAAACTGTATCCCTCCTGACCTTCCTGACCCTCTGTCATACCCTGTATACCAATCCCTGTATACCAACGTCATAATCCATTACAATATTTTCAAAACTTATGTCTACACAAATGTGGTTAACGTCACGGAGCATCGGTAGCTGTTTGTTACAATGAAATCGGAAGGGTAGTTTCGAGATCGGGGGGGGAAATGTCCCCATTGGGGAATGCCTCTAAGCGTTATGAGTACGAGATCAGGGTTAAACCCCAGAACGACGATAAATGCCCAGCTCTAAGAAATGTAGCACGTTTTGCACACGTACTAATTCTTCAGACATAAATTAATCTTCTGCACCGGACCGTTTAGTATTCAAATTTCGTCTGCTGCACAAATGGAGTCGACGTGACCCAACCATCATTCACTTTCCCAGCTACCGTCCATCCTCCGTCGGCCTTATACCATTTTTAATCCGGCTTCGAGCCCTGTCTTAAAGACAGGTGCGAAACTAGCTGGAAAATTAGGGTTGCGTCGCAGCGGGCTTCGGCCGAATTCCTCAAAAACCAGCGAACCTCTGGCGTCAGCGGTTCGCTGACGACATGCTTGGGCCCAAAAACTGCGGTGAGCAGCCTTGTTCTCGATGTCGTATCTTCGGCCAGCCGTCAATACAGACCTTTTGTTTTACAGTTTCAAAGAAACAACCGCTAACAAGGTCTGGTATCCCTGTTTTCAGGATTTCTTACACCAAAGAGATGCAAATGTTAACATTCATGTTCATAAATTGAGGGAGCTACAGCATGTCGGGTATTTTGGCGTCCATTCGAGCACATCAGAAATAGTTAAACAAGTCGCATGAGGATAAAAGGTAGACGTACGACGAACGTAATGCTCTTATGTTACGTCATGGTCGTTTATGTTACTTTGTGGTCTTAAATACTTCATGCAATCAAGAAAAGGACGTTGTAAGTCAGTATCGGCAATCTACACCTGAGGCAGGCCGTTCCAGGACGCCACAGACCAATACAGGCAACAAGCTGGAGAAACCTCGATACATTGAACGAAATCTGTTTTTTTTACGTCGCAATTATTTTCAAAAAATGCGGCAACTGCTCCAGTCCCAGCAGTTTTGTCTGGCGTCAGCCGTATGTGCTCTGGGCCATTCCATCTTGTGTGATATACTGGCCGAAAAGCCTCTGCTGGCAATCACATTAGCCAGGTAAATATTTCACATGGTAAATACACACTCCACCGTCGTTGCCTCTGCAGCAGCAGTTGCACTCTGCTCATAATGACGCCGGTCCTCTTGACAAACACACTGGTCGTCAGTCAGGCTGGCGCGCCGTTTTCCGGCCTCGGGGCGGAACAGTCCTCTCAGGAGCTGATCCGTCTCGGGCCGTAATGGCCCGTGCTCGCCGCCACGCGCGCTCCAGGCCGGCACCGCTCCGTGTTCCCCCCCCCCCCAGCTGGATTCGGGGCCCACAGAGCCGGCCACTGTGTTGGCGCCGACGTCGCCGCCGAATCCAGGCCTGAGGCGGTCTCGCCGGCGGCCGCAGCGGCGCTGCCGCCGGCGCTCAAATGAAGGTAATTAAGTCGCCGCTGCCAGCGGCGCAACGACCAGCGGCGCCGCCGTTAGCTGAGCCTCGGGCCGGCGGGCCCTCGGGCCCCGCGGGACCCGCCGCTCGGACCGGCCGGTAGGCGTCCGAGGCGACTTCCGACAGGGCCGGCTGCCGCTCCGGCGCCATGCAGGCGGTGAGACGGTTCCAGACTGGAGCAGCACTGGCCGCAGACGTTCTGCCGGCTCCGCATCGCCGGGCGGAAGAGATGATGGGGTCCGCTGCTGACGTTCCCGCTCCCGAGTGAACATGCGATGAGTACAGGCGTTGATCTGCACCGGTCTGCAGGTACGGGACATCGGATGATGTCACTGGGGATTTGCGATAACAGCACAGCGTACAATTTAACTGAATCTAGGGGCTCGCGGCTTACGCAAGTCAATGCGGTTCGGTTTACATTGCCTTATGTTCCATCTGGCATTCATACGAGGAGCGATGTCTCGTGTGTTAGTGATGTATTGCTGATGAATATCTGTGAATATCAACTTAACGTGTTGTTGGAGAGATATTGTATCACTGACGAACGGAATAAAACCAAAATTTCTTCTAGTCGTTTACTTTTTATCTGTCTCTGTTCACTAAACAGCAAATTGTGCTGGTATTTTCAGCAATTCCATTCTTTTAAGAAAAAGGCGCCATCGCAAAATCTGCTGGCACTTCGCGGTTCCTGAGCTTTTTGCCATCGCTGCTCACACCGCCCGTCTTCGGAGGAGGTGGAAGAGGGAGGGGCGACGCCCCTATCTGACGTCGGCGTGCGGGACCCGCCGACGCGGCTATCTCCGGTCCCAGACCGGCTACCAGCGCCGTATCGGCGGCCGTCAGCCAGGGTCGCCCCGCAGCCCACCGCCGCACTCAGACGGACACGGCATCATCCCACCACCGCCCCAGACCCGGACCTTGTCACTTGCCCAGACCCTGCATACCACCAACGGCCCAGACTCGGCATCATCCCACCACCCGCCCACACCCGGCATCCCACCATCGGCCTGTGACCCGGCATCCCACCACCGGCATTAGACCCGGCATTCCACTAACGGCCCGGACCCGGCATCATCGCACCACCCGCCCACACCCGGCATCCCGCCGCCGGCCTCAGACCCGGCATCCCACCAACGGCCCAGACCCGTCATCATTCCACCACCGGCTTGAGATTGGCTGAGCATTCCAGCACCGACACGAGTCGGGATCGAGACACGTCATCACCGACCTGCGACGTAGCGGATATCCCATCGCCGACCTGAGACGGGCCGAATATCCCGTCACCGGCCTGAGATTGGCCGAATATCCCGTCACCGGCCTGAGATTGGCCGGACATTTCAGAGCCGACATGAGGCGGGGCGAAGACACGTCATCACCGACCTGCGACGGACCGGATATCCCATCGCCGACCTGAGATTGGCCAAGCATCCCACCATCGGCCTAGGACGGGCCGAACATCCCATCACCGACCTGAGACGTGCTTCTGCCGCCAACCTCAGACGTGCTGGGTACTTCAGGAGTGCCACCATCGCATCGTAGTTTGAAATCCGTGGGCACGTCCTCAGTAATTCGTTTGTAGTATCGAGAAAATAATCGTTCCATTGCCACCATGGAGCACCTTAGCACCACTAAACATTGCGGACACTACGCCACGGCCGTGGGGAAGGGTTGGAGCGGTGGTTTTGCCTCACACTTCGAAATACACACAGGTCCATGTCACCGTCAGGAGCCGGCGAATCGACTGAGCGTGGCCTGGCTGCGTCGGCTACGGGCACAAGGCATCAAACTCGGGCAGTAAGATTAAAAATGCTTGCTGAAGGGAACTCACAGGGCAGAAAAGTTCCACGCGTTCCTTCTGCGAAGCCTGAGCTAACTCAGTCGTTCCATGAATTCTACACACTTGTGCACGTTGCACTGCACAAAGTTAACAAGGCTGCTTTGAATAAGCTGCTTCAAAGGTGGTTTGCGAAATGGATGTTGAGCGGGACTTGCACCAACTTTTGCAATGAAGTAAATCGGCATATTGCAACTTTCTCTCTGGGCTGGCGAAACCAGACGGCGCCACCAAACGGATACCTCGTCCACACAAAAAATGGCCATTGAAAATAATCATATGGTACAGGCTATCTTTTATCACCGAACATCTGTAATTCAGACGTTAAACCGCTCACGTAGCTAATCCGGCCACAGCCTTCACAAACATGTTTGTAGAGTAGCCAACAGGCCAAAATATGGGCATTAATATTCAAAACACTCGGACGCGTCCCGCGTCCAAAGTCGGGGCTGTTGATAATCTTTGTTTTTCTAGATTCAGTATGCCGGGTGTATTCCTTCCCAGAAGCTTTGTTTAGGATGGAGACCAAGTCGACAGGAACAAAAATACTACTTTCGTGATCTCCCACAGTTCAACATGACGTAAAGCAGCAAATCACATCCACTATTGATAATGAAGATATAAAAACGACGAATGTTAAAATGGAATTCCGTGAAGAGCGTGGTTAATCTCGCGCCATTCCACGTCATCAACACCGCCAACTCGGCCCGGCGCCTCAGTCGGGGCCGAGGCGTCGGCTCGGCCGATTTACGGGCGGCCGATAATGAGCGGCCACTATCCGGGATGATCGCCCTCTCCGGCTGATGGCGGCCGAGAGGTGCGCCCGCCGAGCGGCCCCGCGCGCCCGACGGCCGGCTGTCGACGGCTCCGGCGCGGCGGCCGCTATTTCGGCGGCCGATCGAACGCCGCCGGGCACGCCGGCGGTGATACAGAGCCCCAATTAACACACGCGGACGGGTCTTACGGGCTCGTCCGCTGAAATATTCAGCCGACAGCGGCTCAGTGCGGTGCGACGCCATGTCCAAGATTGGAAACAGGCCGTTCAGACGTAACACGGTCATGTAAGCTGCATCGCGGCGCGCTGAAAAAGTGCAGCAGGTGGCTCACATCGAGCAGGGAATTCCGTTGGGGAATATTTCCCAGTAAATGGCTTGGCCGTCCTTTCCCTGCTAACCCGCACACCAGTAAGTTCATACAGGTCAGCGAGCAACGATTTCATGTTAACATTTAGAAGAACGAATCACGCTCGGCCACGAAGAACGCGTAGCAACAAACGATTTTTGTATTATAAAGCAATAAACACTTATTTTTGTTATTACATTGTTCAAGCCAAATGCATAGCTGTACGAATGGCGCAGACATTCCAGTACATGTCGGTCTCGGCGAGTACCTATTGTTTGTGTTTTTCCTTTTGGACTGTTTAAATTAAAGTTCATTACTATCGGCGTTAGGATTCAGTGCAGTACTGGGCCCATTTCCTTATTTTTACGTATATACGTAAATACGGTACATCTGGAACTCTTTTTTGCCAGAGTTGAGTTTGTTCCAAAAAAACACATGGAAATTTATCGCAAACCTGATTGGTCCAAACTCCGTGGTATCCTAACATCCATGGCGTTTCTGAGAACAAAGTGGTGAAATAGATTTGGAAACGGATGACGTGAGTGGCTCCCAGTGACGAATCCAACCCCGTTGCCAGTGTCCAATACCATCCTGGCCAGCGGCTTTCTTTGTTATTTCGACGGGCCGATAATTGGAGCTGTTTTTCGCTGAGGCCGTTGAAGGTTTCATTTGTATTGTGTCAATAGCACATTTCTAAAGCTTTTCGGAGCCGATGGTGGCCGCAGCGGACTCAGCAAGACGAATCACACCCAGCTGAAGAAAGAAGCTGTCTTGCATACAGGCCGAACTAACCGCGACATCATGGTGGGACGAAGGCCGATACGGCACCAACTCTGCGGTAATTAAAAATGGTCTGGTGGTGATTGGCTGGTCAAACGTTTGTGCGTAAAAATGCACGGACTAGCCACGTCTTAAAAAGTGCTGATAGCCGACAGTCGCGTCACTCACTTCCTTGGCTTATTTTTGTTCTGTACCACGTAACTGAAGCCGAATCAGTTTGTGCACGACAATTAAGCCAACGTTTGACAGTCATTGGATTTCGACTCTCTCGAACAGGCACTAATGACAGGAAGCAGAAAGAATGTGGCTGAAAGCGACAATGAAAAATGCCTTAGCGGCGTCTGAATCTGTACGCAAGTGAAATTTCACCCACTTAAAAACATTTAGGACAGGTGGCCCGGATTGGATGGGTTCACCGTTACTTGCGTACCTTTTGGACTAGGGTAAGGGTACTAGACCGTTGGAAATAGGTAGATAATTACAAAACTGCCTTGAATTCTTTTATTATAATATTTCAGTGCAACTCGTTGTTATCCACAACACTGTTTAACATGTTTTGGCACATTAACCTGAGGTGTTTCTCGTATTAAAGTTATCCAGCGTTAGGAAATAACGTTCGATAGCACGTCTTGCGACATGGTTCCCTTTACAAACAGATTAAATTGGCATCCCGATAACCGCTTTGGTTGACGAATGCCTACAAACTTTACATCCAGCTGACAGCGATGAGCCGCTATAATTCTCCTCCAAACTGGCCTGCATCGCGCTTCCATAGAAACTAGGGTATTTATGTATGTCGCGTAAGAGTCGGCAAAAGCGTATAGAAACGATTTAGAGAATTTCCTTCTCCACGTTCCACCGGACCCTGACTGTTCGCAAGACGACAAAAACATTCCTGAATTCCAGGAATGCGCAAGTTACGCAAGGCAGGTAGTTTTCCGGCAAGATTGTTTATACTTGCCAGAGTTGTTAGTTACGGTGTGTTGGCTTCCTGCTGTTCAAGGTTCGATTTAATGAAGCTGACTTAGCGCATTGGCAAGCATGCATTTTCCTCAAATAAAAACAGTTTAAAACTATGCCGGGCGTGGGGCACTGTACCTCGCTGCCTGGACATCCTACAGACCAGAGACTCGAGCAGGGCCTCTCCTCCGCTGCAGCACTTTAGCTGGAACTCTCTCGGCCAGACGAGTACATCACGTTAATCGCACCGGCACTGACATTCTCACTAACTGGACAGGTAAACACCTGCAGCTAGGCGGAAACACCATCGCCAACTCTCCTTGCCAGCAATGGCGGTTGCCTTCCTCGCGCCTGCATGCGACGTTCCCTCTCTGCCTTCGCCTGACTCTCGTCTCCTGTTGTGCGTTGGTCTCTGCGCCCTCCGCCCACACGCTCTCCTACTCTTTCTACGGCCGCTTCTGCGGCCCCTTGTCCGCCTTCGCGTGACGCTGTCCCTTCGTTTGGCTGAGTGTTAATTTCTCAGATCATCATCATGAATTTATGAGCATATATAACATAACATGACAAATATATATCACATATAATATAAAAATACCATCAAACGACCGAGCAGCGTTTCATTTTCGGAACATATCTATACGTGCTGCCGCTTCAGCTGCACTGCGAACTGATAACGGCATAAAACAATTTCGTTTTGATGCTAAGGAACGCTTTCAATGAATGAGAACATTGCGATTTGAATGCGCTGAGATAAGTGCTTCACTTCTTTGTTTTTCTCAGTAGTCTCACATAAATTGTTATATTATAATTTCAGACGTTTTGTTTGACCCGTTTTGCAGCTCTGTTTCGAGCATCAGTGAGCTTCACTGCCTTCTCATCTATATATTCAAACGTTTTCGAACGGCAACTCGAAAGTTCCACCACCCTTACCACAGAAAAACATTTCGCTTCTGATTCTCGCGAGCATCAGAACACTCGAAATCGTGCAATGGTGGCCAGCGGTGACTGTTAATGATCCCCATGGGCTTTCCGCGTCAACCATGGGCCTCTGCCGTTCGCAGCCACATTCAATGGCGGAAGTGGCATCACCAGTGTTTCAGACCGGGGAGGCTAAAGACATGCTCCGGCGGAGACGCAGCACCTCACATATAGCAGCGTGCCTGACGAAACTGAAACCAGACTTGTGCTCTGATTCCGATTTATCCCTGTTTGCCACGCTACCCGCCGCTTGACCTTTCATAGATTCATAGCCCATCCAACGAGGGCGGATAAGGGAAGGAATGGTCATGCCAACAGAATTTTCTCATGTGCTGCTGAAGCAGCCGTTTCGCGAAAAGTGTAAATGACCATTGCAATGTCTGCTAAATGCTGTAAGAATGCCAACGGAAACGACTGCTTAACACGAGAAAACTTTCAAAACATTAACTTCCCTGTCTGTATCCGCCCACGCTGAAAGGCCTGGCCCGCCGAAGGGTCGGGCGACGAGTGACATGGTGAAGGGGAATAACTCGGAATCAGAGCACGAGTATGGTTGAAACCGCGTGCGATTGTTTTTCTCCCCTTACTCCAACTGCGAGGACAGCGCTTTAGCCGACACGTTACAGCAAGATGATATTTCTCATCTGAAGTAAGTACAGAAAAGTTGGCTCTGCGGGGAACCGAACTCCCGACCTCTTGCCATCGCGGGAAGAAGTTGAAACTGGTAATGGCGCCAGCAGTGCCAGTAGAGGGAAGTATTCGTGTCAGCTCCTCCCGGTGGTGACTGTGGCCGGAAGCCCACAAAGCTTGTACTGTCTTTCGACAGACCAGGTGGACCACTTCGAAGAAGGTTTACTGCTGATTGGAACGTTCCTTGCGCGCTTTGTCAAGCTTGCGAAAACAAACCCAAAATCTCAAGAACGAATGTAAAAAAGAGAAAACATTTATTTGACCCAGGGTCAATGATCTTGAGATTCCCAAAAATTTGAGCCAACAACATTGCTACATTTCTGTCAATTTTTCGTGAATGTAAGCAAGTGTGACACAATCGACAAGTTCCTCAAAAGTGTTAAGCCAAAAAGTTTCCTTTTTGGAACGTGGTCTTATTTGACCTATACAAGGGCAGTGACCTGAGGTAACCCCGAGTTGAAAAATCGACGCTAGGTGCAAAAAAATTGTGTTAAAAGGTACTCTAAGTTTCATGTCTTTGCAGGGACGTCGATTTCTGTAAATGACTGGACGGGGTCCGATCCGAGGGCTCGACAACCTTACCTCCCATCGAATGTGGATTTCTCAAAGGATTTTACCCACTTTAGTTTGACCAGCGGAAATTTGTAAGTTTTTTGTTACTATTTATTGAATAAAAAAATTACACTTGTCTCCATGTTTATAGGTATATGTAGATGGATGACAGAAATATAGATAGACGCATTGCTTTGGACTTTATTCTTTACTTTCTACCTATCTTTTATCTGCTCCGGCCGTTCGTTTCGTTATTATTACTCATTTACCAGTAAAACCGACAGAAATTATTGGGTGGGCCCAAATCAACATTGGATAGGCCATGGTCCTCTCAAAAGAATGCAACACCCCAGTGTCACCGGCCTTCTTTGACATTGGCTGTCCTCAAAACCGGGCTTGGGTTTTTTTTTTACAAACACGGACCCGAGTTGACACCGAGTCTGTATAGACTGTCCCGCTCGACACCCCTGTACTACCGGCACAGTATACACCACACTGAACAGGCGGCTGTTAGGCAGTACCTTGGTCGCAACTGAACGACTTGGCACACTCGTGGCTATTTCGTATCTGATATTATTACACTATACGGTACTTTAACTCCCCAGTTTTTGTTTATATATGTACATACGGTATGAAAATACGCCAACAACCCCAGGGGTTGTTGGCGTATTTGTATACATGTTGTCTTGTAAGCCAAATTTTGCAACACAGCGTTCCGAAACCAGCCTGTGACG
Source organism: Capitulum mitella (assembly GCA_030062745.1). NCBI lineage: Eukaryota > Metazoa > Arthropoda > Thecostraca > Pollicipedomorpha > Pollicipedidae > Capitulum > Capitulum mitella. Next base: position 45,170,208 of record CP099839.1, on the reverse strand, counting down.
ACACCCAAACATGTATCTGTGTATGTATGTGTGTGTATGTATAGAAGACGTCCACGCAGTGGCTATTCTGTCCACGCAGTAACTATTCTTTCCGTACAAAAACGATAGTACCTAGTTACTTGTCGGGTGAAATAAAACGCACACATCTGAACACAAACAGACAGTCACACTGTCAAATGTTCCAAGCGTTTTAAAAACGATGCGAGTGAGGTGGCATTCAAGGCTGCCGGAGGCAGGCGGTTCCAAGCCACTGCAGCTCGGCAGGAGACGAGCCGCCGGGTCGCCGCCAGCCGCACGCGAAGCAGATGTATGGCATCTGTGCCAACAGCAATCGAGCGGGTGTGGCGGCAGTAGACCTGGGCACGCGCGGGGAATAGAGCACGTATGTCAGACGGGAAAGTGGGAGAGCACAAAGCATTTTAGACCTTTAGGAAGTCACGCGTGCTGACCAGATCCTCCACGCAACTCCGCCCCAGAACCGGGGTAATGTGGTCCCCGCACCACGCCCCGGTCACCAATCTCGCAGCAAAATTCATCACCTTTTGCACTCTGTTCAGCTGGCACGCATTCATACAGTAAAGGCTCTGAGGGAAGACGTGGGAATGGACGAGGAGCTTCATGACGTCGGAAGTGAAGTAGGAACGAATTTTGAATAGTAAGACAAGGATGCTATTACAACGACGAACAGTGGTGGATATGTGCTCTTCCCAGGTAAGACGTCGGTCGATGATTACACCAAGTACCTTCACAGACTTTTGTGGAATCATGACAGAACCAGAAATGCTGATGTGAAAATTTTCAGCCTTCTTTGTAAAAGTTCCGGTGCCAATGAGCATGAAGTCCGTTTTTCCTGGGTTCATTTTTAGACTGTTGGACTGAAACCAGTCTTGAAGAAGTTTTCGATTCGGTTGTCCGGATTTTGGATGTCCGGTTCGGTGGGGTCGAGAAGCTGAGTGTCATCGGCGGAGAAAAGGAATCGGCCGTAAGGAAGGAAACTGGATAGGTCGTTGATGAAAATTAGAAATAGGACTGGGCCAATGATGGATCCCTGGGCCACTCCATGGGACAAGGGCAAGGTAGCTGAACCACCAGCGATCACCTGCCTCCGGCCACTCAAGTAAATGGCGAACCAGTCCGACTCAACACTGTACCATTCGAGCTTGTTCCGAAGGGTGCCGTGATCAACACTATCGAAGGCCTTGTTCCGGTCAATTGTCGTAAGAGATACGACGTGACCGGCATCAGTGATCTTTGCTCACCATTCGACCGCGCCAAGCACGGCGTTCTCCGTAGAATGACTGGATCGGTAGGCATACCGAGATGGTGACAATACATGGTTACTAAGTAAGTACGCGGACAGCTGGGTGTACACGACTTATTCAGTAATTTTTGACCTGACTGGTATGATAGAGATGGGTCAAAAATTGTTCAGACTGGGTCTGTCGTCTGACTTGTACACTGGTGTGATACGGGTAATTTCCCAGGCATCAGGAAAAATCCGTGTTGTGATCGAGCAATTAATTATGGTCAGCATGTGTGGCCCCATAACAGAAAAAAACAAGTGAACTCGGCGGGCACGCCGAGTTACTTTGCGGTGACCTCGCCGGGCGCCGAGACAGACAGGTAAGCATGATAGCATACAAGCGAAATGTGAAGAATAACACTGATAAATATTGTAATCTACGCATCACTTTATTTCCAGCGGGACTATCACGGTTTCTCGATGGCAGCACGATGTCGAGACATCGTGAAAATTACTCGACATCTTTAGGGTCAGAGCCATTTTAAGGTACTCGAAAGTTATTGGTACTGCAGCTCTACCTGCGTCGTGAACTGCTACATCCGTCATACCTGTAAATTTATAACTTTAGTGTCAGTGAACATAAATGTCAGCTTACCCACCAGGGGTATTGACTTTTCTAACAGCTTACAATGCACCCTCGGATATAGCGGCAATCTCTTTCGAAAGCTGCTATGTAAACAAGACCTCTAACCGTCTTTCATGAATAATTACCATTTTACTTTGGTCAAAGTTTACCAGTTATGATCAGACTGTCACGAGAAAAAGGGCGCCGCCAATATGAACTTACTGCATCCTAATAGAGACTACCAAAAATGAAACGCATTCCAACGGTATTAGTGGCGTGAAATAACGAATTCAGTTTTAGATGTCTGATGCTTAGAACAACCATAAGCACATGTGTTACTGCTGCTTTTCAGGTTGTGTTTATTGTTTCAGCATGTGTTTATTGAACGAGATAGTACTAATGGGCTATCTTTCATACCGAAATATGTAGATTGGCTAAGCGTGGAGTTTGGTATATTTTATTGCATGGATGTTTTGGATGGTTTTGATGAACTGAAATCACTTCTTCGAAGCAAACCCAATCAACGGTTTGTAGCCAAGCAGGCCAACACAAATGTATTCCTTCCTCGCGTCATGACGCGTCCCAAAGCGCGCGAAAGACGCACGTCAGACTGGCCCAACTTTCAAGCTGCTTGCTATCCTGGACCTCAACGCTCGCCGGACCAGAGGGCTGGTATGTTATAGAGCCAGCCGCACTCATGCGGCTTTTCATAGACTGCTGGCCAACGCCTTGCGTCAAGGGTCCGAAATTGCAGGCAGCATTTAAAACCATTTCGTATCTTCTCCGGGTCTATGCACTGTCGCCGTTATGGCGTTGTTCTTGCGCGTTTGGTGAAGCCGATTTTTCTAGATCTGAGGTAAGTCTTGGCTTTTTCCTGAACAGTCTGACAAGACATAAAGTCGTTTTCTTGAACAGAAGTGTTCCGACTTTTTGGTCATACTCTTGGTCACATATCAAGTTTAGAAAGTCTAGCATTTGCGCCTTAGGAAACCAAACTGGCCTAGTTTCCAGATCGGCTGCAGAAGTCATTGTACTGTAGTTTCTCCTTTACAGTGGGTGATCTGATGCATCTGAAAACGTTTACCAAATCCTGCGTGACCTGTTATCGATGAAACGCTTCGCCCTGTGCACCTGGATAAGCCTGATTAACAGCGCATACCTGTCAAATGATCAGCAGATGGTTCCCATTTAGTGCAGTTACAGTACAGGTGTACTCAAGTAACAGGATGGGTTTCACAACAGAGTCGCAAAGCGGCTCACCGTAGCCAATTCCTGTTCTGGATTGATGTCTTCATTTTAAAGATTAAGCAGCATTCAGATCAAGGAATATGAGTTTCCGGCTGGATTTAGCGTAAGTCCTCGCCAAGGCCGGGACTAAACGGCAAGCCACGCTGCCCTGGCGGGTCTGCAGGGTAGCTCGTCAAAACAAGCCAACTTACAGGCAGTGTTGTTGGTACCCAGACGATCCAGGTGGTCATTTTAAAGTCGGGCACGAGGAAAGGAAACATTGGTCTTCGTTGTAAGGAAAACCCTAATAGATCCGCGCAAGTCCAATGGTTGCAATTTATTTCCACATACATTATTTTGAACTTGGTATGGACAGTTTGATCACGGCAAGCATAAGGAGCAGAACCGCGTAAATACTGTATGATCAGCCTTTTAGAGCGGTAAAAAATTGTTGGGCGTCAACAAATATGATAGTGACTGGACGCTTAAGACAATCTTGAATTAAACTAAAAGTGTGGTTCGATGCTTCCACAAACAACCACACTTTCCAGGGAATGCCGCTTTTTTCTTACTTTCGTGAAGTGTTGCTTAGTGTTTGTCAATGGTGGCCCCTTCCCGGCGAGAGGGCAGTCCGTTCCGATTCACGGCAGTCGCACGAGCTCTGGCGGGATGGCCGGTGTCAGCCTGGCACCGTGTTCACCAGGCTCGGCACTGCGACTATGATCTGTGCTCACGAACGGCTTTGCCAGGTCATTTGGACTTTAAACAAGCCAGATGACACGCTTTACACAGACATTTGAATGCAGAATTGAACCATGCCGCATCACAGAACGCTGAGCAACTGCAACGCAACTCTGACGCCGACTCACCGTGGCCAAGGCGTTTGCTGTTCTTGCTGTTGTTGCAACAAGGCGACCGTGCTGTCTGAAATACGGCCCGTTCATTCTCCAAGAATTGCTCCTACGCTCCGCAACTTCATGGCGGGAGCGCAGGAGCAAATGCAAAACGTGTGAAGTTCAAAGACGTATTTCCTGTACGGGAAATGTCAAATTTTCAGAAAGTTAAGGGACCAAAGGCCCTTCCCGTTCCCACGCCTATGTTTCGTAACATCACGACGCGTCAAGCACCAGGGGAAAATTGGCAATGAAAGTAAAACAATGTGAGAAACGCAGTGATCGTGGGCATTCTTAGTGAAATCTGGAGCGTCTGCACGCTGTGGTCCCGCTGAGGCTCTCGTAATGGAAAAGTTCGCCGCCGCAGTAAAGTTTCGGCGGCAGCAATAAAACGCTGGAAACGGCCAATTACCGCCTGGCGTGCCGTTACCTGGTGGAGGCTGGTCGCCGCCGGTGGGGGGGGGGGCAGCTCCGACCCGCCTCGGAGGGACATCAGCTATTCGCTCTCTGCTCACGGGGGGAGGGAGACTGCTGCAGATCGGCGGCGGTGACGCGGTGCTGAGTGCTACGCGCCGCTGGACTGTGACGCGGTGCTGAGTGCTACGCGCCGCTGCACTGTGACGCGGGATGGGCAGGCGGCAGCGCTCGTCAGTATTTGAATGACTTCCAGGTTCCTCCACGCCTCAGGCATGAACCACTTGTGTACACTGGGGTAGCTCAACGGACATCCTGAACGACGCGTGTCTAGGTGGCGTGCTCCATTGTAGCAGCCAAAGCTTGGTGCCTGTTTAAGTAGCAGTTAGCGATTAGTGTGAGTTCAGCTTATTTGATCAAGGATCCCGTGTAACTGTGGATTTCTCTACTCTCATTCTGTTAAAAGTACACGATATTTCATTCGTTACGTTAAACCTAACTTGCAAGCAAACCATCTATGCAGCAAGCGCAACCCTAGAAAATCACGGTGTATATGCAAATACATGCAGGCATTAGAAAAGGTGTGGCAGTTAGTGTGCGTCATCATGTGTAGAGCAGTCCACACAGCAGGTAAGGCAGTGTGGCCATTTGGTTTTCAATAGTTTTAGCATTCGCTCTGTACATTGTTCCATGGAAAACAACCGCAGGAAAAGCAGCTCTTATCCTACCAACCTTGAAAACGCTCCGAGGCCGATGGCGTCAGCTATACAGTTTTTGCTCCAATGTCATTAGTACTGCATGAGAAATATAAACAATTTTTTTCCTCCAAACATCAGTTCGGTTCATAATCATGAATGGAAGTATAGTGACAAATACGGTAACTATTCATAGTTGCGGTACACGGGGCAATGATGTTCATTCGCGTTACTGACTGACTCTGCAGCTTCATGTTGCCGGATATCTTGATTCCTGCCTCGTTCGTTGCTGGGGTCTTTGGCCACATTGCCATTGCTGGATGGCGAAATATCCCACTTAATAACGGGTGGATAGTGTCTGCGGCGTCATGCATCCCCGCTCAATAACTCATAATCAATGGACCGATTCCGTTTATTCAAACAGTGGCCGATTGCACTTGTTAATGTATGTAACTTGTAAATGCGAATACGTCACATTTATGGATGTCAAGATCATAAATTAGGTCAGATGTCACGTCAAAGGTGGATATTTGACGACTTTGGAGCAAGATTTTTTGCGTATAAATCGGAGGTTACAAGTAGCTTAAAGCAAAAATACGTGCCTAATAAATCCAAAGAAAATTGAGACACAGACCGACCCACGTCATTCGGAACCAAGAGGTCACTAATATGTTAGTTTGACGTGTGCATAATATGACACATGAAGTCCACAGACATCATCAGACTCCATCAAGTGTCTCTAAATACTCGTGTCTGTACAATAAAATCTCCAAATATTTAGCTGTCACAACTAGTTTTACGATTCATTTTGGCACTATATTAAAAAAAAAATCACAGTAACATGAGCTTGATTTAGAAAAAACTTTGAATGAGAACATAGGTGATGTACACTGACCTCTCACCGCAGTATGACAAGTAACACACGCTGTCGGCCAATCCCACTCCAAGAGTGCGGCAAGATCCAAAAATGTGTGGGTGGGGGTGGGGGAGGGGGACACGGACGTCCTTACCCATAGAGTCAATGTTAAGTTCTCAAAAAAGTTGGGCTCATGCTTAACTCTCGTTCTTACGGCATGTCTTTTACGGTCATTATACTGATACCACCAAACAAACTAAAACAGAAACGGCAAAATTGTGAAACATCGCCTTATTACGACGTATTGGCATGAAATGGATGCCATTGAGAGCAAAGTTCCAATCAGAATGTGCATAACTGAGGCACCGATGGTTACGGGAAACATAGGAGTGGTGCGCCATCTGATTACGGTGCCATGCGGCACAGAAGAAATGTATAGGGCAAAGAGCGCCCCTCTGCAGGAAGTTATGGGCTAATCATTGGAAACGAGTCTACAAAGAAGGTCCAGATGATTACACTGAGCATGCCGAGAACTTACTGAGATATAACGAAACATCCGACGTTGGTATCGTTCTATAGTCTTGTACCCATTAATCCTGAAATATAAAGTTTCTTGGATAATCTTTATTTGTGGTATTTACGCGGCTTCATTGTCCTTGCCGGCCGAAGAAGAAAATGTACAAACGTTGACGGTCGCCTGACGATCATTACCTTCAAAAGATGTGTAATATTTGTTCATGTTAGCTTCAATGTGAGCGACAACGTCACAGACCGGATCAAAGCCACAGAAATTAATGGCGGGGAAGGGAATGACTCCCCTCAGCAACTGAAAATTCGACAAGGTATATTGGTCAGTATCTGGTCGACGTGAACTCTGCTGTTCAGTCACAAAACTTGGTTTTAGATAATTGATATTCCACATCTATACTCCAATGCCGACATCGTTATTTCAGCCGTCATCGCTGGGTTACCTTGAGTGTTTTGCGTAAGTCTTTCTCCACCGAAACCACGGTCAAGATGGATACAGAAACTAAAGACGAACTTTACACCACGCACACTGTGACATGAACTTGATTCATGGTTTGTTTCAGTGGCAGCACGTGCTCCTTCAGGCGAAGTCTTCACGCCTAGAACCCAGACACAAAGTCACGCTCTGGATCAATGGTCCTTAAGAACAAAATGCGCGATTGGCAAACTCTTTTCACGGGCAACAATTGACATTCGCCGTTCAGCCGTGTTCCGGTGCACTGGCGTCGCTCCAGTGAACTGGCCAGATATGCGGGTCCCGGCGGATCGCAGTCTAACTGAGACCCGACCCGGCTCTCAGAAACACTCCTAATTTCTGGCTGTTCCTGGTGCTCGCGTTACAAAGTGAGATGTCTCTGGCGGTGCAGTGTGCGAGGAGCGGACTGGACTGACACCAGCCTATTGGGACCTCGAGGCCTGGCCCGCTGGGATGTCCCGCTGACAGTGCAGGGTGCGAGGGACAGGTCGGACTGACACCAGCCTGATCATATGGAGGCCCGGACCTGAATTTTAGCGTCTGGCGTCGGTCATCCTCAGGTCGTGGCGACCGGGTCCCCTCCAGTCACGTGGTGCCGAGCAGTGCGCAGGAGTAGGCCGAGCTCGGACCAGACTCATACCTGGCATCATCTTCTCGATTTCTGGAAATTCTTTGATAGGTATTCTTCTTGCATGAATACCGAATAAGAGACGGTGCTAAGTGGAAGTGCGATTTTAATACCAGTGCGCAATAGAGAAATGTTCAGGAAACAAATATCAAAATAAGAAGACAAGTACAATTCAATCATTATCACTGTCAAGTGCAAAATCGTAAGCAAAATCCCTTACCGGTTCGTAAAAGCACAAAGTCTTGCGTCTCATAGCTAACCATATGGGGGAATCCTTTCCTAGCAAAGTGCTGAGACTTCGTACGTTTCCGTTTATTGGCGGTCACTTTAGGACATCCTCCCACGCTCCATCTGAGGCACTCTGCAGTAGAGCTTTTTATTCTTTCATTTCGTCGGCATGAGCGGCACCGGCAGCGCTCAGCAGATACCTCCCACGTCCAGCTGAGATCGCCGCCGCCGTATGCCACCTTCTCACATTTCACCGGTATGAGGGGTGTCTGCGCCGCCGGCCGATCCCGCTCCGGAGAGGCTGTCAATTTAGGAGCGGCTCTGGGGGCCGCCGCGTGCGGCTAACGTGCCGTCTGGACGTCAGCGCGGTCCTGTGACGGCGGCGGCCGGCTGATTTCTCATGAGACCGCGCCACCGGCGGCCGCCGCTGACGGACGGCGACCGACGCCCGTCCGCCGCCGACGCATGAGCACGCCGTTAATTCACTCAGTCTACGGCTCTTCAGAGCAGCGGGCCGGCGGCGGCGCAGTCACCCATCCGCCGTCACCTCTCCCCGCACCCCCGGAGCGGTCCGCCGTCACCTCTCCCCGCAGCTCCGGAGCGTTCCGCACGGCGCCCGAAGTGCGGCAGTTGCCGCCCTAGCCGCTGCGTTATATATCGGCGTATTCCCCCGCTACGGTCAAACGTCATCGCGAGCTCTCAGGCCAAAGCGCTGAGGCTGGTGCGTTCTGCGCAACTGGGTCGGGCTTTTTAAATCGGGTTTATCGTCAAGCTGTGCGATGAAACTTGGACGCTTGAAAGAACTTGAAGTCAGTCCCGGTGGCATTGTCGAGGAGATAGGGATAGCCACCGAAGTCTTCCGCAAATTTTCCACTTTTTGCAAGATTCAACGGCGTCATTTTTTGTTTGTTACGTCACAATGGGCTGCTTACCTAGTTACCGCCACCTCCCCTCCCTACTTACAGAGTGACCTGGCGACTGCGCTGGTAATAGAGAGGATTGTATAACGGTTATATGAAGGCGCCATAACGAACTGAGACTCTTGCTGATTGCGGAAAGCGTTCGGCGGTTCTACCGATGCTGCCGGAGGTTTGCGCTGATCGCAGCGTTCCACAAGAGCACGGTTGTGAATTGTATCTCTGTTATAAACGCTTCGTAAACCAGCAGCTTGTCATCGTCGAAAGATTTCCCTATCCAAAGTCATTCATTTACAGTACCAGCTTCTACCTTCAACGTTGCACTGAATGCACTTTTCGTAATTCATTTTTTTTCGACGCGTCGATGAAAGGCATAATGTAACGTGATGCCAGGCCGTCCGTAATGTTCCACCTACGTTTTCTGTCATTAAGTACTAAAGCGGTGCAACAAAGCTGCTATTTCGGGAGCCATCAGCGGGTAGTTATGTGCCCTCATGGGCACTGGAGCTTTCGATACTTTGGAATTATGGGTTCAGACACGCCATATCGAAATGTTTCATCCGACTCGCAGGCACTTTGGTAGATGCTTTCAACGAGGCAATTAGACCCGAATCGGTGCAATCTTTCTTGCGAGGCACGGACACATACATGTAGTTGCGGCTATAACGTAGGCACTCCCGATTTTTACATTTTTCAAACGTGGAAAAAACAATAATGTACTGCTTACCCTAGTTTCCAATAACATGACCATACCAGAGCGTTTTGATCATAGTACTTCATACGTACGTTTGGTCATAACTAGAATGAAGTGCTGAATTATTACATTCAGTACAGATTCCTGATCCATACGCATGTCCCATGAGCTGGGTGTCTTTAGGGATTTCTTCAGAAGGAAATAGTCCGGATTCCGGCCTGACAGGCCGCGGCCCTCCCCCCACCCCCTTTACCCCGTGTAAGTTACAGAGAAACAGAAAACGCCCGAATCGGGCCTGCACCAGATGCACGAGGATGAAGCAGGGAAACTTCCCGGTGCCACCTGAGTCGGCTCCATTAACAGCTCCCGGATCCCACCGCCCTCGGCGAACAAAGCAAGTTAGACAAATGGGCCGAGTGTGTGCAATCAGCGAAACATGGCCTTTGTTCTGCGGTTGGCAGGAAACCTGAACGCTGCAATATACTGCAGCAACACCCGCCGCGCCTTGCGAAGGAGGTTCTGAAGCCGAAGCTCGGTCACATAAGCTATGTGCCGGCCTGCGGAGAATGGCCTCACCAGTCACCCGAACTGCCGCTCGTCGCCCCGCTGACGTCACTGTGACCAACGTCACTCCGACTGACGTCACGCGGCGGGTCTGGCCGCGGCAGCCTGACAAAGTGAGCCTAACGGGCCCACCCTCGGCGAGACGAGAAGGTCAGACGCTGGAGGGGGTAAACGCCTCGAGAGTTGGAAAAGCCTGCCGAGAGCGCACACAAACCCGGACTGAAATGTCACGCAGTGCCAGCATCTTTAAAGGTGACGTGTCGCATATTGCGCCGTGCCATGAATAACGTTTGTAAACGCATGCATGCATGAGTGACCGTCGGTGGCGTCTTGTGACCAGGGGCACAGCCAGGATTCTCTGGGGGGGGGGGGCGGAGCCCAGTGTGAACTGAAATCATACGGAACCGCCTGCCGCGAAGACGACGTGCAGTAGTTTTTGCGAAAAATGCGGGCCTGAGGGAGGTGGGGGGTTCCTCCGGCGCCCCCCTTGGCCGCGCCTGTGCTTGTGACGCCCTTGGCATCATGCACCACGACTTCAGGGGCGTGTCGCTGGTGACGCGGACCCCGCCCCACCCGCACAGCGCGAGGAAAAACCGATGATCGGAGAGAGACAACTAATGATCGGAGTCAAACTCGCAGTGATGGCTGTGGCTCGTCGCTTTGATCGGAAACCGCTCAGCACACTCCGCTGCTCGGGTAGATCTGCTGAAGGCTGTTGTCCTGTATGAACAAGCTCATGAAAACATGGACTAGATAAGTCTTCTTTTTCGTATTCGGTTAAGTTTTGCATTTTGGCCTCCACATGAGGAGTTTGGGTAGTGTCATCCTAGTTGAACGAGTTGTGCTCGGCGGCATGGTGTGCTCGGCACTCAGCCGTGCGGTCCTAGGGTGACCTTGAAAGGTCGTGATGTCGCAGCTCCATTTACCGCCAGCTCATTGGTCGGCGGCATGCTTGCGATAGGAGGGATCAATGATTGCTACCGCTGATCTGAAGATATGTTCAGCAAGTTACAGAGGACTTGGAGAGTGCAAATAAGGAGGAACGTGCTTAATTTCTCAAGGGGGCTAGAGTAGATACCTTTTTTGCAAGACACGCACTGTGTCAAAGGCCGGGAAAATTCGTTTCATAAAATGCAGGGTACCGAAATACTTGTAGCCGTATAAACACAATGTAAGAGGGATTGACGCAAAATGCAGATGCACATTTTGCTGCGGTAAATCCGGAGGTGGACGACAATGACTTGATCGTGGAGGTAAATATTGATGACAGCCTTCAGTTCATTCTAGCCAGTGCATACGGCCCAAACACCGTACACATACAGACCTTCTAAATTTCTAAAAAGTGAGACTACGCGCTTGGACATGACAGAAAATAGTACCCCTATCCTAAATGTGGAGGCCTTCAACATGTCACGCAACAGTGAGCTTGATACGCACAGCTGTGTTAGAGGAAACAATGTAAGAATTATAAATCGTGTGTTGATGATGATGATGCTGAAAAAAAATCATTCATGACAACAACGTGATTGGCGTGTTTCGCAATCTTGATGATAATTCAAAACGATGCACATGGCGAGTGAAGTGTCCTGTCACCACCCAAGCTCGATTAGATTATCTCATTGTGTCCGATGCGTTTTCGTTTTACGAATGCATCTCGTACTCGAATATCGTGCAAACCAGAGTGTCTCCTGGGTACCGAACAGACCACTCAATGATTATGATGGAAGTGAATTTCATTGATGAAAAAAGAGAAAAGGGTCTCTTCAAATTTACTTGTTTATTGCTAAAAGATGTTGAATATGTATTAAAACAGCAAATTATTATGGATACGATATGTATGCATGCCTCGCTGGTGTATGATAATGACTTCGTGAAAAGCCGCTTAAGGGATATCTAATTTATAATAAGTGATCTCTTGCTTTGGGAAACGATTGTCTGTACTATTCGAACGAAGACAGTCTTATACAGAATAGACAAGAAACGGATATTCATAGGAGAAGGAAGCTCAATATTGGCGAAAATAGCCTCTGTGGAGCCAGACGTCCATGGTAACTATACTAACGAGATTCCGCGTGAGCTGGAATTGCACAAATGTAAACTGGATGCAGTGCCGAAACCAAAGTATTACACGATCTAGAGCTTACTTGAATAAATCGGGTGAAATGTCTACGGTCTATTTTTATAGTCTCGAAAAGTGGAACTACGTTAGTAGACTAATTCTCTCGCTCCTAACTAGCACCAACAGTATGACGCGTAAAAACTGATAGCCGTACTGGTAGAGTATTTTAGAGAAGCATTTCGAGATCGATCATTTGAGAAAGATGAGCTGTATTTGGTCTTGGGCAGTCTAAAGATGAAACAACTTTCGAAAGCACATAAAGAAGATATAAGTGAGCCAATTTAATGACATGAATTAGGGTTAGCTTTGCGGAAAATGACTAATAAAGTTCACCTGGTTCGGATGGCTTCCCAGCCGAGTTTGTTACATTTTGCCGGGTAGATCCTAAACTTTGTCATTGTATGGTCCTCCGTGACTTCAGCAATACTGCGTTGCTATTGTCTCGTCGAATGGGCATTCTTGTGCGTTTTCCTAAAGCACGGAAGCCCAGAGACAAGATTAACTCTTATTACGCAATTACTCTGCTTAATGATAGTTATGACTGACCATTGTAAACGACCAAACAACAGGCTTTGTTAACGACAGATTCGTGAATGAAAACGCGTTGGGCTTATGATTTGATACAATATTTGAAGAATGATGACAGGAACATCTTATTTCTCAAACTGGACACTGATAAAACTTTCAGCTGTCAGTTCGACTTTTATAAGAAGGATTCTGAAGAAGAGAATTTTCCAAACTCTGTGGTAAAGTGGTGTTATGTTGTAGACGTTGCATATTTCTCAAGGTTGGTTTATAATGGTCACATATCGGGCAGGACTGAATTGGGGAGATCTTGCAGACCAGGTGGCCCGTTAAGGTGCAATATTTCTACAGCAGTGATCGATTGCTTGCTGGAAAAATGCGTCGAGCATAAAGGACGATCATATTTAGTTTTTAGCTGTCATGCTATGCAAATGACATCCTCTTTTTCTGGACTGCAATGTTAACAGCTGTAAAGCTTTGCTCAACGATCTGAGAGGATTTTCCCGGCATTGGACCTAATGTAGTAAAAACTGAAGCCAGATGCGGACGTAGACGGCAAATTGTCTACTTGTGAGGACCTTAGTTTTGGGTGCATGAGGAAACTTGAGATTTTGGGGCATATTTTGCTGACGACGAAAGCACAGTCCTTTTTGACACTTTTGAGTACAAAACTAAGCCAAGGTAAGTCCATTATGAATGGATGAAAACGTCGTGACCTTACGGTTAAGGGAAAATTCATTGTTATCAAGTCATTGCTTCTTCCCAAATTTACGCATCTGCTCACCTCGCTTTCAAAACCATGCAAGCAATTCACTGATAGATTAAAGCGGATTTTTAGTTTTATATGGGGTGGGAAACCTATTTACAGACAACACTTTTCTAAAATGAAATGGCTCAAGGACCCTTTAGCTGAGAAAGAAAGACAAAATCAGTCGCAAACTATGCAACAGATGCCAGAAATGCATTCTGGAAAGAAACGATAAAAATCTATGATAAATAAATTTTCACAATTTTGATAGACAAGATAGACCTAGATATGGGCCACCGTAGCATAAGCCATTCACACAGAGCCAGATTAAAAGAAGATATTGTGCGGCAAAATGAAGGGGCATACTAACGAACTCCTGACATTTAAACAGTTCAGCCCATCCCCGACTGAGGGGGGGCAGTTGACTGCCCCCCTGAGGTTTTTCTGGGATTGCGAGAGAACGAACAAAGACAGAGAAATCTGCTATCTCAGATTTTTCGGAATTTTCCGAGTCATTGACCTAGGGTCAAGCCCATTTTTAAGACATGTCGCCGTTTTTTCGGAAATTGACGGAATATTCCATAACATTTTTAGTATGGAGCGAAGCAGACGTCTAGTTACCGTCATTGGCCAAAGTATCAATGACTTCCAGGCATTGACCTGAGGTCAGGTCACGAATAACTGTAGTGAGCCAAAATGTACCACCGTCAAAGTCGACGATGAATTACTCAGAATGGGTAGAAAATGGCAGAACTAGCTTGCACAAACATAATTAATACCAGGAACCTCAAAAAGTTTGAAAAAGTAGCATATTTTGAAAATAAATAGGCTCTCGCGAATAAAACTCGGCCAATTGTGTAGATTGGTAACTAATGAATTTTTCCAAAATTTAAGCATGAGAAACCATCACAAGAAGCACGAAGATCAATAAAACTGACATAGTTCATCTTTTTTTGCGAAAATAAAGAAACGATAAAATTAGTTCCCTTCAATTTGGTACCGCATACGGCAGCAGCGCACGCCTTTAGCTAGCGCGAGAATTGCCGTGTCTTTAACTCAACGTTTCGGCGTATATATTGAACAAATCCGAGAAATTAGATGTGTATCGGCATTTGCGGACCTTTACTTGTGCGCTGGCGCCTCTACCTATGCGCTATTAGTCGCAGCCCTTGAGATTCCGGCCATTTCTCGGTCTCATGCAGTCGGCTATGAGAAAACATATATAGGGCGTAGATTGGCTTACATATTATCTAAAACTAAGAATGACACCAGTTTCGAGCTCTACTCGTCACAAGCTTTCCAACGGTATGATTATTTTTATCGTGCGACCAACCGTTCGTGAGTTAGAGGGGGGCGGCCAACTGCCCCCACCCCCAGTCGCCCATGTTCAAAACGGACCGACGGTCGTGCGCGGGTTAAGAACAAATTCGATGTTCGAACCACGTTTTTAGATTTCCTTGGTCTCATTTAAAGCTCGCTAAGACATTGGTTAGTGGAACGGGACAAGGTCAGATATTTCGAGCCACGCTTTCATGCTCGTGTGCAATGTGCACTCGGGTGCAGAAGTGGGGCGAAAAGTTTCTGCAACATGCTGGTAAATTGCAGGCATAAATAAAGCACCAACTAATGGGAATGATACTGAGAAGCAGGATTCGGGGACACTTAATGGATCGAAACATAAACATTACGCTATAAATGCACTACATCGGCTCGACTTCAGATACTACATTTTGTAATTCTGTCGAAAATCGTTGCGACCAACAGCCTGTTGCGTATGGGCATAACAGAACATGATAGATGTGTGAGGTACGATGGAAGTAGGGACACAATCATTCATATGTTTTGAGAGTACCACCATGTCAGGCATTTCTGGAACAGCTTTAGCAAATGGTTGAGTAGATTAAATGGAGTCAGTTGGCCTGTAGATACGGGGGGAGGTGTTATTAGGCTCATGTGATGTCATGGCATTGATAATGCTCAAGAGCATTATCATTGCTATCACATGAACATTGATACTGCTCTTCCCATTGTCATTGGCAAGAGCATTATCAATAGCAATGGTATTTTAAATACTGAGTACTTCATAGCACGCGATCAAATTGGGAGAAATACGGAGGAAATTATTGTAAAACGGAACAACACTTTGGAGGAATTCAACATCAAGTGGAGGGGGGGTTAAGGTGGGCTGTGGAGACCCGCCCCTCCCATGTCTGTCTCCACGAGACCAACCGCCACGAGAGACGGTGACTGGGAGGCTGTTCTCATCAGAGTCAGAGTGGCCCGCTGGTGGGTCACGGACTATTTTTCTCGTATCCACGCCACCCCACCGTCCTGCTTCAGAGCTTACTGAAAAATCGTGTTAGTGGGAGGTGTATTTTTACCCAGTTGGCACGAGCCCGGTGATCTGGTAAGGCTGACAAGAACGAAACGTGTACAACGCTGTGCATCCGCTGGACATCTTGAGCGGCGTCATAAAGGATATACCCCAGCCACCATTATGGCCCTGACCCTATTCCCGCCAGGGAGTTGAATCCGCCCCCTCGGGTTTTTTGCTTGCCAATTCCAGGGCTTTTCACGCAACTTCACAAAACGAAGTGACTTTTCCTAGCTATCCATTCTACGTACTATCATAGAATTTTTTAGTTCCATTTTGCTCAGAGGCGGGGCCAGGCAATGTTTTTGGGAGGCACCTCAGGCTATTTTTGGCCCTGTGGAAGGTAAAAGGAAAATGCCTTTCAAAAATAGCGTTTTCAGATAGAACTTAAAACTTTATAAAGATGCATAAGTAAACAGGCAATATACAGATACAGTTCTGTTCATCTGAGGTCACTTTACAAAGTCAGGCCGAAGTGAAAAGTCGGAATTTGGTGTCATAGTAAATATTTTGGCACTATTTTTTTTTCAAATGGCAAACTCGGAATACCTATGACGTAAAAGGGTGTTCTCTACTTGTGTACCAAGTTTCAGGTTGATATTAGGTCGGGTCACGGAGCCACGACCTAAAATGTCAGTGCGTGGACTCTACATCACAACAGCCGTAAAATGGAATTTTAGAAACCGAATGAATTCAAATGACTGAAAACATTTTCAGGTAATACGAAATGCACACAAGGTCATTCCAAGTGACTCTTTGGTCAATTGGGGTCATTTAAGGTCAAAGATCGCAAGCTGACCTGAAGAGCATGTGACCCTGATATTTTCCCCTTTTTATGGTCTTTGGCGCTACCCATGCTAACATTATACAAACATTATAATACGACTTGTACTTCTTCAGCATAGCATGACTAACAGAATAAAAAAAAAAGTTTTTAATTTTTTAGTCATTTCAGCTTTCAAAAAACTAGTCTTCCTATTTTTTGAGCCCTGTGAAATCCTATGAATTTTCCCGTCCCATTCATAATCTCTCCATTCAGACCAGTTTCATTAAAATCGGTTCAGGAACAAAAGCGTTATAACAAGTCCAAAATATCCACCATTTTGGATTTTTGCCCCCTTTATGCACACCTTTCAAAATTTTGAAAACACCTTCTTACAGAAATGTGGTTCACGTCATCGCAAAGCGATTTCCGTTTGTTGCGATGAAATCAGATGTGTAGTTCTTGAGATCTCGGGGGGAATCCGTCCCCCCCCCTGCCAGGAATCGGCCATACCGTCTAGCCCTCCGGGAATAGGGTTAATGAAGGCTTCTTTGTGGCCCTCACTGGCGGATCGCGCCAGCGTCATACGAAGGCCACAGCAGACTACATGCGTACCGTGTTCGCACTGTCGTCTGTGAGAACACTGGACCTGTCTTGATCTCCACGGGTGCGTATCTGTGTAGCGTGTGCGCATGCCCTGCAAAATACATCCGCAAGACTGTAAAAAACGAACATGGACTTGAAGTGATATAAACCTGGATAAACACCTCTGTGGGCTCCCTCTATATAGAGAATTCGTGATTTTTTCGGGTAAAACTACGCACAGTATGCGTGTGACTTTGTCTAGACTGCATTCTTCCGCAACGCGATAAATGCTCAATACCTTCGTCCCGTTTTGCATTCTGTAAAGTCATGATCTGTGCGGCGTAGATACATGATGCGATACGGTAATGATTTGTTTGAGACGCTGTGGGGACCTGAAGCAAGTAGCATTACGCACCGGATCCATACCAAGACTTCGCCGCCAACCACATGGTGAAATACACTGACTGTCTCATGACATCATCATTGTTTTCCATTTAAAAGCGGCAAGCAGCAGATGTCAATGTTAACCCTATTCCCGGCAGGGGGGGGCGGAATCCGCCCCCCCCTCGGGTTTTTTGCTTGCCAATTCCGGGCTTTTTGACGCAGCTTCACGAAACTTGGTAACTTTTCCTAGCTATTTCTTCTACGCGCCGTGACAAAATTTCGAAATTCTATTTTGTCGGGCGGAGCCAGGCACGTTTTGGGAGGCACCTCAGGTCATTTTTGGCCATGTTGAGGGTAAAAGGAAAATGTCTGCCAAAAACAGAGTTTTTAAGATAGAACTTAAAACTTTATATGAATATATAGCTAAATAGTTGGGCAATGTGCATATGTAATTTTGTTTATCTGAGGTCACTTTACAAGGTCAGGTCAAGGTCAAAAGTCAAAATTTGTTTTTTCGCAATAATTTCGGCGCCATTTTTTCAAATGCCAAATCCGGAATATGTATGACGTAGAAGGATGCCCTCTACTTGTGTACCAAGTTTCAGCTTGATATCAGGTCAGGTCACGGAGCTATGACCTAAAATGTCAGTGCGCGTACCCTATATCGCAAAAGCCAAAAAATGAATTTTTTGGAATAGAGTGAATTTAATCGATTAAAAACGTTTACAGATAATATTGAATGCACACGACATCATTCCAGGTGACCCCAAGGTCACTGGAGGTCATTTAAGGTCAAAGGTCACAAGTTGATCTGAGAAACGTGTGACCATGACAGTTCCCCCTTTTTTATGTCCCTGGCACCGCCTATGCTAACATTATACAAACATTGTAAAGCGATTTGTACTTCTTTAGCATAACATGACTAGCAGAAGCTAAAAAAGTGTTTTGGCCTCTTTCGTTCATTCCGTTTTTGGAAAACTAATCCCCCTATTTGAAACCCTGTGAACGCCCATGAATTTTCTCAAAATTTCAAATTTGCATACCCATGGTAAAAGCCCTATCCATAATCTCTCGATTGATGCCAGTTTCATCGAAATCGGTCCATAAACAACGGAGTTATAAGAAGTCAAAAAGTACCCCCATTTTGACATTTTTGCCCCCTGTATCCACAAATTTCAAAATTTTGAAAATTTCTTTTTATCAAAATGTAGTTCACGTCACGGCAAATCGATTGCCGTTTGTTGCGATGAAATCGGATAAGTAGTTCTCGAGATCTCAGGGGGGGGCCGAATCCGCCCCCCCCCTGCCGGGAATCGGCCATACCGTCTAGCCCTCCGGGAATAGGGTTAAATGCGATGTTTTCCCTCCAGATTGTGAGGCTGATGTAAGTTTGAACTTTCGCTAACGTACGCACACACAGACTTACTGATGTGAGTCCTGAGTTTATTTCTTTTAAATCTGATTACGTCTATCAAAAGCGGCCATCAGTCGACGTATTGATACGGAAATCATTCTGCCCTCCAGAGCAGTGGTGTTTGAACCGGCTCTATTACAAAAAATAGGTTAGTTTAGTGTAGTTTAGTTCAGCTGAACACTCGTCAACGGGTGACACTAAAGCTCAGGATTCGGATTCGCATGGTTCGAATAGATTCGAATAGATCTGAATCTCGTGAATGACCGAATCCTGAAAACGATGGATTGAAGCATGAAAATCGCGATTCGAATCTTAAAACCCATAGTGGAATCCTGAAAGCCATCCATAATATAGGCATATAAATTCATTGCGATGTGCTCTAGGCCCACATCTTAATCAAATAAACCAAATGCAACACGTATATGTCGGCACTGCATCGGCCTGAATTGCCCGTCCTGCGTTTTATGACACTGCATTACTTAAATGCCGGACCCAGTTGTTGTGCTGTTGGTTTTACTTCGCCACCACCATGTTTCGCTGATTTTCTGTGGGGCGAAAGTACGACAGCCTTTGCAGCGATTCAGTCGGTAACCTTTTGGCTGGCCCGGTACGATGCACACCCGTCAAATGTTTTCCCCAGGTCTCATCAAAAACTAAAACCTCGACACATACCCAGACTGGTACCAATGCCCCCTCCTTTTTTTGCCGAGTTAGAAATGTTTTTATTTAAATATAAAAAAAAACAAATAAAAATAAATAAAAAACATTGAAATGGACGAAAATAAAAGTTATCGTATTTGACACGATTGGAACAGTCGTGGGTCCCCACAGGCACTGAATCAGTTCCGGGTACGCCGGGCGCGGAGCCGCGCCACCATTAGTGGCCCGGCCGGCAGCGGCCCGGCCGACCGGGCTCGGATCTGACAGCTCCTGTCTTCCAAGTTTGTTAATTTGACGCCGCTCCGGACCGGTCGGGACTTACGAGTCGGCCCGCCTCCAGCGGAACACCCCCCCGCGCTGTCCGCCCCTTCCGGCCCCGCCGGCAGTTTGCATAAAGCGCGGACGATCCGCCGGAATCGGTGACGTCCGGCTGTGTCCATCAGAAAAGACAATGGCGCGGCCGACTGCAGCGGGGGAACGGAGTTCCGGCCTTCATACACCGCGCACGACAGGCATGAGCGGATCAGATCTTCGGCCAGCCTGACCACTGATCCTGTGCGTGTCGTCTCCGGTATGACTCCATGCTATTTTCTAACTCGTCGTTCCGTGTTAAAACTATTCTCTGGCTTTATCACATGATTCTCTCCCTTGATGATTTCCACGCCATTTTGAACAGAGACGACCAGTAATTAGCTCACGATGAAATATCGCCAGGGCCATGACTTAAGCCTTCGCCTTAATTAGCGGGCGTCGCCAGCATCCCTAGTGACTGCGGCCCACGCGCAGCTGTCGGTGTCCGGACACCAGACAGCTGTGTCTGTGGCCGGGCCCCAGACAGCTGTGTGACTGGACGAAAGACACTTGTGTGTCTGGACGACAGACAGATGTGCCTGTGTCCGGGCGGTTAATGGTTGTGTGTCTGGGCGAACAACAGTTCCGTCTCTGTCTCTGTCTGTGTCCGAGCGCCGGACATCTCTGTCTGTGTCCAAGCACCGGACAGCGTTGTCTTTGTCCGAGCAGTACACCACTGTGTCTGTGTACGGGTGACAGGCTGCTGTCCGCGTCTGGGGGGCGGACAGTCCTGTCTGCATTTGGAAGACAGACAGCTGCGAATTTTTCCTTGCCGGTCGCTGGGCGGATAGCATGTGTCCGGGAATCCGCCTGTATTGGCTTTTTTCCGGAGACTCAGCCTTATCAAATATAAGTTAAGACTACGCGCTTCATGTTCGAATATCCCGGCAGCGAATTCGCAGTCCACCGGACAAGGCACCAGCTGTGATTTCCGCAAATGGACTTATAGCCGCGCTCTCTACTGAGGCACAGGGTTCAAAGCCTCCTCTTTAGTCTCGTTCACTTCTAAGACGGCGTAGATTGCCAAAATTATGTAAGTTATTTCCTCGATGTGCCGTGGCCACAGTACAGGAGCTGTCGTGGTCGTACTTCCCTCGGTTCCTTCGGGTTAAATCGTGTCCCGTAATTACAGACCTTGACTGAATGTGTCATCTCAGTTACTGATGGGCCTTGATGTTAGAAGGCCAGAGTTAGGTGCGATGTCGCATTCTGGTACACGAAACAGCGTTGTTAGGCATAATCTCCGGAAGCAGGTGCACTAAGCAAATATAGTAAATGATTGATTCCGTCACGTGACGTCTAAACATGCATGAAATATTACTATTTTTATTTTGGTAAATGTTCTTAACATGGGCAGGTGTGCTTGTATCATCACAATAAAGCAAACGACAGCAGATAAGAATATCTAATAGAGTCGAGACTTCAGACAAAAGATGCCCAATTTAAATGTTGCATACCAACTGCTGGGTCTTGTGCTTTGTGTGATTTGGTGAGACTGGAGGTCTCTCCAAAACAATGAAGCGTTTTTAGTTTCGGCCTGGCACGAAGCCGTTGACCTGGTCCTAGCTCCGCGCCCTGCCGGTTCGGCCGAGTCTGGCTCTCCTGCGAGACGTGAGCGGCGCGCGCCGCACGCGCCGCGCTCAGCACGGCCGGCCCCGCCGGACGGCCAGCGGACCGTGACGGACCCGTGACGTTTCGTGACGCGCGCCGACGCCGGAGCGGCGGGCCGTCACGCCAGCGACCGATCGCGTTCGGCCGGCCATTCCCGGACAGGCGAGCGGCCGGCGGGCGTGTGTGGCCAGAAGCTCGGTCGACCTGGCCGCCGCCGCGGGAGGCGGGCTCCACCGAAATGCGACCCAATGGGCGGGCAGGGTAATGTCCGGGTCGGCTGGACGAAACGGAACGTAACGAGAGTTTGATTGAATGTCCGCGCCGCTGATGTGCCGCTGTCGTGTGTTGCAGCGCGGAGGGAGCAACTGCAGTGTTTACGTCCGCCCGCAGCCGGGTCACCGCAACGCCGAAGGTCGACCTGATATTGAATGCAATATCGACCAGTTCGGTTCCGCATGTCACGCAGGGTTTTTCTATTCGCAGGGATTCGTTCCGTCACGTGGTGCCTTGAAGCTGACGCTCAGCTTCGTTACCCATTGTGGCACTGCTCCGGCTCGATAAATGTTCGCGGGCGGCGGCGGACCGCGCGCAGCACTGCGCGACCTCCCGGGCCTGATTCGGATCTGTGGCCGGGCGTTTTTACGCCCGCCTCTGGAATTACTCGCCTGCCCGGCCTGTCTCTGAGACTGGACAGAAACCTGCCGGCCGACGTGTCGGCCGTCGCACAGCGTTGATCGAGTCAACAGCGGCCGCCGCCGGGAGAGGACCCACGCGGGACAACGGTAGCCACCGGGACGGCCAGGAGAGCTGAACTCAGGTCACTGGTTCAGCCGCGACAACCTCACCCGGGTCACTGGTTCAGCCGAGACAACTGCACCCGGGTCACTGGTTCAGCCGAGACAACTGCACCCGGGTCCCTGGTTCAGCCGGGACAACTGCGCCCGAGTCACTGGTTCAGTCGCGACAACTGCACCCGGGGCACTGGTTCAGCCGAGACAACTGCACCCGGGTCACTGGTTCAGCCGGGACAACCGTGCCCAGGTTACTAGTCCAGCTGGGACCACTGTATCGTGGATAATCGGACAAGGGATCAGCAAGGCCAGCTCTACCCAGGTCACCGGGGCGCGGTACAGCCGAGCTAACTATGCTCAGATTCTGTCTGCCATTGCCGGGCCAGTTGTTTCCGGCAGGCGGCAAGAGGCGGCGAGCCAATGGCGGCGCCCAGAACTCGGATCGACCGACAACAAAAAGAGCGCCGTTAACTGGGAGCGGCGACCGAGCGGGGTCGGCTGTCACGCGCAACCGACCGCCCTCCATTTAGGACTCCTCAAGGCCCCTCCTTTCTTCTAAAAAGAAACCATAAATCAGAATGCCAAATGCACTCCCCCAATCATTTAATAGTTCATGGAAGAATTATGCAAATTGTTAGCAGATTAATGTGGATGAGGGAGGCCATAAATCGTCTTCGCCTACACGCGCAGCGATTTAGTGAAAAAGTTCGCGTGCAGAAAGATTAAGTTTGGGTAAAGGTGTCTGACTTTTGGTGGCTGCGGTAAAGTAAATGGGGGATGGATCTGCGTTATCCTCACATAGGAGGAAAAATCGTGTTTCTGTAAATAACTTTCGCAAATTTCACTCTATTATGGCCCATATGACAATGATGACACATTTGGGAAACTAACTAAACTAAAGCAAGCTTAAACTTCCACGCAATTGCTCGGATCTCAAAGCACTGCTTGTTGCCAGTCTTCACCTTGCCGTTGTCAAAGGAAGGACTCCATTTGCGAAGACAACACGCTTTTTCCTGCGGGGGGGGGGGGGAACGGTGACAACTGTGGTGGTAAAATGGCTTTCATGCTCTTGTGCGGTATTCTCGCTGGTCATAAGATTCGGCAGTTCTGAATCAGACGCGGGCAGCGCTTCTCAGATCGACATTTTCAGAACCCAGTAGATGAGATGTTAGACGCTACATTTAGCACCGATCTAAAGGTATGCTCGGCATTGAACACCATCCCGGCAGTGTGGGAGTAACAAGAGACGTGTGAAATGCCGTCACGAAGTCAATTCAGACAATGAACGCCAGTCGTTTGCGAAGGAATACAGCTGTTACATAACCCTGCGACAAGAGAAATGGCATGACGACAGTTGGCTTATCCCGGTGCGGAAGATCGAAACATCTCTCATGCAACGTTATTAGTCACATGACGGGTCCTTCTGACGGTGACATTGACATGCATGCTTACTTTGCCTGTGCAACGTACGATTTCCTATCCCTTTGACATTAAGCCCAGAACACACTGCTTTATCACATCTCAGCATTCAATTTTCATGGTGACATTTCTCCTGATTACTATTATATTTCCTCACCAGTAAGCTGGTTGGACCTATTGCACATTCATAAACAAGGTATATCGCAGGAGTTTGTGTTCCAGACGACACTATGCAGTGACACATATGTATTTACCAAAGCAGATATGCAGGAGACTATACTGCACACGGCAATCTGGGGAAAATCTACGGCAGCAATGGTTGACATCGGGTAGGCGGACCAGGATTCCTTGAGAAACGACCTTTCTATCATCAGTTTTGTGGTCACTTTTGGTTCAGAGAGTTGAAGATCCGCATTTCTCGGGCTCGCAAACCCCGAGAGATGAGCGCAGATGAGTGTCAGAGCAGCTCGGAAAATCCGCAGTTCGACGCGACAAATCAACACACATGAGCAGGGAAGGATGCAGTTCGGTTAGTTCAAACACGCGGTCGATATCGCATCTCTCACCATGGAATTATCCGGTCACAATCCATTTCAACAGTCTCCATTGCTTTACCTGTCTTTTTTAAGATCAGTACAACTGCCCGTCCCCGTTGCTTATTCCGCCCCTGCAGATGAAATCCTCACGCTGGTTATCGCCTGGGCGCCAACAGTGGATGCCCGGCGGACCGCATGGTTTGTGAGGTAAACGATTCTATTTCCAGCGGCCGCCGATTGGGGCGCTGCCGTCGCTGGTTTCGCAGCCGTGCGCTGCCGTCTGTGTGGTCCCCGGGGGGTCGGCACACCAGACCCGGAGCAAATGAAGCTGCTGCAGCACTATCTGGCCGAGACTCGTTACTCTGTGGCGTGGGTTGGAGTGCTACTTCCAGGACGATTTCATCCCATCCTTTCGCCGAGAAACCATGTCGGTGAAAACTGTAGGCGCTTAGTGGGTGTCAGGAAGAACAAAGCAGACTGACGAACTGGATGTTAATGATGTTTAAAGGCGGATTTAAGGCACCGCTTTCCATACACTTGACTTCATGTCTTCGTTTGTGGCCGAAAAGGAATCTCTTTTAACTCGTTTAAACCGACTATGTCGCCATTCGTTCTATTCAAGCCTGGCTGCAGCGCTTCAGCACAGAAAGTACACAACACTGTTCCGCGTTAGGGATAACAAGGGCCTGACTACACTCGACTCACTGCTCCATAATGAAGTCGCAATCCCTAACTCCCTACTTCGGACTGGCTTCAAAGTTTCCGAACCACCAGAATAGCTCTGAACGCGAAATCGGGTCGTACTGCATAAGAAGCTAAACGATTGTAATGGGAATTTTTACGCGTCTCCATGTTTGCAGCCGTTGCCTGGACAACCCTATGTCTCATTGGCACCGCATGTAGCGAGAAATCGTATGTTACATAATAGCACTAACCTATAGGACAAGCCTGACTGGCATATAATTAGCTTTACAACTTCCACGGCGGCGCAGGGACGGCTTGCCTTCGGCGTCGGTGAGGGAAGAAACACTTGTTCTGCAGTGTATCCCTTCCGAGCCAGACTCGCCTGGTCACAAGCCAGGTGCTTGGAAAATTCCGGAATTGGTTATGTCATAGCATCAGCAGGACGTAAAAATGTGCCCGAGTTTCTGGCGGAACCATGACGTTTCCTTCGAATAGCCGAGTTATCCTCTTCAGGGCTGTGGTGAATAGTGTCCGTTGACGAACCTGGAATCTACTTCAGGTTTGGTTATGCATGAACTGGAACCCTGCGAAAAATGGCCTACAAACGGCTGCCTGTGGGCCGTGCGCCGACACCTTGACGTGACCTTGTCCAAACTACCAAACGTCCGCCCACAAGCCATTCGGACAGCAGTATCGGGGTTCGCGATGGCTCCATTCCGCCCATAACTGCCTCGACACGATTTCAGGCCGGCTCGGGGGCGCTTCGGGCGGCGCGGTTCGCACCACGCTGCATCCGGCTCGAGATGCAGATAACACCCGGCCTAATCTACCGAGTCCTCGACCCTGGGGAGACGGTCGGGCGTCTTCACCGAGCGGTGACTTCCCCGAATACCAGCCCGGCCAGACGGGCTCGCCGCTCGTTAAACGGCCGGACAGACCTCCCTGGGGACGGCCGGAAATGAATAACTCCTGCCGAGCGGCCGGAACGGCGGAGCTGCGCCCCTCAAACGGAGGCCTAGCAGGCCCCGGTGGACGGCATCGAACAGAGGCCGACAGGACGGCCCACACCTGGCCTGGCAGGGACGGCTACCTCAGGGACAGAACATCCCACACGTGACCTGAAAGCGACGGACACCTCCGGAACAGGATGTCCAGCGCCTGACTTGAAAGGGATAGCGCATTCTGTGGGAAAGGGGTAGCCCAGGCTGGTAGGATAGCTTGTCACACTCTGCCCCAGTCTGCTTGGCGAGCGGAAAACACTCGGCACTTTTCCGAAGGAACGCCCTTGAGGCGACCGGCCAAATAACAGAAATCAGGCGGCCTGGTACACATTGCATGGTGGTTGGATATAGAGCGGTGGGACGGGGTTGGAGGTGAATTATGGTCCGGAAATAAACAAATGCATGACAGCGCTTAAGTGAGGCTCTAGCCTGATTTCAGGAAAGTGGAGGACACAAACGGTCTGACTTTTCCAATCCATCAGAAACCACGAAAACAGACAGCTGATTCAGCTGACCCGTCGGAACAACTGATACCATCTGCTGCCAACAGCTTTAGTATTGCCAGAGGCAGCATCATCTGCATTAGCTAACGGACACGACGCAGCTAAGTCGACTCTGAAACAATGTTCAGACAACTGCCGTTTACCCAGACGAAAACAGCCTATAATTGGCTACCGACTGCACATTGTCCATGCTCAGCTTAGAGGCTACATTGCATCTGGCAGACTAGGTCGAACGATCGCCGAGCGCAAAAAGGTACGGAAAAAGTTTCAACTCAGACTGGAAGACCCTCAGCTTCGAGGAGCAGCGGGAAAAAGCCCTTTGTCGAGGCTGCAACAGGATCGCTTGGACTTCAGTCTTAAGGTCGGCGGGAAACAAGTGACTGTCGGCGGCGACGCTGCGTCGATCCAATTTCAGGTAATTTTGTGGCGCGAACCTAGGAAACTCGAGCCTCTTGTGCTTCTGCCACGGACGCATCGATGCTTTTTTCTGGCCCGCAGACTAGGGGTCGGACAGCGCAAACAAAAGTGCTGTCATGGCAACGTAATGACAATGTATCTGTTGTTTGCGTCCCGAGCAGAACGGCGGCGTTGCGCCATCACAAGCAAGGTGTGATTCGAAACTACAAAAAACCTCAACGGCGGCGACCGCTTTCTTTTAAGTGCCTCAACTGTTAGCATTGCGTCATAATCAGTGAATGATTACTAATATTAATACAAAACAATACCATAAGATTGCCAAAACTATATTATTTTTGCGGCAAACATACGCCAAAACAAGAGGTTAAGCTTTCTGCTTACGCCATCTTCAGGTCCTAACATTAACCCGCGCCCGACTGGCAGTCGTCGCCCATCACGCTCGACTTGGGGGATTGACCGCCCCGTTTTAAGTCACGGACGGTTGGTCGCACGATAACACTAAGCACACCGGTAAAAAGCTAGTGACAAGTAGAGCTGAAAACTGGTCTCAGTTTTGGTTAATATGTAAGCCATTTACGCCCTATGTATGTCTTTTCACAGCCGACTGCATGAAACCGAGAAGCGGCCTGGATCCAGGGCCGTGCCCCCTCCCCCCTGAGCCAAGCGGTCATTATTAGGTATATGGCGATTTCGCACAAATACGGAATAGTGATCAAATATATGTTGCAAGATTAACCCGCACTCGACCGTCGATCGGTTACGATCATGTCCGACTGGCGGGGGGGGGGGGCAGTTGGCCGCCCCCCTCTAACTCACAAACGGTTGGTCGCGCAATAAAAATAAGCACACCGTTGGAAAGCTTGTGACGGGTAGAGCTCGATACTGGTCTCATTTTTAGTTTTAGACAATATGTAAGCAATTTGCGTCCTACATATGTTTTCTCATAGCCGACTGCATGAGACCGAGAAATGGCCTGAATCTCAAGGGCTGTGACTAATAGCGCAGAGGTAAAGGCACCAGCGCACAAGTAAAGGTCAGCAAATGCCGATACACATCTAATTTCTCGGATCTGTTCAATATATACGCCGAAACGTTGAGCGAAAGACACGGCAATTTTCGCGCCGGCTGTCGGCGTGCGCCACAGCCGTACGCAGTAAGAAATTAACGGTAACTAATTTTAGCATTCCTTTATTTCCGCAAAAAAACCTATCTATGCAAATTTTATTGATCTTAGTGGTCTTGCGATGGTTTTCCATGCTTAAATTTTGGAAAAATTCATCAGCTACCAATCTACACAATTGGCGAGAGCCTGTTTATTTCCAAACTATGCAATTTTTTCAAGCTTTTTGAGGTTCCTGGTACTACTTACGTCTGTGCAAGCCAGTTCTGCCATTTTCTACCCATTCTGAGTAATTCATCGCCGATTTTGACGGTGGCACATTTTCGCTGACAACAGTTATTCGTGACCTGATCTCAGGTCAATGGCTGGAAGTCATTGATACTTTTCCCAATGACAGTAGCTAGATGTTTGCTTCACTCCACGCTACAAATGTTATGAAATATTCCGTCAATTTCCGAAAAAAAATGACGACATGTCTTAAAAATGGGCTTGACCTTGGGTCAACGACCAGAAGAATTCCGAAAAGTCTGAGATAGCGGATTTGTTGCATCTGCCAAGATCACTAATGCCTGAAAGTATTATTGTGATATCTTGTTTTCCGAAAAAGTTACAGGGCACTAAACTTTTTGGACATAAGTCCGTTTGACCCGACTTAGGTCAGGCACCTGACCTAACCTGAGATCAAAACTTTGACACAAGGTGTAAAATGGATGAAGCAAAAGGTAGACAAAATTTCGTGACTCTGTGTTTGTTTGTTCTCTCGCAATCCCAGAAAAACCTCAGGGGGGCGGTCAATTGTCCCCCAGTCAGGGCGGTTTAAGCATTATATGTTTTTCTATGCGTTAAATATGAGGAAAACTACTTATAATTCCCGCTCTTTCCTATAAATTTCGCCATATGCCTGTATCATATGACAAAATTTCACATTTGTCCCTCCCCCAGGAAAATCCTGTTTACGTGCCTGCCTGGATCTCAAGGGCTGTGATTAACAAAGTCTAGGTAAAGTCACCAGCGAATAAATAGAGGTTCACAAATGCCGATACACGCCTAATTTCTCTGATTTGTTTAATATATGCGCGGAAACGTTGAGTTAAGGACACGATGATTTTGGCGCCTACTACCGGCGGGCGCCGTAGCCGAACGCGGAACGAAATTGACGGGCACTAATTTTAGCGCTTCTTTATTTCCGCGACATAGACCTTCCTTTGCAATATTTCCTAATCCTAGTGGTTCTGGTGATGGTTTCTCGTACTTACATTTGCGGGAAAATTCAGAAGTTATCAATCTACAGAACTGGCGGAGCTTTACTCCCGACAGTCTGTTTACTTCCAAAACATGCAATTTTTGAAACTTTTGAACTCCTTGGCATTATTCGCAACTGTGCGAGCAAATTTTGCTATATTCTATCCGTTCTGAGTAATTCATCGCCGGTTTTGACAGCGGTGTGGTTCGGCCCAAACAGCTATTCGTGACCTGGCCTCAGGTCAATGGCTGAAAGTCATTGTTACTTTATCCACTGATGGTAACTGGATGTCTGATAAAAAATTGCGGTGAAAGTCTGTTTTGAAAATGGAGTTGACCTTAAGTCAATAACCTGGAAAATTTAAAACAAAAGTCTGAGATGGCAGATTTGAGAATAAAAAATCCGAAATATCATTCACCAAGATTTCTTAAAGTTTTATTCCTTGAAGTTTTGTTTTGATATCACGTTTTCCAAAAAAGCTACAGGGCGCGAAACTTTTTTGGACATAGGTCCACTTGATCTGGCCTAAGTCAAACACCTGACATGACCTGAGGTCAAAACCTTGACATAATGTGTAAAAATGATAATGCAAAAGGTGCGCAAAGTTTTGTGGCGTCTCAGTTTTTGGTTCTCTCGTAATTCTGGCAAACCTTGGGGGGCGGCCAACCCCCCAAACGGGGGTGGATTAAACAAACTGAATTCGTTATACTACATGAAAAGTGCACACTATACACCGTGCCTCGATTGCGGAGAAACTAACCTTTTACATATTCAGTCAAAGTCAAACAGTGAATGAACTAGACCAACCCCATGTCGGAGATATACATATGATGACATACCGCATGTACCTCTCCGACATGGGTCTCACCCAGTTCATTCATTGTTTGCGTTTGGATAGGTGCAAGGTCAGTTTCTCCGCAATCGAGGACCATGGTGTATAGAATGCAGTGTTTATATGGTACATCAAATTCATTTTTTAATGTTAAGACCTGAAGATGGCGTAAGCCGAAAGCTTGTTCTCTCATTCTGACCTATTTTTGTCGCAAAAACAATATAATTTTGGCAGTTTAATGATCATATTTTGCATTCAAATAATAAGCATGATGCCACCCATCGCCAAAGCCTTAAGGGAGATTATTCAAGTTATTAAATTAAATGCAGGGATCTTTAGCAAGCATAAAAGAACATAAAACGTATAAAAAAAAACAGCTAATGCTCAGGTTCCCAGAGAATGAGAGAATTCTCCCTCAGAGGATGGATTCCCCCTCCCCCCACACTCGTCATGCATGAACTTCTGCCGGAAAATTTTTCGAACGAGTAATCTTTACATATGAGTTGGAGAATACCTGTGCGCTCACTTACTTATCCCGTAGCCTTTTACTACAACGCGGAGAACAAAATTATAGAAGGTTACAACATAGCTTAAGAACCATCATATGCGACATACCAAACATGGGTAGTGATGAAAATGTGATGATGATGACACCAGACTGCTTTTGATGAGCGTTGCAGTCACGTCACTAACATTTGTTTTTGCATGCTCACGAAGTGCACAACTCTTCCGGCCTGACAGTCTCGCTCAACGATCAAAATGTCTGTTATCCTGATGACGTGAGTTTTGCGTACCAGTTATACATAGCAATGATGAAGCTGCGACGGAAATTCATTTTGAGTAAAAAAAAAACGCATGCGTTATGAAATGTTGCGCAGTTTTACCACCGAATGGAAGAAAGTCGAGGTCTGGCTGATGCGGTTTTCAGTACCAAAGCGCGGCGCAACGGGCCTGGTTAGATGGTGGGCGCTGGCAGTGTGTGGCGCACATTATTACCCCGCCGGAAAGTGGTTCGTCGCTCATGAAGTGTCGACAAGTCACGCTGGTTAATGAAATCTGCTCGTATTTTCTCACTAACGACCTGGGGAGTTGAGTGGTTCTGGTGAATTGCCCAGAAAGGAAATCCATTGTCTCGAGGGAAGCGGAAGATCCATGCAGAACGCCGGAGACCAATTTGAGAGCGAGGCAAGTCATTCTTTTACATCCATTGGCCATTGCCCAATACAACGGTTCACATACTGAACTTAGTACCATGCAGTCCGAAAAAAACGAGTTTAGATATCCTTTTCTTCAGACGGAATCATGAACATTTTGCTGTCTTAATGCCCCCTCGTGTGCAGTAATTCTACCAAGTGCTCCGAACATGGACCAAATGGACTGCGAATTCTTGATCGTATCTTGCCACTCAACAATGTTGGCAGCCTGTGACCAGCAAATCCTTTCGGATTCAAAGATGCCCGCTCTGTGGGATTTGAACCAAGCACCTGTGACTACGGCAAGACTTGCTGAAGCTAGTAAATGACCGGCTTATCACAAGCTTTTTTCATTTGTTCAACGACCGCAATATTTTGCTTTTTCACCGACTACGAGATTATAGTAAGGAAAAACAACTTGCAAGACCGGTGGACACGAATATTGAGAAAATCCGGCCGAACGGCCGTTCCCTGCAGAATCAGGGACGCGGCCCTGGACCGCCGTGCTGCGCTACAGTGGCGTGACGGCTACCAGCAGCTCGCCATACTGTCGAACTGACTGACAAGCAGGAGCGGGAATTTTACCGGTATTTGTTTTACCAGCCGATAAAACATGTTAAAAGAATGCTAAAACGTGCAGAACACTAATATTGTGCCTCGGCTACACAAATGTATGCGCCATTGCATGGGTGTAGAGTTGGGATAAACTTTGGCATGGAAAATAGATTCAACGGACCCCAAAATGTGACATTGATGACATATTTACGGAACCTTATTTTATAAAGCAAGTAAATACATCAGTGGGTGAAAACATTGCCATGAAATCACATTCCAATAATTGCCTTTGGCATGGGAAGCTCCATGACAAAGGTATAAAAAGTTACACCCCTGCGTATTTGTATTTTATATACTCACTGTCAGTAGCGTAGGAGCATGCAAAAAATATTGAGCGGGAACGGGGAGCGGGGAATGAAGGAAAACATTGTTTGCCAATAGTGACAATGTTAAGCTGCCGAAAATTGGGGCTCGCTCATCCCTGTCCCCGCTTTTACGCCTATGCTTATTACTCAATAAAATAATCGTATTCGTATATATTGGGGCAAATATGCGAGATCCGGAACGCAGTGCCATCGCCAACCCCTCTCTGGCAGGCCTGATTGGGCCCCGATGGGTGAGAAGGTAGGTGAAAATGAGAAGATGCATTTGAAAAATAAAACGATAAAAAATATTATCAGGGCACACAATTACCACCGATTGCGGGTATGTAATTGTGTATGTTTGGATTAAGATGAAGAACGGAGACAAGTTATGCTTTTACCAGCATATTATTGATAAATTTCGCAGCAAGAGAAGAATGGGTCAACGAAGTGACCATTGACTTTAAAACTGCAAACAATTCGTACACCGGAGCTCACTTTTTTGCTTCTGCTTAATAACTTCCACGTGGCTGAATGCCGTTAATATTTAGTATCCAGACAGTCGTGATTCCGACAAAAAATCAGTACATAGTTTGTTTCAAATTTGTGTTTCTTTGGAAATATTTAGCGGTTTTCTTAAACTGTGATCTTTTACTTTGTCTTTAAAAAAGCCTTAATCTTATTATTCCACTAGTTGAGCAGGAATTTCATCTCTATATCCCTAACTTCCTTTTCCGTGTAGACTGGCGAGGGGCTGGGTGTCCCCTGTAAAAGAATCAGCATGGTGAGTTTCGGGTGTTTGTGGTGTGCTGTTTGCCGGTTTTCACGCTTTTGAAAGGTATTTGGTGACTTAGCGCATGCCTCAAGCGTTGGTGCTCATGTCTTAAATCTGTCCTGGACGCACGGACGGATGGGTCGTGTGGGCCCCCATATGCGCTGTGCGTGATGTTTTTTTCATTGGGAACTAGGTTTGTAAGCCATGATGACCCCTTAGTAGTTAAAGGAGCCTGGTTTCCTTTCAAGATTTTATATTATGTTCACAATATTGGGTTCACATGGCAGAAAACCACTGACATGTTTCCTTGCCATCTTATTTCATTAGGGCTGCACAGATTTGTTTTTACTATGTTGGGAATCTGGGTATCTCATGGTGAATCCTTAGGTGATGTTTATTCAGTCTATTAGTACTTTAAGGCATACCTTTTTAAAGTTGTTGGTTGAGATTGCCTAAAAATGAGACACAAAAGCCCATTTTAATGCAAGATTGTTTGCTAATTTAGAAGTATGCAGTGTGCACATACCATGATGGTTGGAGGTGTTGCAGCTCATAAGTTTATCCTAGTGTTTTTAAAACCAGTCTTCCCTGAGCAGGTGATATAGCCATTGTAGAGTAATTCTAATGTAAAGCGTGCAATGCAGGTGTGGGGAGACCAGTTGACAGGTATGAAGGTGAAAACTGCTTAATGTTTATTGCAGAAGCATGATGGGCTACATTATTTTTGTAATTTATTTAACACCATGGCTGTGTATTAGTGAGCAAATTCTGCTTCTGATTCACTATGTTGACACTAAATTTGTAGTGAATTTGTATCCTGGGATTAAATGCTTGACTTGTGATGATTCACTTGGCTTGTTATGGGGAATATGGGGATTATGGAGTTGGTCACAGATGTGCAATCATGTAATTTGGTGGCATTATTTGGGCTGTGATTAATATTCTTTTTGCATCCATTGGAACTTGTACTGTTGTCATGGAATAAGCAGTCAAGTGTATTGCAATTTTTGTCCTTGCTGGCATAGGAATCATGCTAATGCTAACAACATGGTTATGGTAACTACTATTGTATTGATTTAGGATGAACTCATTAGTGCCAACGAGGTGTTAACCATTTAGCTGTGTATTTGAGTAGCCGTCATGATATGAAAACGTCTGCTTTTCAGAATTGAATGTAGTGTTTCACAAGCTGTTGGCAAAATAATGGTTTTGTGCATGGTAGAAAAATTCAAAGACAAATAGTAGAGTTGGGACATGCTGCCATATGATGGACACATGATCCCATTTGTCTTTAAATGTGCCCTTGCCACTAGAAATACATGACTTCCATTCCATTGTTGCCATCCAAAAGCAAAGTGGGATATGATGTTTAGCTAGGGAGACAGCTTATCTGTTTTTGCCCATGGATGGTAGTACCATGTCAGGACAGTATGATGTGTTGCATCAAATAGATCTCATGACTTTTGCTTCAGTTGAACTGAGCCAACCATATTCTCCATGTCTTTTTATGTGCATTCACTTGGTTTATTCCTACTTAGACAACTGTAGGACTAGTTGCTTTGGCTGATCCTGAGGTGAAATGATGGGATTATCTGCTGTGAACTCAAAGGGGAGTTTTCATTGCAAATGGTTATGTAGATCTTGGAGAAAAAAAAATGTCTGGTAAATACAGTATCTCAATGTCTGTCCATAACTGGTAAATGCTGTCCTGTGTTTGTGTTTAATGCATCAAAAAGTGCTCCAAAGTATTTTGCATGACAAAAGTTTGCTCTTATACCTCCATAAAAGACTGCATTTTTAGCATTTTCTAGTCTCCAAGCAACTGATTGCTTTTATTTGTCAAGTAGCAGTAATAATGTGTTCACATTCATCAGTCAGACACAGATGATATCTCACACATGCATTTTTGGTTGAATGCTTATGACATGTTAACTCTTCATTAAAACTTATACTCTAAACAGTTTGAAGAAAACCCAGATATTATGTCTGGACTACAATGATCCAAACATGAAGTGCTTCTGATTACACTAGTGTTAACTAATGGCTGGTTTAACAGTTCTCATTTATTAGTGGTCACATGGTAATTCAGCTGAAAAAGATAGACTACATAGGCATGTCTTAATACTGCAATATGTCTTAATAGTTTCCCATGCCTTGAATGTAATTATGAAGGAAAATAACCTTTATTGCAGGGAAACATTGAGTGCTGTATTTATGCCTATTTTATGTATAAACAGCCACATGTAGAGGAAAAAATTTAATCATGTACATGCATATCCAGTTCTGTGCTTACAGCAACCTCAAAGAGGCATGGGTGGTACTAATGTCTAATGTCATTACTAATGTCAGCCAGCACTGACATTAGTACTGAATATTTTGCTTTGGAAGGACATTCGAGTGCTGTTCAGTCTGCCCCATTCCTTCAGTTTTGACACCTTTTCCCCATCGTGAATGGTTACATGTTCCACGTGTCCACAGGCGTTAGCACGCCCCCTGATCACTGTGTACGATGAGAAGAATGAGAAGACTGGCTCGACCATCTCACTGCCGGCCGTGTTCCGGGCGCCCATCCGGCCCGACGTGGTCAACTTCGTCCACCAGAACATGTCCAAGAACGCTCGCCAGCCGTACTGCGTGAGCCGGCTGGCCGGCCACCAGACGTCGGCCGAATCCTGGGGCACGGGTCGCGCCGTGGCCCGTATTCCGCGCGTGCGCGGCGGCGGTACTCACCGCTCCGGCCAGGGCGCCTTCGGCAACATGTGCCGCGGTGGCCGCCGGTTCGCGCCGACCAAGCAGTGGCGCCGCTGGCACCGCAAAATCAGCGTCAACATGAAGCGGTACGCCATCTGCTCGGCGGTGGCGGCGTCCGGCGTGCCCGGCCTCGTCATGTCCAAGGGCCACATGATCATGGAGACGAGCGAGGTGCCGCTGGTGGTGAGCGACAAGGTGCAGGAGTTCAGCACCACCAAGCAGGCGGTCGGCTTCCTGCGCAGCACCAACGCCTGGCCCGACATCCAGAAGGTTTACAAGTCGCAGCGCACGCGCGCCGGCAAGGGCAAGCTGCGCAACAGGCGACGCGTGCAGCGCAAGGGTCCCATTGTTGTGTATGCCAAGGACCAGGGCCTGAGCCTGGCCTTCAGGAACATCCCTGGCATTGACACCATCAATGTGGAGTGCCTGAACCTGCTCAAGCTGGCGCCGGGCGGCCACGTGGGACGCTTCTGCATCTGGACAGAGTCCGGTGAGTGACAGTTTTTTGTTCGCCGGCTTTGGCTGCCGTGACTGGGTAACAGCAACTTGGTGAATGGCTGAAGAGGTCGTTGCAAATGTGTGTACAGAAAACCCAGAACATTATTGCTCTTTTGTGTCAGGCTGACACATTCAAACTTGCATGAAGTTGCACAAAGTCTTGCTTGCAGATGGCTGAATGGCAGCAGAAGTTGTGGCTCATTTACATCATTTGGATTTGCTTTATGCACTGTTCTGTGTATAATTCAGAACAGCAGGTGTTTTAGTGGTTTCATACAGAACTTGTCTTACTGAGCCCCACTGGTATCAAATGTTTGCCATAATATAAAGAAACTGGAGGCTAGAGGTTGCTTAGTGACCTTTGCTGCAGCTGTAGATGTGTCAGCAGCCCATGATGTCTAGGAGTTAACCCACAGCCAACAGGCAGTTGGCACCATGTACGCCCGACTGGGGGTCTGTTGACCACCCCCTGTTAAACTCTAACGATTCATCGCACGATAAAGATAAGCATACCATTGGAAAGTTTGTGAGGAGTGGGGCTTGCAATGGGCCCCTTTTCAGTCTTGAATAATATGAAAGCCATTTACACACAATCATTGTTTTCTTATGGCCAACTACATGAAATAGAGAAACGGCCGGGACATCAAGGGCTTTGAGTAATATAGGCTAGATAAAGACACTGACGTACAGGTTAAAGTCGACGATGTACGTGTAATTTCTCTGATTAGTTAGATATATATATATATGCGCAGATGTGTTTAAGACAGCGATATTCGCGCTTCTGCGCGACGCGAGCTGTTGCCGAACGTGGAACGGAATTAACGGGTACTAGTTTTAGCATTCCTTTATTTTGGCAGTATAAACCTTGCCGAGTGGTGTGTCTTGATGCTTTTGGTTCTTGTGATGGTGTTCATGTTAAGATTTTGAAACAATTCATTAGTTACCAGTACACATGATTGGAGAATTATTCGCGAAAACCAGTTTATTTCCAAACTATGCATTTTTTTGGGATGGGGGGCTTTTTGAACTTTTTGATATCATTTGCAATGGTGGAAACCTGGCATTTTTTATCCGTTCCAAGTCATTAATCGCCGATTTTGTCGGCGGTGTATTTTGGCTCACAAGTCATTCATGACATGATCTCAGGTCAGTGGTTCGAGATCTTTGGTAATTTGCCCAGTGACGCTCATTGGATGTTTGCGTTATCTCACATTCAAGATGTTATGAAAATTGGTCGATTTCCGGAAAAAGCGACATGTCTTTAGAAAGGTCAGTGACCCTTAAGGTTCCAAAAAAATTGAGGTAGCGTATTTCTTGCATCTGTCAAGATCTCTTGTCCTAGGAAGCCCTTTTGCGATATCATGTTTTGCGAAAAGTTGCAGGGTTCTAAACTTTTTTGGACATAGGCCCACTTGACCTGATGTAGGTCAGACATCCAAATAAACCTGAAGTCAGAACTTTGGCACAAAATATAGGAAACGATGAAGCAAAAAGTACACGAAATTCCTTGGCGCTGCGCGTACGTTCTCTTGCAAACGTGGAAAAACCTCGGGCGGTGGGGGAGGGCGTCAACCCTCTCGCCGGGGCCGGGTTAATACGGAAAGGAATTGCGGTTATGAACACTTGATGATTTTGTTTTCCCATGCAGTAAACCAGCTTGCAGGAGCAAACTAGCAATGATAACAAAATATCCCCTAAAAGTATAAGCAATAGTTTAATTTTGTGAATGCTCTGTGATACTGATCTTTGACGTTCGACGTGTATGATCTGGAGTGCTGCAGAGCAGCTTTCTTGTGGTCTTTTGGGTCAGTCCTGGTCAGGGGCTCAAAAGCGCCATCGTCGTGGACGAGAAGATTCTTCCGTTGCATACATATCATAATATTGTATGGTTGGTTATTATTTTGCCTTCTGTATTGTCCATACCTTTTGGTTTTTGAAACTGATAGTACAAGTGAGATACCCAAAATATGGCATTGCTGATACGTTCCAAAGGATAGATGGAATATCTTTGTGTCCTTTCCAGCCATCAGCCATTGGGTAAATGTGCGTGCGGATTATTAGGGCTTATATATATACATATATATATATATATATATATATATATATATATATATATATATATATATCCACCATTGTAAGCACATGGGGCATAGCCTTCGTTCTCACTGTAATGGGATACATAAGTAAACATCTAGTTTCAGTAATGTTAGGCGTTTTACATCATTGTGGTGATCATGCAGTCAATTCCATTGTCATTTTCCGTGACCTGTGCTTATGGGCATGTTGAATGATGATCCCTGCTTGTGTCCGGGCCAATGAGAGTACCGTGATTAGAAAACAAGCGCTGACGGTACTTTCGAACCTTGTGCTTGCGGAAGTCACCGAAACATATTAACACTTTGTATTGTTGCCCGCAGCCTTCAAACAGCTGGATGTCCTGTATGGCACTTGGCGTGCACCTTCCACCTTGAAAAAGGGCTTCAACCTCCCTATGACCAAGATGACCAACACTGACTTGGCTGCCCTCCTGAAGGCTCCTGAGATTCTGCGGGTGTGCAGGAAGCCAAAGTACGTTGGGTGTCGGTTGGTGGTGCTATTCTTCATGTGATAATATGGCATGATGATTAAGTTATCAGATCTCGAGTGACGAGTACTACTTGCCCTCTCTGAAATTTCCCATGATGGAGGGTAGGATTTCGCGTCCGGGAACCATGTTTACCAAACAAACGACGTGTCGTGCGTCTGCCAGGAAGGTGATCATCAAGCGCCAGCCCAAGAGGAACCCCCTGCGTAACATGCACGCCATGCTGCGCCTGAACCCGTACGCGGCCGTCATCAAGGAGGCGGGTCTCAGCGAGGAGAAGAAGGCGGCGGAGCTGAAGGCGGCCCGCGCCGAACGCGCTAAGGTACGCCGCGCTCGCACGGCACCGTCTCGCGTCCGCTGACCCCGTGACTCGAGCGACCGGCGATCGTATGAATTTAATGTGGCTGTTGTATAACGCACTTTCCCTCCGTCTTTATCGGTCCTTAGTCATGCATGTTTTGGGGCGCACAGGTTAGTGGTGCAAAAGAATTGCAACTCGACCGAGAGTAATTGGGATAGGGTGAATATATCTGGGCAAAAGAACATAATTATTCATGTGAGGCATTTGACCTCTGTTGACCTTGATTTCACACTTATGCTTCCTGATGCATTTCACATAAGCCTGTAATCCATTTCTGAAGCACATGGCGTAACTGCACGTGCGTGATCACTCAGCTTAATTAATTCTCCACAAAGTTGGTTGCGGGGCGGCTGGCAGCGGCCGGCGCGCACGTCAAGCAGTGCCCGTCCAATGGCCCGACACATATGCGGCTCTCCGGCTGTGACGGTGGATCGGACACTATGCCGGTCTCTCGACTCTGAGGACTCATTGCATACAGTTTCGGCAGATTAAAAAGAAAAACGTCAGATGTGTTAGGATTACGACATATGATAAATGAGAAACGATTGCCACAGAACACCTAGCTTAGCATTTTTTTTTTAGCATGAAGGGGATTCAGGAGCATTTAGGATATTACCACCACCAGTTACATGTTACGTAACCATTTAACTGGTCGTTTAAGTAATTTGTGCGTCATCGATCTCGTGTATCCGTACGAAATGCCTGCATGGAAATAGAACATAATATTGAATACTCATTCAGTACCTGCGCAAACGTGGACACGCAGTGAGGTTACATTGGGAAGTCCGTTGTCTCTCGTATCGTTTCGTACGTCGTGTGAAGCCTATGCATAATTTCTAATAACTCCAAATGATTGGAATCCCATTTAACCATGTTTTGATGCGGTGCATTTCGTTCTGGTGCATGTAAAAACGCCAACTTGTCAATCTTTATCTTGTTTTCAGCACGTTTTTAGACTGGGGATAGTCTGTGGTTCATTGACATGATGGTGCTGTCATATATTTGTTTACAGCACGGATATCTAAAGGAGCAAACAGACGTGCCAAACGAGCGCAAAATGGCCTGACGTACCACTCAGAAACGTTTGTTAGAGTCGTTCATGGTTGGAATTGTTGTTTAATGTGTTCAAGGGGTACTTGGAGAACCCACCAAATTTCATCGCGATAGCACAAACGGTTTGTCTTTGGCAGCGGAAAAATACCGATGTGTCGAATCGGCTTCCGCATTGAGCGCGGGTTCAGACAAAATAGCCGCCGATCGCTCGGTTCTGATTGTCGGCCCTCGTCGTTTGCAGACTCAGAAGGCGGCGAAGAAGACCAAGTCGGACCCGGAGGCCGAAAAGAGGAAGCAGGCCCGTCAGGAGGCTGGCAAGAAAAAGCTTGCAGCAGTGAAGGCCAAAATTGCCGCCTCGAAAGCCAAGAAGGGCAAGAAGTAATTTTGTCTGGACGACGGCCTGTTGCCAATAAAATTATCCCCCGGACTTTGCCTTTTGTTCCTTTAAAGTCAAACACATTGGTATTTCGAAATGGGGTGCGAATGTGTCAACGAGGCAACAAGGCATTGTGCTTGGTTAACGTCCCTTGCATCGCTATCGAATTCCAACTCAATGGCTAGCGATTATATTAGTCCATTATTTCATTCTCGTAAGACAGCCTCGAGAACGGGGAGACTGGTTACTGTGCAGCTTCAGCCCGTCAGAAAGGTGCACGCTGGATTTTGCATATACTGTGACTTAAATATATATTGAAACCCGGTTAGGAAAGGGGGTTATTTCCACTTGTACACCGAGTATTTCCGCTCGTACACCGTTCAATAGCGCGGTTTACGTTGGTCCGGTGCCTGCGCAACACGTACAACAGGTTATGAGGTAAGCCACTGTACAGTTTTAGTCTGGTGAAAGCCATGTCTGTGACATTTCGTGCCGTGGGCAGGGATGCGTCATAACGAAAGGTCCAAACTCTTCCTCCCGCAAGTGTATTCGGCCGTGGTGGCTGCGTACGTGGTCCAATGTCGTCCTTGCCCCGCGCGGTGCCTGAACGCGTCTCCTCGCGACATTTCCCGTGCGTCGCGGCGGTCGGTCGCGTTACCGGCTGTAGGTCGCTGATTAGCCGCTGTGAGTGGCTGGTTAATGCCGAACAGGGCGATGTCGCGGATGATGGTGGCGCATTCGAGGCGGATGCCCCGGCCTCCGGGGTGGGCCGTGCGAATGGATCCACACGCCCGTCAGACAGCCTCAGCGGTGTCGTTTCACGGCGACAGCACGCAAGGGCGCCAAGCCATCAGTCTGAGACGTGACGTGAAAAGGCGCCAGTGGACGGACCTGTCCCGGTTCGGCGTTGGCGATACCGAGACAGCATGAGTGACTGATATCTTTTTCAGGTCGCATGGTTTGTTGGCCAGCAGCTCTGATGCGCCGCATTCAGTGCTGCGTCGGTAGCCGGAGAGAAAGGTGCGTTTATGCTCCCTGTAGAGCAAAGCGTGGAAATGCTTTGGAAATGATGATCCCTGCTTGTGTCCGGGCCAATGAGAGTACCTTGATTAGAAAACAAGCTCTGAAGAAATATTCAGCGGTTTTTTGTGTGGATGGGGTGGCCGGTTCTGACATTTATCTGTCGTTTTCAGCATGAGGAGCTCTGGATCCAGCCGTGACTCCCAGCACGTCAGACTTGAGGTATGTTGTTTATGACCAGTGTCTTGTGTTCGAATTTTAGAAGATTTTTCCCGTGTTTTTAGCGGCCGTTTGGACCGAATCAATGATGATTAAGTTATCAGACGTACTGAGTGATGCAGATCTTGCCCTCTCTGAAGCATGGCGCCCGGCAGTATGCCTGGTCACCGGAGAACGGTTTGTTTAACCCTCGCTCCTATCTCGTGCAGCGCTCAGCGGTGGGCGCGCCGCGGAAGAGATTGCACCTCTGCACGGTCGTATGTTTGCGGAGACGGACCAGCCCGCTCGTGCCCCCATGTGTAAGTGTCGACAACGGTCTGTTGAATGTTGCACATAGCGAAGAGTGGTTCTCGACAGTTGTGACCTGAATAGTGACAGTGTGATTGATCATGTGAATGGCAATGTTCCATTTTTGCACGTGTTTTACTCCGAGGTTGCGAAGTTGTTGCTCATGGTCTTACAGGCAGTTTCTAATCTGTATTATGTAAAAAATATCGATATCCAACGGAGGACGTTTCCACGATTTCTTTCGAGTCCTGCTCGGTCTCGTCTTATTTCCAATGTCGATTTCTGTAAATGATTGGGGGGGCGAGCCGAGGACCCGACAACCTAACTCCTCCCCAAATATGGGTTTCTGAACGGATTTAGCCCACTTTATTTTGAACAAAGGAAATTTATAGTTTTTTTGTTACTAGTTGCGAAACTAAAAATTGGATTTATCCCTATATATATATATATATATATATATATATATATATATGTGTGTGTGTGTGTGTGTGTTTATGTATATATATACAGGGATAAGTCCAATTTTTAGTTTCACAACTAGTGACAAAAAACCTAGCAGCAAAAAAACCTAGAGGATATATATATATATATATATATATATACAT
The DNA here is from genome assembly GCA_030062745.1 of Capitulum mitella. Lineage (NCBI taxonomy): Eukaryota > Metazoa > Arthropoda > Thecostraca > Pollicipedomorpha > Pollicipedidae > Capitulum > Capitulum mitella. The sequence continues at coordinate 45,127,501 of CP099839.1, read as the reverse complement.
ACATACATACATACATACATACATACATACATACATACATACATACATACATACATACATACATACATAAGATGAAAGATAGATAGGTACATTCTCAACTTTTTGCCTCTTGTCTGTTGCGGCTGTTCTTTTCGTTCTTTTTATTCATTTCCCTTCAAAACGACATAAAATATTGAGGGGAAGGGGGCAGTTCTGTGCTCTGAAAAGAGCACAAAGCGACACCCCTGGTTGTATGACGCCATGAACGGGAACAGACCAGTGAACATTTTGGTCAGATCGGATGGCTTCATCGTGTACGTAGAAGTGGTGACTTTATGCTTCGACTTTTTTCGAAAAGTTAGTGCTGAAAACACATCAACGTTTTTTTTCGAACGAACAAAATGTATTTATGAGAATTCATGGTGGAACGTTACCGTTCAAGTGTGTGCAGTATCGTAACGAATAAACATGATGACATCTGCTTGTGTCCGGGCCAATGAGAGTACCTTGATTAGAAAACAAGCTCTGAACAAATTTGAAGCGGCCTTCGGGGGATGGATGAGATGACCGGTTCCCACACATCTATGTTTCGTTTTCAGTCTGAAGTGCTCTGGGTCCAGCCATGATGCCTGACTCGGCAAGGACGTTCGGTACGTTAAATATGACCAATAACATGTGTTAAAGCTTAAGGAAGTATTTCCCATGTCTGGCGATCGATTTGACCGAGTAGGTGACGAGTGAGTTATCAGACGCAGTGAGTGATGCAGATCTCTTGCCGTCTCTGAAGTATGGTGTCCCGCAGGATGCTTGACCATCGGAGGACGGTTTGTTTAACCCTCGCTCCTGTCTCGTGTAGCATTCAGCGGTGGGCGCGTCGCGGAAGAGGCTGCACCTCCGCACTTTTTTCATATGCCTGCTGAGATGGACTGGCTCCTGAAATCAGTCGGCTTGTCAAGACCTCAGTGTGAGTATCGACCGAGATATGTTGGATGCAGCAAACGTCGAATGTGTACGTCGGTTGACACCTGCACATCACGGCCATTTGGCGTTTCGCGAAGCTGCAGTTTCTGTCTGAGAAATGCGATGTAGCGTTTGTGTCTACTGTGGATAATGGCTTCAAATACATCCGTACATTTCATTAGCACATAGAGCGGATGCCAAACGACAGGATGATCGCTGTGATTAATACCGACTGATACCAACTGAATCCTTGCAGGATAAGCATTGGCAGATATGACATCTGCTTGTCATGGCCAATGTGATCACCCTGTCTGTAAAGCGAACTCTGGTTTCATCCTTAGCGCTGGCATGCCCCGATTGTTCCGGTCGGTGGTCCGTGTTTTCCGCTCCCAGCTCGACTACGCTGTGCTGGTCGTGTTCGCGGGTTGAGCGATACGGACTGGTGACCGCAGGGACAGCTGATCTACCCTTCGGACGGCAAGGCACGTGGAAGGCAGCAGACAGTGTTTTTTCCCCCTCTCGGCGCAGAAATTCTCTATCCACATATTCGCTGCCTAATGGAAATGCCGCCAGGAACGCGTAATATATGTCATAGGTGGGGCGAAAGACGTCCCGGATGATCATTGATACCCTGTCTCCTGGTGTAATTGGAAGTGTTTTTCTCCAAGGATGTGGGGTGTTATGGTCGGACGGACACGGGATGTCTCCTAGGATGTTTTTTGTTGCGGAGTCACTAACTTTTTGCGGCGTATTGACCTATACCAAAGAATCACGCTTGTTTGCTGGACTGGACCAATGGGAGTACCTCGATCTGAATGCAAACTCTGACGAAATACCCGGAACGCCAAAATCATATTAATGCGTGCGAATTCCTCATCTACGTTATTTGATTTCAGCGCACTCACTTGACTTGCCTGTCATTGCCTGCTTCCACCTGGATAAAGCCTGGGGCCATGGTCTGTTTGGTCTGCGGGGTCCTTGGAAGAGGTAAATCATACTTACCAGTCGCCTTTGATGTGCTGGTTAATCCTGACTATGTTTCAAAACAAAGTTACATCATCGTAGAACTGAGTCCTTACTCCGTTCGTGTCAATTTCCGTCGTTTTATGAGAATGTAGGCTGTAATGAACATGATGATTAAGTGTCAGATATCCGGTGATGAAATTCACTTGCCCTCTCTGAAGTTGCTTCCGACTCCGCACCTATCGTGCGTCAGTCGGTCGGCGCTGAGTCACGGCTCTGTGTTGGCAGCACCGTCTGGGCCGGGCTGGCGGCGCGCAGGCCGCCCTGGCCGGCCGACATCCGACGTCCGTCTCCGGGACCGGCCCGTGCGCCACCCGCGCCCGGCCGGAGATACCGTGATCGCGGGTCAGACTCGGCCGCTTCGAGAGATCGGCACATGTTGTGTGATGTTTGTCTCAATGGCGAATACACTGTTTGACATCGTCGCTCTGTTTACGGCGCGAAACGGCATTCGTCGAGACGCTTGCGTCATCGGTCGTATAACCGCCGAGATCTCCGCTGAGGCTAGCGCGGAAAACCAGGAACGGCTTGATGAGCATGCTTGTGTGGATGCTGAGGACGCTGCCGGAGGCAGTTGCGCAAGCGAGAAACGGAAGCGTGGCGGTGATATTAAAACTGGTGGCTGTGTGAGATACACGCAGACGCAAATCGAATCATTGCTGGAAGGAAATAACGCCCTAAACTGCCTCTTGGCAGCTCAATCGATCCAAGAGGCTCTCGATCTAGCGATAGCAGGCATGCCGTTGAGGAGAGGATTTCCATACGCACTTAATATCCACCGTGACCCGCCTGCACTGCGCGGATGAACAGACGGCGTTCCGGCCGACTATGTAGGAAATGAACACTGAATGCCTGGTGGTTGTGCGCTGTCCGGGGGATGAGAGCCGGCCGTCCGGGGGGTTTGTCTCCCGCGAAGACCGACGATTCCGACAGCGACTGGCTGTCGCTGCTGAAAGATTGAACCATGTGTAACGCAGATTATAAACTGACAACCTGTGTACGAAACGATATTTTAACATCGGGGAATCAAACGAAGATATCTGAAAAATGTACGAGCTCAGGTTCTCATCATGCTGCTTTCGATTTTTCTATTTCGATATCCATGCGTATAAAAGGTCAGATTTCTCGCAGACTTGGGTATCTGCCTTACAAAACTTGCAAAATGACGGTTTTTGTGTGGTTCTTGGAGCAATTTCCTACTTTTCACGTTATGGACATTATTTTTTTCGTAAGAGTTTAGTGACAGGTCCAAATATTTCATAGCCTGCATCGAAACAAAGAAAGGAGCACGGACGCCGCCTTTGTCTCGCTTTCCGGGCGAGGGCTGGCTGTTGTGGTGTTGTGCGTTTTGTGTGGAGGGGTGTGACACTGCGACCTGGTTACTCCTAGGTTAGATAGGTGGAGGGAAAGTTGAGGTATCTTTTGCCTCAGGAAGGGGCTCATTTCCGTCGAACTGTACGGCCCTAAAGTGAAAGGTACGTTATGTTTTGATGCATTGTAGTTTGTCATTTGTCGAAAGGGAAAGCTGATTGTGGTGGCTAGGAAATACGTCATTTTATCAGTCGTTCCGAGATACTATAACTTCGGAACTGATGGTTACATTTATTGATTTTATGGATCATTCTGGGAGACTTCCGTCGGAACTGGTCATATGTGGCTGTTAATAATGCATAAATGTGACATGATGGTGCCATCCCATTCCCCAGACCTTGTGGCAACAACCCTGTGTTTACACAATTTTGAATGCCTCGATCTTGCAGTGAACTGAAGACTGTGGTAGGTTTGAGTGAAATCTTGCTGGTGGTGTGCTGATGACTGTTGTAGTTGTACTCTGGCATGTCAGCCTTTCTGGGAATGTTCAGGCAGACATCAACTCACTCTGATAGCTTATAAGCCATGAAGCTATAGGACTTGTAGACTCACTTTACACACTAGCGTGACTGGAATATTCTGCCACCAGCCATACATGGCATTTTCACCAGTTGGTGAAAAATAGCATGAATGGCATAACAAGCATACAACAGATGGTTCTAAGGCAAACTCTTGTGTTTTGGTTGCTGCGTAATACCATTCAAAGATGAAGAAAGTGAAAAGAATTACCAAATGGTATTGCCACTCCGTTTCTTGCTGACCGCTGCACCATTTATCTGCTTGACTTTTGTTCTGTGGTAACAAAGTAAGAAAGTGCAATACCCAAAGTGAAGATATTTTGGGCCTAATGATGTCATTGATATAACCTAATGTAATGAATAATAAACAAGATAACTAACCTAGCTTCACCTAACCTAACCCTAACCTAACCCAACCTAACCCAACCTAACCTAACCTAACCTAACCTAGCCTAACCTAACCCTAACCTAACCTAACCTATTAAGTCACACAACCTAACCTCTGTTGGACAGAGCCAAGTCTGATTGTACCCTTTATCAACCTATGGCCTCTAGTACCCTATACCAACCCTTAGCACAGGGTTGTGCCTTTGGCATGTTATTATTCCCCATGCCCCAGGAACATCCATTTATTGGCTTGTGTCCTCTATTATCATTTACTGATGACATTATGAAACAAACAGAAACATGAAACATGAAACATGGGGTGTCCTTGGAGCAAAGGCATTGTTAACAAGATGGCACCACCCATTCTGGTTGCATTTGCTTATGGCAGAATATAATTCCATTTCCTTAGTGTCACCATTTCTTGCTTTCCTGGGAAAGTTTATGAGCTCTTCTGTATTGTAAATACAGCAGAAGTGATTTGTGAAAAGGTAAAAAAGTGAAATATCACCCTGCCACCATCCAGAAACTACAGGGGGATATTCACAGGGTGTAATGTTGCATCAAAGGCACATTATAGGGTACTGGAGACTGCAGGTTGATGAAAGGATGCAGTCAACCAAAGGCACAGTATAGGATACTGGAGGCTGTAGGCTGATAAAAGGGTGCAGTTACTCTTGGTTCTGTCCACCAAAGAGGCAAGATTATGCTAGGCACATTATTAGGTTTTATCTGAATAAGGACCAAGTATTGGGTGTGTTTGGGATTGTGTAATAATACATTGTTTGTATATATTGTATATCATGACCATATCACAGAGTTGCTGCTGCTATATTGATCTCTTTCCTATGATTTACTCAATTTTTGGCAGCATCACGCTTCCTGGCTTGCTTGAGATAATGTATAGTAGCTCTGTTCCCTTCTTTGGCCACCAACAGTGCATGACTAGGACTTTTGCTCTCCATGGCCTGTAAAAATCTAACATGTCTTAATCTTGGGCAGGGAGAGACTTGGGGATATGCAGATAATGAACTTTGACTCACTAGTGAACACTTTTATGTTTTTACTGGTTGCTGTCTGAAGCACTACTGTCATGGTTGATAGGTGATATACCTATCAGCCATCAATATAGCCAGAAGCCCAACTGCTACTGGCTTCCTATACACCTGCCAAAACTTTGGTGTACCAGCAAGGACAAACAACAAAATGGAAATGCAAGCAAGATGCTCAGCAGCAGCATCTTCATTCTGACTGTCAAGGGAAATGCTGTCATGATCACCTGAAAAAGGTGATCATGACAGGAAGGTGTTGCAAAATGTTGCAGCCATGGTGCACTTTATGGCTTGTGGCAAACACTGTGGCCAGAGGGCTCATGCCATTTTGTATAGTGTGTGGTAGGGCCTATGTCCCAATGATGTTTTAATCACCAGGAAGGGTTAAGGGTAGAGTTATACTTTTGCAGCCTGATGTTGATGAGAACCAAATGAAAAATGAGAGAAGAACTGAAGGAACATTTAATGTGTTATGTATATATGTTTATGTTGAGAAGAGTGTTTACAGGGTGCACATTCAGTTTTGCTTCTACATTTACAACCTGAACTGAGGCTTCAGAAACATCACTCTGCTCATGTGGAATGGGCAATAGACTGATAGTCTTGATGTATGACAAACCAGGAAAATCATGAGGAAGCATTATAATGGGGAGAGTTTGATGAGTGTGCAGAGCAAGGACTGTTTATTACTAAATAACAAAATAATCGATTTTACCCATTCCAAAAAAGTTTTAGAACTAAATATTGGGCCATTGCTACAATATCATAAGGTCTTAAAACTTTGAAAATTACTCGAAACTTTGACTTTGGGAATAGGGTTGTGGTGTTGAATGAAAATGAATTACTAAGGCACTACTTGGGCCATGCCAATAATTTTGAGTCATTGACTGTGGTCAGCAGACACTCCCTTGTTTTGTATTTTGTGGTTTATTGAGATTAATTGGCCAGATACTGTGTATTTATATGACACATTTTCAGTTTATGAAAATATTTGGTATGCTCAAGGCTGTACAGTAAGTTAAAGTCATGTGCAGCTTTTTGGGGTTCTGCATATGGCTGCATTGTGATGTCACTAATAAGCCACCTACCATATATAATGTAATGCTTGGTGATGCAGTGCTGTTCCAAAACTGCAACTGATGGATCATATGGTGTTGGACATACCTATCCAAGTACTTTTGAAGGGACCAATGTGACTGGGCAGCAGACCATGACCATCCCAGGACCTCTGGCTGTTCTAGGACCCCATGGACGTCCCAGGGCCGTGCTGACAGTCCCAGGACCCTGGGACTGTCATCTAACTAACCATCGATGAGCCCTTGACCATCACAGAAGCCTTGCCTCTGTCAGGTCTTGGACTGTCCCAGAACCCCTGACTGTCACACGGAATATGGCCATCTCAGGGCTTCTGACCATCCCAGGACTCCTGAGCATCCAAATGCCCCTGGACTTTCCAGGGAACTTCATCACCGTAGGGATCCTGACCATCGTACGTCCCCTGGCTATTTCAGGACCTCCGACCATCCCAGGGCCCTTGACTGTTGCAGGACCCCTGACAGTCCTAGGGCTCCTGTCCATCCCATGATCTATCCCAGTCTCAGGTCACTGACCCCCTCAGGGCCCTTGACTGTTGCAGGACCCCTGACAGTCCTAGGGCTCCTGTCCATCCCATGGTCTATCCCAGTCTCAGGTCACTGACCCCCTCAGGGCCCTTGACTGTTGCAGGACCCCTGACAGTCCTAGGGCTCCTGTCCATCCCATGGTCTATCCCAGTCTCAGGTCACTGACCCCCTCAGGGCCCTTGACTGTTGCAGGACCCCTGACAGTGTTAGGGCTCCATCCCATGGTCTATCCCAGTCTCAGGTCACTGACCCCCTCAGGGCCCTTGACTTTCTTGTGATCCCTGACCATCTCAGGACCTTTGGCTGTCTCAGGATTATGACTGCATCATTGCCCCTGACTGTATCAGGGCCTTGACTGTCACCGTCTCTGAGCATTTCATGGCCCCTGACTTGCAAGCTCATGGCCATCCTATGACCCCTTACCATCCTATGATTCCCTTGGCATTCTCAGGCTTCAACTGTCTCAGGTCCCATAGACTTCCTCAGGGCCTCAGAATCTCTCAGGACCCTGAGCATCCCATGGTGTCCCTGACAGTCTTAGGCCTCTGACTTCTTTGGGGCCCCTGACCAGTGTTGGAAAAACTGTTGTGTTCTGGTGTCAAGGAGCACCAAAAAATTATATTCCAAGAAAAATTTTGTGCTCCGAAATGGCCATTTGCCCCCTCCCAAAGACATGGGTATTCCTGCTTAACCACAGTTTGGAGCTGCCCGGCATCCCCCTCCCCGGTTGATGGTTTACCATCCATACTCAGCTGCTGAGGTACACTTGGAACCCACGGTTAGCCAGCCTTCCACCCTCCCCCCCTACCTCCGGCCAACGACTGCTAACCTACCGTGTAGACCCAGGAAACTGGTTTGCCCCTCCCCCAAAACGGAGCCACTGGATCCGCCTCTTTCGGCCACATATGCTTGCAAAGCACCTGGTTAGTCCATGTTTCTCACATAAACGCATGATGTTTTATACTCCAAAAGATAATTTGTACTCCGACACCAGTAAGAAAAACCAGGTTTCCAACAGTGCCCTCTGACTGTCTCAGGACCCTTGATTTCCTCACAGCCCTTGACTTCTAAAGCTCCCAACTGTTTCAGGGTTTTGAATGACATTGACATAGACCATCATCTGACATCTCCCCCTGATATCTGACATCACCCCTGACATCTCAGTGCCTCTGGAGGTCTTAGGGTCAACCTTGTCTACGCTAGTGATCACACTACATCCAAACGGCTCGGCAGTCACATCAGCCGCTGACTCTGCCACGGAGCGTCAACACTGAGTCAGAAAATGGCTCAAGACTGACTTTATCACATTCGTATCCACATGGAGCGGAATCCGCCACCTTAGCGAGCAATAGTAATATGGTGCTCCCTGGATATGCTTTAGCTATATTACAAACTGGCACATGTGCACCAGAGATGTACAAGGGCCTGGAGATATTGTGTCATTGTCTCATGGGTATGTCCACCTTTCCATTCATTGTTGCCATTTTTCCTTGTACATGTCATCTGTTGTACTGGTGCAAACAAAGCTGCCTGTGAAGCAGATTGTTTCTACTCAGATGTAAGACTGCTCATTGAAATGAAATTGGCATATGTATAAGTATTGCTGTATGAAAGAGATGGTTACATTTGTGATGCTTGACCACAGTTCTTGTACACATGTGTCCATCCAACGCAATTTGTAACAATAATGTGTGGTGAACTAGCAATACTGGCAGTTGGCAGTAATTTGACTTCAGGTTTTTAACACTCAACAAGGACTCCAATGCAATGGGGTGCCAAGTTCCAGCACAACTGAGATGTCTTTTCAGTTATATGAAGGTTTTCATACTGGTTTTGGGGTTTTGCCAGTTAATTAATAGTTGCATCTGGTACAAATTGTAATTGCAGGAAAAATCTGACAGTTGATGGTAGCGTGTATTTTGTTCATCATGTATAATTTTGATGTCCAAATTTATTTTTGATATTTCGTGGTTCGAAGCATTGTATTTTTATTCTGTTTAGAACGTGTTCATTTTGCTCACCTTTTCATGATAAGATTTCCTGCAACACCAATTCGACATTGAAAATTCAGTTCACTGTATCAAGCAGTTACTTTTCTTTCCAGTCACATTGCATTCTGACTTTAGAGCATGCCATAATGTGTTGCCCAGCGATAGTGTAAATATGCCGTAGACATCGAGCATTATCAACAACCAATTTTGTTGTGATAGCTGCAGTGTTTATACTCTGGGGTTTGATGCTTGTATTATTTTCTTTTTGGGATCTAGTTTGTCACCAACCAGGTTCTGTCAAACTAATTCAGCCTTCAATACTTAGCCTTAATTGATTCCACGTTGATGCACGCTATTTCAGGATGCCACAGGTGTTCAAAAACCTGCTGAGCAAGAGCCTGGTGCACCGCCGGCCTAAGGAGGAGGGTCCGTCTGAGATCGGTTTGCCCACCAATGTCACACACACTATCCATGTGGGCAAAAACGAGGATGGTGACTTGGAGGGTTTGCCTGAATCATGGCAGCGGTTCATTGATAACTTCCTCAGGTCAGTGACTCGGAATCCTTTGAGCAACAAAATGTGATCATGTGAATATTGTGTCATGTTTCTGAACTTCTTCCTTGTTTTACAAGCTGGTAGGAAATTTTATTTGTTCTGCAGGAATTTTGCAGGCGAGAAAGATGTGTTGGTTTATGTACAGGTGTTGCGTTTCACAGAATACAAAAAACAAAAAGTTAGCCTTGCAAAATATCATTACTTGTGGTCTGACATGTGGGTTAGTTCAGTGAATTTTGGGTTAGGTTATTTATGTTTTTTTCTGGACATACGGTAGTATTTTAGAAAATTCTTAATTACTGTTTTTGTATAGTTTGCTCCTTGACACACACACATTTCATTTCTTGCATATTTTCACAGCAAGGATGAACAGAAGCAAAATCCTGGTGCTGCCATCAATGCCCTGAAGCTCTTCAACTATTCCCTAAAGAAGCCAAACCAAAATATTCCATTTAAACCCATCTTTACTCAGGATACCATTGATGAAGAGGTGGAGCAAATCAACCACATCTTAGGTATGAACTGTTTTTTAGATGACCATTGATTGATTTGTATTGGCAGTGTGGTAGTTTCTTTGGGTCATTTGGTGCTGTTTGATGCCAGGATAATTCATTTGATTTGATTCACTTCTAGAAACAGTGGCTTTACTCTACTCATTGTTGTTAACTTTGTGATCGCTGCTCGTACTTAATTTAAGTCTGGGGTCACAGTCCTTTGTTATCTAGCTCATTATGAACAAAGGCAGTGACCAAGATGAGTAATGACCGTATTTTTATCAACATATTTCTTTTCAGATTCAAAGGAGACCCTAAAGCCCACACCAATTACTCCAGTCCCACCGGAGGTGCCAGAGAAACTCAAAGCAAAAGCACAGCAGGAAGATGAGGTAAGCATTCTTACTCAAGTTTGAGGTGGGTATTCGTGGAATACTTATCAGATATGAGCAGTGATACCCATTCACCAGTTTTGTGTCACTTCCGTATCGTGGAAAGGTCATTGATGGAAGCTACACCCTGTGCACAACAGTGTCGTGTTGAATTATTCACTGGCGATTTGTTCACCTCGAGTGGCTGCTGTGTGTGTGTGCGTGCGTGTGTGCGCGCGTGCGTGCGTGCGTGCGTGCGTGCGTGCGTGCGTGCGCGTGTGCATGTGCATATGCATGTGCGTGTCATGGCCAGTCGTTGCTTTCAGCGTGTGTGCGTCTGTACCGGCCGCGCCGTGTCCCGGCCACTGTGCGCCGGCAGTCATCTGACCTCCGCCGCCATCTGACGCCAGGCAGAGGCCGAGCCGGCGCCGGCCGAGCCGCTGGCCGCTGCCGAGGATGCGCCGCCGCCGATCCCGACGAAGCTCGGCACGCGGGACGGTAACGGCGCCGCGCCCAGCCCCGTGATGCGCAAACGCCTGGTGGAGAAGCCGCGCATGAGCAACGAGATGGTGAACGAGGCGCTGCGCGCCATCTGCGCCCAGGGCGACCCGCGCGACCGGTTCGCCTTCGACAAGGAGCTGGGCTCCGGGTAAGGAGGCGGGCTCTGGAGAAGGAGGCGGGCTTCGGAGAAGGCGTCGAGCTCTGGGTAAGGCGGCAGGCTCTGGGTAAGGAGGCGGGGTCTGGGAAAGAAGCCAGGCTGTGAGTAAGGAAGGGGGGTCTGGATAAGGAGGGGAGCTTCAGGTGAGGAAGCGGGTTCTGGGAAAGAAGCTGGGGTCTGGGTGAGGCGGCGGGCTCGGCGTAAGGAATTGGGTTCCTAGTAAGGAGGCGGACTCCACGTGGGGAATCTGGCTCCGGTTTAAGTGGTGGGCTCCGGATAAGGGACGGGCTCTGCTTAAGGACGTGGGCGCGAACTGGGAGTTCAACGGGGGGATCATGTGCGCTGTTAGCAGTTGGAGAGTGATGTAGTGTTGATCGGAGGAAGGCGCACGCGGCAACGAGAAGGGTGTTAGAGAAAGATAACGACGGGGTCGCAGGTAATTTGTATGCGCGACGGTGGTACGGTACCACCGTCGCAACGTACCACCGTCCACGTGGTACGAACGGTACCACGTGGATACCGTTCGTAAAGTCGTTGCTGGTCTGAACTGGAGCGCGGCGAGCATCTTTTCGATACAGTCTGGAGGAGCGTCAGTTTTGGTCCACCGTGCAGTGTGTCTGTACTGGACCCCTCTGTCAGCCGGGGCTGATGTGCCGTGTCTGCCGCTGCCCCGGCCACGCCGCCACGGCGCGGCGTCTGACAACCTCTGCCGCCGCCGCCGACGCAGGGCGTCCGGCATCGTGAACCTGGCCACGGAGCGCTCGTCCGGCCGGCGGGTGGCCATCAAGGACATCGATCTGACCAAACAGCCGCGCCGGGACCTGATCCTGACCGAGATCAAGGTGATGCGCGACGTGCACCACCCGAACCTGGTCAACTTCCTGGACGCCCACCTGGTGGGAGAGCACCTATACGTGAGTGTTCCGCGTTACTGACACGCCTTGCGGGCCGCGGGGCGGCGGGACCGGACCTCGGCCTCGCGGCTCGGTGGTAGAGACATTGCTTTAATTCGTTAGTACTCTCTTTGCCGCTCGTTTTTGTTTGTATTCGCCGTTCGTTTACACGAAGCTGAACGATTTTATACGATGCGGTGGTATGTATTTCTCTGTTTTTACTTGGTCATTGATTCCTCGTCGTAGATGAGATGACTGGCCTATCTGTCATTTGTGTGTGGCGGGCGGTAATTTCGTCTGTGTGTCCAAGGTTGTCATGGAGCTGCTGGAGGGAGGTCCTCTCACCGATGTCGTCATGGAAACCGTCCTCAAAGAGTCGCAAATTGCTGCCGTCGTCAAAGAAGTGCTTCAGGGGCTTCAGTTCCTCCATTCTTTAGTAGGTGGCCATGTGTTAAGCATGCTGGTGATAACTGATGCCTGCTATTTCTTTGTCATGTTAAGGTGGTATGGTGGATCATCGTGTTGTCGCGCAGTATTTTGTATTTTGTCCATGTTTTGCTGATACCGTAGCATGCCTTCCCTAATGGATACCACTGACCCGTTGTACCAAGGCCGTACAAAGTTCACCGTTCACCGCGCTAACGCTACCCACCATATCTGTTCCCGGTGCAGGGTATCGTGCACCGGGACATCAAGTCAGATAACATCCTGCTGGGAAAAGACGGCTCCGTTAAGATCACAGACTTCGGCTTCTGCGCCAACATCCAGGGTGACGAAAAGCGACAGACCATGGTCGGAACGCCCTACTGGATGGCGCCAGAGGTGAGGATTGTGGCGACACTGGGTAGACCTGCCGACGGTGGCAACCGGACCAAGGCTCGTAAGCCAACTGCTCGTCAGGGGAAAAGTTCATTACCAAAGGCTCGTAAGCATAAGGTTCGTGGCGTGAGATGTTCATTTCGGAAATGGTTTGCCTCGGAAAAGGTTCGTATGGGAAAGGGTTCGTAAAGGAGAAGGTTCATATTGCAAAAGGTTCGTATGGATAATGATCGTACGAAAAAGGTTCGTAAGGGAAAATGTTCGTAAAAAAAGATTCGTAACCAAAGCTCGTAAACATATGGTTCTTTTCAGAACATGTTCGTATCGGACAGGGTTCGCATTGCAAAAAAATGTTGTGAACGAGAAATGATACGGTAGAAGATCGCATGGGATAAATATCGCACGGGATAAAGGTCGAAGAACAAAAGATCTCATCGACCAAATCTTTTACGATCTTTTACCCTGCGATCTTTCATGCCGTACGATCTTTTTCATACGAACTTTGGCGTGTGAACGTCTTCCGCACGATTTTTGCGGTTCAGTGTATGCCTTGTGATTCTCCTTGTCCCTTGCGAACCTTGTCCTATATGAACCTCTTCCGATACGAACGTTATGTTTACGAACCTTATGTTTACGAACCTTGGGTTACGAAGCTATTTGCTTACGAACCTTTTTCGTACGGACGTTTTCGGTCACGGAGCTTTTCCGATGCGAACGTCGTCCCTTACGAGTCTTTCCCGATGGAAACCTTTTGCGATGGGACCCTTATTCGTACGAACCTTTGGCTACGAACCTTTTTTCTTATGAATCCTAGATTTATGAACCTTGTTCCTAGACCCGCCGGAGTCTTTTGACGGGGCTCAGGGTGTTAAGTATCCGGGTGTTTGGTACCAAGAAATGACGAGCCATTTATTTTCTGAGCTCAGTTATTCTCCAAAATATGGTTGAAAGGTGCGCACATGAAATAGCTGTGCTGTGCATTCGCGCCTACAATTTCGCGGAAGCGTTTGATGCATCTACAGTGTATTAACTCGTCGGCAACTTGCAAAACTTGCAAAAACGGCAAACAAACCTGCATGTTTTATTTGCGAACGATGCTCTGACATAAATAAAGAAAAACGATGATTTCAGCCATGCGGTCCTGTCGATTGGTTCGTCACGTTCTAGCCAAGCTTAGTGTTGCAGGAAAGGATAGAGTCGTTGTAAAATACACGTTTTTTCCATTGTGGTGAGACTTAAAATGGCATTTAGGGGGACATGCTAATAGTGTAGGAAGATGGTATTCCCCATTAGTGTACCACAGGGGTAGTTCGTTCCACACAGTCCAAGAAACCACCTGTCTCCCGCAACACCAGTTGTCCACCGTGTCAGAATCGAGGCTCCAGACTCGGTTGGATCGACATGTCCTGGGAATTTTCCCTGTTTGTTGCTGTTTCGTGACTGCGGCATTGTGCCGTTCGGTGCCGGCGGGCAGTGTGAGCAGCAGTTTTCCCCCGGTCAGCAGGCTCGGCGGCGCCCTCACCTCTGCCCTGTCGCCCGCCGGCAGGTGGTGACGCGGAAGAAGTACGGCAAGAAGGTGGACGTCTGGTCGCTGGGCATCATGGCCATCGAGATGATCACGGGCGAGCCGCCCTACCTGAACGAGGCGCCGCTGCGGGCGCTGTACCTGATCGCCACGCACGGCAAGCCGGAGATCTCCAGCGAGTATACCATCTCCGAGCTGTTCAAGGTGGGACGTACTGCCGCCTCCGACCTCCTGAACAAAGCATTGACTCACTCCGCTATGTTGAGGGGATATGAACGTCTTTCCACTTTGTTTAAGTTCATGCTGATTGCGGTATGTTAAACGTGAGGACAACAGTACCTTCAGTCTCAAGGTCGCTGTTTTCGTTCGACTCCATGTGGGTTCTTACCGTGCTCGAGCTGTTATAACACCGTCGTGTCCCGAAGTAAACTCCACAAACGCATCAAGTCTGCCAAAACACGTGTCCGTTGTCTGGTCACCGTCTCGGAGCGGTGATGCTCCTCTGGATTCGTGGCCTCTGTACGTCGACCTGGAATGCAATCCGTGACTGTACGTACCCGGTGCAGAGTTCGGTTGTATTCAGTTCCGGCCCGTGGCGTATTCAGTTCCGTGGCCCGTGGCGCCCAGAGTTCCGGCGTATTCAGTTCCGGCCCGTGGCGCACATTAAGGCCATTCTACTCCCCCTCCCGGTCACGTTCACGTCCTGTGGCGAAGTGTGACGGGGCCCGGAGGGTGGCTCAGAGCGCGCACGTGTCGGCGCCGGAAAGCCGTCGGCCGTGACCGGGCTCTGTTTTCCGGTTGGACTGGGGACTGAGTCACAGCTTCGGCGGCCACGGAGTGCAGTTGTCCCTCAGGCCAGAATAAATGACCCAGTCTCTGGCTTCGTTAAACGATACTCTTTGGAGAGAGACGTCTTTCGCTGTAGAGATGTGACCCATAAAAACATCCGCGATGCCTCTTATTTCTTATTTTGACTTTCGTGTGACAGTACTGGAGGACAAGTGGATAGGTTTATGTTCGCTGCACCGTTGATTTGATGGGAAGGCATTGTCACGTGAGCTTTGTATTGACAACAGTTTTGTACTTCTTTTAGCTAGAGTAATCATATTTCATTTGGTGCCGTCACGTTAGTCATCTTGCTACTTTATATCACGACAGCATTCCACTGGCCCCGGAGCCACGAGTTCCGCTTGGCTCAGATCCCCATAATGGGACCTTGAAGTCGGAACTGATCTTCGCATGTCTCCGAGCTGTATGCCGCTCTGGTCTATGCTCAGACCACGTGAGTTGGAGATGATCCTCGGGTGCGCAGTTTGTGGTCGGGCCCTCACCGTGTGCCGGTACCCGCGACAGAGTTTTCTGGACGCCTGTCTCGAGGTGGAGGTGGACAACCGAGCCTCGGCCGAGGACCTGCTGGCACACTCGTTTCTCACCATCGCCGGCGACATCTCCACGCTGAAGAAGAACATCACCGCCGCACAGAAGATCAAGAAGAAGCAGATCTAGCCCGGCGTCGGCTGGTTGCGCCTTTCCATTCAGGTAGTCGCGGGCGGCGCGCGCCGTCGAGCGCCGCGCCGACGACCGAACCGAGTGCTTCCTGCTGTACCCACCGTGTCGTAGCGGCGCGCCAGTGGCCGCGGCCGAGTCGGTCGGCGTCCGGCGCGGGCCCGGCAGCGTTTTAAGACGGTCAGGCCGACTGGTGACGCCACTGGTGGCCGGCACGTGCTTTCCGGGCGGTCGGCGGCACTGGAGCGTCTCGCGTGACAGTGACGTGGCTACGTGACGCGGCGCGGCGTCACTATTCTGTGCCTCGTGACCGGGACGGGGCCCTGGCCCGGTGGCGGCGACGGCCTGAAGGGTGCCCGGCGCTGCCCGGTCGGACGCGAGCGAATTGGATTGTGTTTGGCGGAGCTGAGAGGAGACGACGTACGTCCGAGCGAAGGGAGTTCAGATTTGATTTTTGACTAGTCTTGCGGATGCAGTCCAAGGGACCACAACGATATAGGTAACATTTTGGAGGGGCATTTTCCTCCGCGCCGCGCCGTGTGATAACTGTACCCGTTTGCCCTTTGTCTAGCGTTTTAGTACCAGCCGATCGTGTGTAATGTGAATGCTCAACGGCGGCGGGCGGCCGGCGGACGGCCAGAGTTATCGGCCCGGAAGTGTCGCCGGTTGCCCGGGGCCGCGTCCGCTGTGCTCCGCTGGGCCCGGCGGCCCGCAGTGCCAGACCCTGTCCGGCGGCCGGGCGCCGGGGGCGCGTGACAGCGGCGGCCGGCCGGGGAGGCGGTGGGCGGCGGACGGCCGCCCCTGCACGGCGCGAGAGCTCAGCGGCGCAGTCCGCGCTGTCGGGCCAGGAGACGGATGGCGAGGACCGGCCTGGCCTCACAGGTCGTCGCTCTGCCCCCCTGCCAGCGGTCGGCGGGGACCGCCGAGGGTTCAGGGCGTCGTTCAACCCCCCCCCCGTCGTTTGGGATGGACCGGTGGTGGAGGCACCCAGCCAGGTCCGGTGCCTGTCCGAACCGTCTGAAGACAGGTAATGGGCCAGACGTGTACTGCGTGATCTGCCCCGCTGAGTCCTCGAACAAGTCTTTTTAGTCTGTAAAGAGACGCCTTGCCGTTTTTGTCGTTTACCATCGGGACACCATACGCTCACCATGTCCACATTCACGTGCATATACACGCTCACCGAGGCAGGCAGAGCCAGTCGGTTCTCAGACATCTTATGACGTCCGTTTGACGTCACTGGCCGGGAGGGGGCGGCTGCGTCCGCCGGCGCCTGCGGCAGTTGGTCGTCTGCGCTCCGGCCGGTTCGATGCCTCGCCGCCAGAGATTCCTGGCCGAGCTTGATTTTGTGATCGACAGTGATTGCGACCTGTGTTTGAATACTGATTGCGATAGCTTTGTACTTAAGACATGTACGAATACAGGCTTGATTTTGACTCTGTCTCTGGAGAGGTCTTGTGAAAGTCAGCATACCGCATGTTGATCATTTCGACGGGCGAGAAAATAGCATTGTGACGCTGGGCGGGTGCTAGATGTTGGTATGTTCTAAATGTTCTGGGAATGACGAAAAAACCTGCTGCGGCTAGAGTTTCTTTTTTTTTACTTTGTTTCGTCTTGTGCTTCCCTGATGCGATTATTTCAGAGATGAATAGTTTGGCTTGCGGGATACCTTCACGATACCATATGGGATGTCATACACTTGGATCTGATTGGATCGTACACTCGGATCTGAGTTTTTCACAGTTGCCGTCGGTATGCGTTCGCGTCGGGCCCGCGTGTTATGCCTGCGACTTGAAAATGCAGCGTTTCTCAAACATGACGGTCTGACCGAATCTTATGCCGGATGTCGGCGTCCTCGTAATACTTGCGAGTGGAATAAACTGAGATTGAAAACACTGCCGACGCTAAAACTTTAACTTATATTTAAATGGCTCTCGATCATCGTATACAAAGCGCTTTAAAACAACAAAATACGAAGTGCGAGACGGGATAAAATTTCTCTACGAAACTGAAACGGCATAGAGCGCGCAGCAGCCGACGCGTGCGACGGTGGTTCAGTCTTCAGCAGGCCGCGGCGTCACCACGGCTCTCATCACAGTCCCTCTCACTCGGGGTACAGCGTCCGGCCCGGACTAGGCGCTCACACCGCAGCTCTCACATTAAAACTAGCCGTCCAAGCACAGGCCTCACCGGCGGCGGCCGTCGGCCGCGAAAATAAAACAAGCCGCTGACTACGTCACGGAAGGCGTCTACCGAGCGCAAAGAGGCGTCACCGCCGAGGACCGCTCCAGGCAGGGATAAATGATGCAGTTCGATCGTCACTACGGCCGCGCGGCCGGCGGCACGCTACACCGGACACGACTGTACAGGAAACGCCCCCGCATCATATGCCGTCCGCCACCACCGACTCGTACACCTTTTGAAACACGTCTGGCTCCGTCTCCGCGACCACGGCGTCGAACCGCTCCTCCTCGGACTCCTGCTCCCGCTCCTGCTCCTGCCCCGGCTCCGGCTCCGGCTCGTGGTCGTCGCCGTTTGAGACGTGCCGTTCCGGGTCGCGGCCGTTCGTCTCGGGAAGTGCGTCGTCCGGCCGCTTGGCGGCGCTAGCGTCGCCGTTGTGGCCCGCGTGGTCGGCGTGGCCGTTGCTCCAGTGCTTGGTGCGAGATTCAAGACCGAAGCCCTCGTCGTAGTTGCCCTTGGTCTTGAACATCTGCTTGAAGTGCGGTGTGCAAAATAGTTTACCTGCATTGAACGTGTAGGTGTCCATTCTGAAACGAAGCGTGAACGAGATCATTCATTTATCAGGTGGGGTCGGATCATTCGCTCCGAACGACGACGGACATGAAAACCCTTCGTCAAAAAATTAAATTTCTTATCTCCACTACTTCTTTGCGTCAGCGAAATGCGAACACCACGTCGTCAGGTCGTGACCTACAGGTAAGACCACACACGCGGGGGAGATCTTGACGACACCAATCAGCGGTAGCGGCCGAGGTCGCGCGTTACGCCTCCCGCGCACTGGCTACCTGAGCACACAGTTGCACTTGGAGCAGCGGAAGCAGTTCTTGTGCAGGATGCGCTTGTCGACCTCGAGTCGCTCCATGGCGTAGACGCGCTTGCTGCAGGCTCCGCACGTCTCGGCCGCCTGGCTGGGCTCCATCTGGGGACGGACGGCGCCCGTCAGCCGGGCCGGAGCCGTCAGCGGCGGCGGCGGGCCGGGACGCCGTCAGCTCGGCGCCGTGCCGCCCCCGCCGGCCGGAGGGAGGCTGAGCTCGGCTCGGCGGCGGAGGTAGAATCTTCCGATCACGAGTTCAAATCGCCGCCCATCGTTACTGGGAAAGACATTAAGACTGGGGAACATTCCGGGTTCGCTGTTTGGCAATTTTCGGAGGGGGAGGCTACAACTATACAACGCGGTAGTAGCCGCGTCAGTAAGTCCACTACAGGCGGATGAATTGCTCTCATAAACGACCGTTTCGAAATCCTTCAACGAGACCAGGAACGCCGCTTTCCTTCGAAGCCGCAGGACTACTGTAAAGTCACGGGCATATCATGTTCTCAAAAGTATAGAGTCATCAGAAGAACGACGCTAGCCACAGGCACACCACAGAAAAACGCTCGCACCTGGAAAACCCAAACTGTCACCGCAACGCTACCGACGGAACAGATAACAGTGGAGCAAAACAGTCCGCTAACGCCGAACAGCTAACAGTCGAGCAAAACAGCCTAAAGACGTCGACCACGGGCCCACTAACAGGCAGGCAGAGTAGTTCAAAAACGTCGGCGGCGGGGGGACTCATGCCATCGAGTCAGACTCCGGCCTGCAAACCGTGCACACGCAGCAGGAGAGTCGGACCTCCGATTCCGGAAACGAGTCATCAGCTACCTACGACTAACAACCTCGAAGGCAAACGTCAGTCCAGAGGTTAGTTCAGCATGCAGAGGTGATGCGTTCCAGAAGAATCCACTTACCAATCGCATGACTGTGTCTGGAAAATCTGTCATCGTTGTCAGAGAGGGTGCGTCGTGGAAGTCTGTGTATTAAAGCCACGTTCATACAACGCACGTGGTCCCATTTGTACACACCTGGTCCCGTGGTTACGTGAAGTGAAAAACAACATACGAACAGGAAGGAGTTAGCTGCTACAACGTCCAGCTGGCGAAAGGCACGAACGAAACAAAATCGTACAAAGCGAGCTCCACACAACGCCCAGCCACATTCTGACATCCTCTGGCTCACTCCACTCGTCCAGACCACACCACACGCTCCCTACACTGCCACCCCGGGGGCCACTCTCTCAGCACACAGCTACCGCCGACTGCGGACAGGCCGGATCAGCCGCCCGACCTCAGCCGGCGGTGGCGGCCGACGGCACAGGTCACTGCGGGTTAACACATCGGGTCAGCCGACCGACCCCAACCAGCGGCGGCGGCGGCCGACGGCCGCCGGCATACCATACCGCCGGCTCAGATACGCTGCACCCTGCCGGCCCCTGACTACGGAACCTGCCACGCCTCTCAGCACAGACGCCGGACCCTGAACGGCAGCCTGCCGACACCCATGGGAAAAAGGGGCAGACACACGTCGGCTGCATCGAAACAAGCCGTATGTCTGGATGTTGCAAAGACCGTGTGATCTGAGCGCTCCGACAACACAAGTGTCTCCACGAACAACTTTCACTTCTCTGTTGAAACCGCAATGACGGCTTTAGGGTATTACAAAATCGAGCCATGTTGCGATTAGGTTAACTTTCTGAAGTGCATTACCAAGAGTAAGCTAACAGACTAGCACTAGAGTGCACTGTTCTATGGCTGCTGAAGCAACACGTAAATCGGCCACACAACTTCTGAGATTGAGAGTAACAAACGTCTGACTAGACAATGTTCCACACCATGCAGTCAGGTTCGTGGTGGTTAGTAACAAATGAAAAGCTGCAGTCAAAGGAGAACAGTGAACCTCTATCCGCAACACCTAAACGCTATTTGTAAAATGCCATTTGCGAAACGAGTTATTGGTGCACATGTCTGGTCCAGAGGTCCCCGAAGCGCTCTGGTTCTACGTCACACCACTCAAGGAAAATTCCACCTCAAAAAGTTAGCGAAACAATAGTTTAACTGGCAACACAGCTCACTGCTCTTCAGAAGGCGATGTAAGCCAGGCAATACAGAGAGAGGCCCAACAAACAGGCTATTCCCGGGGCCTGAAATCACGAGAGAGCTACGCTAGCGGAGCGCAGCTCACGGCACACCACACCCTGCACTTCACCCAGTCAGACGCTGATCACGGTCGAACATTCGTACCCATTTCAGCCAGAGACAGCGATCCAATATCTTAATTCGTCACAAACCATTCGAAAACCCCTAACTCGGCCAGACCGACGCCAGTTAGACCGCCGCTCCTGGTTTGCAACACACGGGCCAGAGGCGGTGAGTAGTGTCCCGTCGACTGGCAAGGCTATGAGCCTACGGCGCCAAAGATGTGCGAAAAAAAAAACAACTCGTTAGGGAGAACGAACCGGCGGATCCGATTATCCGGCAGACGGAGAGAAACACGTCGTCAGAGCGCGGCTAAAGACCGAGAGAGTGTAACGGGAATTAATCGCCTCTTATCTATCGTGTTGAAACAAGTGAACGTGACTCACGATGAATCGGCTGGCTCTGTGCTGCGGCTTCTCGACCGGCTTGGGCTGCTCCTTCATCGACTCGAACTTGGCGCGCAGGTTGCGGGTGATCTCCAGGCTGGGCTTGCAGTCGTCCTCCACGATGAACTTGTCGTCACGCTCCGGTCTCGGCTCCCAGCTCTCGAACCTGTCCCTCAGACTCCGCGCCTGGTCGGTGCGCTGCGGCACAGCATGCAAACAAACACTGGTCAGCTCCCCAGACGGGGTGGTGCGGACCGCAGCACATCAGCGACAGTGACGCAGCGTTTCGCAAGGTCACATTACAACATCGACGCTGCATTTCCATTTAGCCGACTGTGGACGTTTCTTTGCCTGTCCGACGGCCATTCGTCGGGCAGCATTCAGTTGCGGACAGAGGCAACAGCGCGGATGGTCACCTTGTTGAGGAACTCATCGGGGACTTTGTGGCTGGCGCGGACGATGTCCGGGTCCTCCTGCTCCTCGGCGCTGTCCTCTGCGCCGTCCTCCGAGTCGGAGGCGGCCGGCTCCTCCGGAGGAGGGGTGAACGACTTGAGCGGTCGCGGACCTGCGCGCACCAGTACGCGTTATCGTTCCAGTCTGGAGCCCGGACAGGCGCAGACGTCCCAGACACGCCGGCCGCTCGGCCGTCTTCAGTAAAACGCGGCCAAAGTCATTAAAAGGTTGACTGGAGGGGAGCGTCAGCGTCGCTCGTGCAAACGTCAGACATAATGTCAATCATCAATCGAGCTGAGATAAAAAAAAGTCACAAGTGCATGCAGGGGAAAAGTTAAACATTTCACCATGCACACGGCGTATTTGTCAGGACGCGATTCATGCAATTCTATAAAACGCATCTATTCTCCGATCATCGCGCGGTTATATGAAAGAACCACATGTGGAAGGCATCCCACTGAATAAATGTATCGTAAACAGGTAATATCCCTACCATCGGGTAAGTCCTCTTTTTGGGCGTCCTCCTCCATTTGCCGGAACTTGGAGAGAATCTGGCGAGCGTTTCCGTGGGCCTTCTCACGGTGCGTGTTCAGCTCTGTGACGTCACATGACGACCAACCAATCAGAAGTGAACGAAATAAGAACAGACAAAGCAGAGCACGGCGTCACCCACGCATCGTGCCTTGGAATGCAGCACATCTAAAGAACATCCCAGACATTCCATTGCAAACCATTTGATACAACATATGTCAACTAAATTCGCCCGCTGTGTAACAGAAACTACATTGTAAACAACGAAGAAAAGGCACGTGCGATGCAAGGCGCTACCACCTGAAACGTTTATGTGCATGCTGTTTTCAACTTCCTATGCTATTTAATCTAGTGCAAGCAGCTAGAACACATCAAGCGACAACTGAGTAAAATTCGGCAAACTAGACGAATCGTATGTAAAACGGTCTACCCAGCTCTGGGGGCTTCTTGTTTTGCTTGACTGGTTTCGGGGCGACTTTGCTCTTTTTTCCCTGCAGACCCATGAAGGCCTGCACTCGCTCCTGAACAGATCTTACTTCGTTTTCCTTCGCTGCATTAAAAAGAAGGCCGTGCTGGTCTCACCAAGCATAACTTTCCAAGGTTTACGTGAACATCACTGAGGTTGAGGATAAAACGGTGAAAACCAGCAAACTGATGTATATTTTTCTTCACACTCTAATCACCGTATGCTCACTGTGATATCACGAATTTCTGGACTCCTGTCTGGTATACACCACACTGCATCTTGTTCTGGGGACTCTGAATATCAGCCACCACTCGGCTCAAGGCCAGTCCTGCTCAGTGCTGGCGGGAGACGGGTGGCGGTTACCTTCGTCCTGTTTGCCGGTGCTCTGCTCCATCTGTTTGAACTTGCTGAGCATGCGTTTGGTGGTGTCGCTGTGCAGCAGTTCTGGGTCGGCCGGGGCCGGCTCCTGTGTCACCTCGTCAGGCTCGTTCAGGGAAGCGTCCTCCTGCCGCCGCCGCCGGGCACGATCAGGGCTCAGTCACCGCACACCAGTCAACACCAGTCAACGGACACTGCTCGTACGGGGCCAGTGTCACGGACTGAAGGATATCCTTCTACGCAGGATAAATCTGGTGACAGTGGCACCATAGCATAACTTGCCGACTCCATAATATGGCTTCTTGGATATTTGTTTGAATTTCACCTTGCCGCCACCTCAGTTAAAGCAATGCAACGGAGCTATTAAGCAAAAATGCGAAGATGGTCTGAAGAAGTCGAAAGTATCGTCATACATACCACCATCCAAAGACTAGTGAATGTGCATGCTATGGAACTACCGTGCAAGCTACCGTAAAACGTCCGCTGAGAACGCGGTGAGCTAAATGTGACAGAACTGATTTTGTGGCCACGTGGTGAGGACAAACGAATTTTGTGCCACGGTACACAGGTGAAAGCTGGCGATGTCAGGCCAGTACACACGGAGATAAAGCAGAACCACAACAGCGACAGCTGAAAATTCAGTAAGTGCACAGGTGAAAAGCAGGGAAAACCAGTCAGTAAAAGCAAACACATGTCAGGGACAGCCAAGCCCTGCGAAATGGTGCTGAAACTGAGACCCTGGGACGTCACAGCGGCCCACAGCAGCACCGCAGCGTCACAGCAGCGTCACAGCAGCGTCACAGCAGCGTCCTGACAGCCGGCTGCTGAGCGGGGAGAGCACAGACGGAGCTGCGGCAGGCCGGTCCCGGCCAGGGAGAGGGCCAACCCGCACCAGCACCTTGTCCACCGCTGCCCCACGCGGCAGCGGCGGCGGCGGCCGCAGCGGCGGCCGGCCCCGCCTCGGCTCGGCCTGCCTCAGGCCCTCGAAGAACTGGAACCGGCTCGAGATGGCCGACTGGCGCGTGAGCAGCTCACTGCGCCGGAACGAGGAGCGGCCGGCGGCCGGGCCCCGCTGGAAGCCCTGCGCCCTCTGCAAGCCCACCTGTCCCGGGTGAACGGCCGACAGACTCGCAGTTCGCCACGAGGGGGCGCGGCACCGGCGGGCCGGCCGCCGAGCCGATCCCGCAAAGCGGACATGCAAACAGTACGTCGTAAGGCAGACATCGAGGGAGGTGTTCCTTCACCAGCCGAGGCGGGATTCTCTGTAGCTGGCGCAGCGCGGTGAATGCAGTAGCACGATCCACATCAGAACATTCAGCCGCTACTTCTCACTCAATTGGTCATTTCAGAGAACAAAGCACAGCCAGCCTGTTGCCGTACATGCTTGACATGAACGAGATCCTCCACCACAACAAATGTTCGGAAAAGGGAACAAAGAAGAATATTTAGTACTACATTACAGCATATCGTCTGAAAACGTTTCCCTGAAAACGTTAGTAGTTGTTCAGTTGGCATCACGCAATGCAGTGTTCCCAGCAGACTGCCCTACCACCTTTTGCAGACTCCTGACGCAGCGCCCAGCGTCAAAACAGCATCAACAAAACCCGATCGATTTTCACTGACGTCAAGTCCGCCGCCGCGGGCGGAGGACTAAATCCGCCAGTAACATATTGCCAGAACCGTCGTCCTGCCGAAGACGACAGTGACGACCACCGAGGCCGGGCAGGACGGCAGAACTGAAGACAGGCGGCTTACCCGTGCGACGTCGGGGTCTCCATTGAACGACAGCGAGTTGTCGACAGCAGAATCAGCAGACGAAGAGCCGGCGATGTGACTGGCACCTGTGAACAATGGATAATCTGGTCAGGGTAGATCAGACCGAGCAGTGACAACGGGGTAGACATTATCTCGTCAGGCCAGTGCAGGAATTCAAATCGTGACCCAAAGGGACGCTACAGCAGCACTTAACACGAAACAAAAGTATCAGGGGTTTGTGGGGATACCTTATCCATCAGATAAGGTACTCTTTAGATCTACTGGTAGCAGGATAATTAGACGGCAAAGGCTGTCAAGAACACGACAATCGTACCATCTAGTGCCATAATCCCGATTGATTATGCCACCCCTACACTGCTAGCATGCTGTGACAGAAATCGTATGAATGGGACCAACTAAGTAACAAATAACTTCCTGGCAGCAAAAAGGGATATAACATCACAGTCGCAATTCAACACGTGATAAGAAACACGACCCAGCACACGTCATGGAATATTCCCTACAGAGCTTTCTCTACGTGGCGCTACCCTGCGACAAATCCACAATGCAGCGCAAAGTTCTGCATCCAGGAGGACCGGTCCGAACGCCCCCTCCCCCCTATCCACATACCGTTCTCCTTGAGGCCGTCCTGGCGCTCCTCTCCGTCCTCCTCCATGGGGCAGGGCTGGCCGCGCTCGAAGCGGGACGCCAGGTCGGCGGCGCGCCGGCCGCTGGCGGCGTCCGAATCGCGGGCCGGCGCCGCCGACCGCGGCGACCCGGCCTCCTGCACGGCCCGCTCATAGGAGGCCCGCAGGTTCCCCTGGTGAACGCGGACCCGGCGGCGGTCATTGTAGGCACACCGTGGGGTCAGGGGGACAGATATTCACCAGGACCGTAGGTTCCCCTGGTGAACGCGGACCCGGCGGCGGTCATTGTAGGCAGACCGTTGGGTCAGGGGGACAGATATTCACCATGACCGTAGGTTCCCCTGGTGACACGGACACAGCGGCGGTCATTGTAGTCACACCGTGGGGTCAGGGGGACAGATATTCACCATGACCGTAGGTTCCCCTGGTGACACGCACACAGCGGCGGTCAGTATAGGCAGACCGTGGGGTCAGGGGGACAGATATTCACCAGCACTGCAGGTTACCCTGATGAACACGGACACAGCGGCGGCCAACGGCGGGGGGGGGGGGGTGAGGGACAGAGCTTCAAAAGGGCCCCAGGTTACGCTTCGTATGTGAAGATATACGCAGTGCATTATTCCGCCAACACTGTTACACGGTGACATTCCAAGCCAAAGTAAGTAATAAACACATGCATGATAATGATCCATTCGACGACAGATGAAGATGCGTGGTGAATCTGAATGGCTCGAACCTTCCTAATCCAAAAATCAAGAGTACTCACAGTCCGTGACGGGACAGGATCCCACCACCATTACGGTCACCCGCCACCAGTGACGGTGTCCAGAGGGACGTGAGCTGGCGTCTACTGAAGCCACTGCCCATCTGCTGCTGATGCGTGACGACGTGGACACGGAAAGGCCCGAACACCCAATACCTGTATAGCCCGGTCTAGCGCACACCAACCGGTTTCCCACTATTTTGCACCACTGAACAGAACTGGACCAGCAGTGTAGACAACCAGCCACGAACAGGCAGTAGCACTATTGGACAGTTCAATAAAGCCTGCTCAAAAACATCTAGTTTGCCGTATACCAGTGGGCGACTTGTTCAACAACACTTAAGCCCGCAGCTGCGCCGACGGACCCAGCGCGCCTGCTGGTGCCAAATACCAGCCGACCAGCAACAGACAGACAGACAACATCAAGCAGCCAACGAACCTCCACCACCGACACCGAGGCGACCATGCGGCACCCGACAATACTGTACTACCTGGACGACGAGGCTCGGGTCTTCAACGCTCCTCCTGCTCTCGGCGAGGGCCTCCTGCTCCCGCAGCGCCTCCTCGTAAGCCAGCTTATGTTCGCGGGCCTACGGAGAGTGCGCGCACTCAGACTGGGTCAGCCGCCAGGAACCCGTCGGCTCCGGACTCTCATGCGACCAGGCGCCGGAAACTACAGCCGCGAGAGCGCTTCGTGGCTTCCGACGCACGACGTTTATAATTAGAGCATGCAGAGATGTCACGAGATCTCCGTTTAAGCACCGTCCCTTCCGAAGTCGTTTAACTACCACGAGCGTTGCCAGGCGATACACTCGTCCCTCGCCGCGGTCAGAGACGGACTACCGTCCCTGGGTTCCTCTCCAGCCGGGCCGTCCCGTCTCCGGTACTCACACCACAGATCATGCCGCGCATCTTGGCCAGCTCGTCCTTGGCCTCGTCCTGGGCCGGCTCGCGGCGGCCTCCACCGCCCTCGAACCGACTCTTGACGTCGCCCAGGCCCGAAAAGCTCATCGGCCGCTCCTTCTTGGTCTTCCTGGTGGAGCGGACCACATGCGGGTCCCGGGCCGGCCGCTGCTCGTCGCCGGAAGCCTCCGAGCCAGACTCGTCGCCCGAGGCAGAGTCGGCGCCGTCCCGTGCCTGGCCGCGCTCCTGGAACCTGGCGGCGAGATGCGTCACTACAGCTGCCCAGACGCCCGCCAGGTGAAAAACTGCCGCCATTGTCGGCAGACAATTTTGACGGGCTCTCACGGTAGAGGTGAAGATCAACTGTTCTTGCTCAACGACAAGAATTTCTAATCGAACGGTTTATGAAACGAGACAGTTAGGTATTGCTACTGGCAATAAAAACAACTGAAGGTGAAAGTGAAAGGATTTACACAACACAGTAAATCTTACAATAGAAGAAAGGAAAAGGCACGGACGAAACACACCTTGCGCGAACACATCCAAGTTTCACAAAGAGAAATTCAACTTTCTTATCGTGACCCGATACACAAAAACAAACTCATTAAACGTCAAATGCCGTGCACGCACTTCTTCATTTTGTTGAGGATGCTTTGCGAGCGTTTGACCTCGACCGAGGTGAGGCCCTTGTCCTGGTCGTCGTCGTTGTTTCGTTCGAACACCGAGAACCGATCTTTGACGTTCAGGTTCTGCAGGTCCTCCAGGCCGTAATCAGCTTTGTTCGATGCTGCAGTGGAAGGTAATACAACGTAAACACGACGAAGATGGGGCTATTGTTATTCACCGTCGCGTTCTGCCGATGTTGCCATGAACCGTAGCCCTCTGCACGCCAATCACCACGCTGCAAATGATACGCTTTAAGGCGATGGTAAGCATGGTGTGCAGAGCCCTCCGGTCCACAATTCCAACACAAAGACCAATTCCGACAGACCAAAACAACGTCTGGGTGGCAATCCGTCGAACACGTATTTCGAACATGCATCTACATGACGCAACAAAGAATATTAAATCAAGTTCTGAAATTGTCCAGCAGGGTCGTACAGGTCCAAACGGACGTTCCGGGCACTGGAAGGATACGAGTCAGCAATTTCACGCAGAACTTTCTGTCCTACCCATCAGCGTCGACCAGCACGCGACTGCGTCGCTTGCGGGCTGCGACGCAGGCAAATCAGCCATCCGGGCACGCCGCTGCCACCCTCCGGAGCCTCAAAGCACCCGGTAACGTGACCCATCCTCCTGTATCTGCCCTCCCTCCGACCTGTCACACGAGGAAACTCTGTGAGCCGCCGCCGCCCTTCGCGGCCCGGCCCCGGGTCAGAGTGGTGCGTGCGTCGGCGGCGGAGAGCGGACCGCCGCCGGCCGGGCCCGCCGGCTTCGGAGGCACGCCACGGCGTCGAGCCGTGCCGGCCGGCGCCATCGGCGGCCCGCTTACGAATTCATCGCCGTCTCCTCCGCCGCGGTGGGCCGAGCGGGCCGTGCCGAGCACCGGCCTCTTCCGCACACACGAGCGCCGCGCCGCCAACAGACAGTCCATTAGCCGGCGCCGGCAGCCGCTGAGCCACGTCTCCCGCCGGCGCGGCCGGAAGCCGGGCGGAGTCGGCCGCGGCGGCGGGCCCGCCCGGCCGTGACCGGCCGTGACCGAATCAGAGCGGTCCGAGCCGGCGGTCACGGTGGACGCCTCTGCCGGCGGCTCCCTCACGGCCGGCCGGTGACCGGCGCGCACGAGCGGCCACCGCAACGTCGGCAGCGCCGGCAGCGCCGCGGGGGCCCGCACGAGCGGCCGACCGCCAGCCCCAGCGGGAGACGGAGAGCTGGCGAGGCCGGCTGTGGACTGATGGCGTGACGGCAGAGACGCCAGCTGCCGCCGAGACATTGCCGAGTATTTTCCTCCACAACCTTACAAATAACTGTCTCAGCTATACCAAAGGTATCTGCAACGATTGCCTCGGACTTATGCCACCACGATTCCAGGGAAGACGTTGTTAAAGGATAGTTCGGGTTTACGGAAACCGTTTCATGTTCAATCACATGCCGGTGTGACCTGGTCCCCGTTCTGCCCTGAACGTGCGGAACTCCATGAGCAGTCCACGTCGGCCATGAATAACCCAGGGCGAATCACCTCCTCACGAGCCACCAGCAGCATCATTACCGGCCAGAGTGCCGCCTGAACAGAGTCGCGTGGCGGGACGACGCCCGGGCCACACACGACACGCCGGACTGCCGTTACGCTAACGCGCCGTGACACGAGCCGGAGCGGCGGCGAGCCGGCCAGCGGTCGGTAGATGCGCCGCAGATCACGGCGCAGATGCGGCGGCCGTAACGGTGAGCCCGGCCACTCCATCACGGCGGCCGGCTGGGCCGGCGCCACTTCCGGCAGGGTCAGGCGGCACACGGCCGCCGGTCTGAGGGGACAGGGTGTACGGTCTGATGGACACTGTGGCCGGTCTGAGGGTGAGATGGTGACCGGTCTGATGGGCACTGCGGCCGGTCTGAGGGTGAGATGGTGACCGGTCTGATGGGCACTGCGGCCGGTCTGAGGGTGAGATGGTGACCGGTGTGATGGACTCTGTGGCCGGTCTGAGGGTGAGATGGTGACCGGTGTGATGGACTCTGTGGCCGGTCTGAGGGTGAGATGGTGACCGGTGTGATGGACTCTGTGGCCGGTCTGAGGGTGAGATGGTGACCGGTGTGATGGACTCTGTGGCCGGTCTGAGGGGGAGGGGTGACGGTGTGATGGACTCTGTGGCCGGTCTGAGGGTGAGATGGTGACCGGTGTGATGGACTCTGTGGCCGGTCTGTGGGTGAGATGGTGACCGGTCTGATGGACTCTGTGGCCGGTCTGAGGGTGAGAAGTTGACCGATCTGATGAACACTGCGGCCGGTATAGAACTCAACGGCCGATCTGCTGGGACGCCGTAACTGGTCTGAGGGGCGAACTGACCGGTTTGGGGAGATGTTAAGATAAAAACAGACACAATGAACGGTTCTACCGGACAGGTTAGCCGGTCCCAGCGGATACAATTGTCATACCTGTAACACATCAATATCAGAATCCACTGGAGTCAGTCAACACCGACCGGCATAAAAACCGGACCGACGACACGCTAGTCTCAATGACGGGACCCCATGCCCCCAACGTGGCATAAACGAGACGTGGCCGAGGGTAACAAACAGCAGTCACTGCCCCAGCACGGGGCCAGGGCCAAAGGCAATACCGGTTACCCATGCTGCGAGCCAGTGGAGCGGAACCGTTCGATCAGCATCTCGGCCACGGTGTTCGGGATATCGTCAGATTTAATTCCGGCGATTCGGTCGGCCGGCGTCCGCCGCGTCCAGCTGGCAAACGCTGTTCTTGACGTCAATGGTAAGATGGAACCCAAAGCCGAGACCGGAAGTTCAGTTTAACGAGATCAACCTGACCTCCAATGTTAAAGATTACTTTCTGGTAAACCGGCTTTCTAATACCGCTTTTGTCATTTTCATAGACACCTTATAAGTATTTAAGTCCATAGATGGTCTCAGGAAGTGATCGCACGAAGCAGCAGCTGCTGCGATAAACACCATTCGACATGATCGCCCGAATGTAGCCACAACAGCATGCCGACGACCACCTCCGCACGTGCTCTTGACCAAAACCGACCACGACCGGCGCCGTTTTTGCCCAAATTGGCGCGGCGCGACGCTCAATTGCCGCCGACGTTGGCGGCGGGGCGGCGCGCCGTCTGGCCGCGGCCGGCCGGCGACGTGCGTGTTACTTCCCGGCCGGCCAGACTGCGACCGGCGGCCGCGCCATCTGTGCGGGCGGCGGCCGCCGCCAAAACGCCGCCGCCACGGCCACCGTCGCCGCGGCCGCGCGCGCCCGAAAGTGGCGCGACCGCGGCAGATGTGGCGAGCCGGTGCTTGCGCCGGTCCAGCCAGCACCTGACGGCGGCGGTGGCAGCGCGCGCCGTCCGAGTTTACCGACGCCACCCATGAATGGGGTTGAAACACAGCTGGACCAGAGAAACGGTAAATGCTCCGCCCGAAGCGCATCTGTCGAAACCACGCCAAAACGCGCGGCCTTGCCTGGCTGTGAATAGTCGGGAAATTACCCGTGGAATCAAGGGAAAATGTACGCGGGATCGATGCTTTTTATCACATTGACAGGTTCCCACATGATTTCGAAGAGGATAACATCTTTACAAAATTAACTCTAACCCACAAACAAATTACTTTGGCACTGCCCATAAGGCACAGTCAACACCAGCATAGCTCCCGAGACTACGACGAAGACAGCAACAAAACCCAATCAGATACTCTCACTGACTGGAGGCCAAGTCAATACAGGAGCGTCTCGAACGCGTTGCCGAGAGTAATGTAACCCATGACTTCCGCACGTTTAATAATTGTCTTTAAGAGAATAACGGACCAAGAATGTATCGTGCTTCCGATCACCACGCTAGTTTCACTGCATGCGGTTACGATTGGCGATAATGTGTATGAAACATTTTGACCAAAACACCGGACAAATTCTGTCTATTCAATATTCGCGGAAACAAAAACTGAGACGTGGGCAGTTACATTGCAGCGCATTTCTCTGAACTGACTGGGTGCATTTAAACGGGACGTCAGCGCGTTGGAAGCGCGTTGCAGAGAAAAAGAATCAATGCGTCTCAAAGATAACGATTATAGTTCCGAATTGCTCCAACGGCATCAAGTCCGTAACGCGACATGCAGGAGTAACCTTACCATCATCACCAACAAGATCAATGAAACAGGCACTTTAACACACAGACGCGAAATGCCCGGTCAAAAAGGACTTCTTTGGAGTCAGGATTACGGAAATCAGCGAAACGCAATCACCGGCACAGAATAAACAAACACGCTGGGAAAATGTAAGATAAATGTTCTCAACTCAGCTTAACAATGAAGACAACAATGGTCACAACTGTCACCAAAACCCCGCCGCAAATTCATCTCGAATACCCTCAGCGAGAGTAAAAAGGCCAACAATGATAAAACAGGACAGCCACATCGCCAGTGGCGAGCCGTCTACCTTTCTGGCCGCGTACGCGCATGCTGGTGGACCGGTGGACGCTCTTGAGCTCTCGCACGAGGCTCTCCCTCATCTGCGCCATCAGGTCATCGCCGCTGCAGCGCCGGAACATGGCTGAGACGCGCCGACAATGCCCCGGACACGCGGCCAGCGTCGGCCGCCGACTGCCGGCGCCGACGGCGGCAGGCGGCGGAGCGACGCTGGCGCCGCCTGGCGGCCGCGCCGGGAACCAGGCCGGAGCCCGCCGCCGTCGCCGGCCGGCCGAGGGTTCTCCGTGACCTGCCCGGCTGACATGGAAACGGCGCCCCTTCCGGTCGTTTGCGGTCACGGCACCGCCGCCGCCGCGATCAGGAGCGCGGCTGACCGGCGGAAGCGGCAGCGGTGACGACGTAATCGCGATTTGATTGTGTTTGTGCGTCGGCGCGTCGAACCGTGAGGGCATATCTGTGTCAATGGGAAGCCCGCACATGTGCTGTGCGTGATCTGGGTGGTTTCAGATGAGATACTGAACGGGAGCACTTTCCAACTAGAGAAAAAGTTAATTTAAACGCCAGGTTGCGTCTAAGCGCTCGCGAGGACAGATGTTTCGGAGCAGTACTGGAGCCATAATGAGAGAACTTCAGGCCAACCACGCTATTACTATCGACCTCGTGATCTGCCTTTGTCTTTGAGTCGTGACCGGCAATCAGGTTAATATCATAGAAAGTGGAGTTTGAGCGCTGGTCAAGACCGCCACACAATGGGGTGTCATTTGGA
Source organism: Capitulum mitella (assembly GCA_030062745.1). Classification (NCBI taxonomy): domain Eukaryota; kingdom Metazoa; phylum Arthropoda; class Thecostraca; order Pollicipedomorpha; family Pollicipedidae; genus Capitulum; species Capitulum mitella. The sequence continues at coordinate 45,094,393 of CP099839.1, read as the reverse complement.
CAGCCTCACTGGACGATTAGACGAGAACCGCGTAAACGTCCGACCCACAAACGGCGAGAAGTCTCCACAGCTGAGGAGCGATGACAAGTCGCGTCTCTCCTCACGAAGCCGCTGCGCTGATGACAAGTTTCCCAGACTATGAGGATATGGGTGACGGCTGCCCCCGGCTCTGCCCTACTTCCCCCTTCTCTGGTCTGATCACTGCACGGGTGACCAAACCTCTGAGAGCTGACGCGCACAGATACACCAAATAGATTTCGTAGCGGGAACCTGTCCATGTAGGTTCGCTGCACTGTGCCACATATACCGTTATGTCTAGTATTCAATAAGTGTGTTAATGCAGAAACATCAAGAGGAATGCGGACGTACGCGTTTGTCCCCTAAAATCTGTCAATACTCCAAAATATACTTCATTTCGCAGTGATCTTGAGCATAAAGAACGAGGAATACCATTACCATTACCAGCAGGCATCAGGGCGTGGGGATTTTGCTGAAATCATGGAAGCGGGGCCAGCTCCGCTCGCTCACCGTCTCGGAGGACAAATAACCCAGCAGTGCACATCATGTTGGCAGCAGCAGATGTGAGCGCAACAGCGAAGCCACATCACAAAACGCCGTCTTCCGGCGTAACGCGAGGTGGACTGTCTCAGAGGACCAGAGCCTCAGAAAATCGGAACATGTGCGGAGCTCGGGCAGCCAAGGCTCCAGGCAGCACTGACAGCACAGCAGCGGCCGCCGAGGGGCCCGGAGCCGAGCCGAAGCGGGGACCGCCGCCGGCCACCGCCGTCCACCGCTGGCTGCAGCCGGGCACCGCCAGAGAACGTACCGAGCAGGTGCGAGAAGACGATCACCACGCCGTTGGGCAGGCGCAGCTCCTCGGTCTCGCGGCACAGGTTGGGAAGGCTGGCGGCGCGCATGGCGGTCCGGAGATGCGGCGGCGGCACTGGGAGCAGGCGGCGCGACACCGATACCGCGCAGCGGCCGACTGTGCCGCCGCCGCCGCCCGCCGCCGTCAGTCCGGGAAGTGGAGCAAGACCTCCGACGCCGGCGGCCACATGGTGCTCCGACAGACGGCTAATTGATACGACGAAATAAAATATTTGGCACCTGTCGGGGCAGGCGAAAACGGCGCCGGACAATACCGGGATCAGCTGGCGGACAATTGGCGGCGAGCCGCGCGCGGCGCCGCGCCCCAGCGAAAGCCGCCGGCCCGGCCGGCCGCGGACCGCGCGCGGGAAACCCGAGCGTCGGCCTCGGGCTCCGTCGATTATCCGAGCTCCCTCCGACGGGGCGCCGCCAGCTGGCGGCCGGTCGGCGACGACGACCGGCCGGCGCCGGCCGTCCTGCGCCCGACTGTCCGCCGGAGGAAGCCGATCGGAGCACACAGCGCAGCGGTGATTGGGTTTTCTCTTTCCGTCCGCTTCGGTTCTCGGGCACGTGGCTGACGGTTTTCCAATATATTCGTTCTAAAGACCTTGATTTACTAAAAATGATGAGTGAAAAGGAATTTCGTCTATACAATACAAATAGCAGAGATAACGGATGACATCTAGATGGACACTGACGCTTTTAGCAGATGTTTCTTTTTGATGGCCAAGATTTAAGCACTTTCTCCCTCATCTGTTCAGTCGAACAAAAGGAGGGGCACGGATGTTGCCAGCTTAAAACTCCGTAAAAAGCGTCGGTTTAGGATTCAAACAAGTAACGAAACAGGGCTCACTTTCCAAGTCAACAACTGATTTTATAAGTTCAGTTTGGTCGATTAAGCTTGTAGCAGGCGACAGAGCCCTGAACAAAAGAGACACTTTATGCAAAACCAATAGCAGGCTCTCAATGCCGCCAAGTTGCATTTACCGGGAAAAACAAATTCCCATGTGTTCAATAACCAAATCGTTCGAAACGCACCGAAAACCTACTGTAAGGCAAACCATGGATCCTGTGCCGATAGGAAAGGGTAAACACTTGTCATACCTGTCTCGTTCCATGTAAGGATGTCCTCGACACTGACAGTGATTCTTGCTAAAGAAACTCGGACAACTTTAAACGGCATCACCGAAACACTTCTACCTACATGGACTCTCCCTGCTTTTCATTCAGCTGCCACATACTACTTCGCCTGGCTTCAGTCCGCCGCACACCCTAATCAGCTGATCTGCCTGACGGCGGGACAATAGCCCAAGGCTCCCCATGTCACGTGGGTTGCCAGCAGAGGCAGGCGAAGATGGTCCACAGTGACGAGTCGTCGGCCCTCAAAGCCGCCTCAGCCGCCACCGTGACATGTGCGTCCAAAAGCCAGTAAATCGTCCCTTCCAGACAGCCGGCATGTGACTCAGTAGGGCAAGGATCTACACGCGTTCCGGAGCATAATTATCCACGGGAAACGAGGCCACGGCGGCAGATAGGTCGCCTCTCACCGCGGCCGACGCCGGCGCGACAGTGGCGCCACCTGCACTCACCGGCGCCGCGCTCGGGGCGCCACCTGGCGGCCACCTTGTTGGCGGGGAATTGCTGCGCCTGTTCGTACTGCTCGCGGCTGAAGGAGCCAGTGGAGGAGGCGCTGCAGGAGCGCTGCAGCGGCCGGCGGCCGGTCGGCGGCCGCGCTGCCGCCGGCCTGACGTCACAGCAGGGAGGTTCCGTCGGCAGCGAGCCGCCGCCGCCGGCCGGTGACGAGGCCGGCTCTGATTGGTCGTCCTGGACGCAGGATAGAGTGGGGTCGGAGCTGAAGGTGTCGGCGGACGGTTCGGTCGGTGTGCCGTCGGTGGGAACGGCAGCTGGGTACGAAAGCGCAGTGGCTGGGCTGTCGGCTGTGGGGTCCAGCACAGGACGACCGGCGGGCGCCGGCTGACCATCCTTCCAGGCGGGTATCTCCTGACGGGCCGGGGCCTCGACAGAGAGGCACAATCCACCGTCAGAGGCCTCCTCCGTCGCAGTAACGGGTGTCGGCGACTCATGACGTACATCCCGCGGTCCACTGCTCGACGCCACGCCTTCCTCGCCAGCCGACCTCGCCGTCTCACACTCAGCGGCCGCACCTGCTGCACCTCCGCCTCCCCTGCCTCGCACTGCACCTGCTGCACCGTCCTCCGCCTCCCCTGCCTCGCACTGCTCGTCTCGCCACTCGCCGTCCAGCAGAGCGGCTCCCGCCTCGGCCGGGTCCGGCTCGGCCTGCCTCTCGTCCCCGAGGCTGTGTCGGGCCCTCAGCCGCGCGCCGAGCAGCTCGAACAGCGGGCGGCGCGGGTCGCGGCCCCGCATGGCGGCCGGCGCGGGCTCTGCGGCTGACTGGCGGCCGCCCGACTCCCGGCCAGGTGTCGCCGCGCGGCCCGGTCGATACGCCGCCGGAGGGCGTGCATCTGTGCACGGCTGCACCGTCACTGCCTTCGCCTCGCGAAAGCACAGCCGGATGGAGGAGAGGGTGGGGAGGGGCGAGCGCAGGTGCGGTCCCTGCGATCCGACCGGAAGAGAAGCGCCCTGCTTCTGGTCTGCAGCTGGGTCGGAATGAATACGGGACGTGGGGAAGTTATCACCAGCAGACTCAGACGACAGCAAAGACGATAAAACTGAACAATTCAGGGCGGCGTCACCGTCTCGAACAAAGAAACACGTGGCTGGCAGAAGGTATCCAACGAGGAGTCGGTACCGAATTGACTGCCTGGTTCAAACTAGGCCAGCGACCCGCGACGAACGGTAAGCCTGGGCCGCCCCTCTGGCTACCACCAGCCCAGATCAAGGCATCAGCGCCGGGACCCGGCCTATCGCCATCACCATCATCCCTTCCGGCCGCGCGGCGCCTTCCACGGCGGCCGTGGGTAAACACGCGGAGGCGAGTCTGGCAGCCAATTACCGGGCCGCGTGCCGGCGGCCCCGCCCCCGGCCGGGTCGCGACCTGGCGGCGGCGCCGCGGCCGCCCGGGTCGCGCCCGCGGTGACACCGGACGGCCGGACGGCTATTCTGGGCTCGACAGGCCGGCTACCCAAATACGGCGCCGCCGCGGCGGAGGCCATCAGCCGGGTTCAGCGACGGGTCGCCGCGGTCGCCGGGAAACCGCCCGCGGCCGCGCCGGCGCGGCCCGCGGAGCGAGCCAGGCGCGTGATTTCACGCGGGCCCAATGGCGGGCACTAATGCTCCGACAAGGGGCCCGGACGAAACGCCGACCGAAGTCGGGCCGGAAGGCGGCGCGCCGTCGGTCGAGCCGACCCGCTCATCTTTCTTTCAGCGGCTGCGGCCGCTCGGGCGCCGAGGCAAAACAGGGCGGTTATAAACAAATTAGCATAGCTCGTTTATCGTCGTCGCCGGCCGGCTCTGACCGGTAGAGGCGCCGGCCCGCGAGCCTGGAGGCCGAGGGGCGAGGCGCTGCCCCGGCTGGGTGGCCGGGCATGCCAAGAGACCGGACGAGTCTGTGGTCGGCTCGACAGCGGCCAGCCCCCGCCGTCGGCAGCGCCCGGGAGGACCCGATCCAGCCCCGCGTCCCAGCGCCGACTGAACAGGCGCGGCACGTTGCGACACACAAGCTAGCGGCGAGCCGAGCCGAGGGCACGCCGCGCGAGAGCAGACGCCCAGGCGACGACCGGGCGTGACGGTCTGAGTCGGAGCGCCGCTCGCTGGCCGGCGGCGACACTCACCGGTGTCCGCGGAGTCGGCCGCCTCCCAGCGCAGACTGCGCGCCGGGAACCCGTGCAGCTCCCGATACCACGACCTGTCCATGCCCGAAAACGCCGTGGCGGACATGGCGGCGGCACCCGAGCCGAGCTCCCGCACCGAACACTGTCCAGCTCAGCTGACGGCCGCGCCGGCGACTCCGCAGAACGGCCGGCTGCCGGCGCCGGGCGTCACGGTCGGCAGCTCGGCCGGCGGCCGGCTGCGGGGGCTGATCGTCCGCCTCGTGACTCGGCACGGCGCGCGCTGCCGCCGCCGTCCGACTACGGCCGGCCGGCTCCAGCGGCGCCCGGCTCCAGAGGCGCCACCTCGCGGCGGCTGTCCAGGAAACAGCCGACAGCGGCGGCGGCGGCGGCGGCGGCGCCCTCACCTCGGCCGCGCTCCGGACTCTAACGAGCCGGCGGCCGGGCCAGTCCAGACGGACCGAGGGCCCTCCGGCCGGCGGCGGTCTGCAGGAGACATGATCGCCCTGCAAGCGCCGCCGCCGTCCGGTCGCCGGCCGGGCCGGGCCGGGCCGGGCCGGCCGCATTCCTGGCGGGCCGTTCCGGCCGCCCTTGTTTGTGTTTTCCGCCGGAGTCGCGCGGCGTCCTGGGGCGCCGCCGACCAACCGTGCTGAGACAGGTACCCGTACACGGACGGCCCCCAGCTGCGTCTCCGGGGCGGTCAGAGCTGTGCCGGTTCCTTGTCCGAAAACCGGTACATTGCAGTCCCCAGCTGAGTACCTCTGCCTGACGCGGGACCAGGTGTCAAAACTGGCGCGCCCTGCCACGTATCGGAGACGTTTGGACCTACACTGGTACCTAGCGGTGTAGCCAAGGCGCTGCGGTGAGGGTGACCGCACGATAACCTCGTAATGTCCTCACCTCAGCCACAGGGTGAGCGCGAGACAGACACCGAACCCAGCCGTTGGGGTCCGTTGGAGTGGCCGAAAAACTCAGCAGCAGACGGCAGTTCTCAACGGTGCGACAAGCCTGTCAGCCACCGCTGCAATGGCGGCCTTGATTTGGGAAACAGGCGCGGGGCTTGGGTCTCCCTACCAGAAGCTGTAGTTGCTTAAGGCTTATTGATTATTGACAGGATGCTTATTGACTACCACAGTAAGACGTAATAAGGCCTTCACTGAAGGGTCACGTAAAAAACGACCACAAATCTGGCACACCAAATCTGCCCAAGGACGACAACGGCCGTTACGTCACCTAATGAGCCATCCAAATCCCCGTTGTCGCCGCGTTTTCACGCCTTTACACAGGGTGTCGACACCGCCCCCGTGACTGAACTAATCGCAGGAACTGCACCGCCGTGGCTCGGCGCGTAATCAGCGCGGTGCCTCCGTGCGGCGGCCAGCCGGACCGACGTCACCGGACCCGCAGAGCGGCCTTCAGCCGACACGTGCGGTCGGCGGCGGCGGGCCGGCCGGCTGCGGCCGCCAGCTGACCCCGTGTAATGGGCTGGCCGTCTGGCCGTCTGGCCGGGTCGGGGTCGTACTCGGGCCGTTTTTGTGCCGCGCTAAATGCCCCGCGAGGGGAGCGGGGCCAGCAGTGCCGGGATCCTTTGTCGCGGCGCCCCGGTGGCGACCGGCGCGCGGCCCGGCATCCGTTTTTGTACGGTCCGGCCAGGAACTGCGCCTTAATAGTTTACGGCGGCTAATTAACGATCGGTACGCAAAGCGGTCAGATAATCATATCACGTTACCGTTTATCAAAATATGCATCGGAAAGTGAATGTAATAGGAATGCAGGCAGGGCATCGGGCACAGTGACCTGCAGCATATAAACGGCTCACAAAGAGAACATGGTAGTCGACGTCATAGATTAGATTGTTAAATACCATACGAGGTAGACTGTTTAGATTACGTAGTCAGAACGAGTATTCCCGTCACGAATGTAATAGCCGTCCACCGCACCGCATAGCTAACTATTGCAACTGTCCGTGGCATTCAGTATCTTACGACTCTATCTTCGTTTTGTCGGTAAATAGGCTACAAAAACGATACCGTATCCAAAGAGAAATCATTATTACACTGCCACGCACAATGGGATGCTCACGCATGCATACTAAAGTGAAAGCATACTGTTGCCGCTTTCTTCTTGACGGCAAAGCCGCAACGTTTTAGCCGAAGACTGTTTCTAAATCAGCGGAGCGTTTCAGATGCAGACAGTACGCAAGTATTTTCACAATATATCGCAATACTGAGCTTTAAATCTCCCAATATGCCTACCTAGTTCTAGGCCCCTCGGAAATTATTGGTAACGTCTGGTGGAGTCCAACGGTCGTTGATCAAAGGGTAAACACCAGCGCGGCCCAGCCGCTGTCGCAGCAGGCGGAGGGTTATGTTCGTCTAATGGAAGGGCCCAGCTAACGGCCGTCAGGGCCCATCTGCCGGCGTGCCCAGCCGTCTGCCGAAGGACGCCGGCGTCAGTCACCTGGCGGCCGCCGACCGCGTTATGGACGGCTACTGGCTCGGCTCGGCCAACGGTTGCCGGGCAGCCAGGTCGCCGGCCTCCCACGTGCTCCCTCCCTTCCTCCCCTCCCGCGTTTGAAGGACAGAATCGCAGTCATGCGGACGGCGCTCTGGCCGCTGGCAGCAGCCGGCGACGCCTGCGGGCGGGCCGACCGGGCGCGCCGGCTCTACGGGACCAGTATCGGCTGTACCGGAGCGACAGCCAAGGCTGGTGCGGTACTCTCCAGCGCCGACCAAGACCGGCTGTGGCGGCCGCCGCCGTGCCGACCGCGCACAGTCGGCGGCCGGCCGTCACCGACTAGGCCGCGGTCCGTGACCCCGCCGCCGCTTCCGGAGCAGCTGTCGAGCGGCGTCACTCGGCACCCCATCGGCTGTCGGACGGTTTTTGCAGCCGGCCGCGTGCAGGGCGCTAATGCGGCACACGCGGCGCGTCAGACGGACGGCCGACCGGGCGGCGCCGGCCGCGCGCTCGGCGATGACTGCGCGCGACGCCGCGCCGCCCTCGCCGCCGATGAATAATGCATCGCGGCGGCATAACTGGGCCGAGGCGGCCGTCCGACGGCGGGCGGCCGCTGCCATTGTCAGCGCGGAAGTGATGATTTTCCACCCAGGATGCGTGCGGTCGTAAGGATGACATTTGCATCAGGTGGAAAGCCGCTGGAGGCCGGCGAACTGGATCGGGTCGCACGGGCGCCGAGCGCGGGCTGTGCAGCGGGATTCTGCTCGAGGTCAGCCCGCCGGTGGTGAGCCGCTCGGCTGCCCCGCCGTCACAGCGCCGCCGACGGCCGCCGCCGGTCCGTCGGCTAGCGGCTCCGACGCAGGCCGGTGCCCACAACGGGACGGCGGGCGATATCATCGGCGCCGGCGCTGCTCGGGTGGCGGCGGCGGCCGTGGGGGGTTACTCGCACGGCGACCGGCGGCGGTCGCGGCGGCCGCCGTGTCTGCGCGACCACGACGCACGACTGCGCGATCCGATCGTTCCGAGCGGGCGGCGGCGGCGGTCGTGACGCGGCGCCAATCGGCCCGCAGACGGCGCACGGACTAGGTCTGCACGGACCGTGGACGGACGAGGTCTACACGGACGAGACACGGACGGGGTCTATACGGACGGAGCGCGGGCCAGGTCTACACGGACGGTCGAGGCCTACATGGACGAGGGACGGACGAAATCTGCAAGGATGGAGGACGGACGAAGTCTACAAAAACGGGAGTGGGACGAGGTCTACACGGATGGCGGACAGCCGTCGGACGGGATCAGTGAAGATACTGGAACGAGGTTTGTGCAGAACGCGTAGCCGTGCTCAATACGGTGCCAGTCCGGCACCGGTTGGTCCACTGAAGAATGGGTCCGGAACTGGCGAAGACGATTGTTTGGGAACAATGTGGTGAACTGATCAGCTCGACGGATGATAAATCGTGGGAGGCGACCCAATCTCCTCTCATCTTGATGGCGTCCCTCGCGTGTCGCACGACGGCCCAAAGGCGCCCGCCAGCCGTCCCTCCACGCGGAACGGTCGAGAGTTCAGAACAACATCTGCGCCACGCTCAACCATAAATACCCACCGAGAGCGCGCGACAACAGTTCCATCTCCCCCACACCCCTGCCAATCACCCGCATTCCAATCTGCGTCCAAATCCGGACCGGCGAGCCGGCGGAAGACGTCGTCTGACGCCGGCCGCCTTCTCGGACCGCGTCAGTCTTCCGAGGGCGCCGGACCTCGACCGCGGCGGGACGGTCGGCCGCGGTCGGCCGCCGCCCGGTCACGGACGCGCGCTCGCACGCCGTGACCGCCGGCCGACCGGAGCGCCGCAGGTGACCATATTCGGGCCCGCCCGTCCGCCGGCGCCGGCCGACTGTCGCAGAGAGGACGCGGCGGCCGGCGGCCGACCGGCGACCGGTTCTGTCGCTCGCGTACATTCCGCCAGCTCGTGCCAAGCGGAGACAGTTCAAAAATGAGGAAGATCTGCCCGTGGCAGCATCGGTCAGCTGGGCGAACCGTTCGGCAGTCAAGCGAGCCCATTCGAAAGCTAAAGGACGTTGTGGGATGGAAAGTGGAGTAAGGACACGGTTGAAAGTCAATGACTGTCAGAGTCGGGTTCTAGTCTGGCCAACACGATGCCTTGATGCCGAAGACGTTTGAAAGGCATCGAAGCGGGTGAGACGTCAACATCGGGTGAAGGCACCCATTGGACGTTAGATGACGTTGGAGAAGAGCCGCCTGAGCCTTGAGGACCGGCAGGTGCTCTCAATCACACGGTCTATCAGACCGCCAACTGCCTTATCAGATCGGCACGCCGCCCGTCACGACGCTTTTTCGTAAAAGGGAAATTTAAACGATGGAAACGAACAAAGACGAAGGTTGACCGTTGGAAGGATCCGAAACGAAAAGTCATTGCCGTCGGCTTTTATCACAGCCGGCAACTGTACGGACACGACTCCTCGGTGAGATCTTCCTCACAGATGCATCCGACGGTCGGACCGGGCAGCGTTAATCCCATTGAAATTCCGATACATTAGCCAACATCCAAGGGACCCCAAAGCCGCTCGACTGCCGATCCAGCCGACATCGAACCGCGAGATCTGAGCGCAACGCTCCCGGACAGCCGGTGAAACGGCGTTTGGCGAGACGACCTGCGGTGAACAGTCCGGCCCCGCGTCGTGCCCGTCCCACGGTTCGGACGCCGAAGTTCGGTACTCACCGCGCACGACGTCGGCCGGCGGCGAGCCCGACTTGCCGTCCGTGTGCGGCGCCGCATGCGCTGGCGGCCGCGCCGCTGCAACAGACGGGAGCCTGGTGATCACCATGACGACGACGCGCCCACTGGCCGGCCGGCGGCCGCGGCGCGCCGTCGGCCGCCGCTGCCGGCCGCCAGCCGCCCCCTGATTGGTCGCCGGCGCGCGGCCGCTCCACTTCGGGCGGCGGCGCGCGCCTTTCCACGTGCGATCGGAAGCTGCGGCGTCCGGTCGACCCGGCGTGCAGCCGCTCCGGAACCGGCGACCGGTCCGGGCCGGGCCCGCCGGAGCGCCCCTGGGTCAGGCGCCGGCCGGCGGGTCAGTCGGTGGGTCGTGCGGCCGCCGCTGCTGCCGGTGAAAGTGTCGCCGCCATCCGAGGGCGTGGGAGCGCGGTCGGCGGCGGCCGCCGACAGAAGGTGCCGCTCGTGACGACACTGACCCAGAGAGCTGCCGCAGCTGTGTGCAGTACGGGCGCGGCGGCTGCGGTATGGCCGGGCCCATACGGTCCGTCGTTGACAGTGTAACTGTGAGTGTCCCCACGTGCACAAGGGGTGTCAGCAGTGTGGGGTCCCACAAGGTGGTCCAACACGGTGTCGCGGCGCGGTGTTAAAGGTAGTGTTCCGCTGAGGCGTTCCGACACGGCCAACACGGTGTCGCGGCGCGGTGTTAAAGGTAGTGTTCCGCTAAGGCGTTCCGACACGGCCGACACGGGGAGCGCACGGAGGTGCTCGTTAGTTCCACCAGCCGGCTGGGCGGGCAGCCGCGGCCGGTGGCGCCGGCCGCGAGACAGGGGCTCCGCCAGCCGCGTGCCGTGACTCGCAGGTCGCCGGCACAGTGTGACAGCGCTGACACAGTCTCCAAACGCAGGGCACGTCCACCGATTGTCTCACCGCAGCAGAGACATATGGTGATTGATGCTTGCGGATGATGCATAACTGGCGTGAGTGAGCCATAGAACGGGTGACCGTTATAGCGGCAACGGCGGACAAGTGTGGCATTGCGTTTGCGATCTTTTGGATGTTTTGTCGGCCACAAAGGAACCAGATAAAAGGCCCGAACGGATCCCGTGTGGCACCACACCAGACACCTGCCATGTTCCAGTTACTGTTGTGAGCTGAGCAATTTATCTTACTCAGTCACACAAAGAAAGGCTGCCCAAAATGGACTCATTGTCACTACACCACTAGTCCTCCAGAAGGCCAGATCAACTGTATTGCCCACGTCCATGACAGACCAGTAGTTGCTGCAAAAAATGAAAGGAAAGGAAACCAGCACAACGTGATAGCAACGCATCGTGAACATCAGACCCGCGGACTTTAATGACCAAACGTGCATTGTTTCCATTCAAGCACAAGGCGTAACTGCACGTCGTCATGAGGAATATCGTGACCCAACACCTGTAGACAAAGGTCCGAGGAAATATCACCAGTTGGTCCGGCTTTCCCGGGTGCTGGCGACACTGGCACAGCCTGCGGCAGTGGCTCAGTTTTCCCCGGGTCCGGGCACAACCCAGCGAGAGTCCCTCCCTCTCTGTCGGTCTGCCGCCAGATACGACCGCGCCCTGTCACGGGCCAAATCGTAGCCCCAGTCGGTTACGGAGTAAGGTCAGATCTGACCAGGACAAGGAGTCAGATGTTACCTGAACTAGTGGCAAAGTCAGATGTGGCCTGGATCACAGGGACAAGTGTTATACGGCGTCACAAAGCCAGACGTGACCTGACCTGGTCGCAAGGTCGGACGTAACCTGACTTTTGAAATGCCAGATATCACCCGACCCAGTCAAAGTCAGACGTCACGTGACCGGGTCACAGGTTCCGGGGCTTGCTGCACCCCGCCAGACAGTGGACCTGTTCGGTGGCACGTCGGCCCACTTTCCTGCTGCAGCCAGCGATCTCTGACGGCGTGACATCGCACACCACAGGGGCCAGCCGGTCGCTCCGCGGCGGCTGACAGGGAAGCGGGGCGCTCCACATCGGGCTAACAGGGCAGCATATCATCCGGACGGCGCACCGCCAATCGCCGGAAATGGGAGCTGTGGCAGCGCACCCGCAGGTGAGCGATCCTACGCCAGACCTCAGGTACAGACTAACGTCATGGCGTGATCAGGCACGCGTTATCGGGGCTGCGATAAAGAACAACCGTCTGACGCAGGGCAGCTGGCATTAACTGAGCAAACTTGCCCGGGTGGCTTCGCGATTGCACGCACTAATAGCGCCGGGCTTTTTGCGCACTGACGTGTCTGACAAGCAGAACAGTCGGCAGTAACGATGCCACCAGGCCAGCCGTGACCTGTATCATACACAGGATCCGGTCACCACAACAGCTCACAGGCCAGGAGAGGCCTCGGCCGGACCTACCTGGCAGCTCGGCGGCAGCGGCGACGGCCGGGGTTCGGGCCTTCATCGCCTGCCGGTGGTGGACCACACAGTACAGCCGGCCCTCGTGGCTGGCGTACGTGTCCACTCTGGAACGGAGAGGTACACGGCGTACAGGCCGGGGAGCGGGGAACGACGGGACGAGCCATCGTACGTGTCGACACCGGTTTCGAACCGTTCACACGAGCTACTGTCACAATGTTCAAGCTATTTCATTTACACTGGAGGAACGAACAATGACCTATTATTGTCACGACCGACGTCGTCAAAGTAATCAAGCCCAGGCTGGCGGGTCAGCATAGTTAGCCGAAATGGGCCAACTGGGCAGCAAGCGGGCCATAGGGCCAAGTTTACGGGTCATTACACAATGAACCTTCCCAGTCGACCACCTCCAGAGCGCTGATTATACAACGATGACGTGGACGTTATGTAAGCTACGTCACAGAACACCCCCAGCCCCGCGACAGGGCGTGCGGCCCGCCGGCGGCGGAGGCGCCGGAACCAGCAGCCCAGCCGGCTCCACTTACGTCATCTGTTTGCCACACTCGCTGCAGCGGAAGCAGTTCTTGTGCCAGACGGCCTTCTCGGCGTGGACGCTCTCCATCTGGAACACCTGGCGGCCGCAGGAGCGACACTCGGAGCTGGCCGTCTCGGTCGGGTCCTGCCGAGCAGAGGAAACAGGCCGTCACTGACGCCACGACACATCATGTGATCGAGGTAGCATAGGGGCGGTCACTGACCTCGGATCGGGGGAGCACATGGACGGTCACTGACCTCGGATCGGGAAAGTACAGGGGCGGTCACTGACCTCGGATCGGGGGAGCACATGGACGGTCACTGACCTCGGATCGAGAAAGTACAGGGGCGGTCACTGACCTCGGATCGGGGGAGCACATGGACGGTCACTGATCTCGGATCGGGGGAGCACATGGACGGTCACTGACCTCGGATCGGGGAACATAGGGGTGGTCAATGACCTCGGATCGGGGGAGCACATGGACGGTCACTGACCTCGGATCGGGAAAGTACAGGGGCGGTCACTGACCTCGGATCGGGGGCAGCACACGGACGGTCGCTGACCTCGGATCGGGGAACATAGGGGTGATCACTGACCTCGGAACGGTATCGGATCGGATAAACTTGACCTGACGCACGCTAGCACATGGATCATAAGTTTCATTCGCTACGGTTCTAAATACCTCACAGCATATCGCTTCAATGGAGGAACTTGCAGAAGACATCTGAATTAATACACGTTAAAGTCAAGAAGAATCGATGTTATCAAACAATTTTATGGCCGGAAAGGAAAAGCGTGAAATACCTTGCTGAATCTGCGCATGGCTTTGGAGCTGTCGAAGGAGCGCACATGAATCCTGGTGTGGTCGGTCGATTCGTCCTTCCCAAAACTGGAGCGCTAAAAGGCAACAAAAATGCACCGATAAAACTCCCCCAGCAGTCACTAGCTGCGGGCAAAAGAATCATACATACAGGAAAAGTTTTACATTCATTAGTGTGTCACGATCAAAAGGCATGCAGCACAGAAAAGCAAATGATGAAAACACCCGCCACCAAAGCATTCCTTGAGGTACATAAAAGCACGAACCATCACCAGACTCAACCATAACCAGAATCATAACATCAACCGTATGTCACAGTCAATACCGGCCATCATCACCTAAAGAAAGGTTACGTCGAAGAAACAGGCGTGCACTGTACAAGTCAGAAGACCGCAACAACAAGTTCAGATCGAAAAGGGAGAGCGGAGCGACACGAGGCAGCCCGGATCGGAGGTCCTCCACCGAGGCGTCAGGCGACAGAGAGTCGGAGTCGGCTCCCGAGTCGGAGCACTGCAACAGAAGGCGACTCGTCAGTCGAGCAGAGTCGGACAGGGTGCGCAGGAGGACAGAGCCAGCCGAGTCCTCGGTGCTACAGCGGCGCCGCGGCGGCGGTCGGAGAGGCGCGCGCCAGCAGCCGCGGCAGGCCGCTCTTACCAGGGCCGCGGCGGCACCGACATCCGGCTTGGTCGGATCACGCCTGGGGAAGAGCGGCGCCGGCTGGCGCAGCTGGGTCAGGTCACAGAAGCTGGCCCGCTGCAAAACGGCCCGACACCCTGTACAGACAGCGCTGAGCCGGCCGACGCCGGGCCGGCCACGCTCAACACATTGGGGCCGGCTGACTGGTGTCAGGTGCCGCACTATCTACAGCCCTGCTGGGACGGTTAGTCAACTACAGGCGCAGACGCTCTACCTAGGAAACGCGTCCATTCTGTCAACGGCATACTTCCGGCCTAACGCCGGCCGTGCAGACTACGCTGATCGAGCTCAACTGTCTGGCCTCACGCCGGCGTCCGATACGCTACAGAGCGTCGGCGCCACACCCGACCCCGGCCAGCGGCGCGGGCGTACCAGAGCCTTGACGGAGACCCGCGAGAAGACCTCCGAGTCGCGGAGGCCGCGCTCGGCGGCCGCCGCCGGGCCGGCCGACAGCCGGTGTGGCAGCGACGCCTGCGTCAGGTCGCCCTCCGACTTGAAGCGGTTCTTTGTCAGGGTCGTCTGGGGCGTCAGAGCCGTCTCGTCCTGCGGCGGTCGGTCGCCGGTTAGTGGCCGGTCAGGCGGCGCTGGTCGGCAGAGGTTAGCGGCGCTTGCACAGCGTTAAGTCTGCTCATTTTCCCACCGCAACGATGTTAGACAAGTCAAACGATGGGCGAATCTCGGCTGAGAGGAGTCTCTGATGTTAAAGCTCGACGTTCCACTACCGCATCCTGCAGTGTGGCGCGACCTGACGGTGCTGCCACCTACCTGGAGCGGCAGTGCGCTGGTGGCGCCGCGTCTCGGCCGGCGCCTGAAGCCAGGAGCGAGGCACAGGCGAGGCCTGCAGGCCTGGCAAGTCCGCCGCGCTCGAGCTCTGTGTCCGGCCGCCGCAAAGCAGGCGTTAGTCAAGCTGGTTAGGTTCGGCCCCATTATTGACATCTCACAAGCCCAGCGTCAAGTCAGCCCGAGTGGTACACATATCAGATATGGATATTTACATCCAGCAAAGCACAAATATTTTCTGTGCTCACCACAGATAGGCGGAAGCAAGGCACAAATTTAAGCTTTACATTGCAAAGCAGACCCTCCAAGTCGTCATCGAACGCCGTGGAAAGCACACATGTCCAATATCGTCCAACCAATCTGGTTCCGCAGGTCCAAGGGATCCTTACCAGGTCCCTGATACTGTTGCAGCGGGGTACAGGACAGGGAGTGGTTCTCACCAGGTCTCTGATACAGTTACAGCGGGGTACAGGGCAGGGGGCGGTTCTCACCAGGTCTCTGACACTGTTACAGCGGGGTACAGTGCAGGGGGCGGTTCCCACCGGATCTCTGACACTGTTACAGCGGGTACAGGGCAGGGGGCGGTTCTCACCAGGCCTCTGATACTATTACAGTGGGGTACAGGGCAGGGGGTGGTTCTCACCAGGTCTCTGACACTGTTACAGCGGGTACAGGGCAGGGGGCGGTTCTCATCAGGTCTCTGATACTATTACAGCGGGGTACAGGGCAGGGGGTGGTTCTCACCAGGTCTCTGATACTATTACAGCGGGGTACAGGGCAGGGGGCGGTTCTCACCAGGTCTCTGATACTATTACAGTGGGGTACAGGGCAGGGGGCGGTTCTCACCGAGGTCTCTGATACTATTACAGCGGGTACAGGGCAGGGGACGGTTCTCACCAGATCTCTGATACTGTTACAGCGGGGTACAGGGCAGGGGGCGGTTCTCACCAGGTCTCTGATACTATTACAGCGGGGTACAGGGCAGGGGGTGGTTCTCACCAGGTCTCTGATACTATTACAGCGGGGTACAGGGCAGGGGGGGGGGTTCTCACCAGGTCTCTGATACTATTACAGCGGGGTACAGGGCAGGGGGTGGTTCTCACCAGGTCTCTGATACTATTACAGCGGGGTACAGGGCAGCGGGTGGTTCTCACCAGGTCTCTGATACTATTACAGCGGGGTACAGGGCAGGGGGTGGTTCTCACCAGGTCTCTGATACTATTACAGCGGGGTACAGGGCAGGGGGGGGTTCTCACCAGGTCTCTGATACTATTACAGCGGGGTACAGGGCAGGGGGTGGTTCTCACCAGGTCTCTGATACTATTACAGCGGGGTACAGGGCAGGGGAGTGGTTCTCACCAGGTCTCTGATACTATTACAGCGGGGTACAGGGCAGGGGGTGGTTCTCACCAGGTCTCTGATACTATTACAGTGGGGTACAGGGCAGGGGGCGGTTCTCACCAGGTCTCTGATACTATTACAGTGGGGTACAGGGCAGGGGGTGGTTCTCACCAGGTCTCTGATACTATTACAGCGGGGTACAGGGCAGGGGGTGGTTCTCACCAGGTCTCTGATACTATTACAGCGGGGTACAGGGCAGGGGGTGGTTCTCACCAGGTCTCTGATACTATTACAGCGGGGTACAGGGCAGGGGGTGGTTCTCACCAGGTCTCTGATACTATTACAGCGGGGTACAGGGCAGGGGGTGGTTCTCACCAGGTCTCTGATACTGTTACAGCGGGGTACAGGGCAGGGGGTGGTTCTCACCAGGTCTCTGATACTGTTACAGCGGGGTACAGGGCAGGGGGCGGTTCTCACCAGGTCTCTGATACTATTACAGCGGGGTACAGGGCAGGGGGTGGTTCTCACCAGGTCTCTGATACTATTACAGCGGGGTACAGGGCAGCGGGTGGTTCTCACCAGGTCTCTGATACTATTACAGCGGGGTACAGGGCAGCGGGTGGTTCTCACCAGGTCTCTGATACTATTACAGCGGGGTACAGGGCAGGGGGTGGTTCTCACCAGGTCTCTGATACTGTTACAGCGGGGTACAGGGCAGGGGGTGGTTCTCACCAGGTCTCTGATACTATTACAGCGGGGTACAGGGCAGGGGGTGGTTCTCACCAGGTCTCTGATACTATTACAGCGGGGTACAGGGCAGGGGGTGGTTCTCACCAGGTCTCTGATACTGTTACAGCGGGGCGCGGGCCGGGAGACCGCAGGCCTCATCTCAGGCTCCAGGCCTGTCGCGTCCGTCAGCCGACTGAGGTCACCATAACTGGCTCGCTGCGAGGGATCACTGGTCAGTCACCGGTCAGGCACCGGTCGGTCACCGGTTGGTCGCTGGTCAGTCGGCGTCAGTGACGCCAGATAATGGCTGCATATCTCTGGTTAGTGGAGTTATTGGACCGCCTGATCATCGGAGTCACAGAAGATGCTGAAGATACTGCCCGTAAGGACGTCTGAATAAACGCATGCGTCATTTCTTCTAGTGCAAGGTGCGCAACTTTTACGCACGTTGCCAACAAGCTGTCGCAATGTCTGATGAAGGGAACTCTGTAATACTTCGGCTCCTTCGCAGCATCGAGCGCATCGTGATTTCAATCTGCACGAAAGCTAACGATCAACATTCTATCAGGTAACGACACCTTAAGAATGTCTTGGCGGTAGCTCACTTACTAGAGCTTTCACTGAGACCCCCATGCATGCGTTCTTCAGAGAATCAGGCTGGCTGCAGAGGTCACCACCAGACGACACTCCGGCCTGGGTCAAGTCATTCCAGCTCGTACGCTATAGACCATATCCTTTCTGTTAGCTAATGCACTCACTAGGATAGTCGGGACACGGCTTTTAGGACCAGGCAACGAAAATGGACGCTTCCTTGAGACAGACAGCAGGGGTACTTCAGGGAAATGCGGTAGTTCACCTTCAGCAGAGGAATGCAGCGGTTTCCGGTTAGTGAACACACCCGGCGTTAGCGCTCGCACACATCCCAGCGCACATGCCCAAAAACATGCAAGCACCTCATATGCATATTAATTATGTTACAAATTTACATTTCTGCGGAAGTCATGCAGGAAAATTCCCGGCACAAGTCATGATCAGTACTCATTTCAAAGAAATGAACTGTCTAAATGGTCTAAATGATTGTAAAATGTAATGGCATTAGCGCGAGTTTTGGGCTCGGTACCTCTGATTTTTTAAATCTGTAACACTGACTTTGACAATGACGAAGCTAACTTCATAACAGCAATATTCTTGGCGAAAGATAGCAGCCGCAATGTGTTGAAGATCAGCCCAGTTTTATTCATTTTTCGCGGCGTTTCTCGCAGGCAGCTCACACAGCACAGAGCGTATAAAGCGGACGTGCCCCCGAGCAGTCGACCCGACCAGGGCCCGGTCTGGCGGCAGGACTGACCAGTTTGTCGATGCTGACGCCGGTCTTGATGGTGCGCACCGGCCGGTCGGCGGCCGGGCCCGTCTGGCCCTGCGCCTGCTGCACGTACGCCGCACGGATGGAGGGCAGGCTCAGGCCGGCCGGCAGGTCGGCCGCCTTCTGGCTGCTGGCCGGCCGGTGCCGCTCTGTCGGCGCCGAGTACACCGACTTCTGTCGACAGACGGCCGCGGGCGGCTCAGAGCAGGCACTGGCACTCACGCTCCGGCAGCGCTGGCGGCTCGACCGTTCACGACTGGCGGTGAGACTAGCGGTGGTCCACGCGAAGCCACCCGCAGACTGCTGTCAGCTCCCAGCGGTGAGCGCTGACGACCGCAATGACGTTGAAAGCCAGCCACGGAGGGTGCAGCGTAACAGAAACCGGGCCGTGACAGAAAATGAATTCTTCGTGCTGATATCAGTTATCTGCTGTGCCTGGTTCCATTGTAGTTCGTGTGACGCACGGCTTTCAAAGACAGTCTGTCGTTACTGCACATAATGACAACAGTCCCATGTTTTTCATATTTCTCGTTTGCAGCATGGGCTGCGTGAAGCTAATCGCACTTTTTCTGCGCGAAGGCGCGATGCATCGGGAGGAGGAAGGGTGCGACCGTTTAAGGAAATACTAAAAACGCGCACATGGACAACTGCTTTCTAATCATGATAATGGTGTTTATCCCAGCAGACACGAGATAACACACTTTAAGCGTCGCTGGCGTGAACAAAAGGCGACACAACCACGCTGGCGGTAGAACAGAACCACTTATGGAATCATGCTCGAGGCGCACAAAAAGCGCCACACGGCGCAAAAACGCGAGCGAGACGAGCCAAGAACAGCGCCGCCTCTGGCGACACGCAGGCCTCCGGAGCTGCACCACAGTGGGGCCGACCAAGGCGGTGTCACGTACCAGGGACGCCATGTTGACGGTGATCTTCGACATGTCTCGCGGCCGAGCGTCCGCTGCGGGGCCGCCCCGTGCAGCCGCCGCCGGCCCCGCCGAGTACGTGTTCTTCTGCGGCAGCACGTACAAAACAATCCGCCCGGTCATGCACTATACGCCGCGGCATGCACGGTGCATGTCACTATCCAAACAAACGTCCACCCGGCTGCAGGCGTCAAAGGCACAGAGGACCTATTGATAACGATGTCAAGCGACGCAGACTTCTACAGATAAAACACCACGCAAATAAGCGGAGCACAGCGCAATTTTGAAATGCTCCTCCTTGCCACTTTCCTTTCCGGTATACGCTTTCTCTAACCCCTCTGTCGTTCTTTGTCTTATCCACCTCTCTCTTTCTCGTGGCCTCCACAACAGTCGGTGGTTTAGGCGCTGCAGCAGCCTGCATTCCGGAGGCTACCAGCACAGTCACGTACCAGGTTTTTGATTGACACTCCCGTGTCCAGCTTCTGCGCCATTCGTGTGTTCGATTTCGATGAGTCGAAGTTCGTAAGATAGCTTGATCGCTGTAACCATGCAGGCAATCGTTAGTATCGGTCAGTGGCAGAGCAAAGTGCAAGCCTTTCTACCACGGCACAGTGATTCAAGAGAGCGATACCTCTCCATCAACCTTGAAGACCATGAGTTAAGCTAAACGATACAAAAACGACGCAAATTTCATCATCTTGGCCGAGTCTATCGCCTCGACCAGTGGAACAAAAACTTCACAGCACGAAACCATCGACTTTCAGTTATGGATGCACGGTGCAGCAGTGTGACATGGGCACAATGCAAGCATTTCTGCCTATGCATACGAGGCAGATGCATACGTTCTTAGCCTAAAAAAGGTTGAATTCAGATCTGCACCTTTGGCATGAATGCCGACGTGGGAAAATGCTAACCCGGTAAAATTGGCACTTTTATTACTATCAGGGAAGTGCCGACATCTCAATGGGAGGAGAAATCGCGCTCGTGTGAGCGTGATGGGTTATGTGCGAACACATAAGAAAGTTCGTGAAGGCTTGCCAGAGAGATGGAGAGAAGGGAGGGAGAGAGAGAGAGTGGAACGAAGGGGAGATCTGAGACGAGAAATGAAGCAGATGATGAAACCCATCAAGCGGCTAGGACGCAGGCGCAGCAGAATAATGTACCATGAATCCAAAGCAGAATGCACAGGCAAACATTAGCAAAACTATGTAGCAGGACAGACGTACACTTCTGGGTAAAATAATGCGTTTCGAAAAAAGAAAATCTAGAATGAAGGACAGTTTGTTCTCGATCAGCGCTAGCACATCCACTACCACCACCATCACCAACACTACCGACACTACGGACACTACCGCCGCCACTAGCACCCCCACTGCCCCGGCCGCCGCGTTCTGACCAGCTGTCGCAGGTTGACGTTGGCCAGCTCGTCCTCGTTGTCCGGCTCCGAACTCTCGGAGAGGCGGGCGCGGCCGGCCGCGGCGCCGCTGTCCTGGCTGCGGGTCAGCGAGCTGGCGCCGCTGCTGCCCTCCGAGCTGATGTCCGAGTCGCCCTCCGAGTCCAGCGGCGGCCGAGGCGGGCCCGAGCCCTGCAGAGTCGCCGCCGCCGGCCGGGTCAGAGCGGTGTCTGGTCTGTGACGGCGGCCGGGCACGGCGCGCGGTCGCCCGCTCACACGGCCCGCAACGGCCGCTCATTTCATTTGCCGTGGCGAACCCCGCTCATTGAAGCAAACTGAACGCTCGAAACGAGACGCAGCAGGGAAAGGACGGGTCGGGGGCGCCTTTCCCCAAATAATTCGTTATCACTAAAATAGAAGGGGTTACAGAAGGACGAATATAAATTGGTACTGTCTACAGGACATGCAAGCAGCATAAACAACAGATGACAGGCACAAAGTTGCAAACAAATTGTTCAGTATCACAGCTGAATGTCCAAAGCATTTCAAAAGGCCCAACAGCAGCAAATTTAATACTGCCATAAATTTCCATAATGTACTACGCACGACAATCAGCATTCCTTTGCGACCAAACGGAACCTGAGCCATGCACGAACAGTCCCAAACAAGCGGCAGCGCCTGGCCAAAGTCGCCAGTGGCCGCAGCGAAGCATTAAGCGCTGGCTCCTCCGGCCTCTCGACCGGCATACCGCAAACTCAACCACAGCGCTGCAGCCACGACTGACAAACGTGCCAGGCCGGCACATTTGACGCACAGGCAATCTCGAGCCCCGTTACGCTGATCCCAGTCGCGGTGCCTCTGTCCGTCCGAGCAGGAGCCAGTCCTGTCCCGGCCGACCCGGCCCGGCCCTACCAGTTCAGACGACAGGCACGGACGCGCCGACACACACCGACACACAGGCATACACACCTAGCAGGGAGGAGGCATACGAGCCAGGGTCGCGGCAGTGGCCGCCCGGTCACCCCGGTCGGCAAGAATAAGGCGGACCGGGCACAGCGGCGGCCCGTCAGTCCTCAGCCAACGCCCCCGGTCAGGTGGAGTCAGGCAGGATCACGCGGGGAGGTAGCAGCCCCAGGCAGTTCAGACGGTGTAACTCACAGAGACAGGTCCGGACGAGACACTGACGCCGGCGACGGTCAGTGCAGCTGGAGAGAGGGCCGGACACCACACTGCTGCCGGCGCGCCCCAGGTGGACGCGGCGGTCGCGTGCCCGATTAGATAATCCCCGGAGAACTCCCCGGTCACCAAAGGCGACCTCTTCAGTGGTAATCTCATTTCCTATGATCCTCAAACGATACTGTCACTGAAGAGGCACACAGGTGCCTCTATCTAGGTGCATCGCAGGTTTCGCGAGACTCATCTAAGTGCATCGCACGTTTGATGAAAAGGGATTGAGTTATTATGAAGACAAGCTCACGTGCAAGTGAAACGTTTGTTTTTGACAGACATGCTACCAGACCTAATCAATTTTACCCTCACTGAGAAGAATTTTTGTTATTCGTTATGTCGGGCGACAACCTGCAAGAATTGGTGGGAGGAGGGCGACTGACCATTCACAACCCGCCCACAAATCGTCCGGCGCAGTCCGGCGGGCGGCAGTCGCAGCCACCAGAGCGCGACTTCCGCTCACGCACAGAAAGACGCTCCAGCGCATAACACCACGCACGGCCGCGCTGCCAGTCGCCCTCAGCCGGCCCTCGCCGCTCCCGCTCTTCTGCGGGCGCTGGCCGAGCCGGGCCGGGCCGGGCCGACGGCGGGGACTCAGAGGACCACCGACCACCAGCCGCTCCTGGTGGCGGCGACAACGCGCCGGCGGCGGACCGCGAACGAGCGCCGACCTCAGCCGGGCCACGCCGTGACGGGGGGATGTCTCGTCTCGGCGTCCACCGAGATCCGCCTCAAAGCGGCCGGCCTCGGGACTGAGGTCACGCCGTGACTGGAGGAAGTCCCGTGACTGAGTCCGCTGGGACCCGACCCCGAGCGCCCGACCTCAGCCGCCAGGTCACACGGTGACTGGAGGAAGTCCCGTGACTGAGTCCGCTGGGACCCGACCCCGAGCGCCTGACCTCAGCCGCCAGGTCACACGGTGACTGGAGGAAGTCCCGTGACTGAGTCCGCTGGGACCCGACCCCGAGCGCCTGACCTCAGCCGCCAGGTCACGCCGTGACTGGGGGAAGTCCCGTGACTGAGTCCGCTGGGACCCGACCCCGAGCGCCCGACCTCCGCCGCCAGGTCACACGGTGACTGGAGGACGTCTTTCCCGACTAGCCCGCAGGCGCTGACCCAGTCGCACGCCGTGACCACCGGAGGCGCTGACTCGGCATTTCGATTATAGCCCGACTGGGAGCCCGTGACCCAGTCAGCGGGCAGCGGCCGGACCACAAAAACGTCTGTTTTTGCCAGCCCCGGCATTCGGCAGGGTCTCATCGCGCCGGCACCACGAGGCTCCAGCACACGGACAGTCACGCCAGACGACCGAACCATTAGCGCCTGCCGCTCTCCGTGTCTGCCCGGGCCGACCGGTCGCAACATCGGCGCCATTACTGTGTCTCATAACAGTCCCGGCAGCCGGCACCAGGCCGATACACCAGCCAGCAGCGGCCCGGTCCGGCCGCTGCCGGGCGTTAATCAGTCACCAGCGGCGGCGGCGGTTAGGAGCAGACCGGAGCCGCCCCGGGCGGCGGTACCGTACCGCGCAGCGGGCCGCCCGCTTGCAACGTCCGGCCACGCCGCGTCCGGCGTAACCGGGCCGTGGCCGGAGCGTCCGGGCCGTGTCCGGAGCGCCGCACCGTGTCCGGAAGGGCCTGTTGGTATCCGGGAGACACAGCGCGAATAAAGACCGGTGGGCTAGTGTCCAAAATGTAATAACGGGATCCCAAATTATGCAGCCGTATCTGACGTACACTGCCTGGAGCAGTTGTCTCTCGATGCTAACCTATTGAGCTTGATTCTCTTTTTAGGGCGTTTCGATACTGAAGAATTCGAACGTCCCGGTTGGGACAATCAGATCCTTTATTAAGACGCATGACACACAAACGCCCCGCCGCGCCGGTCCCAAACTGCCGATCATTTCCGGTCTCATTCTGCGCCGCTTTGAAGGCGCCGTCGGCCCCAGATAACGCCCCGGCGGCGGCCGACTGTGACCAGCGCCCTCCCGCGGCGCCTCGCCGGACGGTACCGCCGCTCACCTGCGGGGGAGGCTGTCCAGAGTACAGGCGACTGCCAAGAATAACGAATGACTGTCCAGAGTACAGACGGACTGTCCAGGGTAAGGACCGACTGCCCAGAATAAGGACCGACTGTTCAGAGTACAGACTGACTGTCCAGAGTAAGGACCGACTGTCCAGAGAACAGACGGACTGTCCAGAGTACAGACTGACCGTCCAGAGTACGGACCGACTGTCCGAAGTGTAGACTGACCGTAGAGGACACAGTTGTCCTGTCCTGTCCTATCCGTGTGTTCGAACAGGCACGGCAGTCGACCTGTTCGGACACAGGTCGACTGCCGGACCCGCAAGACTGCCCAGACTGACAGCTCGGACAAAGATCTGCTGACCCGGACACGGAAACCTGCTCTCAACACAACACTCAAACTGACAGTCCTAGACCCCGGCGAGTCAATGACCACCTCAAACCTATTGTTTAGCCCTCAGTCAGATACAACGTCAACTTCGGTCTTTTTACCCTCGGTGAGGTACACGCAAAAAGTAACGACTGCGTTCGCTGTTGACCTGCAAACTAAAGCACGCTGATGCCCTGAAGTGATCGATAAGTTTTTGATGTGAGATTAACCTAGGCCACGCCCAGTCATTGTTGAGAACCGAGCTTATCGCTCAAAAATGTCTGCAAAACTGAAGAGTATGATGAGGTCAAATGGTACATACTGAGGAGTGAACACGGAAAAGTAAACAAGGCATATGTATCCAATGTGAAATCATCGTCACGTACTGAAGATGACGTAACAAGACAGTAGCGTTTTTGTTATGCTTCGTCAAGCACTCTTCGCTGTCTGGACGAATTCAACGAAAAGGTGATATCTTTCATGATGTAGTACAAATATTCCACCAGACACGGAACACACACGCCGGCGTTACTGAATAAACACTTTGTCAACCAGACTTCAGATATCTCGTACAGACGTTATCACAGGTTTGGGAAACAGGAACTTCAGACAGCCCGAACTTCCAGCCAACGGTCCGCGACCACGCTGCCGCCTCGGGGAGACATGAAAAGCTCGCGGGCCCACGAAACGACGTCCGGCTGCTGCCGGCCGCGGCCGCTCTGTTTTCCCTGTACGGTCAGGCCGCGCCGGCAGCCGGCCGCGCTTCCCGGCCGCCGGCATGCCGCAGACGCGCCGCGACGGCCGCCTAAACAATGTGCCGCCCCACCATCCATCACGGCGCCGTATATGGTCGGCCGGCGCCGACCCGGGGTCAGACGGCGCAGGGTGACTGCGTTCCTCCTGCGCGTCCCGGCCGCACGGCGGCCACGGCCGGTGGCCAGCTCGTGCCGCTCATCACGATGCCGGCGATGGGCGGGGCGATGCGTCGTCTGACCCGGTTCGCCGGGGCAGGACCGGCGCCGGAGCTAGCTCCGGTCCCCGCCTGGGCGCTGCGGCCGCCAGCTCCGAGCACTCCTGACGCTGGCTGGTGTCAGAGCGCGGCATCGCTGCTGATTGTGACGCAACAGCCAGATTTTTTGTTGTGCCGCCAGCAGCGTCCTTGACTCCACAAATTGGCCGTCTGTCGCGACGCGGGGCGCCATGACTGTACACGAGGCGGCGATAGCTGAAAATCCGCGCAGTGCCGCCGAAAACCGGTCCTCGCAATTTTATTCGTCCCAAACAATCACGTCCATCTACAGCGATCGGCCGATCTTATCCGGAGCGTACGGCGCCGACAGCCTGCTGCGACTGTCCCGGGGGCCGGTCCGTGGTGGACCACTCCTTACGAGCCGCGCTACGCAAAACAGTCGGTTCTGGTCGCGAGTCCTTGCCGATCAGTGCGACCCGCGGGGTGCCGACCGCACCTGGCGGCAGCTGACGGCCCGGGGCCGGCCGGCTGCCCCTGAGACAGGCGCTCGTGACCCGGCCCTCTGACCCGCTTCTGCAGCTCCGGCGCCGTGACGGCCGTGCCCCCTGCCGATCTGGAGCAGCCCGATGGCCGGACGTCAGCACGGCGACGTGGGGACGCCGGCGCGATGACGCCACTTATTCGGACCACCCTGGACGCAAACAGGAACGACTCGCTCCCACATCTCGGGGTGGCTGCGATGGGGTTACGGACCGCAAGGCCTTCGGCCGCCCGCTGGGACTCGAAGCAGGGTCCATCACGGCATCAGTGCATCTCGAGGTGCGGGGCACAAATCTCCGACCTAGCAGCTGGCTGAGCGACGCAGCCCTGCCTCGCGCCGTCAGGAGCGGACGCCGACTGCGTGACGGGCGGCGGGGTGGAGAGTGTGGCCGGCAGACGGCGCGCGATCCTCGGCTGTGATAGGTTTGTTCGCGGCGCGGCTCGCGCCACACGGGACAGCGCGACACCGGGCTGACCCAAATCTGCGGCGGCCGGCGCCGCGGGCGGCTCCGAGCCGGCGGCGCACCGCCCGCCGAGCCGCCGCTCCACTGTTGGTCAGGCAGAGCGTCAGCCGACCGGGGATGGACCGCTGACAGTCAGACAGAGCATCAGGGGACCGGGGATGGACTGCTGACAGTCAGGCAGAGTATCAGAGGACCGGGGATGGACCGCTGACAGTCAGACAGAGCATCAGGGGACCGGAGATGGACCGCTGACAGTCAAGCAGAGTATCAAAGGACCGGGAATGGGCCGGTGACAGGCAGGCAGAACATCAGCAGACTGGAGATGGACTGCCAATGGTCATGCAGTGGCTCATCGGACTGGAGACGGATTGACGGTTGTCTCGACTACAGTACAACAATATAAGCAACTGGAGTTATTGACGGTGCCGACCAGGGGTAACATCAGGACACAACAGAAAGACCGCTGAAGGTTCTGCTTTGATATCGGGATGCGCACTGACGATGCCGAATCCGGAATCTGTGGAGGAGGAGGGGGGGGGGGAGGAGACGCACACATGGGAGAGACAATAGGCCGGTCTTGCTGTAGATAAGTAGCAAAGAACCAGAGTAACGCCACAGCAAATGTAATCCTATTCCGGTATTGGAAATACATTGCTGCGCGTCTGAGCCATAGCACGAAAACAAAACAAGCTACAACAAAAGCTGGAACAGACCCACTTGGCCTGAGACAAAATAAAGAAACAGGGAATGTGCTCCCGTGAACTGGACCCGCTAACAAGTGGCTCCGTTACCAAAATACCGCAGCCGATCTCAGTCGGGATAATGTAACGGGAGATGATCGTCCCTCGTCCCATAAACGTCACCATCTCAGAATGCGTCCTGGAGCCAGAAACCTGTTTTGTGAACTCCTGACGACACGTATGAGATGAACGGTAGCGTCTATCGATAAAAATGAGACAGTCCCGCCCCGTCCCGTAACACAAATCTCAGCCACGTCTCAGGCGCATTCACGCCCCAGAAAGGAGCACAAAGCCTCGCTGTCCGCGAACTGAAGCCAAACACCTCACCGCGACTAGGTCAGACTCCACATACATCATGAAGAGGCCCCGACTCAGAGGAGTCCCGGACGCAGTCCCGGCTGGCCCCGGGCGGCACGTTTCAGGCCAATGGCGGCATTACCCCAAACGACGCATTTCGCAGTCCTAACAAGCGCGTGGGAAAGCCGCGGACACGCGCATGCAACGAGGCCGCCCGGGTAACGCCTCGGCCGGCCGGCGGGCACGCATGCACGCTGCGGGCCCGCCCGGGGCCAGAGCCTCGGGCAGGGCACCGGCCCGCCTCAGAAGCGCTGACAGGCAGGATTCGCTGGCGGGCTACAGCGGCAAAGCATGGCGCGATCCGCGCGACACGGCCCACTCATCTGGCTAACCTGCTGTCCGGCGGGCCGCGCGCGGCGTCTGGAGACCTCCCGCACACGTTTGGCCGCCAGCGGGATGAAGCTGCGGGCGTCCGGCTGGCCGGTCGGCCGCCAGCCGGCGGCCGGGCCCCGATCGGTGCCGGAGAACCCGCCGACGTCCGCCGAGAACGAGCGCATGGCGTTCTTGACGAGCGTGGGCGACAGCAGGCCGCCGGTGGCCGCCATGGCTGCGGCGGGGTCGGCGCGGCGCGTGGCGGGCGCACCGCTCGGGTCGGCGGGTCACAGCGGCGGCGGCCGGGCGGCCGGCGGTCTCTGGCGGCGCACGGCGCCGCTCGGCACGGCTCGGCGCGGCCCGCACGTCTGCGGAGGAGGCGCGGCGCCGCCGGCCCGCAGCGACCGCCGCGCCCCTGGCGGCCGCGCCGCGAAACAGCCGCTCCGAGTCGGCCGCGTGCCGGGCATAGCGTTTCGAGTATTTGGTGATGGGCCTGGCATTTTCACGGGTCGGGACGGAACGGAAAACGCCGCACTTCCCGATTACCTTTACTGGCCAGGCTTACCATGCCATCCGTCGGTCGTTAACTGGTCACAGCGCCTAATGCGCCGGACAATACAGGGCGACGATAACTAATGCACATTCCGCCGCGAGTTATAGTCTACGAGGGGAAAGCGCCGTTTATGCAATAAACATAAGTGCACATGCAAACGCCGCATGCAAACCGGTCAGCATCCGCAGATGAAACCGAGCGCCGTCGGTTCCCATGCCACTTCGTCATCGCGCCAGTCCGGCATCCCATCCCACCACGTGCAGGCGGTCAATAACAGGCCGGACCCGGCGCGGCACGGGCAGGCGGCCGCCTCCGACCACGTGCCGCCGGCTAACGGGGGCGGGCCGGCCCGAATACAGATCAGCGCCAGCGCCGGCTGACTCAGCGTGGCGCCGGCGGCGGCGCGCCACCGACGCCCGCATGCCGGCTCGTCGCCGCGCGCTCGCCGGTGGCGGCCCGGCGCTGTGACAGTTAGTCCCGGGTCAGGCCGCGGTGACAGCCCGCGTCACCCCCGCCCGGCCCGGCCGTGAGCCGCGGAGCCGGTGCCGCCGGTACGTGGGCGCCGCTGGAGAGGCCTGTCAATATCTGGCGGCGGCCGGCCGGCCGCGGGCGCCAATTACGCCGGATAATCGGCCGCGGTCGCGCCGCGCGCTCGGCGGCGGCGGCCGTCGACCGCGGCCGGGTCGGGCCAACCGAGCGCGCCAGACGCGCGACGCAATCAGTCGGGAACGCTGCAAGCGTCCGCCGGCTCGGCTCAACCGACGCCGGCGATGCGGACCGACCGCCGTGGAGGCGCCGGAGGCCGCTTCGGCGCAGCTGTCGACGGCCCGGCGGCCGCGACGCCGTCTGACCCGGCAGTGGAGCCGACCTCCTGAACCGTCCCCGCCGCGGCGGAACCGTCCGGCGACGGCGGACGGTGGCCAGCCGAGCGGGCCGGCGCCCGTCAGGGGGCGGCGGAGGAGCACGCCACACCACTGCGGGAGACGCGGCGAAAGTGCTGTAATGGCTGCGTTTGTGTCCCAGCCCTCTCTCTCTTTCTCCCTCGCACTGTCTTCCGCGCCACCTCTGCTGTCTCTTCCTCACCATCCCTTCATTGTTCGGTTAACCTTTTCTCCACGTCGGTGTCCATGGACCTCACGTGCCAGTTCAGCAGGTGGCTAGTGATCGGTGCTGTCCTTCACAGCGAGCTCTGCCTTCGATCGGTCGCATCCCAAAATGGCCCGTTCCCATGACCCAGTCCTGTCGCAGTCGCACCAATTTGCTCACTCCACCAGACGAGCGGAATTGCCGTCTCCTTGGATTCGAGGTAGATTCCTGCTGGACCCACCCCCTGGCCTCGTCAGGTTCCCACGGGACAAGGTTTACACAACACGGCAATGGATCTCAATTACACAGGGTAAAGAGCCCGACCTCCGCTTCACTCCCAACAGCGAGCTATTACCAGCACCGGTGCAAACAATACAATCAGCCCTGCCGGCGCCGCCGTGCGGTCCGACTGACGTCATTAGAGCGACGAGAATTGTCCATTAGGCCGGCGGCCGGCGTCGTAGTCACAGTAGCGGTCCGTCCCGGTTCGGACCGGCTCCGACTCGGGCGCCTGGCGGCCGGCCCTCGCACGGCCGGGGACCGGCGGCCGGCGGCGCCGACAGCCAGCCGGCGTCGCCAGCGACAGTCGGCACGCGCGCCGATCTCGACGGGGGTCGGGGCTCCGTCGCCGGGACTGCAGCGGCCGGCGGCGCGGTAACACGACCGGCCGCCGGCTGACGGTCGTGCTGAGAACCCTGTGATCCAGTGGCCGACTGCGAGACCGCGCGCTCTGGTCAAAGACAGTCTGGGCCGATCTTCCGGGACGTGCCGAATCACAGGCGCCGATAGACTGTGCTGAGACATCTCCGATTTCTGTCCGGTTAGGAGGCCGAGGAGAGGGGACGTGGGGCCGGTCCCTCCAGCTCGGTCGCGGCCCGTCGGCGGTGAGTCCCTGGATCGGTCTGCGATGAGGTCTCGTCTCCGTCCCGGTCAGTGGGACTCTATCGATCGCCGCGGGCGCTAATTATCGCCGGCCCGGCCGGCCGTCCAGCTGCGGGTGGGCCGCTAACCGCAGATCCGGCCGGGATGGCGCAGCAGCGCTGGGAGTGGGCGCCGGCCGGCCGGCCGGCCGCGCTCGCCACTTCACGTGGGTGAAACCGCGGCCGACGCTGAGTGCCGGCAGACACGCGGCACTCAGCGTCGGCCCGGCGGACCGAGGGGCGTGCCGTCTGGGTCTGGTCCGGTCAGCGGGCAGATGGAACACGCTCCCACTGGAGGGGGTTGACTTTCCGACGACACGGACTACCTGGGATGATGGCTGTTTTCGTCGCTGGTCAAACGTCAACCAAGACGTTTTCATCCTTCGGCAACTGGCGTCGGGTAGTAAAAAAAACTGCCCGCAGTTCCCGTTTCGGCGGAATCCCCTGCCCAGCCTAGAGCGGGACGATGGTGGGAAATTACCCACTCTCAGTCCGAGTCCGGGCGGGGATCGGTCTTCCCCAATCCTGGTGCATGGCAGCCTGACAGCTGGCCGGCGGCCCAATCTCATCAGACTGCACCGTTATCGGCGATCGGGGAACCCGACAATACGGTGAATTTCTACTCAGAGCTCCCGGCCGAAACGCCGACACCACGTCGGCTGATGTTCCCGGGCCCGGCGCCGCGAGCCGCGAGCCGCGCAGGAGGCGCCGGGCCCGTCCGAGCGGCCACCGGACGGCACCTGCGCGACGGAGCGCTGCCGTAACTCCCGACGTAACCCGCGAAAGTGAAACCGCGGCCCGGTCGTCCACCATCGGCGGCCGACTGCAGCGGCGAGATGGCGCCGCTGTCCCACGGCTCTCTCCCTCTCCCGGGCGGCGCCGCCCGCGCGGCCGGCCGGCCAGGAAAGGCGGCCGGCGCCGCGCCGAAAGTCCGGCCCCGCCGCCCGCAGCCGCCGGAGAAAGCCGCGACAAATAGCCGGCGGCGGCGGCCGATCGCGGCGCATCTCGGCCGCCCCGGTCCGGCAGGGGTGCCGACGGCCGGCTAATCCGAGCACGGCTGGCCGCCGCCGACCGATATAGGACGGCCCCTCCCGGCACCGGCCGCCGACAAACAGGCCAGCCGGGCCGGCTAACCGGAGACGGACGGGAGGAGGCTCACGGGGAAACACGGCACACAGAGGCAGGGCGTGTACGCCGAGCCGGCTGATTCTTCGGCTCGGAAGCCTCACGCCGACCTAGGTCGCCGCCAGCCGGCCTCTCCGAAGCCGTACCCGGCTGGCGGCACGCTGCTCCGGCTTCACCTCGCTCCGGTGACACCGCCGTCTGTGACGCCGCCGTCTGTGACACCGTTGCACAACGCGTGACACGTAACGCGGTCTGGACCCGGAGCGTGCCGCGGCGACCGGAGCCCCCGCCCCCTGCAGGGCCGTGTCGAGGTTTAACGTCCCCGGCACAGACCGCACTGCCAGTACAAAACGGCCGCACGACACCGCGTGATGAAATGGTTGGCAACTGGAACATCCCACCACAGTGCATACCGCGGACCGGAAAACACGTTGTCTTCGCGGAAACATGTCATTGTAGTTTGTGCTGCGCAGTTTGCCATTTAAAATCGAGGGTAATTCATTCATCCAGCCACACTGACATTGTTGTGAAGTATTCGCTGAGCTCATTCTAAGACGCTTATGTCCCTTCAGCATTCTTTGTTCGTTTTAAGAACAACCGCTTTGTTGATATATTGTCCACTTGAAACCTGTCAGAATAATATAGAGTCTGCTGAAGCGCTGGTCCAGTTTCAGTTACACTCGAGAACAGTGCGACGCCAATGCATCTCATTTACACGGTTAGTGTAATCATCACACTAAGCATTAGCGGCGCTTCACGAGCACCCTTCTGCCGCTACCCTGCCGCTAAACGAGCGGCACCGGCGACCGTGACGCCGCTGCAGAGCACGTCACACGTGACGGGGCCAGTGTCGGTCTGCTCTCGGACTCCGGCAGCGCCCCCCGTCACCCGGTCCTCCAGCAGAAGGTGGCCGTCAGGCGCGAACTGTCGGCCGCCGGCGGATGAGGCCCCGACAGACGCCGAGACGCGCGGCGTCCAGCGGCGCTGACCACCGCCGCCAGTCTCAGGAAACGTCACCGCCTCCTTACCGAGATGAAAAATGGCCGTGGGAAACCGGGTCTGGCGCGCTCCAGTTCGGCGGCCATACTGGTCCAGATCAGCGGCGTCCGGGACTCCGGGGAGACACGAGAGGAGCGGCCATCCTCGGTCAGATCACCAGCATCCGGGACTCCGGGGAGACACGACAGGAGCGGCCATCCCGCTCGGTCGAGACGGAGCGGCCATACTGGTCCAGATCAGCGGCGTCCGGGACTCCGGTGAGACACGAGAGGAGCGGCCATAGTCGGTCAGATCAGCGGCGTCCGGGACTCCGGGGAGACACGAGAGGAGCGGCCATCCTCGGTCAGATCAGCGGCGTCCGGGACTCCGGGGAGACACGAGAGGAGCGGCCATAGTCGGTCAGATCAGCGGCGTCCGGGACTCCGGTGAGACGCGAGAGGAGCGGCCATAGTCGGTCAGATCACCAGCATCCCGGACTCCGGGGAGACACGAGAGGAGCGGCCATACTCGGTCAGATCAGCGGCGCTCGAGCTCCGGAGAGACAACAGAACAGGGCTCGGCGCCGGCTGCAGCCGCTGGCACTGGTACCGGGACCGCTACCGGCCGCACCCAAGACCTTCGAAAACAACGGCTGATGCCAATTAGATACAGCATCAGCAAACGTTGTTTGCTTCATCACGCTTGAATGAATCCCGACAGTAAATGGGTACCTTCTTATCAGTGACTGAAATCTGTGGTAAAGGCGATCTGAGCATTTGACGCGTTCCTAACAGTGCCGACTGCCTCGGGTATGGCTCAAGATCCCTGGGAAAGGTGATGATGGTGACCACAATCTCCGGTTATTTTAACATAGGGCTCATGAATGTTGACTAAAATCAGACAACTTTGAAAAGCGTCCCCTGAGTGTTTCTGAAACACGTTCACGAATGACATACCCATTTTTTCAAAATTATGAGGGGCCGATCGAAACAGGAGTATTCATTGTTTGATCCTGCTTTATTCCCTGGCAAAATGTTAAGCCTCAAAACTATCGGGCTGGAAATGCATGTTTCACACAAGGTACACATACCAACCAGGGGCGCAGCCAGGATTTTCCTGAGGGAGGAGGGCCCGGAGCTCAGTGTGAACTAAAATCGTACAAAAACCGCCTGTCCGGAAGACGATGTGCAATGGTTCTCACAAAAAAGCAAGCTTGGGAGAGGGGGGGGAGGGGTGCCGGCCAGCCCGGGCCCCCTTTGGCCTGTGATATCCACTAAAACAAAACTGAAACATATCATTCATGGTACTCCCTTGTTATCGGCAGGGACGCCAAAGGCAGGAGAAGGAGCAAATGCCCCAACTTTTATGGAACTTACCAAGCTCCTGACTGGGGGTTGACCGCCCCCTGGTGTTTTTCCGAGACTGCGAAAGAACGTACAAACGCAGCGCCACAAAACTCAGCGTAACTTTTGCTTGATCATTTTTACACCTTGTACCGAACTTTCGTCCTCAGGTCAAGTAACGTGTCTGACCTATGTCAGGTCACGTGGACCTATGTACAGAGAAATTTAACCCTCTAACTTTTTCGAAAAACATGATATCACAATAAAACTTCCAAAGGTGAGAAATTTTGACAAATGCAACAAATCTGCCATGTCAGATTTTTCAATAATGTCATGGCCATTGACCTAAGGTCAGGCCCGTTTTCAACCCATGTCGTTTTTCCGAAAACTGACGATATTTTTCGTATTGATTTGAGTGTCGGGAGATCCAGACATCCCTTCAGCATCAATGGGAAAAGTTTCAAAGACCTTCGGCCGCCGACCAGAGGTCAGATCACGAATAACTGTTATAAGCCAAAATGCACTGCCATCAAAATCGACGATGAATGATTCAGATCCGGTAGAAAATGGCAGAACTGGTTCGCGCACCTGCGAATAATACTATAAAGTTCAAAAAGTTTAAAATAATTGCAAATTTGGAAACAAACAGACTTTTACGAATAAAGCTCCACCAATTAAGTAGTTTGATAAGTGTTGAACTTTTTCAACATTTAAGCACGGGGAGCCATCATAAGAACCACTTAAGGAACAAGACACGAGATTTGGAAAAACATGTTTTGCGAAAATAAAAGAACGCTAAAATAAATTCCCGTTAATTCCACACCGCCTTCGTCGGCGGCGCCCGCGGTGAAGCGTTGCAAAAATCGCCATCCTTAACTCAACGTTTCCGCGTATATATTAAACAAATCAGAGAAATCTGATGTGTAACGGTATCTGCGGACTTTTATCCGTCCGCTGGTACCTTTATCTACACTTTATCAATCACAACCCTTGAGATCCAGGCGGTTTCTCGGGTCTCGTGCAGGCGGTTGCGAGAAAGGTATATTGAGCGTAAATGGCTTGCATATTATCCAAAACTAAAAATGAGGTCGCTTTCGATCTCTGCTCGTTTCGAGCTTTCTAACGGTGTGCTTCTTTTTATCGTGCGACCAACCGCTCGTGAGTTAGAGGGGGACGGTCAACCCCCAGCCGGGTGTGTATGGCGCCGACCGACAGTCGGGCGCTGGTTAAAATCGACCCAATGAGCGCTGCCTATAAAGAATTGACCCAAAATGTCTGCCTTTTCCCCCCCCCAACACCCTTCCAGCTGGGCAGGAGTTCCTGCGTCCATGGCATCGATGGAACGCTGGACTCAAAATTTCTGTTGTTCTCCTCAACAACTGCCGCTATCCCATCTTACCCACGAGGTCTTTCGTACTTGCTCGTTCGTACCATGTGCATCTGAAGAAAGCTATAACTGGCCACGTGCGCATTTGCAGACTAGATGTTCACACTACTGCCACCTAGTGGGTTTCACCTACAACGGTAGTACCCACTACTATAGATGTCGCTACTCGCCCCAAGCGTGACGACAACCAACCGTGTTGTCGGAACTCTCGGTCATTGACGGGCGGCTGGTGCGACATCGAAACAGAGGGAACTGACGGATGCCTGGTTCTGGAACGAGGAAACTGCCATCGTTATCCATAAAATATGGCGATGGATGATTACAAAAGGTGGAAATACCGCATGCTTATCGTTATCGAAAGCACGGGGATCGTTTTGTATAAATAACAGGGTGGGGAGCCAACAGAGGGCCCGACAAGTAAACCCCTCAAAAATGCAACACACACACACACACACACACACTTTTTTTTTTTACATATACAGATTAGACAAACAATAATACAATTTTACATAGATAGATATACACGATATGTATGTATATATATATATATATATATGTGTGTGTGTGTGTGTGTTTTTACTAGGGCTTTGCTGTATGAAATTCATGAGTTTTAGCTCTGCTTTTTACTCCAACCGCCTTTTTGGCATATTATTATGGTTCAAGGTTTAATTTTTAAGAGAGCATTTCTAAGGTTTGGGTAAACATGGGTAGGGCTCAAGTCAAAACTGGAAGGTCTTAAGCACATTCAAATCTATAGAAAACGGCACCCCTGAAGTGAGCCCGATTGGACCACAAAATCTATAGTATCATTAAACCTATTTCTTTTCAAATGCTCTTTGTCATTTTATGTCCTGTCCTATACGGTCTGCCCATCTGTTATCTACTGGGATCGTTCTTTTCGAAATTACCGCCTACTACCCTACTGAAAAGCGGCAGAAAATATTAGGGGGCAAAATCAGCTTTTGGGGCTTAAGATACATATGGGAGGCATCGCCCCTCAAAAAACTGACACCCCTGATTGAAAGCGAGTAGTTCCACACGTTGCGATGAAAACGAATGTTCCTACCTTTTCTAGTTCGTAAGCGAAACACATCATGTTACAGCAAGAACTTCAACCCAATTTGGATCATATTTTCCGATTCATATACTTCTGCGCGTAAGACAAATTTCTTTTAAACAATTTCCAGCTAATTTTTTTTTTTTTTTTTTCATTATTATTCATATCTTTATATCTATTATAATCGTTGTTTTATTTATTATATTTGTATTTATTACTTATCTTTTTCACTTATAACAAATTTAGGCAACGTAGTCAATAAAAGCAGTCAGTGCTACGTGTGGAGGTATGCAGAAACATGCATAACCCGGTCCGTTTGCTACAACGGAAAGCACTTTGAAATCCTTTCAATTTTAAAATGAATAAAAAAGCCTGCATGAACAGCAGTTATCAGTTTCCAGGTTGCTCCCAAATACCGTTAACGCTTTTAAAACGAGACACATGTACGGAAAGGTATCTCGGTAATGAACTGCAGGCAAGTTTCAGGCTTTTGATCCCTACTTGTCTGCACTTGGCACTATCTTAAGCATTCCCAGCGGGTCTACTGTTGTATCGGTGCGAGGTGCACTGAACTGCTTCCTCACGATCCACGTCGTATCCGTGAAAGTCGCGAAAGCGACAATCGTGATCGTCGATTTCGTTGCCGGCGCCGGACCCGACGAGCCGCCGTCCGGACAAGAGCTGTCGCCGCTGAATGCCGGCAGCGTCTGGCCGGGCGCGGCCGCGCCGCCTCGCCAGATTACCGATTTGCCGGTCGGCAGCGCGGTGGGAAGCGGCGCCAGGAAACCAATCACGGCAGCCGGCCGGCGCCGCCGGCGGCCTGAAAAGAACTGCCTGAAAAGGAAGCACCGCCCTCCCCACATGTTCACAACAGCTCGCTTTGGTGGCGGGTGTTTTATAGTCTCTTAATGCACAGGAAGGTAACCCATAAAGTGCAAAGGTTCCTACCACGCGGCTGGAATCCTTGGTGGAGGCGTCGGATTTTTTCTTCCTGCGCAATTTCTTGCCGTCCTTGCCGTCCGCCCTTCTCCTGTCGGCTCCGTCCCCCACCTGGCGGCAACAAATGGCAGGTGAAGAAAAACGGC
Organism: Capitulum mitella; assembly: GCA_030062745.1. NCBI lineage: Eukaryota > Metazoa > Arthropoda > Thecostraca > Pollicipedomorpha > Pollicipedidae > Capitulum > Capitulum mitella. The sequence continues at coordinate 45,057,066 of CP099839.1, read as the reverse complement.
CGGCCGACGGCCGCCGCCGGCTCGCCGTCACGGAGCTGACCGCATCCCGGCGTCGTCGTCCTGTGGCGGCCCGGCCCGGCCCGGCCCGCACGGGGTGCGACAAAAACGGCGCACCGCCCCCTCAAGGCCGGTCAATTTATGGTTCATTCGGGCAAAACGGCCGGCACTGCGTCGCCCAGGGGTGAAAAAGGTTATTTGGTGGTCGCCGACCAAATGTGGAAATTGCCAAGTGGTCACCCTTACCAAAAGTGCAAATCTGACAAGTTTTATACACGTTCTTAATGCAATGCCGTAATGCCGTGCCGAACGTAGCTGTGCGTGTGCGGTGGGTCTTATAAAAGGAAGTTACGTATCGGTCGATGTTTTCAACCGTGATTTCGTTCAATTGTAGCAGGCACCAGCCAACGTGCGTAAACGTCTGCGATTTGCCTCCTATTAGTCCTTGAAACTTTGTTAGTGTCGGAGCTCACAAGGTTTATTTACTTCACAATGAAGAAAGATTCGGTCGGCGTAGCCATGGAACATAAGTCGACTAGAGCTACGCAGCTGATATTATAAATACCTAGGACCACTTGCCGCTTTCACACACACACACACACACACACACACACAGCTAGCTCTGCTACTCCCAGACTGTGCTCACACGGCACCTCCCCTACAATGTTCCTAGACAGAGCTAACGCTGCTCCTGCCGGATAGTCTTCGTACATGGCACCAGTACACATTGTCAATCCTTGAAAATGTATCCGCGAGCACATTTGGCGGTCCTGTGGCGAGAAATCACTGTGCCCTCGAAAGCCAATGCAACTGACTCGTTCGACCTCACAAAGTTGAAGCTATGCTTCTTCAGCACTGCCTGTATGAGCCAGTCCGAGTGTGCCGTGTCTGGACCGTTCCAACGTATTATTAACTCTTTAGTCCCATTCACATGCTGGAGCTGCCGGTGGACTCCGAACACGGCCTTGATGGTAAAACTGGCATGCTAACTGAGAACTGATGCATGGGAAGACGAGCCAAAAATACATTTCTTCAACTTTGCCAAAGTTTTCACTCCCTTTGGGAATGTGACTACATTCATCAATACAATACACCACATTTGACTGTTTACAATTAACCATGAGTGCCAAGATGGCATATACAGACTATGAATATCTAGAGATCATGCTATCCCAACTGTGTACCTGCAAATGTAAATTTCAAATGTGCATCCAAAGTTTTAGTTGCACTGGCCATATGCTCTTTGAATGATGGGTGTATGGTTAACATGCCTAGTTAAAATCGGGTGGTAAGAAAATAAATGGGATGCAACATAAACTCATTGTTGATGCACACTTAAGCCCAAATCATCATCATTGACAAGCATCCTGCTTTTCTGAAACCCTTATGACTGTTTGTCCAGGTTTGGCATATGTTTCATTCAGATTTCAGGATGAATGCACACAAATTCCAGCACAAATATCTTGGTGTTGATAGGTTTCATGATATGCATAATGAATGAAGATAGGTAACATATGGAGGTACAAAATACAAGGGATGTCACATAACCTTATAGCTGAGTTGCACTTAGCCCAAATCATCATGACTGACAGACATTCCACTTTTTTGACAAACCAATGACTAAGTTTCAGTTTGGCATCAGCTTCATTCAAATTTCAGGGTGAATGTACATAAATTTCAATAATGATGTGCTTCAGCTTTAGTAAGAATGTGCCTAATTTTCAGCATACAAAGGTATGTGCCAGAATTTGATTCATGCCATGTGTTGTGACAAGCATGAATGTACAACAATGCATCTAAACAACATCAGAGGGATTTTGGTGGAATTCTGGCAGTATTGTGCCAGAATTTCCCAATGTGACTTAACACTGAAGTGTGCTGAAATTATGGAACATTTGTGCACATGCCAAACCTTAGATGATGCCATCTCATAATCTCATTTGTCAGTTAGAGAAGGGGCATCTACCAGATGACTACTCCTCCATCCCTATAAGGCCAGTCTGCAGAACATGGCAGATCTCAAAAGATGTCACTGGGGCAGGGTTAGGGCAAAATATGAAATCTGGGGTAGCTTTTTGAAATTTTGAGACAAATTCTTGCATCAGGGCAGTTCACACTACCAGTGGCCTAAATCTGATGGAAATTGTGTTTTGATGGGTAGGTTAGGTTATCAGAGGCATGACTCTTCCCCAAGTGGATCAGCATCTGCCCCATTCAGGGCAGGATTCCACATGGGTGTAGTTACAGTTCAGAAATTGAGGGGGTCAAGCTGACTGAAGTCCACCAAGAACAGGTATGACAAGGGTAAAAATCACTTCTTTGGGCACTGTATGAAAAACTATGGTTGAAACTATTATTTATTTATTAGATTCTGAAGCTCAAGAAATTGTCTCTTATGGAAAATCCCTATTTGACACCTTAAATATGGGGGGTAAATTGCCGCTTCTGGAAATCTGTGGGGGGGACATGCCCCTGCAACCTATGGGAGATTGTGCCCGTGGGATTCAGGCTGCCTGTAAAATTATGTTGGCATCCTTGCATACTGGTGCACATGAGTTCTCACTAAGTGTGCCCTACATTGCAGACAGGCTATAACGAATTAGGAGACCTTTGTCCCCTGAACTCACCTTTCACCCTGCTGACCCAGCTAGCCCATCGACCTTCAGGACAGAAAGGGCCTTGCGCCTTTATTTTCACAGGCTTTCCCGGGTGTTTCAGCCTGGTGTGCCTCGGTAGCCTCTGCTTGCCACCATCATACGAGCAGTTGGCATGCCCACACTGAACTTTCGGTCGAATTCTTTTCGGTTTGGCCGGCCTTCCATTCTCCATCACAATCTCCCCACGACACCTCTTCACCAAAAAAGCTGACTGATCAATACGTATGCACACTGACTTTGCTGGGTTTCTATGGCTTGGACTTCGCTAGGTAAGTATACGTACGTCTGAAAACTTTCAACTTTGAACCGCCGCGTCTTTTTCGAACTTGTCCTCAACTGTCAACAACTTCACCTCAGGGTACTCCTCCCTAGTATCATGAACACTTCTACTATTTCTGGCGTGTTTATTCTTCTGGGTGACCACTTCGTCGGCGCTTTCAACCAGCCGGTCAGCGCCCTCGTGGCCATAGACTTAGTACGGCGGACGACCACTGTACCGACGATCTCTGCCGATATTGCGACCAATGGTCACCTGGTATATTCCGTTTTAGACTAATAGAAATGGTGTTACCTACTGGAAATGGCAGCACGGTACATTTTCACATCACATAGGGGTATCTTTTGATGACCCAGAAAATATAAGCTGTTTTCACAGTATTCTCAGTCGACTGATGTTATTGGCGTATTTGAATATGAACAAATGGTGAAGGCCATGACTCGATTGTTTTCCAAACGTTGGAAAATTTAGGGAAATTCGTCTTTCATCGCATGTCGATTTCCCTATTTTGGTGACCCAAATGCAGGCAAACGTACAGCTGCTGGTCACCCATAATATCTGCCAGGTCGGCGTATTTTTTTATCACTGGCGCCGCCCGTCTTGTACCTTTTCGCGATGGGAAACGATGTGTTATCCCGGGGAAAATTTCGAAAGGAGACGGGGCATAGAATCCATCGTAATACGAACAGAATGCGGTGAAACGAGTTTCTCCGTTGCACTTAATCATGAGATTCATGACCACATGTGGCGCCTGTAATGGCTTCATAGCTGCGGCCAGTTGAGAATGATCTGTCGCGGCAGCGATTATTTAATTACGGATGGCCGAGGACGTAATGCTCCCACGCTCGGCGTACGTCACACTTCTGGCGAGGTGAAAAAGAAAAACTACCCCGGCGTAGGAAGCAAAAACACTCTCACCGACACCCTCCCGCCCGGAATCCTCAGTCCACCGCCCGCAGCACGCTTCATCCGCTCCGCTTCTGGCCCTGTCAGCGCACTCGTCCCCCGTCCCTGGATACGCTACACCGGCTCGGAATTTTCAAACCGAAATGTTGGAGATGAGCACGACCGACAGCGCGGAAAACGCTGGATTAGCTGAAGGAGGAAACGCTCTGTACGTTTGACCGATGTCGGAGTGGTGCTGTTAAAACGATCTCTAGCCGGTGGAGGAAACGCCATCTACGTGTTACTGACGTCCGACTAGTGCTGTTGCAAAGATAAGCACGGCTGCCTCTCCAGCATGCACTTTTATTTAAAATGTCTTAAATGTGGAGATATAAAACAGAGCACGTGCATAATCACTTAGACAACGATTCAAGGAATGATCAAGATACCCCCTCTCGTTCGATGAAGTCCATATTCTATAGTGGCGTTGCTCAATGAACACAAAAATTAAAATGGATCTCAATTATCGACACGCTGTGCACCAGGTAACTCGTCGATATGTGCAAATATCTGATCTGGCGACGCGTAGGGATCAAGCGAGTGCAACACGACGTGACACACAAACATTTCCATACGACCCAGTTTGCAAGCCATGTATAACGCCCCTCGCACGATGATTAGCGCGCCAGTGGCAGAACCAAGGCTGAAGGATTAACTTAGCGATAACGGCTGCACGACCACGAGTTGACATTTACAGCAGAGCCTTACGAATTCGACAGAGACGGGCAGGTGGATTCACAGATAGCGTGCCCAGGCGCCTCATAAGCCAAGGGGCGGCACCCTGCCTGGCCGGTCACTCTGATCCGACCGGTTTTAAAGAGCGTGTTTCACCTAGCCCGCCACCTTGCCCTAACGTTATTTCTCACCGTCCATGCTTTCGGAATTCAGGAGCTTTTAATTTTTTTGATTGGCGTCTTGGAACACTGATAAAATCTGATCATGCAACGTCTTCACGGGAACTGTGTTGTCTTAAAGAGACATAACCCTCTGTTATGTCTCTTTCAGATCATGTATCGCGAGCCGCGAACAAGCTGCTCAGGAGCCTACCAGTGACTCCACGGTAGGCATGAACACCGAAAACCCTGTCCAGGAGCCCACAGGCGATGCTGCGGTAGCCATGAACACCACCTGTCGGTCTCGGCCAGTTGGGCCGCTCTGGCGCGGCTCGCCAGAGCCGGTCTGCGCCGGACTTCCTGCCACCCACGAGCCCACCACGAGCCCACCACGAGCCCACCACGAGCGCCGCGGCCGCCCGGCTCGGACGAGTCGAACAGGTCGAGCGGGCGCCGGCCGCCGGGGCCGGTTGGAAAGCGGTCGGCTCGCGGCGGCGGCGGCGACCGGACGGCCCCATGAGCGGCGACTCGGACGCCGGCAGTGTGACCGCCCGACGTGCCGGGGGCCGGGGCGGCCCGGGCCCGGGCTCCGGCCGGCCCGCCACTGGAGAAAGCGTGCCGCCAGAGCCAGATGCAACACGAGCTGCACGCACAGCCCGGCCCGGCCACAGGTCGCCCGGTGACGCCGCCAGAATGGCGCGCGCCAAAAACGTGCGTCGTGCCCGCGGTCCGGTATTTTTCGGCAATCAGCCGGTAACGCTAACGATGAAAGCACCGCTTTTCACGCTTCACTGTCTTGACGCGTCCGAACAGTGTGAGAAAACGCCCACGATTTCAAAAACGACCGAAGCCACTGCTTTTTGTTGTTCACGACTTTGCTGTAAGAGCCTGAATGCGTAGAGAAATCGCGATCAGTTTTCTCACCAACAAAAATGTCAAACCATGCCAACAAACGCTGCAAACAAACAGAATATCTGGCGAAATACCTCAGCATGATAGCTTTAACAAACAAAGCTGATTCGCGTCAACAGAAACACTGTTATGCAATACTGGGCAGTCGGTCAGAATTCCGTCCGGTTATTCCGACGTCCGGAACGGCAGCGCCGTAACAGCAGGGCACACACCGCAACCCCACCACCGCGGGGATAGGGCTCCACTCATCAACACAGGCCGCCATCGCCGCGGTGCCGCCTTCTGCACGCGACAGCACCAGCGCCCGTGATCCAGGGGGGGGGGGCGGGGAGGGGCGGCGCCCCTGCCGTCACCGCGCCGGACTGCTCGGGCCGTAATCCGCGACGAAGGCCGGCACCCTCCCGGCTACACCGGCGCCGTACCGCCGGCGCCCGGTCACCGGGCAAAAACGGAGAGCCAACCGCCGTGGGAAGGCAAACAGACGGACGGGCAGCGACGGTGACGGCCGAGCCGGCCGTGAGTACACGACTGGCGGCCAGCACAGGACGGCGGGCACTGAGAGGAATCACAGCACAGCACCACAGCACAGCACAGCACAGCACAGCACAGCACAGCACCACAGCACAGCACAGCACCACAGCACAGCACAGCACAGCACAGCACAGCACAGCACAGCACAGCACCACAGCACAGCACAGCACAGCACCGTGCCCGCACATTCTCGGGGCGTTCTGAATCACTGATCGGACTAAATCGGACAGCCATGTGTGATACACGTGGCCCGCACAGTCTGGCGGGCAATGAACGGGATGACCGTGTGTACTTCACGCGGCCAGCGCAGTCGGGTGGTCACTTCCTGGAATTAACGTGCACACCACGGACGTTAAAGACGCAGGCCTGCGACTGCTGACGGTGCAGAGAAGCGATGACCGATTGAAAACGGCCCGTGCTCCGGCAGGGCGATCACAGATTCGATAACATTATGAAACCCTTCGAAGATCTGAATGGCACTGAGCTTGCAAGAAAGAAAAATGACTTTCAGCTGCAAGTCCCGGGAGGCCCGCACGTGTGGGATTGGGAAAATCACAGATAGTGGCCACTAGCATCACATCGGCGTACTCACCCCTTCATCGCTGTCCTCGTCCGACACCTTCGACGTCCCGGGTACTTCAATGGCGTCCTCCGAGGTGGGTGAGGTGACGTCGGGGGTCGGCTTGTCTTGGTCGGCGACGTACGGGGCCTCCTCGACCGCAGGACTCTGGTCCACATCGCCGCCACGTTCGCCTTTCAGGTCGTCTTGCAGGTCGTCTGGAACACCACGCTCCTCAGGGCTGGCTGCCCTCGGGGCCTCGCCGTCGTCGGCGCCGGACTCCGGACTCTCGCCGGTCGACTCCCGGCGCGGAGAGCGCCGCTCGACGGCCTCGTCTTCTCCGACGTCCGCGGCCGCCGCGTCGTCCGGCGCCGTCCCCGCGTCGGCGACCTCCGGCACGTCGGCCGGCTCCTCCGCCCCGTCGCGGTCCGAGGAGGCGTCCGAGCCGCGGCGTCCGGCGGCCGCCGCCTTGGCCGGCCCGGCACCGGCCGGCGCCGCTTCGTCTTCAGCTGGGCCCGGCCGGGGCTCGGCGTTGGCCGCCGGCTCCGGCTCGTCGTCGATGCACGTCTCCGGCATGGCCGGCTCCGGCGCGGGGCCGGGGCTTTCAGAGCGGCTGCTGTCCGCCGTCGCGTCCGCCGGGCCGCCGCCGTCCTGTCCCGGCACCAACAGGATGCTCTCTGGCTGCTCGGTGACGAAGCGGGACGGCTTCAGGTTGGCGGCCACCACCATTGGGCTCACAGCGTCCTCGTCCTCGTACTGCCCCTCCTCCTCCTCCTCCTCCTCTGCACCCTCGTCTTCCTCGTCGTCTTGGTGCGGGTCGCCGGCACGGCGCGTGCGCAGCTCGGCCTCGATCAGCTCCTGGAGGCTGGACTCGGCGCTCAGCGGCGGCGTCAGCACGCCGTCGGCGCTGACAGCCGGCCGTCCGTCGCCGGCCGGCGCTGGCTCCGTCCGGTCCATGGCCGCGGCGGCGTTGGCGGCGCGAGCTCTGTCGGCACAGGAAGAACACCCGGGTCAGTGATCGATCCACAGGATCCCCGACAGCACGGGGAGAGCACCGGATCTCTGGATGATCGACAGCACCAGGTCACTGGTAATCTACAGGGAGAGCACCAGATAACCAGTGGCACAGGGAGAGCACCGGGTCACTAGCTGGTCCACAGGGAGAGCACCGGGTCATTGGCTGATTGACAGGGAGAGCACCGAATCGCTGGCTGATCCACACGCAGAGCACCGGGTCACTGGCGACACAGGGCGAGCACGGGATCACAGGCGACTCACAGAACACCGGGTCAGCGGCCAATCGACAGTGGCCGCCACGCGAGGCGAGACAGGAACAGCACGGGCAAGAAGTCCGAAAAGAAGCGGTGAAACGCTGACCACGGATCGGAACTGGAATACCGAGCACCACCGAATGGCGGCTGATGCGCAGCAGCGCAAAAGAAGCCGGCCGCCTTAGGATAAACGGAGGTGGAAGTGGGTTAATATGCTCTCAACCCAGAATGTGAAACGGGGAGCTAAGATCTGTGAACCGATCCCAAATGCGAAAAAGTCGAACACCCGGCCATGCAAGCAAGGTCGTTAGGCGCGAGCTGGTTTGAAAGCGAATTCCGCCTTGACGTGAAAGCCACACATAGCCCACTGGGCTGCAGGGAAAGTTTGCAAGCAGCGCTGCAAAGGCGCAGGTAGAGGCGAACCGGTGGCCCAGCAGGGCGCTGTCCAAAAACGTGGCCTGCTGCAAAATTGAGCCGCGTCACAATGCAGCGGTGTGACGAACCGTTACGTTGGTCACGATCGCGAGCAACGAAGCCTCCTGCAAATCAAGAAGCTCCCACCAAACGGCCGGCTTTCAATACGAGCCGCAATCAGCAGCGCACACGGTCGGCGCTCGATTACGGCGGCGTGCCAGACGGTGTCGGTGTCGGGAGCGCTCCCCGCAGCGAGTTCGCCGCTATCTCCGGCGCCGCGCCGCCGCGTCCGGAGCAACCTGGCGGTGACGTCAGACGACGTCCGGCCGCCGGCGCGCGGCGGACGGTCCCACGCGGTGCGGCCGAGCCGCTCCGCGCGGCGGCGGACCCCGGCCGCCGCCCGCCGCTGCGGCGCGGCGCGTCTGTCGCCGACTATGGCGGCAAACGTGGCGCCGCAAAAAGCCGCCGCGTATACACGGCCGTCTGCGATGACCCGGATAGTGCGTGCATCAGCGGACAGCAGGTTTTTGCCGGGTGACGATAGACCGGCGGCACCGTGCAGCGGCGTCTGGCAGAGGACCAGCAGGAGCGGCGCCACTAACGGGCCGGCAAAGGACCAGCAGGAGCGGCGCCACGAACGGACCGGCAGAGGACCAGCAGGAGCGGCCCACTGACGGACCGGCAGAGGACCAGCAGGAGCGGCGCCACTGACGGACCGGCAGAGGATCAGCAGGAGCGACCCACTGACGGACCGGCGGAGGACCAGCAGGAACGATACCTGACCCAGCCACTGAAGGAGCGGCGCCTGGCCCGGCCGACGAGGCCGATCGAGAATGCCGGCCGGAATCCAGGGCAATCCAGCGCTGCATTGTCCGCGCCTTCCGATGACCGGCCCGCCCGGCGGCACGTCAGATGGCGGCATTGTCTCACTATCGCCGCTGCAGATCGGAGGTTAATCAATTCAGCGCGGTCGTCTCTCTTTTCCGGCCGTGACGGCATCAGAGCTGTTGAAAGGCCGAGAGAGTCGGCTGCAAGAAAATGACGGGCCTTTTCGATGAAACGCTTGCAAACTCGCAGACGGGTTAATGGTACCGCTGATCTCCTGGAACGAATTGTCCCGAAAAAAGGGCTGTCGTGAAACCCGCTAAACGTCCTTCCACAAAGGTCAGAACATGGCACAAGACTTCCACAATGTCTGCAGGGTTACGTGGTACGCGATGTCCGGCACATAGGCACGTGCAGACCGCCGACCGCGAGTGTCATATGCGGTTAGCAGCTGACCACATTTGACGCTGCCTTCTTCAGGGTCCAACTGGCACTGTTTGTAGTTCGCGCGGCAGCCGGCTGCCGTGTCATAGCGCAAATCCGAAACAAGGCCCCCATGATGGCGACAGCGCATAAGTGCGCTTGAAGACAGAGGAAATCGGAGCGTCCCTAAAGTTTCCACCCACTGTAAAACAGCGTTCGACGATCGTCCAGTGGTCCCAAAGCACAACCTGTGTTCCTGTGACAGAACAGCATTAAAAGCGACTGCTGCACTTGATGATGGTTTATCAGGATCAGGTGACGTTATCTGGCCACAACCTCTCGTTGTTGCCATATCCTCGAGCAGAATGACCTTTGCACCCATTATCACAGGCTGAGATCGATGGGTGGCGCAACCTGACACCAGACCAAGTAATCAGCTGGATCTACTGGAAACTGGAGGGCGATTTGGGGTCGGCATTTGGTGGTGTGACGTTATTAGGAATAATAAGCAAAAGCCACTTGGTTAAACGGTTAACTGTTGGCTAACCCTGACACTCATTTCAGGGAGCCTGTGAAAAGCCCAGCCTCTAAAACAGCAATGACGAAATTTCGCGGCGGATGACAACGCACAATACTTATGATGGCTCGAAGTGTCAAACCACGAACTGACCCCCCCTCAGGAGGAAACTGCGTCCACTACAGGAAGTCCTCGCACACACGGCTGCAGGTCGTCGCGACCGCCCTCCTCGCGTTCCGAGGCGTTCCAGCCGGCCGTGTCTCACCTGTCCGGCCGGTCCGGTGTGCCCCGACACAGCCCGCTGTGACGACACAGCCCGTCACAGCCGGCCGGCACCCGTCCGCACCGGAGCTCTGTCCCCGCACGATTACTGCCGCAGCGTCGCCGCCGCGCAGCCGCGCGACGGTGTGTGCCGACCGCTGCTCCGGCGGTGGCAGGGCGAGAAGCCGTACCTAGGCTGGCCAACACCAGACACGGCTCCCGACCAAGGCGGTCCGAGCTAGCAGAGCCGGCACCGCCCCGCCCACCGGGCACAGTGACGTCCGGAAACATTGCGAGCGTTTCCGGCGACACTGACGCCTCGTGAGCTTCTTACAGCTGGGAATCGATTTGTTAACTGGTCCTGCGTGGCCGTCGTCAGACGGTACTGAGTTTCGCCGAAAAATGATCGTAACCTCTCAGGCTGTACTTGGCCCGACCACGCTTGTGAAACAGTGGCCCGGAGAAATGCCGACTTTTCTAGTCACATCTGGGAACGCACGAAAGCGACCGTGGAGACAGCATGGCCCTGACGCACCGGTGCGTGACCGATCCTGTTCGTTTCAGCTTTCCAGCTCCCCTCGTTTTGAAGCCAACGGTCAGTCGCTCTCTGAGAGGATCAGACAAACACATTTCGAGGAAACGGCAAGGAGTGTCATCGTTACCACGTCAGTTCCTCACCACTGCACTGACCGCCGACCATCCAAAAGCGTGACGCTTTTACCATTGCCCATTCGATTTACAAAAACACGAGACGTCGGGCCACCGTCCACACGTCAAAAACCTTGATTTCCAACGGACCGACCCACCACCCGTGTCGATTCCAGCTGCAACAGGCCGTGATCGGATCAGTGCCCGTGACGCGAGCACGCCTGAACCACGGCCGGGCGCCGCGGCCGCGCCTAATAAGGCCCTAGTCCAGGTGGCTGGGCTTGGCCCGGGACGCGGGCTACGGGCCCGGAATGCTGGACTTTGCCGTGGTGCGGCCGCATTGTTTCCCGTCTCCGCCCGGCCGGCGTCGACCCTTCTTCAGGCTTCCTGACACGGCCAGCGGCCGGCGGCCGACCGAGCGCGCCTGTCTGAGTCGGCGCGATCCCCGGCCGCGGTCGGCCGTGTGAGGGGAGCGCCAGACACTGCTCGGAGTGTCGGGAGCTCTGGCCCGGTCGGTGGGCCCGGGGCGGCTTGCCCGGATTCAGGGCCGACCCGGCGAGCCGTCCGGACCTGCCGCCGCGGAGCCACCTGGCCATCGGCCGGCTGTCCGGATTCCAGCCGTCTCCGTGTCCGCGGATGACGAGACAGATGAGCCTCCCGGCCAGGAGGCTCATCTGTCATCAGGAGGCAGGACCAGCCTCGGGACCCGCACGCCTCAGGACACGTCCGCACGGACCCGGAAGCACCGGTGAGGGCGGCCCGCCCGGGCCCGACCCCAGGACGCGTGGTGTTCCCCGCCCGGCAGCGGCACGTGTTGTCGCCGGGTCGTCAGGGGTGCCGGCTGCCATTCATCAGGCGTGTCAGCGGCACAGCGCGGCCGCGCACGGCTGGCGACCGCGAGCCGCTGCCTGCCGCGGCGCGCCTCACGTGCCGGGCCATCCGGCGGCAGGCCGGACGGGCCTCACGTGTCGACGCAGGCACCAGGGGGAGCGGAGACCGCCTACTCTCCAGCCTGGTCACGAGGACGCGGTGGCACTCGTCACGCCGTTCATGGTCCGCCGAGAAGAGGCGCGGGGACGCAGCTCCTGAGCAACGCATACAGGCATGTTCTCCGCGGCAGCACTGTTCCCGGGGGGGGGGGGAGCAGGAGTTGGCTCCTCGCCAGGCCGTGCCTTCGATGGCGTTGGGAGCTACCCGAAAACCGGACCACCCCATGGGATGCCGGAACGTGCCGCCGAAACGTCAATACCCCCTGCTCAGAAACTTACACCGACCGGCGGAAATAGAGCATTGGGAAAGGTCGTCAACCCCCGTAGAGCGCACGGACAAACTCGTCTAAAAGTCGTTATGGTACGGAGCAGGAAACTGCAGCCGATTTGCGACATGCACGGCGCAAAAGCCTGGCGAGCGATTCTCAGAGAAGACATAAAAATATACCTCAAGCAAAAAAACACGCCACGACATATGCCCGGCCACAGGCGTTCCATAATTTCGACCGGCCGCAGCTTTCAATTACGAAGTTTCCTGAGCTCGCGAACGGCCGCCGCCGCGGTGCGCCAGCTGGCTGGAGAACCAGCAGCGATCCGTCAGCCAGCCCGGCACTCGGTGATCCAGCTGAGTGAACCCGAGAGGCAGACCGGTTTCGATGATCTACGCGTTGTACGAAGCCCAGCCTTCAAAACACCGAGTGAGTCGTTTGAGTCGCCGTCCAGCGCTTTGTCTTGAAAGGACAAAACAAAGGGCATCGGGCATGCTGATAGTGAGGTACCATCAGAGCTGTCATTTTCGGCAACCAGTGATCAAGGTCGAGATGCAGTCGGCCGCTTTGTGATGGTGATCGTTTCTCCACGTTTCCGGCTGTCCCTGGACTCGCATCTCACTGAGCTCGGCACCGGCCAGGCAGACTGCGCCTGGACTGCACGACTGCCAGCCACCATTCCTCCTCCGATTTTCCGGCCTCCAGCCAGCTCAAAGGCGACCAGCGCCTCCACCCTGGCCAGCTGCACAGCCTGCCGACCTGAATCTCTCGACTGCGCAGCGCGCGCTGACAGCTGGCTGATCCACTGCAGCGGTCCTCTAAAGCGCGTGCAAGGTTCAATCAGCGAGCGCACAGGGCCCATTAACGCCCTGCAGCGGCTTTACGCGTGGTGCGGCGCCGGACCGCCATTACATCTCGGCCGCCCTGGAATGCGTGACCGGGCGCGGATCGCGGGCGGCGGCCGGGCCGCGCCGTCACGTGACCGCCGCGGTGACGGCGGCCGCCGGCCGGGACGCTCCGGTGGCCGGGCTCGGCCCCGCCTGGCGGCGTTCGGCGGCCGTCGCGGCCCGGCGGCGCCGTGTCGTGTCACCTCTGCCGGCGGCCGGCGGCGGTCGGCACGCGCCGCTCGTCAGCCGTGCGGCCCGGTGCCACGCGGCGCGTCGGACGCCGCCCGGCGCCGGCAGACGAGCACCGACCGGCACCGGGCCGTCACGGTGCCGGTCGCGGCGGCGACGCGCGGCCCGGCCGGCGGGCGGCAGCCAGGGCTCCCGCCGCCCGGCGACCTGTTGTGGAACTCGGTCAAACACTCTCCGTTTCCGTCAACCGCCGCTGAGCGAATGGCAAGAAAGTTGGATCGCAGTTTCGAGAACTTGGTCGAGGAACAGGTACTTTGTGGGACGGCGAAGTTCCTTTACGTCTGTATGGAGATGAAAACATTCAGTTCTGTCTTCGTAGGACGAGTACGCTCGCGGCGGGTCACTGATTTCACGGAGGCCGGAAATGAGATTCCCTCTCAATGAACTGAAGGAAAAGCGGCCCATTGTATCAACAGACTGTGTTTGTGCAAGTGTCCGCGGTCTGACAGTTCCGCGTATGCGCACTATGCCGAGGGGCTGGGGCGGGCCCGAGTGCCACTCTGCCACAGCGGACGACGTGATCACTTGGCTGTTGCATCACGTAAGCTCGGCACGTTTTGTCCAGCTTCGGAGGCCAAAAAGCGGCCTGCAACCGTGCACGTGGTGCCGTGTCTCACGACCGTGCTGCACGTGCGGCTGGGACCACGCCCGCCTCCGTGTTTGTCAATGCAGACAGCTGCGGACATAACTGCAGCCTTTGAATGCCCGATCTCCACGACGGTCAGGTACAGCGTGCCCTCAACATGTGACGGATTTCCCGGCCCCTCCTACTTCCGACTGAACGCAAATGGTCGGCAGGCACGAGCCGACTCGGTCGCCGTAGGTTTGAGCCCTTCGTGGACTGCGGGCTGCACATGTGTCCTCTGTTTCCAGTAACAGGCAGGGGAGAAGAAACGGCCGCAGCTGTCTGCGACAGGGACCGGCGCCTTCCAGGAAGACGCCAGCCGGACAACGTGCCGCGACGTCTGCAGCGGCGACCGCAGGCCTCGCAAGCAGCACACTTGAAACGCTCCGAGACCCATCCCGACCCCACTCAGAGGACGCCGCCGCTCGGCGGAGCGCCGACTCCATCTGAACACTCCAGTCCGGAAAAGCTTTCAGCGGGGCGTCTGTTCCCCTGTCGCAGAGGGCGTGCGGAGCCTCCGTTACGAGGGCGGCCGCTTGGTATGCGCGTGGCCAGCGCGTCTGCGGCCGGTGCGCTCGCGTTCCGCCGCGGCGTCCGCAGTGGGTCAGCGATGGGCGGCCGGCGCCGGCCGAGCTCCGGCGGCGTCAGGTCGTCCGGAGCAGGCACCGGCAGAGGCGGACGTGCGCGACGTCAGACCGGCCGGAGGCGCCACGTCACGGCCGCGGCATGCACCACATCCTGAGCCACGAGGTATCAACTCGCCTCCAGTCACGAGGCGTCACTCAAATCGAGACTACGCGAACCTGGCTGTTGGGCGGCCGGAGGATTAATTCGCCCGGCACAGGAGTTGTCTGTGGTAGTGACAGCAGGTGAAGCCTTAAATGACCACACAGTGTAGCCAGACACAAAAAACGACCGGGGAAAAACTCATGTTTCATTTCTCCAGTCCGGTGAAGAGGTCGCTCTGATTGAGTATTGCCTCAGATCGGTCGGGGTCACACAGTGTCCTCAGGAGAGCCTGCTCTGGTCGCCCGGGGTCACACAGTGTCCTCAGGAGAGCCCGCTCTGGTAGGCCGGGGTCACAGTGTCCTCAGGAGAACCTGCTCTGGTCGGGGGGGCCACACACTGTCCTCAGGAGAGCCTGCTCTGGTCGGCCGGGGTCACACAGTGTCCTCAGGAGAACCTGCTCTGGTAGGCCGGGGTCGTAGTGTCCTCAGGAGAGCCTGCTCTGGTCGGGGGGAGGTCACAGTGTCCTCAGGAGAGCCTGCTCTGGTGGGGGGGGTCCTCAGGAGAGCCTGCTCTGGTCGGGGGGGGGTCACAGTGTCCTCAGGAGAGCCTGCTCTTGTAGGCCGGGGTCGTAGTGTCCTCAGGAGAGCCTGCTCTGGTCGGGGGGGAGGTCACAGTGTCCTCAGGAGAGCCTGCTCTGGTCGGGGGGGGGGGGGTCACAGTGTCCTCAGGAGAGCCTGCTCTGGGCGGGGGTCACAGTGTCCTCAGGAGAGCCTGCTCTGGGCGGGGGTCACAGTGTCCTCAGGAGAGCCTGCTCTGGTCGGCCGGGGTCACACAGTGTCCTCAGGAGAACCTGCTCCGGTCGGCCGGGGTCACAGTGTCCTCAGGAGAGCCTGCTCCGGTCGGCCGGGGTCACACCAGACGGTGACCGGAGGAGTGCTGCCTCACGCCGGCCACTGTCGGCGCCCTCTGAACCCTGACGACGCGGCGTCCTCGGCCGCCGCCGCCGCCGCCGCTAAAACGCCGAACCGGAGGCGTCATTAGCGTCACGGTCGGTCGGAGAGAGATGAACGACTGAACGGGCGCCGCCGGCCCGGCCCGGGGAGGAGATGCCTCGCCCGCCGACGGTGAGCGACATCCAGGGCCGCCGGGGAACTTCCGGTCCGCAAACTCAGCCTACTAACGCACAATGATCGATACGCCGCGGAAGTGAATGTCCCTGACCTCACTTACGATAACTAATACAAACACGTCGTTGAGGCACGCGAATCGCTGGACCGTACCGAGGCTGCGTGAGCGACTCGGGGCTACATGCATGGACTTTTTCGTAGAATACATGGCACCATGCTAAAGCAGCGATACATTTAAATGAACCTGAAGGAGAACTGTTTTAACATGACCCCGTAAGACTCATTTCTGTAAGCATTCCTGATCGCAGGTTACACATCAGGGAAGTTTACCAAAGCTCCACCACCCGAAAATCTCTTTATCCTCTTCCCGCTACAAAGCCCGCATCTAGATTCGGAGCCATTCCTCTAATCCGCCGCAGGAGGGCGCATCTGTACCGTTCTGTGGCTTACCGACCCGCTGGCCGAGACCGGCACTGCCGCCGGCCGGCGCGTGCTGTAACCCGGACTCGGCAGAGAGCACCAGCAGCGCGACCGCAGCCGCCGCAGTGGCCCGAACGACACGTGCTATAAGCCGGGCCCGTCAGAGCGCCGACACAGGCACCGCCGCGGCGGCGGCGGCGGCCCAGACGGCGACCGCCGCCGAGTCGTTCACGGTTCGCGCCCGACCGCGCCGGCAGCTGTCGCCGGCCGGCCGACACGCTGCGGCGGCGGCGGCGGCGGCCGAGCCCGGCCAGGCGACTTCGCCGGGCTCGGCTGGCCGGCGCACGGCCGTCAGGGCAGAGGCAGTGCCGGCGGCCGAGGGCCTAGCGTCTCAGAATCAGAGGCCCGCCCCGCCGCTGGCTAACGTGGCGGCGGCGGAGGCGGCAGTGAGGGCGGCAACTTTGCCCGGAAGAGGCGCGCCGCTCTCGCCGCACCTGGCGCCGGCCGGACGCGGCGTGGGGTCACACCTGACGGGGCCACCGCGCCGCCGCCGCCGCGAGTCGATACACGGCTGGCGGCGCCGGAGAGCGACCCGGGCCACTTCCGAGCCGCACATGGCCGCCCGCCGGAACGATATCGGCCCGCTGCGAGCAATGTCGCGGACTCCGACCCCGCCCGTGCCGCCGGCGGCACCGGAGGTCGTGACCGCCGCCGACCGCGACCGCTCGGACCGCCGGCGACACCAGGCGGCCGCCGGCAGGGGGCGGAGCGCTCAAAGCGCACTGTAAAGTGGATTCATTCAGGCGTCCAGCTTCGATAGCGGCGCGTAACCACAGAGCGGCGCGCCGGGGAGCGGTCGGACCGCCCCGCCCCGGGGCCGGCGCGGCGGCGCCGGGTCAGAGCGCGGCCGCCGGCGCGGCGTCACGCGCTGCGGCCGCGGTCACGCGCGTCCCGGCGGCGTCTCCGCCGCTCTCGCGTCACGCGTCACGGCGAGTCGTGCGGCGGTGGCGGTGACCGCGGCGTCACGGCCGGGCCGCGAGGAGGAGCCGGCCGGCCGGCCGCCAGATGGCGCCGTGAGAGCGCGCCGCCAACCTTCACCTCCAGACCTCGAGAGTGAGACGAGCCGGCTTTCCACGCCTCCGTTGAGCGGCAGCGGGTTAACAGATGAGGACGGCCATGCTCTTTCGGGGCTAATCTGGTTCGAGTCCTGGCTTTTCTCATTCTCTTGGATGATTAACATCCATAAAAGACAGACGAACGGTTTTTTATGACTGCGGCCTAGTCTTCCTTCATACAAAAACTCTGCCAACGTGTGACGAGCCCCGAAATTCAGACCGAAATTGGAGCACCAGGAGAACGACGATGACGTGCCATTAAGTCCAGCAGCAGAGCACCTGTGCTCAAAGCATGTGTTGCGCGATTTACCGGCGACGGTAAATTCTACACAAAGCGCAAAGGTACTACGTGTCTGAAACAAGAACAAGCAAAACGCGCAAAGGCGCATAAAAATGCGAGATAACGCAGATGTAAATAAATAAAACAGGCACTGACCAAGGAAAGAAACGAGAAAAATTTAGTTCTAGGCTACGTCAGTGCCGCATCAGCCCTAGCGCCTAGCAGTCTGTGCGTGCTGCATTTGCGTTCAGCACATCAAATATTCATTCTGCCAAACCAGCAAGGGCAACGCAACCTCTGATGCGAGGCCGAGGCACGCATTCCAGATTGACTGGGCCTCGGTTACGAAAGATGGCAGCGGCAGCCTGTGTGCGCCGCGGTACGTGATCGACCCCGGCCGCCGAACAAAAAGGAACGACCTGCGGCCGTGACCCGGCCTCGTGGGTCACGGCTCCGCTCGGCCGCCCGAAAAACGCCCGGCTCCGAGCGGACGGCGCGCTCCGGCGACCAGCGGCCCCCTGCCCGTAGGCCCGACGCCCGGAGTTTGTCAGGCGGCTCTGATTCATCACTCGGCGACGGCGGCGGCCTCGTGTCGGCCGGCGCCGTCCTCCCCGACACCCCCGCCCCCTCCCGCCGGCGACCGGCGACACCGGCGGCCCTGACCGGCCGGCCGTCTGCAGACGCAAACAAAGCTCTCTGCGCGGCCGACTGCCGACGGCGGCCGTTCTCGCCGGGACGGCGACCGTTAGGGGTCGCTGTTGGGCTGTCAGCGACGCGACGTGCCGGCGCGGCCCTCTCGCCCGAAGTCCGGCGAGGGCGCGCACAGTCCGGCGGCCATTAGCCGGCGTCACAGCGGGCCGGCGCGGCCCGGCCAAACCCCGTCGCACGGTAACCCTGGCCGCCGAGTTCCTGGCATTATCAGGGGCGTTAGGATGCAGGCAGTTCCGGTGTACAGTTCCCGGGAGGCGCGCCCGTCGCAGCGCCAAGCCAAGGAGAGCTGGAGAGGTCCGTTCGCGGTCTCTCTGCGTACGTTTTTTACATCGGCTCGGGAAGGCTCCAAACGCCGCCGTCTTTTGAAGCCCGATGACATGTCGACGTGAGGGCCGCCGGCAGCCGGACCACCCGCAAGTGACGGTACCGCCGTCGCTCCATCCAAGAGATGGTATCGAATAGCGCCCCGCATCGTCTTGACTACCCTCCGGCCCGTCGCCCGTCGGAGCCGGTGAATCAGTCTCAGTTGTCGCAGCAGAGCGCTCAGCTGTTGTCAGAGCCGAGCAGCAGAGCGCGCCGAGGACACCCGTCCTCCCGCCACGCCCGGCCGACCGGAGCCTCCACAGCGGCGTCCGGCGGCGCGGCGTCGGCTGTCGGCAGCGGCCAGCCGTGTTTACAGAGCCGCCGCCGCCGCCGCCGAGAGAGAGACTCCGGACGGACAACGACCGCCGCCGGCCGCCGGCGCCGCGCTCCATTATGGGCCTATGCTGGGAATGCGCTGCGGCGGCGCTGGCCGGCCGCGCTTCCTGCGCGCGACAGATGGCGCCCCTCGGCCGCCGGCGCGCCGCCGCCGACGGGTGTGCCCGGGTCAGTCCGACTCTCCGTTCGGGTCACCGGTTGCTAACCGAGTGCTTGGGCCGGCCGGCGGGGCAGTCGGTCTGCTCCTAGACAGCTGCAGCGTGGCAGCGTCAGAACGTCGCTGAGCAATGCACGCGATGCAAAATCCGACCTAAATGCAATGCACCCGGACGGGGTCCCGGCCGAGAAGCGGTAACATCCTTCATACTAACGGGCTCCACGTGATAGCTGAACCGCGCTGAGCTCTATCCAGCGCCCTCCACACGAGCGTCGGACGGCGGCCGTCACTCGGCGCCCCCTGGCGCTGCGGCCGACGCCTCATGCGGCCTGCAGCGGCTCGCGGCCCTGCGGCCTGACTCACGGGCGGCGTCTGTCGGCCAGGCGCGGTCCGCCCGGAGGTGGCGGCGGCGGCACGACCCGACCAGGCGGCCCGCGAGGCGGCTCCTGCCGCGGCCCGGCCTCGGTCGCGGGCGGTGACCGAGTCCGAACCGCTCCCAGATCGGCACGAGCGACTCGACTCCGATAATGAGGCCTGCATGTTCAGGTTACTAGAGCGCAGTCCGACGGCGGGGCCGTCCCGAATCTGGAGCAGATGTCGCGCCAGAGACTGACGTTCTTTCACGGCCAGACGGATGTGGCTTTGCGGCGAAGCCAACCGGACCAGTTCGGCAGTCCTGTCAGGAGTGTGGTCGAAATTTCCCCGAGTGAAGTTTCGTTAAACACATTCTGAATCTAATTTCGATTCATCGACTCGACAGATGTATGCGGCGGCGGTAAGGCGGCGCAAGTCTGAGCCGCGAACCACCCCGGCACGAGTCATTGTTCCTCGGGGAACGATACTGATTACACGCCCTCTGCAACTGAGGCCGCAGCCGGACATTCCAGGCGGCCCTGTCCGCCCAATCAGCATATCGAGGCGGGACAATCGGAGACGTTGGGCAACTCCCCGCCGCCGCCAGCCGAGAACGAGGCCGACCGGTGGCCCAGGACGGGACGATTGATTTGTATTTACGCCCGGCGCGCATACAGGCGTTCCCAGCCGGGCGGCGGCCGCGGCGCGGCGCTCCCACGGGCCGGCCGGCTCCACTTGTGAATTCTGCGTGACGCGACACAGGCGGCGAGGCACGCGGCCACGGCTCGACAGCGACGCCCGTGAATACTGGGCCGTCTGATGGGCTGCTCAAATACTGGGCCGTCTGGTGAGCTGCTCAAATACTGGACCGTTCGATGAACTGCTCAAATGCTGGACCGTTCGATGAGCTGCTCAAATGCTGAACTATCAGATGCGGTCCCCGGCTAGAATACATCATCACTGCATCTCCTAAGTCGCACTGCGCCACGGAAGCAGCTCTGTGCAGACTGCTCGCCGACTTCCGTTCTAACAGAGCCGCGACTTCAGGGTTTTTACGGCCCGGAGGACTAGCCTGACAATCCACCGACTAAGACGAGCACAAACATGGAGTCGCCACCAGACGCCTCAGGCCCCCGGGCCGACAGCTGGCCTCGGGCGGCGCCTGTCGGCCGGTACGCATGACCGGAGGACGTTTGGGAGTATAAAATGGGTCAGGGCGGACGACAGCAGCACCGAGTTAGCCAACTGGTCCGCTGGCGGCGCAGCCCCGGAGCAGTGGCTTCACCTGCTGCGGCACGACGCAGCATCGAGGCGACGCTCCAACGTGCCACACAACATCTGGAATGGAACGGTCGCGCAGCCGACGGCAACAGCGGCGACGATAGCCCAGAGGTGCCTCTGTTTACGCTTCATGTAAACGGTTATCTAGATCTGTCGGGTCGAACTCCAATGTGTGACAAATGTGTTTTCTATGAATCAACGTGTCGCAGCCTATGACACCCAATGACATCAGTTTCAGGAGCGCCCCGGCTTCGACGAGTAGTCGGATGAGGGACTCTCGACAAAAGTATCATTCCCCGAATGATTCAGGCCATCGTGAACGTGCGAAACGTGAAGAGCACTGTACCTTCAGCCTTCACGTCAACATGAAACAACTGATGTGAACGTCACCAGAACCTCTCTAGCTCCGGGCACCGGGCGCGTGCGAGGCATTACGTCCGCCGGGGTCGGGTGGGATGAGTTATCGGTGACGAGGCTGCTCTCAAGCCCAGCCGGAGAGAAGCTGTGACGAGCCCATCGCTCATTCACGCTAAACTGAGAAGCACGACACCCTGCCCTGGATCCCGCGACCCCCGCAAGGCACGCTGCGCAACCCGAGCGAACACGGCGTCCCGTGTGGGGAGAGCGGCATTTTCCTCCGTAAAAGCTACGCTCGATCGATAACTGAATCTGGGCCAAGCATGGTACACGCCGTATCCATCACTCGTAACCTGCCGGCCGCACCTTGAGCCGACCTCGCCAGGCGCTCTCGAAAACCACCTATTGTAAAACGAGTTTACGGCGGTCGTACGCGCTCGGACGACATTCCTCTTCAGCGCCACGCGGGTGCGGTGCGCGCACGCGCGGCACACGATTGCCTTATACGGCAGGAGCGGCGCATCGTCTCCGGTCGCGCGGTCGGCCTTGGCCCGCTGCGTCGGGCGCGACGCGGCCCGGCTGTTGTGACGCGGCCTCTGCAGCGCCCGCGGCTGGGCTGAGCTGAGATGAGCTGAGCTGAGCGGCCCTGAACCGCCGGAGACCCCAGCCGCGGGACGGCGGCCGCCGGCCCGCGACGCTCCGCGCCGGCAGCCGGTCGGCCGCGGCTGGCGCCGATCGCCCGGCCCGTGACGGCGAGAGCCGCTGAGATCGGCCGCGCCATGACGTCCGCGGGGCGACGGCTCGGGCTCGGCCGCGCCCCGCCGCCCGGCGCTGCCAGGAAGGGCCTGGACGCGGCGCCGCGGCAGCCCAACGCCAGGGACGAGCCGGCCGACATCGGCGCGGGGCGAAAGCCGGTCGTGACTTTCCGGAGAGGCGTGTCGGCCGGCCGCTGGGCACGGTGCCGTGCAGCGGGCCGCTCCCAAATAAGAGGCCGCGCCGCTGCCGCCGGCTGACTCCCCAGGTACCATGAGGTCACGCTCGCGGCAGGTGACCGCGGCAACGCCGTTCCTGCGTCCACGGCTTCACCGCTGGGCTCGCCGTGGGTCGTCCTGGGCCAGCAAGGACACGCAGGACATGCGGGAGACCATGATGAACCGTCGGCTCGGGTCGGGGCTGGGGCAGCAGGGCGGCGCCCGGCAAGGTCACGCGACGACGGCCGACGCGTCGTGACCGACGGCCGATCGCCGTTTGATCGGCACCGACGGCCCGTCACGGCGAGCAGGCGCCGGCCCGTCGCTGGTCGGGCGTGACGGCCACCGGCCGGCGGCGGCCGCGCGCGCGCCGAAAAGAAACCCTCCAGCTGGTGGCGGTCGAAAAAGGACCGCCTCCGAGACGGCAGCTGTCCTTGGCACTGTTTCGCTTTCGCCGCACCGGCCAGTAAATAACGCACAAACACGCCGAAGCCGACTCGCCGCGTTGGTGATGCAAATTGCGGGTAAGGCCGTTACGGGATTACCATTATTACGGCACAAGTGCCGGATCCGTGCGTCGCGGCCTTTTCATGGCTCGAGGGCGTGTTCCGGTGCGGTTCTTTAACGGTGACGACCGTCGCCGTGTCGCCGACTTTGAGCAGGACAGGGAGTGGTGCACGTGACACGAGCGGCAACCGGGTGGAGATGGTTTTTTGTTCGAGGAACGGACGTTCCACATGCGTGGTCATGGGCCAACTATGGAGCGGAGAAATCGTGTCTACAGGCCAGCAACCGTCGTTTCATTAACTTTGATGATTTATGGTAATTCTACGCAGCTCGCTGTTGTTAACGAGAACGTGTCAATGGGTTTTCGATCCATGCACGGTGTTTTATGCCAGCGAACTGCACA
The DNA here is from genome assembly GCA_030062745.1 of Capitulum mitella. Taxonomy (NCBI): domain Eukaryota; kingdom Metazoa; phylum Arthropoda; class Thecostraca; order Pollicipedomorpha; family Pollicipedidae; genus Capitulum; species Capitulum mitella. The sequence goes on along the minus strand of CP099839.1, from coordinate 45,033,866 downwards.
CCGAGTAATTGCAGGGAAACTATAAACATTGACTGTTACAGCGAGCAAGGTAGCTGTGCTGGCTTCTCTTCGCATCCATGCTTCATAAAAAGCCGTATTATTCATCTGACGTTCCGATACGTCGAGTAGCACTCACAAAGCTACTAGTGTACGTTTTCTTGATGATAATATCGCTTCAAAAACACGCCAAAAATGCGTACCAATTACTGCTTGGCATGTACTAGAAAAAAGAAACGAAAAAAAACGCCAGCCTGTTCACTTACACCGCATAAGATGTACCTGATAACCGACAAGTTTCCACTTCACCAAAGCCCATTATCGTTTACGAGTCCGCGAAAGAAAAACCACGATTTTTCCAATTAAAACCCAAAGCTGGAATCCTGGTGGTTATCATAGGTACATACCTCGGTCGGTAATAAATTCACTTGGCACGGTCAACATTCCAACTTTATAACCATCGACAAGGCTTTACAGCAACAAGCTGACATAGACAGTCCGATGCGCTGTTGAACAACCCAACAGCCAAACTTCATGTACGTTTAGTTTAGCACCAGGTGTTCTCTCAGAGACACGCACTCAGTTGAACTGACAGACTGTGCACACCACATTCAAATTAAACCCATGCGATTCTTGTCCCCTGGCACTGAAGGCTGCAACATACAACAAAAACGCACCGTATTGTGCTTCCTCGGCGATCCCGTTACATCCTTCGCGCACCAGCGGACGGCGAAACCAGCGGATATAAATTTTACGACGTCGCATGCTCAAGCTGGGCGGAACCTGACGTTGCTGCTCCTCCTGCCAGTCGCAGCAAGCCGCCACCGCCCCCCCCCCCTCCCGGGCCGGACCTGATCGTCCCTCCTCCATCCTAGCCGGCCTGCCCGCCCCCGCCCGGCCGGACCTGCCCCCCCCCCCTTCCGTCCAGGACCTCGCGCCGGACGTGACCGCCGGCCCTATCTGGCTGCTCTTCCCGTGACCGGGGCCGGTCCGCTCGGCACGGCCGGACGACGCGCCGCCGGCCGCGCCGGCAGCCGGCCGTGGCCGCGCCCGGTCGGCTGCCGCATTGTCGCCCGCCGACACAATGCCGTCGGCGGCGCGGGCCACTGTCCGATTAAGGGGAGCAAGTGGAGCAAGCGGCGCCGATTGCCGGTGGTTTCCGGCCGCGGCTCGGAGCCCCCAGTTCGGCGGCCGGCTCGGCGGCGCGCGCTGTCGTCAGCGGGCGCGGTCGTCCCTTGTTTGCCGGCCGCCGACAGCCGCATTCCAGGCGGCGCGCATTCCGCCCCGGCGGGGAGTCGGCCGCGACCGACCAGGCCGGCCGGCGCGGCCGCGGGCGGCGCCGGAAGCACGTCCGGCGGCAGGTGGCGGCGGCGCGCCCGGCCGCCTCCGCCTGAACCCGCCCGCGGCTATTTCAGGGGCGCAGCGCAGCGTCCGCTAATGGCGCCGGCAGGTGATCCATCAGGTCACGCCGTGGGCGTGGCCCGCGGAAAAAGATGCGCTGGCGGGTTCCCCCGGCAAGACTGCTCCGGTTTAGCCCAGATCCGGCTCGGTCCCCGGCAGAGGGCGGCGGACCTAGTTAGTTTCGCTGCCGTAGCGCCACGCGCCACAGGAAGTACGGGATGCTGGCACCTCGGCATTGTTCGGGGACAATGCACCGGACAGCGCCAAAAACTTCGGGCAAGACTGTCTGTTGCAGTGAACACGTTTTGGCTGTTTGTCAGGTTCATCGTCCCTTTGCTTGGCATCGCCGATTTCCTCAAGGCCGTGGCATGCGTCTGGCAAATTCGGGAGGATTCTGGGAGGCTATTATGAGCTGGCAGAATGGATTTCGCCTTGTCCTTAGAAAAACCAGATGCAGCTTCCCGCTAGTGATTGGCATGGATCACGCGTTTAAAGCGGACAACGGAGGAACGTCTTGCCGTTCCGTCCCGTTGCGTCCGGTTTCCTGACCGTACTCTACTGAATACCGATCAACTCGACCGGCTTAAAGATATCAGCAAAACAATATAACACGTAAGTCCCATTTCACCCACGACGAAAAGGTTGTATAAAGCAGATTCGGTTAGTTTGCCTAGAAAGCTGCATGGTGCTTCGCCGCAAAGTGTGGTACTAAATAACTGCGCCACAGCAACATGCATTTTGTCAGCGATAATACACGGTTCCGAGGCGATTTTATTTTTTGTGGTAAGTTGAGACAACTGGGCTGCTTCTGAGATGTTTACATGGCCGACCATTTCGGATTTGAAGGTCAAGTGATAGGTTGGCGCTTACGAAAGGGTCCCTGCATAATGCCTACTGAAGGCAAATGGCTCTCGAACGGTGATAAAACCAACGCGGCATCGCGTACGTTCTGCCCAGGAACGCTTTTGTTTTGGAACGAATTGCAGGCGCAGTATATACATGACAATGTTGAGCCCAAATCGATGTTGGAACTCACTCGAAAGGGGTTCATGTTAAATTCAGAAATATCTGGGGGGCGTCCAGCTGAAGTGTCATTCCCGTAAATGATGGGGGAGCCGAACCGAGGGCCCGACAAGCTAACCTTCCCCTAATCTGGGTTTATCAAAGGATTTAACCCAATTTATTTTGACAAACAGCAAGTTGTACTGTTTTTGTTATCGCTAACTATATTGCAATGTTTTTGTTATCACTTCAAAAAATCGTACATATGATCATTTATATGTACAGACAGAAAGATATTTCTGCATGTGTCTTGGTTCTATTTTTTACCCCAAATGCTTTTTTACAAACAATTGTAATTTAAGCTTTGCTTTCTAAGAATATATATATATATATATATATATATATATATACATTCGTCAGGCCCAGAAGAACTGGTAGGGCTTAAATAAATATTAGTAGCTCCCTAGCACTACCAGATCCACAGAAAACGACACAGGTAGATCCAAGGGGAGGACATCTCGGCCATGGCCCTTCAGACACGATTTGGCGAATAAAATGGTCATTTGGCTCCCCCGAAAGACATGAGTATTTCTACTTCACCAGAATTTAAAGTTTCTGGAACTCCGAATTCAACCTATGGGCATCGTCCCTCTTCCCCCCCCCCCCCAGTCAATGACCCACCATCGATACGCAGCCGTAAGTACACACTCCGAATCCACGGACAGCGTCTTCCATCCCCCCGTCAACGACTCTGCTGACCTACCATCCAGACCTACGGAACTCTGGTTTGGCCCCCTCCCCGCCAAACGGAACTGCTGGACCCGCCCCTGGGAAACGACGCCCCTGAAGAGTGTGCCCCTTTTTCACTGCAAAATCTGTCACATTTTTTTTCTAAATATCTTGGATCACTTTACACCTTATTCTTTGTCTTATGCGTGCCTCATCTATTGCGGCCGTTTCTTCAATTATTACTGCCTTTTTGCCTTGTCAAAACCAAGAGAAAATATTGGGGGCCGAAATAAGCTTTGAAGAGGCCAGATCCACGTGGGGGGTGGGGGCGCATGACCCCTCCAATACATTAGGTACAAATGGACACTCCCTAGTATTCAGCCAATACTGTAAGTGCCGAAGCACCAACAAAAGATCGAAAACTTCACCGAAAACTCTGCTTCAAGTTTTCAGAAGCTAGTGGTGTACCTGCAGCAGCCAGAAACAACGACAGAAGCTGCAGGCTTGGTTCTCTGCCGTGACGACGGCAAGTCCGCAGCAACGACGACCGGCCAAGTCACATCACGCTGTTGGCCCTGCCAGGACCTCCAGCACCCGCCACGGAATTCTGACGCACCACGTCTCGCACGAAGTACGAAGGGGGAAGAATCGGAACTCTGGTGTTACTGCGAGTCTGCAACATGCGGTTCGGAGATACCATGCTGTTCTCCCATTGAAGTCTTTTTCCGTTCAAGGCCAGCGATTGAGCCGAAAATGTAGGCCACAACAAAACCAGTCCGTTCAACTTCGTTAAAAAATATGGGGATCTTGACCGTTTGTTCAATGAATTTTATTTTCACAAACGAAATATCTCACACGTGGAGAGGTCATTCAACCTTTATTCCGGTAATTCGTTTACGCCGTTCCCAAACAGTTCTCACAAAGCAACAAAACTAAGTCCACGCTTACCTGCAGTAGATGATCCCAGCAGGCTGACTCTACCAGGCACGTTCAGCAACCTGTCCTTGTGCACCTGACGACACCTCGCTCGCCAGCAACGCGGAGACTTCTGCTGGGGCAGATTTCTGCTGCCCGCCGCGAGCAGGCGCGGTCAGCTGAGCCTGATCCACCAACCAATCAGAGCGGGGCCGCGTGATGACGCCACTGGATACATGCCGGGTGAAATAACGCGACGGATAAGCCGAGCCGGGCGGTAGCTGGTGATGATGACTCACCGTTACGGTGTAATAAACCCTATTCCTGTCGAGCGGCATTTTCATCGTGCAAAGCAGGACACGTCCATATATGGTTACCAACAGATTTCGTTTCCGCGAAAGCCAAAACAAGGGCAGCCAGCTGGTCTTTTCAGTCTCTGATTTGACCCGGTCAGCGAGATCACCTCGATGTGTGAGAGCCGTAATCTGCCCAATGCCTTTTGTATCGGGACGACGCCGAACCCTGATCCAATCTCCTGGTCACGATGATGGCTCGGACCAGGGCACCGTCGGCCGGAGCCGGCTGTCGGCCGCGCCGCCTGGGTTCCCTCCTGAGCGCCGGCGACGCTCTCCGCACCACCCCAGACGACAGCCGGTGATGTCAGCGGACCGGCATGTGGCGCCCGGTCGTATCAGTGATGTCAGCGCCGGCAGGCGGGGTCGGCCCTGCGGCGGGCTGGTCGGGTCAGGTGACGGCTGACGTCGCCCGGCGGACGAAATCGAGAACGTCCCACGGTCCCTGCGCGGATCCACCTCAACCCCCCCCCCCCCCTCCTCACGCTCACCGTTGTCTAGAGAGGATCGAGTCGAGAGAAAAACGTTCATCGCAAGTCTTCGTCATATATTCCTCGTGCGTTTTTCAGATGTATTACTAGACGGAATTCAGATCAAGCGACATGATAGCGCAAAGCTAGCTCGATGAAGAGATGCATTTCAAGACGTTTAATATGTCATTCCAAATCATGGTTGGATGATAAAAATCTCAAAAATTATGGGCTCGATTTCGCGATATCCGAGGAGATTGTACTTGCATTGCTCTAGCATGAATTTGCCTCTCAGAAGGTCCTGAACTGAAAGGCAATGGAGCAAAAGCACTGATGATAAATGGGAAGTGCTCTTGAATCCCGGTTGCAAAGGGTCAGTGTGTGACCACATCCCAAAGTGGCTCATACTGTGTTAAAGGAGTTCGCGCATGATTATCATGAATTCCACGTGGTCATTTTTCATACTGGTGCATTTGAGACAGGGCTGGTTGATGTTCAGATTACTTCTGTACACAAGGAAGCATGGTTTCCAGCTGTTTTTCGTGATGAAGTGGGGTGCTTTCCAACCGTATTTCACCCGCAAGTGTCTAGATGTGCCACGGCGAAGCGGTCTGGCTGACCACGCCTGCACGGGTATACCGTACATGGCGGGCACTGCAAAGCAGAGTCAGTTGAAAACGATCGGCGTGCGGTAGTGCATGTGTGCAGAATAATTCACCCACAGACGGATAATAGCATAGAGCTAAGACGATCATCGCCGTCGAGCGTCTGCCATTTGATGGGCTTTGCGGCGGCAGCTTTGTCCGAGAAGCTTAACTGAGGAGCCGCTTCATCCATGTCTCATCCAACGGGACCTCGATGAGATCACCTCTGAAGCTTTTTGTCCGGGATAAGGTGTCGCAGCAGGGCACTATCGTGGTACTCCACCACAACAGTGTCACACCGGTTATCAGAAACCTTGGATGAAGCTACGGGGGTCCTGAGCGATGGCTCAGTGAGCCGAGCATGTGAGAGCTGGCCGCCATGGCGAACCTCAGTCCAGGCTGAAGATCCTGGGGAGGATAGAACATGGCAATTTTCATGAGTTTGGAAAAAGGCTTATGGCACTGACTGGAAAGAATCGATCTGAAATACTAGTCCACTTCAATACACCCAACCCCTTCCAGTTGGTTTTCGGAAACGTACAGTCATGCTTCTGTCAACCAAGAAATCTTCACAGAGTGGAAATAAAGGATCACAAAAGCAGAAAGACGTCTCCCCTAGACGCAAAAAACCCTTAGATTCTTGACAATGTATTGTGCATAAATAGGTCGATATCCAATTTGAGTGTGAATGTAACAAGCATCCAACCGAAATATCAGTAGATTTATACTGAAATAACAGTTTTCCAACTACGTCTAAAACTTTTCATCACATCAAGCAAAATAGTGTCGTTGAGCATGAAAACTATGGAAGCAAAACGTCAACAGTTCCATGTAAGCGCATAACACAGAAGGCATCGTACATAGCCACAAAAAATACCTTAAAACGTATTTGTTTTATGTCGCTGTTTTCTAATACACAGTACAGTTGCTACATTGACCAACAGCCAAAATATCAGTATATCAAAATGTCCAAAAAAGTATCATTATCCATGCAACTGAAACAACACTAAACGTTAGGATATGAACACGTAATTCATTAACTACAAAATAAAGAGCTATGACGGCAGTAAGCATCAAATAACTGTAATGAATAATTACAACCAGAGTAACTAGCACAAACACCCGGCCAAATGGCATATCGCAGCAGGCTGCTTCCTCTCGTGATGACACCTTGGATAAACTAAACCTGACTGAACACGGGCGGGCAGGGCTCAGGCGTGTCGTCGCCCCCCCCCCTCCCCGCCCCGCCCCCCTCCCCCCTTCCGGGCCGGCCGGGCCAGAGCGGGGCGACCCGGCCGTGACACGCTCCGGTGACCAGCTGGCCCGTAAAACGGAAACGCGCCCAGCACCGTCACACGCCTGGCCAATCGGAGCCGAGCCTGGCCGGGCCGTCAGGGTCACCGCTGGGGTCGTACTACAGGACGTCGGCGGACAATTCTGTAATCTTGACGGGAAGGCGATCTGCTGGTGCTAGGTAGGACTGAACTAACTTCGTTAGGATGGAAAGTCACCGTTTCGGTTATGCGGGGAGATACATCTTATTTAAATGAAGCCAAATGGATTGCTGGTGATATCAGTTGGATTGGAAAGGGATGGATTGAGATGGAATCCATCTGAATCCATCTTACAGTATTTTGTTTTTAAATCTGAGACGGAGAAGTCATTTCACATCGTAAGGGATAGCAAGAATCGCTGACGGTATCCAGTGCGATGACAGAGTATCCAAAGGGGCAAATGGGGGGGGGGGGACAGGAAAGGCGCCACTTTGAGAGTCACCTGCCATTGGCAAGTAGCACGTGAACCAAGAAAAGGAAAGTTGCACATAGATCAGGGAAATCTGTCGATGGCGTCGTACAGAGTAGATTCTTTTGGTATCATGCCGTTGTTTTGTCGTTTATTTCCGTGCAATTCGTCGACAGACGCGCCGTTTTTGGCCAGAATGGGACGGACGTGGCCGGGCCAATAATGCCTCCGGGGCATTAGCCCGGCTCATGGTAATCTCGCCGACTCCTTTGTGATTTTCACTCCGACGGCTCCCGGAGTGGCCCGCGCCACAATTTATCGCCGCGCCATAATTGCCGCCGCGCCGCCGCAGACGAGCGTCGGACGCATTCGGGTCGGCCGTCAGGCGGCCGGCTGCCTGCTGATGAACTCATCGATACGGCCGTCCTGGCCGGCGGGGCGCCACCGGGGCCCCGGCCCGGCCAGTCAGCTGACTGCGCAGAACGCCCGCGGCGACCCGTCCGCAACAACAATAAACAGACGCGTGTCGGCAGTGCGCCGGCCGACGGCCCCAGGCATGCGCGATGGCCCACCGGTAGTGTTGATTGACGTAAGGGTCGGGGGCCCGTTAGGCGGGGGTTGAAGGGGCCAAGGATCTTGAGCAGAAACGGATTACACGGTGAAGGGTGCGCGATTCCGCTAGCGGCTGCAGACTTCAACGGCGATGCAGCCAAGGCGTGTTTTCAATTAAAGCGGTGTGGCATACGAGCTTTCGTGTGCGTGAGCACTTTCAAAACTGTTTTTGCCGGTTTGAGCCGATTTGCTTTATCTTAAACGAAAGGTTCTCTAGCATCCTTACATCTTTAGATTGTCAAAGAGCTTACCGTGTACGATTCCTCTGCCGTGTTCGGTAACGATATCCGAGAACAGAGGCTTACCCAAGGCCCATATGGGACTACTGGGAGACTTGATAACGCGCAGCTTTCGAAAAAAAAACATCACGAGCACCAAGAGTCGGAGACCACACCACGCTTCCCGGGTAACCTGCGTTTTCTTTCCCCGCGGAACAAACAGTACATCGACGTGTTCGAGATACGGCGCGCAGGCAAACAAAGGAGCTAAGCCGTGCACAAACACGGGCGATCAGCGGGTCGAGTCTATCAGCGGCTGCCGCAGCCTTATCGGCCGCGCCATGGGAGCCGGACGCGGCAGGCCACCGCCGCCGGGCTGCGCTGACCGCACCGGCCCTCCTCAGGGCGCGGCGGCCACCAGGTCACGGCCCGCGGAGTGACTGTCGCCGGCGGCGGCCCTGCCGCGGGCCCCGCCTGAGGCACCGCCCGCCTACTCCTCCGGGATGTCACGGATCGGCGGCTGGTTGTTGGCGATCAGGCCTTTGTTCTGCGGAGGGTAAGCAGGAGCTGATGCTCTGGCACAGACAGCACACCGGTGCGGGAGGTGTACGCGGCTCAGATCAACGCCAGGGAAACTAGCTCCTGTCCCCAGCATGTAAAACCAACAACGCTGATAGCCTAGCAGCCTTCACATGGAAGCGCCGCACAGCGAGGAGTGCGGCCTCATTTCATTTGAATTCCTTTCGCTGTGCATATTTATGAGCCCGAGCAACATGGACTCTCTGACCCTGATTAATTCTCCAGTATTGGGCCGCACTCAACGCCTCGATGAGTTCGGCAGTGATATGCCCCTTGTCATTCCTCACAAAATTGCCGTCAGCAGAGGCATGCACACCGCAGGAATGACAGTGGGGCAGTACAGCCTCAGTCCTGTACGTCCTGAAGCCGTACCTTCCTTCTGTCCCATCGTCCGTCCAACGCAAACGGTGTTCACATCCGCCACGAGAAATTAAGCCCCACAGGATTCGATCACCTCCAGGAGAAAAGATAGTACGAGAGCGGCGTTCGCCTCCGCCCAGCGCCTGTTGCCCCCCCCCCGGTGGTGACTCCGCCTGGTGACGGGCGAGACAGGGCGCCGGTAGCCGAGCCGGCGGCGATAATTCAGGCGCCGCGGGGCCGGGTGCCGACGCCGGCCAGAGACCAGAGCCGGGCGGCGGTCAACAGTGGCACAGGTCTGTTATTCGCCGAGCGGCAGTCGAGCACGATAAACAGCCGAGCCGTCGTGCCGGCGGGCCCGGTTCTGATCAGTGCCAGAGGGTTCGGCACGAGACGGGGGGGGGGGAAGGGGTCGTCAGCCGTGATTCATGCGCCCGACCAGGGTTCGACGGAATCGCATGTCCGAGTGTACTGTTCCGAAGAGCAAACTGAAGAGCGCTGTGGGTCGCATGATTCACAAATCAGTGGAATAATGATGGCCGGCGGTGCATCATAGTGACGGAGACTATTCGGGATTCATTAATCAAAATGTGAGACACGATGCAAACGGCGATCCTAGCTCCGTCTAACCACACCCTATGATGACCAGGAAAGAAGGCCGCATCGCGTTTACCGCTCAGCGGGAAGGCACTAAACATTTTTGATCCACTATTCTGAGAACCGAAGGAAGAGAAGCTAAAGGACAGTCTCAGTGGGGAACATGGCCTTGCATCAGACCTCATAGATGAAAATGCTCACCAGCAGAGTGTTGAATTTCCTTATGACGGTTGCCTCGAATGCCTGCTTCTCCACTTCATAGTCCGGTCCGCTGACGCCCGCCTGCTTCTGTTCGTCCGTCATATTCTCAAATATCAGCTGCCGGACGGAGAACGACGGTCAGCTGCAGCAGAAACTCGGACCAGGGAACGGTTAGTTGTGACAGGAGTCGGAGTCAGCTGCAGCAGGGACTCGGACCTGGCCAGACTTACTGGTTCCGAAGAGCTCCTGAATCTCAGACAGTGCGAACACGGCACACCAAGATGGTGATAATAGGCAGCAATACTTCAACTCTGATACGTTGATCAGAAACTCAGACTGTCCATAGCTCAGCTGTGTAATGCGACCGGACTAGAGAGCGGGTAATAACAAAAGGACCCCAATCCCAGTAAGAATGCAGAAGCAACGTTTAAAGTGAAGGGGAGTGAATCATTAAAACGAAAGTATTTACGTACAAGAAATTCGGGATCGTATGTCTTCATGCATCGGCACACATGAATCTAACGACTTCATTGGCTAATGAAACGTTTCAAGAGGTCAGAAATGATGATGAATTTTGTTTACGGTGCGACAACGTTTTTACAGTCTCTCCGCACCATGTGAGCCAAATCGGCTGCTTGAACCCGTGAAATGGTCAGGCGGAATATTCGCGCCAGCTGCGCCGCAACTGCCTCCGTTGAGTTATCTTAATAAACAAACCCGGACAGCAAATCTGGGGTACTTTTTATGGGTCTCCGCGTGACAAGTTTACACTTCGTCATTCAGCGCCCGGCCAGACGACACTTGTGCCACTTGTAACGCGGCGACCCTCTCAACCAAGACCCAGGGAAACATGTGACAGCCGGCGCCAGACCCCCACGTCGTCACGGCGCTCACTGCGTGCAATCTTCACAGCAGCAGCGTCACCGCTTGAACGGTGTCCGGTGTGCAGATGTCACCAGCCAAGTGGGGCGATGCCCGCCGGACCGGGCGTGGGTCGATTATGTCGATACATGCATCTCTCCTTCGCCTGGAGCAAAACTCCTCTAAAAGCGCACCGCTTCGTGTCCCTGACCCCCCACTTGGCTTAGCCTGGCTTGGCTAGCCTGGCTTGGCTATCCTGGATCGGCCCGCTACTCTCTTCCGTCTTCCGTCTAGGCGGCCTCGGCTCGGCCGATCCATTCGCGCCGAGCGGGCGACCACCGAGGCGAGTCGCTGCCGTCGCCGACTCGCGGCTGCTTGGCCGCGACAGCCTCGGGAGAAGCCGCGAGACGTGCCGAGACCAGTCCTCACGAGCACACCCTAGCCGCCGCCGCGGTCACCCGCCGAGCGAGCCCTCGCCGCACGCGGTGGCCACCTACCGCGCTGACAGGTGGTCCGGCCTTCTGCACTTTGGGCTTGGCGTACTTCTCCAGCGGCTGAATGGCCGTCAGGGTGGCGTCATAGCGCTTGATGGGCGGGCACTCCTCGCTGGTGAAGATGCCGTCCCAGATGGTGATCTCCAGGCTGGCCACGTCCTTTCAGTGTCAGAGATCAGTCAGTGGTTGCAGCCTACGGCCCAGGACGTGCAGGGAAATCTTTGTGACTTCGGGGTCGCAACGATATTCCACCATGAATGGTGAAGCGGTCTTTTGACAATGCACTCGGCTCATGGGCTGCAAAGCGCTCAAGATCCGCGGTCAGAATACTTTGCACTCCACAATAACATGCATTACCTGATGAGTTTGCCGTGCCGTTTCATTTTACCCTAGATATTACATCTATCCAAGTTTCCACACATTGTCAGTTCATTACCACATGTTCACTACCGGTGGCGTCTTCTGCTTCTTCATTGATTCATGCTTCACCTTTAACTGACTCGTCTCTCTTTACTGGAAGACCTCGCAGCTAACCTGTCACTCACGTGTGGCTTGATAAGGCCCTTGGTGTTGCCCATGCTGAAGAGCTTGGGCCCAACCCCAGCGCGCTGAGCCAGACCTATGAAGCTAGTATCCACGGGCGGTTTCAGCAGGGGTACGGCGTGCGTACCGCAGTAAACCGAGTTCCTGCGGGCAACAACAGTTCGCAGTACATCGAAACATCGATAGGCGGCAGTACTGCTTTTGATGATTCGTACGGTGCTGTCACCTGGCAGACAAACGAATCCTACCGGACTAAGTGCTGCCATCTGCCGTGGCTATGGTGCTGTCACCTTCTGGCGTTTTATAACTGATATAACCTTCCATGATTTTGGCACCGTGACGTAATGAACAAGTTGCGAAAATTGCATAGCGAGAATGGCATTGCCACGCCAGCACGCTGCAAAGCATGACGCACAGAATGGCCTCACAATGCCTGTGGTTCGACGCTGCAACGCTGTTCAAAGGTAGAACTCCCAATGAACTGTCATTAAACTGGTAGCTTATTGCAGGATAGCTCTAGCCTGTAATAAGCCTGAACGCAATCAAAAGTTCTATGTGTTCGTTAAAAATGATCCATCGCGTACAAAATGCGGCGAATGCTTAAAAAGAACGTCTACATGATGTACAAAGTGTACATTTCATACCCGGAACACACCCAACGACACAGCGGCACAAGGAAAAACATTTCCGTGTACCGAAGCGGTCACAAGTCAAATCGTCCGACCGCCTTCAAGTCCTGAAATCTCCCTGAGGCACAGCGGAGGCGGCGTCCCGCACACAACCGGCGCTCACTTTTCGAAGAGCTGCAGCACGGTCCAGGCGGAGGGCTGCTCCAGAGTCAGAGTGAGCTCGTCGGCGCCGTCGCGCGGCACCACGCGGCCGCCTGGCTTGTACTCCAACGGCAGCGAGTACAGCCGGACCAGCAGGAACGACTGGTCGTCGTAGTGCGGGTGGATGATCTGCGAACACGGTGCACGCATGCGTCAAGCCCTGGAAACGACGCCACGGTGACTGACGAGGACGTTTAATAGTCGCATTATTGTGGACCTGAGATGCACAAATCTGCCGACTTGCCTATCAGCGTGGATAACAAATATTGGTTAAAATTATAGCGAACGTTTGGCAGATAATCATTATTTAAGAAAGATATAAGGGTAATATTACCCAACAAGTGAAACGAATTGCTATTTAAGGTATATACTTCCCTTTTCGTCAATTTTTCCTTGTGGTTTGCTAAATATTCGCCAACACAACATGCAAATTAAAAGTGCAATTTCCTGTTACGCGATTTGGTAGCATTAACTCAGAAGTGTCATGATCGGGTGCACAATATTGGGGATATGCAGCCATGTCCATTGAGTTAAGCATGCTGTCACGGATGGAAGGAGGATATTAATATATTAATTCCACTACGACGATAACATTTGGCCGAACTGGAAACATGGCAGTTTTGGGTTTTTAGCTTTTTCATACGATAGTTTTAACGTTTTGTGCACGTCTGGTGTGGACATGGGTAACAAGTATCTGTATACCCCAATACTGGTTATTAATGTGTGGGGGTTCCCTGAAGTAAAGCTATGAAGAAGTGAAGAAGCTAAGGGAAGTGAAGCCCGAAGCTAGGAGCTTTCATGAAGATCCTTTTCTTGGCAGCCACATCCGTTCTCGCATGACGGAAATCCAGGTATGCGTTCGAATCCCAGTACGTGCTTTCTAACGCGAAGATTTTCTTCAGAATGCAGCATTTTGTCTTGCTTTTCCCGTTAACATTGTGCGGTGTTTGTCCATCCAGATTCATCTCACCGGCAGCGGTTCAGCCGGTGCAAGGCTATGATTTGTTGAAACAACGCTGCTTTTAAGGCCCAAAACAACCAACGCGCGTCCCCTTTGTGAACTGATCTGGAGTTCGGAAACATATGCCTGCCTCCCAAGACGACCAGGGGATAGTCATTTTTTGTCGTCTTTACAGCGGTATGGTCACATGCGTCCGCTCACCGAGGGCGGGTCCATCCAGTTGGGCGAGCGCTGCAGGCTGTTGATGTCCAGCTTCTGCGTGACGAAGCGCTCTGCCTCGGCGTCGCCGTAGCCGTCTGCAGTGGGCGGCGTCTCCTTGGTGCCCTTGCCCAGCACGTATTCGACAACGGCCAGAGTGAAGCGGTTGTCCAGGTACACTGCGAAGCCGAGGCGCAGGATAGCGGCGACACGCTGACGCCACCAGAACGAAGTCGGGTGATGAAAGGCTGACCAAATCCTGAACTGTTCTCACTGGCGACTAATGACGGGACACGGTTTACTGCGGTTCTTGATGTGTTTGCGCATAAACGCTTCCGATTGCGAAAATTAGGCAAAACATTACGTGTGGTAGCTGGCATGGAATTACACGCTGGGGAGCGAACGGACGACTATTTTGCTCCACTTGTGGCGCCAGAAAAATGTGCCTCCTGGGGACCGAACAACGTTTTTTTTTTCGCTGGGACATTTTAATGAGAAAATATCCGCCAGTTATATAATATAATAACGAGACAATATCCGACCTGTAAAACCTTGGCTAAAGTGCACTAAAATTAAAAGACGGACCGACAGAAGATTGCTAACAACTGGATTATCGAAGCCGGTCTATCGGAGCAGCACGCCTGATAATTTGAGCGTTCATTCTGCCGTCGGAGCGACCATCTGACAGCCTCCTCACGCCTCTGAGAACTGGGACGCCCATTCACAGCATCGGGTCGCCTTCGTAATAACTGGATCGCTCCACATGACCATCGGAGCAACCATTCATCTGCCAGAGCATTCCCTTTTGATTTGATATTCAAAGTTTCCCTGTGACAACCGGAGCCCTTCCAGACTATCGGGATGTCTGAAAACTATTCAGACATTTTTCCTGTTAATCCGGGTACCCCTCTGATAACCTGGGCGACCAAGCTGAAGGTCAGGTGGCCTTCCTGACTAAGAGCGTCTCTTTGATCAAAACGTTTGCTGGATATTGGAAGATTCTCTGTTTATAATGAGGTGCCGCAGGAGTCTTAGACGAAAATGATCCCGTCCATATTGCCATTTGCGCTAACATACGCTATATACACTGCATACAACAAACAGCGTAATACATAATTGTCATCTAGCAAGACAAACGATCCTTTACAAAAACGACATATCATGTGTGCACTTCATCCGACATGTCACGAAAGCCGGACTCAGATAGATTCCAGTAAATCAGGAAGCCAGCATTGTGGTGGGGGATTAAAAGCAGTGCCAGCAATGGCTTGCAAAAATCTGGCATGCAGCCTGCCTATGCAAGTTGACAGGTTTTTGGATGCGAGCGATGTTTTCTGGCAGAAGCAGTGTCGTAAGGAACGATACAATACCTGGAAATTAAAGGTACAGGGTCGTTCATTAGAACAGGAAGTACACGCCAGACATGCTGTCATGGATGTGGCTCAGTCCAATTAAGAGTCCTGTGCATTTTCTTTTGTCTGTTTCATGTGCGGTTCAAAGGTCAAACTACGGTCCGAGATTATGCTAGAGTTTTTTACTTCGTCACTTTCTGGGATTTTCTCAATAAGTCAGACTGTGGGAAGAATACAAAGCACCTGCCATCTGCCAAAACCACAGGGTGAGTTTTGCTGGTGTTGAGTTTCATATGGTTCATGTGGCTGAACCAGTGTTAGATCGTGTTTGAAGCTGATTCCATGTTTTGCATGAGCTGAGTCAGATTTTTTTTTTTACCAATGGTAAGAATTTGAGCGTCGTAAGCGTATTTAAGATCGTTATGTCGTTGTTTACATACGGGTCCAAATCGTTTTCAAGGATTGGGTAAGGCAGTGGCCCTAAGGAGGTGCCTGGGTACATGTCAATGATCGGTTTGGACTCACACTATTTGCCTTGAAGACTAGAAAATTGGCCGCGTTGACAGTGGTCGGGAAGGTCACTCCGGAACCAGACGCTGCTCACTCCGTAAAGTTCGAGCCTTGCTAGTAGTTTTTCATGATCGACAACGTCACAACATTAACTCAAATCTGGCAGAACTAAAAGACTGATTTCGGCTCGATCCATAGATCAGTGGGTACCATCAGTGACAGCAATAAGGGCGGTTCCCGTTGAGTAAGCGGCGGAATCCGTGCTGAGAGTCCGAGAAAAGATGATGTGTTACTTGCATTGAACTGCCCTGTCTGTGTGCGAGCTACCGGCGGTATTGTGCCCCCGGAGACAGGCTGGTCCTCGAAGCCGGCTCTATCCCGGGTAGCGCCGGCAGTCTTCGCCTGGCCACTTAGACGACTGACTCACGCTTGACGAGGCACACGTCCATCTAGATACGACACTGATAGTCAATCCTGACTGATGCGTCGTTAAAGAAGACAGAAAACAAACAATCTTCGCCTGGCCGCTGTCGCCGAGTGTGCGGTTCGACTGTGGCCCTGTGTACTGCCGCGTCGGAGCCCAACAGGGCGCGGATGGTGGTGACGTGTCATTTTCGCGATCTGCCATGGAGCACCTCGGCAAGACAGGTACTCAGTCGGTACAGAAGGAGGAACAGCAGACACAGGTACAGCAGATGGCCCTCGCAGAGCAGCAGCAACCAGCTGAACGTGAGGAAAGCCTCGACAACCTCGTCGACCGACTCCTGACGGTACGAGAACGTTCCGACCATCAGTCTCCGGAGACAGAAGCACGTCTAACCCAGGGCAGCACAGGAGCCGTCACTCGGACTGCTGTTCGGCTGCCCTCCAGCGCCATGTGGTCTCCTCAACTGTAGGCATCCGCAACGCCAAAGGAGTTCGGCACTTGGAAATAGAACTTCCTAAGCTTCATCACTCCCACTCGGGCGTCGTCACTACCACTTCAGGAACAAAAATCTGCCCTGATGTTTGTCCTGGACCATGACTGGTACTCCGCTACTGCCTGCCGATCTGACGGAGATCGGCAGGCGACTGTGATCTCCTGCCGATCACAGCCGAATCCGACCTGGCCACCGCGCTCGACGAAATGGAGGCGAAGCTCCTCGGACAGCGGAACATCGTCCTGTACAGGCGACATATTTTTTCTCGAGAGTCCAAGAGCCCGGTGAGTCCTTCGGTGATTTCTTATGCGCGGTCAAACAGATCTCTGCGTTCCGCGATTTTCGTGCTAAACGCATGGACGGTTGTTTACGCTGTATGAGGCAACTCTGGAGCGTATGCTGGAGGAAACTGATGCCACCCTTCGGAGGTCCACTGACATATGTCGCGCGCCGGAAAATGCTACCAAGAATAGCGCGGAAATTTGAGGTCCTCAGGACCATGCGCTCTTCCGTCTATCTAGATACGAGCGCAGACACAGTCACAATCGCCAGCAGCCCGATCACACTTGTGACTCGTGCTTCTGTGAACGAGACGTGCTCCAGATGAGGCCGAGGTCGACACAAGGACGCGGCGTCGTGTCGCGCGCGAGGCCAGAACTACAACGTCGGTGGCAAGAAGGGTCACTTCGCCGCAGTCTGCCGGCAGTCTCGCGCAGCACCATTTTCGGCCATGCGCTCGAGGAGTCGGAAGCGCAGGTCAGGCCACCAGCTGCACAGCCTCATCGCTGTCGGGTAACTCAATACGGCGCTTGCCAGACCGGCGCCGAAAACCAGGGTCAGTTTCTTTCATCCTGGTGAGCGCAGCGCGATCATGTGCATGCCCGACTTGAGAGCGGAGGCCACCGTCATTGGTCTTGACCTGGCCACCTCCCTAGTTCCCCTGGCAGTCACGTTTCTGATATCTAGCTCGCTGAGGTGCGGGGAACGTTTGCGCTGCGGGTCGTCATCCTCTCACGTGCCTTGGGAGTTTTCCGTCATGTCTTCAGCTGGGTGACCGTGAAGCTACTGCAGTTGTATTCGTGATCAAGAAACTGAGGTGAGCTCTCCTGAGTTGACTTGACTTCGTGCCGATCTGGATCTTGTCCGACACCTTTCCAGTTCGGATTCAGCAACTCCTCCGCACTGTATCCGGAGCGGAGAGGCGCCACTATCAGCGCACACTGCCCCGCCGAGCAGGCCGAGAGCGATGTTCCTCTTCTCCGGTCAACGTCAGCGTCAGTTCAGAAACGACCAAGCGGACTTCAGGAATTCGGTGCCACAAGCGCCACCTATACCCAGACCCAGACAAGTAGCGCCACCTACAGCGAGACGGACGCAGTGATTACATCTGGCGGACGATGCTGCCAGCGGTGCGGGCGACTCGGAGGTCCCTGTTATACCGGTGTCCGAGAAGCCCACGCCCTGACGGCCGCACGGTCCCGACCCTACTGACGAACAGCGCGCGGCGCACGCCACCGCCAACATTACAGCGTTCCAAAGGGTTTCCGGTTCTCCATATCCGTTTAGGGAGATGGTATAGGGTCTATGCGCATGGAGCTGTCACCTGATGCTCGCCCGTCTATTGTTACAGCTGCCAGGCCAATCCCATACAGCTGGAGCGAGGAAATCAAGACACAACTTGACAGTCTAATGAAACAGGGGGTCATCACTCCACTCGGCCAACTGTCTGCGTGGTGTCACCCCTTCGTCCCTGTGGATAAGAAGCCGGGGGGGAGGGGGGTGCGCCTCTGCATGGACCTGACCAGACTGAACAGATATGTTCGCCTCCCTCCGTCCGTTCGCCTCAAGATGCTGTGGCTTCCGTCGAAACGGATGCCCGGGGGCTCAGCACGCTCGCGGCGCGTATGTGCCACCTCCAGGTGCCGATCGCCCGACAGGAACAAGACTTGACGCGTTTCATCACGCCATGGACTGGGTTCAAGATCGGAAGAGCCATCATGGGTTTCATCTCCTCCGGCGATGAATGTAACCGCCGAGGCGACCGGGCCGTCGGCGACATCCCGCAGAGCCCCAGGTTTGTTGACGATTCCCTGGCAAACGACAGCAATTATCGCGAGCACCTCACTCATGTCATCAACCTGGCCTGACGCTGTGGCGAGTCCGGGATCACGCTCAACGCAGAGATGTTCACGTTTGCCAAGGAGCCTTCATTAATCTAAAAGATCCCCCACGAGGGCTACACGGTCGACGACCGAAAGGTGAAGGCCATCGCTAACTTTCCACGGCCGGAAAATACCACCGATCTTCGTTCCTTCATAGGACCATTGAAACAGCTTTGGAGCTTCTCTGCTGTCATCACCGACGCTACATTTCCGCAGCGTGATCTGGTGAAGCCCCGCGACGTCTGGCAGCGGGACCTCAGTACGACGGAGCCTTCAGTACAGTAAAAGCAGGTGTAGTATTTCCACCTTTCTTGGACCTCTGTGGCCCTGCACTTCCCACCATGTTGCAAACAGACGCTTCCAGAACCCGCGGTCTCGGGTTTGCGCCGCTCCAGTGGCACGGTGACATCTGGAGGCTGGTGCAGTGCGGACCGCGCTTCCTCTTGCACCAGGAGACACTATAGAAGAGGTTGAACTCACCGCATGCCTCTGAGCTGTGCTGAAATGTACCTCACTGGTCTGCCGCATTTCGAAACCGTCGTGGATCACCGCCCGATGGCACCCATTTTGAACCATGAGAGACTCAGTGAGGTTAAGAGCCCCAGACTACAACGTTTGCGGGGAAAATTATCTGCCTACATTTTCACAGCAAGTGTAAGAGGTTTTCACAAAAAGCGTTGAGAGAACCATACCATCTTTTTCATTTTTCTTTCTTCTTTAACTTTCCATGGGTCCACCCCTGACAAAGCATGCATAAGCATGCTTCGTATTTGCATTTCCATATAAATGTCACTGGTAGGCTAAAATTAGCAACCTAAATCATTAGCACATGTGGATCAAAGTCAAAGCCGACACCGCCAGAGGGCGTCAAACAGGGCACCCCCTCGGTTTTTCTTCAATAAGTTCTGAACCGTTAGAGTCGGGCCAACCAAATTTTCATTAGCTGTTCATATATCAATTTTACATATTTTGACATTAAAACCATTTTCATGTTGGCTCAGGTCATGGAAATATGACGTCATAAGTGAACCCTTGCATGCGTGTTTTCGCCTCTTCGGGCTGTGGCGCGAACATGCTTCATTTTTATAATATTCGCGAATATAATGCATGAATTATTTGGATTTACATAGGACACGGCCCCAAAAACACATACAGCCATGATACGTCAACGTTAGTGGACATGCTAGGTGACATGCATGATGACAATTGGATTGATTTGTATTGGGGGTGACAGAAGTGGTTTCCGCTGGCCTACCCCATCGTTCAAGCCAGACAAGCTTGTCAGGCTTGACAAATCTATATGCGCCTCTTAGCAACGTTCATCAAATGCAACGTGAGTTTATGTCAGGTCACGTCATGGGTAGATGTCAAAACGAAATGAAACACAACAATGTCTTTGGAAGATCGTTCAGTAGCAGCAGAGAGCAATTATTATTCCTAGTCAGAAAAAGAAAAATGACTCTCTGTCGTGACCTGGCTTGACCTTAATCCGATAAAGAGAAGACAGCATAGATTTAATTGTCACGAGATATCATTTCAGTTTTGTATTTGACGCAGTTAGAATCTCAGCGAGCAGTTATTAAACTTCGTCAGGAAAAGTAATGCAACCTTATCTAACCTGATCTAGACTGAACTTGACGGGATGAAAAGCAGATAATGCAAAACCGACCATCAGAGGGTTTCACTTCCGTCATTTTTGTTCCGTGGATAAAAAACAGCCCTAGTAAGTATCGATCTTTGGCATGTAATGTAAGACCAGTATTTCACCTGACCCAGATGGACCCTGACCCGACCTTTTTCTACATTTCGGCATGCATTCGATGCAGGAGATAGTGACCTTTCGTTTGATAGCCAGTTGAAGGTTGCCATACGAGCACTGCCGATGATATAATGTACAAACTGATGTCAGTTTTTCCGACGTCGTGTTATGCGTTTTACGTGAGCTGTGACTTTGTCAGTAAGTGATCAGGGTTAACACAGCATTTTCTGAATCACAAGACTCAGGGCTATCGATTGGTGGTAGACCGATTCAGATCCGAAGATTAGATCCTGAGATAGCAGGGGGTGCCCTATTTCACACCCCCAGGCGGTCGTGAGTACCAGATACGCCACGCGGTTCCGGGTTAAGGCTTCGCCAAATTTTGTAAATGGTTGTTCCCCTGTCAGTCCCTTATTTATGCTCGCTATACAGAATGCATCCTTTACACATTGCCGGATCCGAACCATGTGTTAAGGTGGGGGGGGGGGCAATTCTCCATTCGTTTAACGTGACCTATCCCCAAATGGATATGTTTCTCCTCGGGATTCGGCCATTTTATTTGGCAAGCTTGAAACATTAACATGTATATAAAAAAATTGTTTCAGAAACAAAATATTTGCATTTTCGTCCAAAAAAGGGGCCAAGAGTCATTCATGTCCAATTTTCCAACAAAGGAGGGGGTATGGCCCTGATGGCTTCATCTGAATCTATGCGCTGGCGGTGATAATGATGTCATGCACTAACGTCATAAGATTACAAAATATTGACTTCCAGCACCGATTTATAAAGGAGAGAGCATTCGTCCGAAACGACCGCAAGATTTCTGGTCCATGCAGGACGTTGGAAATTGGGTACAATTTTGAAGAAAAATGCATAAGAAGTTACTTAACCTCAGCGCCATTGCGCAAACGGTTTGGCTTCGGAAGTAGATAAACCACGAGAGGGGAGGGAAACGGTCCCTCCCCGCATGAAAATAGGATTATAAACACGGGCGAGGGTGGCCCCATGTGCCACTCGAAACAGGATCCATCACCAGCCGCACAGTTTCGCGAGGCGCACCGCAACTCCAAATAGGACCGGCTTTCTGACTGGTCGGCAGCGGGACCAGTCGGAGCGGGCCTAGGACGAGGCCGCACACCAGCGGAGGCTGCCGCGACTCCCGGGCGGGCCGCGCTTCTTACATAACCAGGCGGCCGCGACAGGCCGGCCCCACGCGCCTCAGCGGTCGCCCATCGCCAGGCGGGACCGAGGCCGCCGGACGCCGCGGGACCGCTAGTTCCGTCAGCGGGGCCTCGGCGGCGCCCAGACCAGCTCGCTGTCAGCGGCGGCGAGCGCTGCGGAAGTGCTCAGCTCTCGAGATGGCTGCCTCAAAGCGCGGGCTGTCAATCTCAGGCGACGCTCAGCAACGCCGCTCTACCCGTGACCTCCGATGTCGTACATAACCGTCAATGGTCGATGAATAGGAGAAAAATAAATATTCTGAAGTTCGGATGACAAGATGGATTCGGTCATTCAGTTCGAAACATCTTTAAACAAGAAATTAGTTTTAGACCTGTATGACATGGAACGTGAAATGTTTTCTCATGCCAGCATTTTGTACCTGATTCAGCAGTAGCAATAACTGGCAGTACTAAGATACGCTGGTGAAATTATTTTGCAAGTAGCACCAAGGAACTAAGGCTCAAGACAGAGAACACGTAAGGAGCATGCAGCCTTGGTCCCAGTTCCACGCCTATAACGGACATGGACATGCATGTGCTGCTGCTGGGGCGGTCGAAAGAACGAGAACACGGTTGTGCGGCGGCAGCTTCCCTGGCATAATTTCGTAAATTTGGCATTTGTCTGATCGCACTACGTAGAAATGAACAATTTAAGTGATCTTTTTGCCCATCACTCTGAAACGTTTCTACATTACTGGGCACACCATACAGGTATGAATGAAAAATAAGATATTGAAACCAAACGTGCCATACAACTCTACTATTTTGTTTTGAATTTCAACAAAAGCATTTCAGGCAGAAATCCAGTCACCCCCACCATGCCCTGCTTCTGACTGTGTCTCTCGTCATAATGATTCTCCATTTCTCGTCAAGATCATGCACAACATACACAGTTTTACTGAACCGCTTCCCTCACCTGGAAGTCCAAAGGCTTGCTCCAGCAGTACACTGACCCCCACTTTGATGTCGTAGTGCACGAACTTCTGTAGATCCAGGTCGGGCACGGGTGATTTCTTGTCTTTGTCTTTCTTGGCCTCCAACATCTTTTCCATCCATGACTGTTGGAAACATCCGGGGATTGCGAAAATGAACAGATAAGCCTTGATACAACATGAAATATGTAAACGTTTGCAATCAGGAATGTGACGAAAGACTTTCTTTCAGAATCCGGTTATATCGCTGATAAGGTTTGCTGTTCGCTGTACTCACGAGGACATCAGCAAATTTTTTACCTGCATATACCACAGTAGCTGCAGGGACTTTTGCTTTATAATGTAAAAATCGAGATGGTATTTGTGCCTGGATGATACTTCCGGATGTGGCTGAGAGACTATGGCGAATGTGGTGAAAGGGAACACAACTGTAACTATTATAAAAAAACGCCGTACTGCATAGCCCAGTGCAACTGAGTACTGACTCTGAATCTCTCCCCTTGTTCTCACTCCCTTCTCTATTTAAATTTTAATATCATATCACGTAGATATATTCCTAGTTACGTGACAAGAAGATATGACGAATGACTAGAAATTAGATGTCATTTGCATTATGCAGCACTGTTTATTCAACTTAATGAGCCGAAGCAAATACATAAAACGTCTTCGAACTTCACCTCCATTCTGACACGAACGCTAGTTCAGATCTGTACTGACTGTTCGCAGATTACCTGGTTATGTTTGCGGTTGTACTTTGTGCGTTGTGGTTTGTGGTTTATTTCACGTCGTGGGCAATGACAGTCATACTGCTGCAATCATGACGAGCAGTAAATGTTGAAAGACAAATGTAGACATACTCGCATCGAGCCATGATCATTTAAAAAACGAATCATCTCGGGTACGGCCAATTTTTAAAAAAAAGCATTCGTTTCTCGGGGAGGGCGGGGGGAAGACGAAGATTGTTTCACAAAATAGCACAAACATTTCACACAAATGAAGTGGAAAGTTCGTGGATACTTAACTGTCCATACAGCGCCTCAGAATCAGTTAATTTGTACCCGGGTCTGTAGGTGGTGTGCTTTCCGCATGGTTATTCTGTGCACATCCTCGTCAACTTCTTCAACTCCGAACATAACATTTGCCGCTACACTGACGTAGAGGTGGGCCAGTCCACGTACTCAGGCCTCTGCTCTCTTTCCCACAGACCCCCGCCACATTGAACTATAGGTGGGGTTCGTCCACGTCCTGATGCATCTGATCTCTATCCTATAGAACCCCGCGTCACTAACCTGGAGATGGGGCCCGTCCACGTACTGAGGCATCTGTTCTCTGTCCTGCAGACGGCGGCACCAGTCTCCGACGGTCATGTGCGCCGTGTCGCGGGTCAGGTAGTGCCGGAACAGTCGGATCTCGGACTCGCCCGGCTCGCACGAGTCGCTCCGGTAGTAGCGCGACTCGTACTCCGGGACGTCCACTGCGTGCTGGCCGCCGCCGCCCGGAACACCGGCGTCAGACGCGGGGACGACGGGCAAGCGACAGCAGCCAAGCAGGCCCGCACAAGGAGCAATCCCAGAATACAGCGTCACAACGCAACCAACCAACCGTTAGGGAGGGTGCGCTTCGCAGATGCTGCTCCCATAGTTAGGAAAACTAGCATTCCGTGCCCTAATAGTGCAGCATTAAGAGAATCAACCAAAATGGCTCTTACATCTCGCTGAAAAAGCGCGTAAGGATTTTAAGAATAGGGTACAAATTCTTACACTTCGGTGTAAAAAATCGTATCACGCATGAAACACAGGTTATGATTTACCGTTCCAACGTACAACACGGGCACTGCCGTTAGAACTGAGAAAACCGTCTTAGAGAGGCGCGCTACTCCAACGTCACGTGTTTCTCCTTGCTTCGCTGCTTGATCCCCGCGAGCGATCGCCGCCTCGGCGGGCGGCCGGCCGCCGCGGCTGGTCGCCGTACCTCGGAGTGCGGGAGCAGACGATACAGAAGCGTCAGGCCGGGGATGGTGGGGTTCCTCTCCATGTCAGTCGGCATCAGGTTGTTGACGCCGCCCTCGAAGTTCGGCAAGCCGACTCGGATGCGCTGCTGGTGGCCGCCGACCCGCAGCACCGGTTTGGCTTGGCTCGAGTCGAAGGGGCCCACGAGTGTCGTGCCGACGACCGCCATGTGGCTGGAATACACGACAGACTGACGCTGGGTGCCATTTCTTGAAGACAAGTCGTGGGTATTAAAGCCCAGAAACGAGCCACTGCTGCAGCTGCCATGGGAATGATTTTTTATCGTTGGTTATAGGAGCTGTTGGTTGTGAAATGTTACGGATTGTGAAATATTGGATCATAATCGCGATGAAGTGAGGAAAAATACAGAAGGCGATTTGGGAGCACACGCTGGTATTTCGCCAAGTTCCAGTAAGAGGGCAGGAGGAGATTTTTCCCGCCAATATCCAGACCTAGTCATCCGATTTCCACGATCCAAATGGCAATGGATAGCCCATCATCCTGATGCTACAGATATTCCCCATGTGTTAACCTGAAACACACCGATGACATCACACACCAGATCAAAGCCCTAAATTTGACGCCTCTTCATCGACAGTTTAAGAGGAATGTAAGGGATCAAGAATGGTCAGCATTGTCTAGGTGGCGCATTACTTGAACTCGGCTTCCATGACAAACAATACGTTTCCAAGAGTGACACAAGTTCGAGGCTTATCCGGGTCACGATGTCAAATTAGGTCATGCCATGAACTTTTGCCTTCTGCATGCTGTTGATGTGGAAAATTCACGACACGCCTAAGATGGCATAGGTTTCTTGTGCGCTGGTTTGTTGCACGTCAAATCGGCGGGCGACAGTTGATTAGTTTGTCGGGACGTATTTCGAGGTTTCTGGACATTGCTGAGAAGACTCAGAGCTTAAAAATATTTGTGTCATTGACGTGATGTTTCCGACCAACCAGATCTTTTCATGAAAACTTGATCAAGGTGGAACATTTCCTGTAACAAAGGAGCCACTCTCTTAAACAGAATAATACGAGGAAGCGGCATAGCGCTAGCCATAGCGGACTAAGCTTTGTATCGGTCTCGCAATATTCACCTGCATCAACGGCAAGATCAATGGCAGCAGACATCAAAAGACGTGCCCGAGGTGGGGCAGAGAATAGCGAAACTACGTTACAAGCTTCCTATCCATTAGTGAAGGAAACATTTCTGGGAATAACTGTGCGCCTGAATGACCTCAGGACATTACTTGCCTAATGCCTATTACTATGCTGGTAGTGTAAGCCTTTCAGTTGACGGAATATGCAAATTCGGGACGCGACAGCGTTGGTTCAAAGGTTTGTAAAGCAAACTGGTTTCGATGTCCGCTAGAGAGATTCCAATGCTTGCGTGGAGAGACAGCTGCAGACTTCTTTGGATAACCTGTCTTACTGGAGTTTCACGACTGTAGATCATCGGAGACAGAAACCTGCTGTCAGGTTTCCACAACCACAGAAATCTTGCGAAACGGCAGAGCTGAAGCTGTACGGCGCGAGCTTCTCAGAACCACCACAGATGTCCCAAAGGACTTTTAAAATATCGGAGAAGTTCGTTTGTATATACTACACATCAGACTACGAAAAATCACAATGCTTGTAGTTCTTTAAGAAAAACAGTGAACGTACAAACAATAGGCATCAATGCAATTAACAGCAGGGATACAAATACGTTTTGGGCAGAACAGTGTCCGCTACTTAGACTCTGTTACTGTTTGCGTCTCGTCAACGTTCAACTCGACGGTATTGCGCGCAGCCTTGACACCATTTGCATATGTAAGGCAACATCCCCTCGGCATCCGACAATGTGCGGCTGTCTCCTCACCATGCGAGAAACTGTCGGACTTGGCCAGCCACCCGTACGATCAGGAAGCAGCAGAAACCTAATCGCATCGATACCGTTGTCAGCCTGTGAGCGGAAGGTGAACTCGCCCGGCTGTTCTGGCGAACTTTACAGAGCTACGGGACGGCACGCTGCCGTGTCCCAGGGCTGCGGAGAAGGCAGAGCGCGGCACTGCAGCCTACGGTGTCCCAAGTGTCGCAAAAATGTCACTGGGATGTTCGGACCTCATGCGTTTCGCGCTGTCACGTGAAACTTGGCTGGAAACCAGTTTTCAGAATTTTTGGTCTGTAAACTTACTTCGCGCCCACCATCCGAAGATTTAAAACTTGAAACGTGTTACGCATGCTTGCAGCGTTGCAGTCACCACTGCTTAAAATGTTCCAAATTCCATGATCAGAATCTGCATACTGTTTTATTCGTACATATATATATATATATATATATATATATGTGTGTGTGTATATACATGAACGGTTACGGCTTCCACTGTTTACGAAAAATCTCCAAACGGCTGCTAGGCAAGAACTCTTCTACTCAAAAGTTATGTTCTGCACTCGAAGATAGCGAAAGTCACCGTACCCACTCGGCCTCTAAACTGACATGACTCATTGAAATGTAGTGACGACGTCCGTGGAAACGAGGACGAGCGTATCTTTGTGGTGCACTGACGCCTTCTCTGGGTGTAAAATGCAACTTGTATGTAAAATAAGCGTTTTTTGAAGAAAATAGAGACAATGCGTATATGATGCAAAAATAAACTAAATATTGCATTTCGTTTTCGAGATAAAGGCAATTTCGCTCGTAGTATCTACAATGCTGTAGGCATACTTAGCACCAGATTTTTGAAACTTCGGATGGCTTTTGCAAAATGATTGTGCCTTCCAAAAATTTTGGACGTCGGTTTCCAGTCTGGTTTCATATGGCAGAGCAGGACGCAAGTTTCCCGAACATTTCATCGGAATCTTCACAAAATTTACGACATCCTAGTGCAGGCATTCCGCGGTTCTACCTATGCACATCAGAAGCAAAATGTCGCTGCCGGCTGCCGCCGATCTGCCGTGGCGACTAAGGAGCGGGGCAGCAGGGTCCAATGTGTGGCCGATGTCAGGTCGGAGTCCCAGAACAGGCACCAGCGCATGGCTGGAGACTTAAATGGTGAATCGGTCACAGGGCGGCCGCGCCATAGAGCTGTATGGCATGATAAAGATCGTTCAGCGCCAGCGGCTCGGCGCCTTCGGCAAGGTTACCTCATATTTAGAAGCAGCTGAATGGCTAGGTCACGGTCCGGCAACAGGCTCGGTTTCTTCAGCACGTCCAGACTAAACTTATAAAACAAATCAAACAAGAAAAATACAAAGACAAACGCTGCGATCCGTGGTGTAAAAAACCGCCACGTGCGAACCTGTTCGGCAAGAGCATTAGCTCCGGACGGGTCGCACGGACAGTGAGGCTCCGATCAAAACAAGATTTACAGATAAAAAGAGATCATATACCATCTGTGGTGTGTGGAATATGATTTCAGTGCTCAAAATGGTTTACGTTACTAACAGCGAGGATAGGAACAAGGACGCAAACCGGATAAATATTATTATTCGGCGATGAGTCTCGAACAGAATGATAAGTAAAGTGATCTGTTATGATTGCTCTCATAAAAATATGAATCCAAAATACCGGAATTTTTGGGCTATGGAAAGTGCTGCCTCAGTATCGATCGACTCCTGCTCACGATAGGGCATTCCATTTTTTCTTGGTTTTTGTATTATCAAATAAAAGATCAGACGCTTTCCCTTAGCATTTCACCTCATCGGGGACATCGCTGACGCCTCTACGTTGATTTTGATATTGAATATATATACATATATATATTTATATACATACATGTGTATATATATCCCATGATGATGCCACAAGCACTGCCCCGAGGAAACCCTAGGGTGCGGGAACAAAATACTGGCTAGAGAATGGCATCTGTAACGCCGGCCGACGACACATGGACCTGCACCCAGCCTTTTTCTGCAAGAATCGCACCGTCGCGCGTGATCTGGGGAGTTTAAGGTCACTGCCTTTTGGATTTCAGAAGTTCTGAAGGAAAGCGGGACAAATGTCGTGCTTATCTCAGTTGGCGCTCAAACCAGTACCTGTTCAGATCCTCGTAGCAGTACACCCGGAGCATGATCACCATGTCGGGGTTGACAATAACACGGTCCTTGTTCATCGACATCTTGAATGTGAATTTCGGACAGCGGTGGTTGGAGCCGAGCACCGGGTACGCCAGGATGTCGTCCAGTTTCTCTGCTTCTCCACCCAGGTTGAAATTGAACACGCGCCCCGTGACCTGTGAGACACGAGACGCGCGTGAACAGCACGAAGGCTGTGAGCTAACCCACATCGGCCGCAGCAGGCGCAACGCCCCAGTACCAATAATGGAATGATGCAACCAGGGTTGTTCCCTGCCCCCCGCCCTTCCCAATGTATGAGGAGGCTAAGTTGTGGCCATTGCCGTTGCCGTCCCATCTCAAGGACGAAAAGCCTTAACCCTATTCCCGGAGAGCTAGACGGTATGGCCGATTCCCGGCGGGGGGATGGACTCGACCCCCTGGAATTGGCAAGCAAAAAACCAGAGAGGGGGCCGGCTTCAGCCCCCCTCTGCCTGGAATAGGGTTAAAGTCGCGCCCTGACTGCCGCGTATTTCTCAGTCCCACGGGCAGCGAGTGAGATTTTACCCGGGAAGGTCTCAACACTCGGCCCCGCCGGCGCGGGCCCACCGCCACCCCCTGGCAGAGCCGGCCCGGCGCACCTTGCAGACGACCGCGTTGTCCGGGATGAAGCGGAGGCCGTCGATGTAGAGGTCGAACGTGGCCGTGACCGGGGTCGGCTCGGGCAGGGTGGCGTCGTGCGCGGTGTCGTACGGCAGCCAGGCCATCGTCTCCGGCGGCGGCGGCGGCGGCGGCGGCGTGGGCGTGCGAGGCGGCGGTGTCGGCTCACGCGGCGGCGGTGGCGGCGGCGGCGGCGGCTCCTCCTCCGATTCTGCACAAAAACGGCGGTAAAACACCCGGTGTCTCGGCCCTATCCTGAGCATATACGTAATCAATTACCGGAATAAGAAACATGAGCCCGAGAGCCATGCGGCGGTCGCAAAACAGGGTGCAGGGCTTTCGGTGTGCAGAGCTCTCAAAAACCAGATCAACAACTTCGGCTATATGTCTTGACAGCGACGCAGGTGGTAAGTGCACACAGGAATGTGACAAATATTGCCAGCAGGAAACAGCTTCGTTGCCGGACGGGGGAGATTTTCACTTGCTTGGATGACAAGGGGCGGGGTAGGCACCCCTCACTGTTTGGCCCGTAATTGGCCTAGCGCCGCAGGTCAAAGAGCGATCGATTGCTGTGTGCCCAATGAATCCAGTGGTTCTGCGCTCGACCCTGCCAGGTCAACCAGTGATCTTCTAGATCAGGTCAGACTTTATGCTTGAGAACTATAAATTGATTTTACGGAGATAAATCGACACATTTGGGGTCAAACAGGCCTAAAATCGTCTCCTTTACCATATTCAGAGCCCAAAAGTTAGTAGAGGGACCTTCAAAGGCCAAAACGATCATCTTGGATCACTGACCTCGTTTGCCCTTAAAAAGGCCATTGACCATACCGTACATGTCATTTGCCGTTTGCGGATACCTATTGCCTTAAAACAGTAAAAAAAAAAACGACACATGGCGCAAAAATCGCTCTGTAAGCCTTCAGTAATGATGCCATAATTCGGTGATCTGAGATGAACTGGAGCCACTTTTTCAAAACATACGCAATAAATGTATCGTCAGCTATGCCAAATTTCACGGCGCTGTCGTGCGCCGTATTGCCGTGGTCCCGAAAACACTGTTTGGGGTTTGACATCACCCTCTCGTTCGACGAGGCTTATGTGTTTTATATGATGTCCATATAATGCTATATATATATATATATATATATATATATATATATATATAATTTAACCAACACAATAATCCGCGTTTGGAATACCTTCGGACGAGCTGGAGGCTGAGTCAGGAAGCGGCTCTATCTGAGGCTTCACTTCGTCCTCGTCATCGTCATCATCCAGATTGATGTTAACCGGCATAAAGCGCGGCTTCGGTGGCGACGCAGGTGCAGCGTCCTTCACTGAAATGGCAAACACCTGACGTTTTGGCAGCACCAGGTACGGCAGCAATAATTTAACGGTGATTGCCGCTGGTCCCGTTTCAAGATAGAATGGAGATTGCTGTGAGCACTTGAGTAGGCCCTGTTCACGGATGGCCATGGTCAAACACGAACCCCCATGTATTTATGTGTTTTTGTAGTCCGTTGTGATGTATAAACATGTAATAAATCTGCCACGTATGATAGAATTAAAACACTGCAGTACCACACGTGACGAATTTCACTCGAGCTCGCGGGCGCGAAGGTTGAATTCATAGTGGTAAGAATCATGACCAATGTAAAAGTAAGGTAGTAACACCATTGATTCTGTTCACGGATGGCACGTTTAAAAACCCCGAGGATTACACAATGCCACGTAGCTCCGGCTAAGACGCTCCACGTTTCCGCCGCCATGTCCGGATAAAACTGCGGTTTCTCATAATGCTTAGCTTTGAACAGCCATGCCAAGTCCATTAAGACCTTTGGAAAGGATCGTGTAATCGTCCTTCGCCTGTGCTGGCATCAGTGTTTAGGGTTCCGTCAAATGTGCTTTCTAAATGAAAAAATGTATGTAACGGAATTTCATCAAAATAAGACCATGCCAGCTGACATCTCCAGCACACAGAATTAATCATAATCTGCTCAAACGTCCGTCTCCATTTGTACGTGGTTCAATGTCAGCGTATCAATAGGATATTGCAGGTATCTGGCCGACGAGAGGAAACAACCTGACCGCCTCACCTGGCGGCAGGACGGTCTTCCTCTCGCGCGGCGGCGGCGTCGGCGAGCGCGGAGGAGGCACCGGCGTCGGCGGCCGGATGTAGTTCTTGTTCTCCGGCAGGTCACCGTACTTGCCGCCCCCCACCAGGTGCATGAAGGCCTTCCTCAGATCTAACGTGTACAGCTTGCCCGGCTCTTCCAGGAAAACCTGCGGTTTAGTGCACCAGGAGGTCGACGGAAGCTTGAACAAGCTCCTATCCCGAGACAATGAAACGTTGCAAAAAATAAAGGGGGAAGTAAGTGACGTGGGACGGCGTCGCGTCCGTGCGGCTAACCTTCTTGGCGCCACTGTACGAGTTGGCGCGCATCATCCAGGGCCGGATCAGGTGCAGCACGGCCACGGCCACGTGGTAGAGCAGCTCCCGGTTCCAGTCGCGCAGGAACAGCTGGTCCCAGATCAGCTGCTGGCCCGTCACGCTCAGGACGCCGACAAACGCCTGCGGGCCGAGCGCCGCCGGTCAGAGGCCGCCGGGTCCCCGCGACCCTCGACGGGCCGACGAGACACCGCGGCGACAGCGGCCGGCACTCCGACGGCCCAGGGCGGCTCAAAAACGTCGGACGACCCCGGCCGTGGGTAAACAGACCGTGCGGCCGTGAATTACCTGAACCAGCCATTTTCGCAGGAAAATCTTCGGATCGGCGAACTGGTCGATCTGCTTGCTGCTGAGCTCTTTGCCCTTCTTCAGAAGATCCAGCATCTCGTTGTACTGCTTCACGCCGGCCTTGTGGTCCTTGTTCAGTAATTCCGGAATGAAATCCTTTGAAGGGAACAATACGCAGTGGGACCACATTAGTAAATCGAAGCTTTAGAGATGAAACTACCGTTAGTCAAACACGGGCAAAATAACAAATTTTGATGCACTGATTACGCAACGATGCCATGTTATGTGGTGGTGATCGCGGTGGTGACGGTGGTAAATCACATTATTTGGTCTTCTTTTATCACAGTGAAAGAGAAGCATTTTGTATTTTGAATCGCGCACGAGGTATGCCAACAAAAACAAAGCTCTTTTATTGCAGAACAAAACGCTTTTTGTCAGACGACGTCGGATTTGGTAACATATAGTTCTAAAGGATCGTGGGTGGCTGCAAATGAAAGTTTGTCCCTAAGACGCTCCTTGTTTCTTTTATACAATAATGCCATTCCGGTCTGACGCATACTGATACGGCTGCAATGGCGGTACCTCGATGATCTCAGACTGGAAAGCATTCTCGGCAGTGACGACATACCTGAATGGCAACCTTCGGCCGGTTCTTGCAGATCTCTTGCAAATGTCTGTGATACTCCGGGTCCTTGGCTTTCAAGTTGTCCAGAACACGGTCAGCGAGTTTGAATAACTGTTCGGTCGGAGGCTTGCAATGTCGCAACAACAGGTCCAGGTACATTGCCAGCTTGATGACGTATGCCTCTATGCAAAAAAGGAGCAAAGCTAGTGGACTTTGCTCATGGAAGCTTGGAAAGGACGCGTCTGTCAAGCAGTTCCGCCTGATTTCGATGAGGACAGTTGTGATGAATGCACCGTCACCGGGTGGAAACCAGCAGCGAAAGCTCGAGCAGTCGTGCTGCGACGACCATGTGACGTTTCGGAAACTGAGACTGCGGCGTGTGACCTCGTGACCGTTGACGAAACCAGCGTGAAACTCCATTATCTGGCACAGCGGCAGCGCCACGTTTCTCGCGCTCTGTTTCGAGCATACCAAGAATATTACGTCTCTGCGTCAAGAGACAAAACGAAATGTGGACTACCTGTTAGCGGGATACCGGGCGTGAAGTGAAGATTACACATATTTCTATCTGCCCTTCGACGTCCGGAAAAAACTGCATAGTGCTTTTGACAGCTGACTGGTTCGTTCTTCCAGGCCCCGTAATCTATGGCCCGGCTCCGCGACGACTTATGCCTTCCTGTCACATTCTCACTGCGACCATCTCGGCGACCTTCCCGCGGTCCTGGGACGCACTCAGGGCGACGCCGCCTGGCCACGCACCCGTGTCGGCGTCCGGCTCCATGGTCAGCTGCAGCGGGCACAGCCAGAACGGCTGCGTGTGCGTGAAGTCCTTGTTGTACGTGTTGAGCACGTTGAGCGCCTGAGCCGCCAGGATCAAGTGGTCGTCGCAGTCGAGAGGCCGAAGCGGCAGCGAGCGGTCGTAAGCCTGCCGACGGACGACGCGGAGACGCCTTCATCGTGAGGAGGGTCACAGCAGCGGCTCAGCCTTCAGAGACGTCAGGCAGCATCGGTAGCCGTCTGAAGGCGCTACGGTGCCACGGTCAAACGTCTGGCACCTACTGCATGAAAAGGGATGACAACGACTCGACAAAACACTTTACTGTGGAGCGCTGCAGTCGTTGCGGTGAAGTCAAGGGCTTGGTGTTAAGACAATGGATAAAAAGTGAGCTAATAGATAAGCCTGACATTAGATACATTCTGCTACACCTCTGCACGCCGTTACAGTGGCGTGGGTTGATGATTCTGTCTCACGTCGACGTGTATGCGTTCGTTTCAGCAGAGGTAAGTGAATTAATGAAGTCAGCCACGATGTCTTGAATGCTATGGAGGTTCCCAGCATGGAAGCCATGAGTGGCTCCGCCTAGCCTTGAACTCTTCACCGGACATACACCGGCCAAATGTGCGCAGTTACGAATGCCGGATGACGAGTTTTTGATGACACCGAGGAACGATAAGCCAGGCTTAACGCAGAACCGGATGTCTTCAATCAAGTTCAATGACAAGACAATGACCCCAGCAGGCTCAGTGTCGTGCTTCCACGAGGTTTCATTTGAGCGTCAAAAAGATTAGAACACAGCAGCCGTCTTTCTCGCCCCCCCCCCCAATCTCTCTCCTTCTTTCTCCCTCTCTCTCTCACCCTCTCTCTCTCTCTCTCTCTTTCTCTTTCTTTTTCTTCCTTTCTTTCTCTTTCTCTCTCTCTCTCATTTGCTCAATCAATCACTCACTCTCAATTCCACAGACAAACACAAAAGCAGGTACAGCGTTTGCGGCGCGACGCCCATCGGTTTCCACTGTATCAAAGGGCACGCACTCCAGGTTACTCCTACGCATTTTTTACGCCCTCAGGTGACGCTTTCCGTCCCTGTCCGTATCAAATGCCACACACACCAGGCTATTCCTGAACATTTTTTTACGCTCCCAGCCCACGCTTCCCGCCCCAGTTTCCTCTCCAGCCAAGACCGTAGCTAATCGCGAGCGCGATCTCGCACACTCCGATTCCTACAGACCTCGATAAGGACGTTATCGATCAGCTTCCACTGCGGGCTGCGGTTCGCCCTCTGACCCTTCTGCTCCTTGGTCCTCTTGGTCAGGGTCTTGGTGAAGGAGGCCAGCGCCTTCGGCTCGGCCTCAGCCACGCTGACGTGCCGCTTGTTCTCCACCTGGAGCAGGTGCGTCAGCCAGACGTGCCGTCTCAGCGGTCGGGACAGCAGCGGGAACTGGCCCTGCAGCCTGCCGGACCCGGAGGACACAGTGACGTCACAGAGCATAACTCAGACCGGGGCGTACTGGCCCTGCAGCCTGCCGGACCCGGAGGACACTGTGGCGTCACAGGGGACCACTCAGGCCGGGGGCACTGGCCCCGCAGCCCGCTGGACCTGGAGGGCACTGTGACGTCACAGAGGACCATACGGACAGGAGGGTACTGCCGGAGGGTACTGCCGGAGGGTACTGCCTGCAACTTGCCGGGTCGAGAGGACGCAGTGACGCCACACTCGAATGAGACAAGCATCGCAAGAGATGATTCGTGCGCCTGCCACAAGGATGTTCTACAATTCGATGATGCGGTGCATTATATCAGCGTCCTCAGTCGGTCGCGACACCTACTTCGACATCGGTGATTTGAGTTATTCTGTATTCTGTGACACAAAGCAATTTTTTCGACTTCGCATGCCGACAAACACCACACGTTAGTGTTCTGACATGCCTGCAGGAGGTGCTGACCTGTTGGGCAGCTCGACGGCCTGTCTGGGATCGCGGGCCAATACTGTCAGCAGAGCCCTGCCGGCTACGTCGCTGGGGCGCAGCTTGGCCTGCTTCTTCTTCCGCTTCCCGAGGTCCTCGTCGTCGTCCGTCTCGGACGTGTCGGCATCGTCGTCTCGGTCACGGAACTCGTCCTTCTCCTTACGCACCTTGGCCGACTGGAGCTTCTGCAGACGACGGCGGCGCAGGGGGAGGGAGGCGTCAGGCATCGACCGATGACGTCATGGAGAGAAACTGCGTCTCTTGACCGACTTCGGCCCCTGCGCGCGCTGGAAAGACGGCTTTACCGGCGTCCGAACGGTCCCATATCTGCCATCAACTCGACCGATAACGAGCGATGGCTGACGCACGGATATCGACAAGTTCTGAGTCGAACCGTGAAACAGATTACCATGTAAAGAAATCGCTCTGATATAAAAGACCAGGGGTGTCATTTTGTGTAAACGATTGTGGGGGGCCAAGCTAAGGCCAGAAAAGCTACCCCGCCCCCCTAATGTGTGTTTTCAGTTATCAAATAGCAACCTATACCGTGGCGTAGCCAAGGAGGGGGCGACGGGAGCGACCACCCCCTCCTGGAGGTCGACTATGGGGACGCCTGAGGACGCCAGCGGTTTCGAGACGATCAGGGACCATGGGATGGTCAGAGGTTCTGAAACAACCAGGGGCCGTGAGATAGTCAGGGGGCCTGGGATTTTCGAGGGTCTTCAGGAACTGTTAGGGATCTTGAGACGGTCAGGGGCCCCGATACGGTCATGAGCAGAAAGCAGCCGGGGGCCCTCGAACGGCCTGGGGCCCAGGGATGATCGGAGCCCTGAGACGTCCGTTACCTATGTGACGGTCAGAAACCTTAATACAGCCAGAAACCCTGAAACGGTCAGGGGTCCTGGGGAGGCGGGATATACATGCATAATACATGTACATATGGGACGGACGAGGTCATGGACCCTAGGGTAGTCGACGGCTCTGGGACGGCCAAAGGTCCGAGGATGGTCAGGGACCCAGGAATGGTCAGGGGTCATGGGACGGTCAAGGTCATGGGTCATAATACATGAGGAGGAGCCTGGGACGTTCAGAGGTCCTGAAATGGGCAAGAGACCGGTGACGGTAAAGGCCCGGGGATGGTCAGTGCACCGAAACAGTCAGGAGTCTGGGGATGATCAGGGACCTCGGGAGATTCGCGAGTCCTGAGACGAGGGCCTACGACGGCCAGGCGCTTTGGGATCGCGACGCAGCACGCAGCAATAATCCGACCGCATACATAACGGCAGCTTCCAGCTTACCGCAAGACAAATATCCGGAGAAACGACAAAGGCGCGCCTCAGAGAGTACGTACCTCTGAGTAGCCCACGAGGACGAAGGGAAGGAAAAAAGAGTGCGCCTCAGGGAATAGCCCCGAGAGCAAGCGCACGGGAGCAAAGCGGGAGGCCGACTACCCACCGTTTGCAAAGTATTACAAATGAAATAATCTGCACATCATTTTCCCGTTGTCTAAAACATCCACTCGTTCGCGAAAGAACAGTCGAGTGATTGGATGCTTGAGAGCCATGCGAGCAAGCCTGCTTGGATTCCTAGCCCTGGCGCTGGATATTGTAACTTTTGTACGTGTTCTGACTCACATCCTTGCTCCTGTCTTCCATTGACCGGCTGACCCTTCGCCACGTGATCTCGAATTGAAATCAGTAACGGATCGGCAAACGATGGGAAGTCGGCCTTACGATTCTCCCCTTTGCGCGTCCTCTTTGGACGACGTCCTGATGAGTGTATATATATATATATATATATATATATATATATATATATATATATATATATATATATATATATATATCTGTAACATTCCTCTGCTTTGTGGATTTCCTGATTCTTGGCTCTATGTTTCTATCCTATTACCTTTTACATACATTTGCGATGTAAGATTTTTTATATAAAAAAAAACATTGTTAGGGCATTGGCATTACCAAGCCATATGAAAACACCATTCCTGATCACCGTGCCAAACTGGCTACCAGATCTGCCACTTTTCTTTTCTAAATGCTTTAGGCCACGTGACGTCGTATTCTGTACTTCCTGCTTAGCTAATAATTAATGCCTATCTAATAATAATGGTCGTTATTTTCGTATCATTGGTTACTTCTATTGTAAAAACTGACAGAACACTTTGAAGCAGGGGGCCAAAATCAGCTTTGGAGGAGCCAAGATCCACATGATCCACATGGGGAGGAATGTTCCTCCAGCAAGAATACAAATCGATGCCCCTGTAAAAGGCTGCAGTTGTTTCGATTGCAAATCAACCGGCCTCAACCAGCCAGTGGTCTTCTCAAGGTATAATTCAAAATTCAGGCGCGTCAGCACAGTTTTAACTCGGCCAATGGGACCACCACGCGGGCGGTCAGCGCACCCACGGCCGGCGGGGCGAGCCTCACCTCTTCGTCCATGACGCGGCCGATCTCGGTCTGCAGGCCGGCGCTGAAGATGGCCTTCACCTCGCTGACGAAGCTGCCCAGCTCGTCGTCGGCCTGGTAGTCGCCGACGTTCTCCGGGTAGCCACAGTCGCGCACCGCGCCGTGCATCTGGCCGGTCAGGTACTCGCGCATCTCGCGCAGGTGCTTCTCCTTGGTGGCAGGAGCCATCTTGGGCGGCTCCTGGTGGCGCCGGCGGCCTTCGGTCAGCGTTGAGAACGATAGTTTGATGACGGCGCGGGAGGCCGCCCGGCAGCGTTGACAGCAACATTCTGATGTCACTCACCGGTTGGCACTGGTACAGCTTTGTGAGCACCGAACTCCCTAGTAGGTGTTTGGGCTGGCCAAAGCGGTTGTATACAATATGAAGTTATTAGGGGGATGTTTAAATTATTATTATAATATGACAACCTAATTTATATAAATAACTAGTCATTAATAGGATATAGTAATATCATGTAGTATATTATATCACAGCATATAATATATTCCTTCAATATCTTGTATATTGACAGATATAACAAGACTGCATGTAAATATGTTTTGCACTAGTCCCTTTCAACTGATAGTTGCTGAAGATTTTGTACAGTCGCCAAGAAACGAACATTTTTCCCAGGGGTGCAGTCAGGATTTTCTTAACGAGGAGGAGGAGGGTTAGTGTGAACTGATATCATGCGAAAACCGCCTGTTGGGAAGATAATGTGCGATGGTTTTCTAAAAAAAATGCGGACTTGAGGGAGGGTCGGGCTCCCGTCCCCGCGTCGGCTGTGCCGGTGATTTTTTCTGTGTCTATTGCATGTAAGAAATACTATCGGACGTCCTCGACATGCTGACTACCACAGAGCCGGCTTGGACCCTTAGCAGTGCAGAAGTCGGAGATTATGAAACAGGTTCTGCTTAGCACAGGCTCCGATCTCCATCATTTTTCCTACCACGGCAAGAACACACATGCTGGGATTCGAGAACGGCCACAGCATGGCCTGAACGAGGCCGTGCACCGTTTTGTTGGCTGGTTCCTGTCTGGGCCTCCTTCAAAGACATCGGGCTTTCTCTACCAGTCGGTAGCCTTTTGAACCGAAAGATCCTCGTCAGAGGTCAGAGGTCCGGACCAGTCAGCCGACGGAGTAGGAGGGGGGGGGGACAGCTGGGGTCCTCGGGTACGTCAGAACCGTCGTCGGACCGCGCGACTCTGCTCGTAAAATCCGGGGCAACCAAACCAGTCACGAGCCAGGTCCAGCCGACGCGTAGGAGCGCGATGCCAAAAGACTGGCGGCTACCGGGCAAAGGGGAACGTCACTTACCGCTGCGTGACCAGATTACGCAGCGGTGCAGAGCTTTTTAGCCCGCGACTTGCCGGGGAGGGAGGTCAGGCATCACTGCATCTTTCTTTGGCGCGTAATGCGGTGACCGAACGGCATAGCGTCGTCATTTTTCCAGTGCCTTTTGGTGTATCAAATCTGCACATCGTGGTGACGTGTTTTTGTCCAGGTTATCCGAAATTATGTCAAAATGACGTCATAGCAATGGTGTTTTATTTTGGTAATTATCCTTATAATGATTGTGCAGGATAGTCGGCAGCGTGCAGTGTATGTTATGATGTCGAGAGGTCGATGCGGACATGGCATGACCTCATCCAAGGTCATTATGAGGCAAAATTCCGCTAATGACTAGTTTTCAAATGTAACGTTAATTTGCCTCGTGCAGCCAGTGGGTTTCTCAACGGATATAAGTCATTTTATTTTGGTCGGACAGAAATTTAAAAGCTTTTTGATGCTATTTACCAAACAAAAAACTGCATTCATTCCCATTTATGTAGATATATACATGTATCAATATAGATAAAAACATAAATAAGTATACATACATATGGATAGATAGATAGATAGATAGATGGATAGATAGATAGATAGATAGATAGATAGATAGATAGATAGATAGATAGATAGATAGACAGATAGCCAGATGGATAGATAGATGGATAGGTGGACAGAAGATAGAAAGACAGATAGATGCATCGCTTTAAATATTATTCTTTACTTTCTGCCTATCTGTTACCTCTTGCGGCTGTTCTTTTGGTTATTACTCACTTCCCTTTAAAATCAACAGGAAATGTAGGGGGGGGGGGGCAAAATGGCCGTAATAGCCGCAGCGTTTTATAAAACTCGATTCAGGAGGGGGACAAACCAACATTGTGGGGCCCAAATCAACTGGGCGGGCCAGGACCCTCTCAAAAGAATACAAACTGACTCCCTGGCCGAGTCGATCCATTGGTCGCCAAGTCATCGAGTAGGGGACATCTGAGCCACCACCTCCCGTCACCCTCACCCCTGCCAACAAGAGCTGGGTGGTGAAATAAACCAGCAGCTGACAGGTTAATGCGCAAGCATGCGCGCTTCATGAAAAGATACGCTCGTGGTAACCAATCAGATCTAACCTTTTTAAGCCAATTGAAAGCCTTGATGAATCCGGTTGTAGACTACAATCAATAAATAAGAAGCTTACACGATGCAGCACTATTCTGATACCGCAGTGACATGTCTGGACTCAGTCTGAGCCGATCGGAATTTATCTCGTTATGACCTATGGCAATAACCATTGACCCCATTCCCGCACTCATAACGTTGGTATGCATTCCCGTAGGACGCGGGGGCTTACTCAGACTCCCTCCACTGAGATCTCGACAGCTATCCGCCCTATTAATTCACAAGAAACGACAAGTGATTCACGATAACGCAAACTATATTTCTAAAAATAACGGTTCCATTTTTCTTTTAATGAGAGAATACAGCGGGGCAAGAAACAAAAGGAGGGTCATTTTCAATTTGTATAACTCCGATGTTTATGGAACCAATTTTAATGCATTTGATATGAATGAAGAGCTTATCAATGGGACTTTGTCTTTGTTTATACGTTTACAAATTTGGAAAAATTCGTAAGCGTTCACGGGCTTGGAAATTGGATAAATATTTTTATTTCTATTGAATTTACATAAAAGTTTGAAACATTTTTTCATATTTCACTAGCCATTGCGTAATAAGAAGCGCAAATCATCTTTCACTGTTCGTAAAATGTTGTCATAGGCGGCGCCAAGAGCATGTAAAAGGAGGAACTGTTATGTCGCATGCTCATCGGCTCAACTTACGAACTTTGGCCTCAAATAGCCTCGGATAGCCTCAACGTCACACTGGATGAACTTTGGGTTCATTTGAGCTCTGAAAATGTTTCCAACCAATTTAATCGATTGATCTAAAATCCTATTTATGACAGTCGTGTTACAGGGTATGCGAGCGGACATTTTAGGTCATCGCTCCGTGACCTGGCTTGAAATCGATTGGAAGCTTGGAGCACAAGGAGGGAGCACTGTGCTGAGCTACATACGTACCGAATTTTATAATAAAAACATCGTTGTAAAAATACTTGTGTAAAAATAAATTTTGTCGTATGGCCTTGAAAAGTCGTTGAACTTGTCGTATGGACTTGTAAAATCACCTCAGGTGAACAAAAATATTTTAATATGTTTATGCATAAATAATAAATATACGTAATAATAAACTGTATATCATTTATTTATTGCATTATTATTCTTATATCATCTATTATTATTGAATATAATCGATATGATTGTATACGACTATGTATACAATTATTAAAAAAATTGCAATAATAAAAACATAATAATACCTAGTTCTTTACCTATA
Source organism: Capitulum mitella (assembly GCA_030062745.1). Classification (NCBI taxonomy): domain Eukaryota; kingdom Metazoa; phylum Arthropoda; class Thecostraca; order Pollicipedomorpha; family Pollicipedidae; genus Capitulum; species Capitulum mitella. Next base: position 44,992,321 of record CP099839.1, on the reverse strand, counting down.
GGTACATTGATATAACGTTTCAAGTTCTATCTTAAGAACTCTATTTTTTAAGCCATTTTTCTTTTACCTTCAACGGAGCCAAAAATGGCCTGAGGTGCCTCCCAAAAACGTGGCCTGGCTTCTCCCCTGGGCAAAAAAGGCATGAGAAATTTAGGACAATAAATAGCGAGAATAGATGGGGAGCGTGTCCAAGTTTCGTAAACAATGCTTGGAAATCCTGGACATGAGAAAAACCGAAACCCCGCAGGGGCGGGGGAACTCCTCCACAGTTGGGAGCAGGAGGCAAAAAAGCATTTTGGGTCAATTCTTTCCAGTCAAAGCCCATGGGGCCAAGGTCAAAATGGAAAAAGCTGGGGGTAGCTTCCCCCTCCCACCGCTTCCCATGCCCTTTCCTCCCCTTTCATATGGAAACAGATTAAGACAGCTTGCGGAGCGCATGACAAGAGCGAACTACTGCTCTTCTCTTCAGCGCTGAAAGCACACTTTACAATATCGTTTTGCACATTTATTTTCTCTTCGTAGAACACCAGTTACCAAAAAAAAAAAACGGGAAGAGGTCATCTTGGCGAACTTGCAAATGAGCCACGCTAGAATGACTGGCTCATATTTAATGTCTCATTTGGACAGACCTTTGTGGCTTACACGAAATTCCTTTACTTCTACATGGCACATAATCACTGACTGCGTGACTTATTACAGAGACATGGCAAAATTGTGATTGGTATGCCATCGCTCAGGCACGTAGCCAATGGGAGCCATGGGAGCCATGCCCCTCCCCCCGAGCCAAGTGGTCCACACGAGGTATAGGGCGATTCCGCATGAATAACGAATAGTGGTCATATATATGTTGCAAAAGCAAACATTATATGTTTTCCCGTGCGTTAAATATGAAGTAAATTACACAAAATTATTGTTTCTCCATATGAATTTCGCCATTTGCCAGTGACATATGACAAAATTTAACATTTGCCCCCTCCCCTGAGGAAAATCCTGCCTACGTGCCTGCGATTCCTTGAATTCACCGTTTTGTCTGCGCAACATACTCGGGTATTACGTTCCATTTTAAAAGCTCTTACGCCATGTGCTCACAACACTCACCTGTTTTTTCACCCCTGATCACAGGCACAGGTGCGTAAGCCATGCGGCCAGGGGGGTTTCAGCTCCCCAACTTTTTTGAAATTTAACATTGCCCCTATGGGCGTTGACTGGAAGGAATTGACCCAAAACGCATCCCCCAACTAAAGAGAAGTTCCCGTGCCCTTGATTACAGATGTTCTTCTGTCGACTAGAGACCAAACTCGTTACAAAACCAAGACCTAGATAAATCGCCGTACGAAGATCATGACAGGAAGACAAAAGAGCAACTCAGACCGACTCCAAAACACCTCTAGATTTTAGCAAACCTCCAGAAATGATGGACACCTGGGCCCGAGACGCAATGCGTTCCCCACTCACCAACCAGTTTAAGAGAACCTATCAAGATATATAGATCTCCGTTCTCCTAACAGTTTAAGAGAACCTATCTAGATATATAGATCTCCGCTCTCGTAACTCTGAACGACCGCCCAATTATAAACTGCAGAGCACAAAGTGGGCGGTGCCTGCGGGAGCGTGCGGAATTTCGGAGCCAATCCCCGATCTGTTGGAGGAAATCTATGATGGAGAATTCCCACATCATGAACTGAAAATTTCAGTGTCTGAACCAGAATTTTTAAAACGGCAAAGATGTCTTTTCTGGTAGTTTTGACCGCGGTGAATGTAATGAAAGTGACAGTTTTACACATAAGCGAATACTTTTCCTGTGTGAGTAGTCCAAACAATGGATTTGGCGTAAGGGAGACCGCAATTACATAATACAGGTGTTGGCTGATACTACGACCTTCCGAGCCAAAGGAAGGCTTGTGCTTTCTCAGAAACTACGTATATTACTTCTTGTGCCATCTACTTTCTGCCAAGGTTGTTTGACGAACACCTACGCATGAGTGGTAACAATGACGAAGGTGGTGTAAATTCTAATTATTGCATGCTGCCCCTAAATGTTTTCTATCCTTGGCCTGCCAATATCTTTTCGGAAACCACCGCTACTTCAATAGCTTCCAGTTGCAATGCCGACTTATTTTGACTTCTGATGCGATGACGTGGTTACCATGTCATGCAATATGTTCAGACATAGAGGGGAAGACACATGGGGCACGATACAGACAGTATCAACCTGGGATTCAGTTCCTGGGGATCGAAATTTCATATCAAGTAACTCCCGTCTCCCCTATAACTACGAAAGCGATGGACTAGTTTGGCCCATTCAAACGGGAATTGACTGCCATTAATAACACGATACCGGACACGCCACACTGTTGTATTATATCACATGTCACAAGCCACGTTTGAGATTAAAACTTAATCGACGTTTCTCCTGACCCTGTTTTTTTTTTACTATGGGTTTAATAGCCATTGCACTCGGTGGAAGGCCCCACGGCCGTCAATACAATGCAATATAGTACGATTCGGATATGCCAATTTCCGCGTAGGCACAAATCGGGAACTACTCGTGCATGTGCCATCAAGGCCACCAAGGCCAAGGGAAGTGCCATCAAGGCCAAAGGAAGTGCCATCAAGGCCATGGCGCCCTTTCCGTCGGAAATCTATTTTTTAACAGGTATTTTGGTTCCTCACTTTTTTGCCAGTTAATGCTAGATTTTCTTTAAACAAAAATATATCCCAAAAAAAACATTTGCGTGCATGACAGCTAATTTTCGAAAACAGCAACACGGAAAGGACGAAGTTCAAGGAGAAAACAGTATTTAAGGGGCAGGTTAGGTTACATGAATGGACGCATGCTCCCCCTCTCCCCCTTCGAGTATGGTCTTGGTCCGCCAGTGGATTTATCCTAAAGCCCAAATGCGTGCAAAGGTATGCATACGATGTCAATATAAGTCTGTACAACGAGCGTGATGGCAATGGTCAACCTAGGTCATGCGATGCTTTGATGCACAGACGCAGTCAAAGGGGGCGGGGGGCCCGGCCCCCTCTTAGATCTGCATTTTTTGTGAAAACCATTGCACATCGTCTTCCCGGCGAGCGATTTTAGTATGATATCAGTTCACACTAAGCTCCGCCCTCCCCACCACACCGCCACTTGAGAAAATCCTGGATGCACCCTTCCTTTGATGCCACGTTGTTATCAGTTTAAGCATGCCTAATACCACGAGAACTCCATAAACACTATCGAAGTCCATATGATGCCTCTAAATCCTTGTGTCTTCGTCAGAAAATATTTTGATGTCGGGTTTTAACACGCGCACTGATGGGGGACACCAATTGCCATCACGTTTTTTTGTTATAACTTTCCGACTAACAGCGCTAAAACTCTCAAGTTTTACCTGTCTTACCGTGTATTCCTAGCGCATCTATTGCCGTTTAAAATTTTGAAATCCGTCCGCCACGTTTTCCTCTACATCCCAGCGTAATTGGGGACCGATAGCGCAGCCGGTTCATCGTCGTCGGCGGACAGGCGGACAGGCGGACAGGCGGACGGCTGCTCGCCTGTCCGGCTGCTGCTCGCCTGTCCGGCCGTTGGACGCGCTTTATGATTATCCATATGACGCTCTTTGAGTATGGCCTTGGGCGACTTTCACACTCACCTGTAGCTGGGGGCTATGCCTATGGTACGGTACTCACCAGCAGCTGGAGGCTGTTCCTATGGTACGGTACTCACCACCAGCTGGAGGCTGTGCCTGTGGTACGGTACTCACCACCAGCTGGAGGCTGTGCCTGTGGTACGGTACTCGCCAGCAGCTGGGGGCTGTGCCTGTGGTACGGTACTCACCAGCAGCCGGTGCTGCACTTATGGTACGGTATTCATCAGCAGCCGGGGCTGTGTCTGTCGTACGGTATTCAGCAGCAACTGGGGCACGGTACTAACCAGCAGCTTGGGCTGTTCCTATGGTACGGGATTCACCAACAGCTGGGGCTGTGCCTGTGGTACGACACTCACCAGCAGCTGGGGCTGTGTCTGTGGTACGGTGCTCACCAGCATCTGGGGGCTGTACTTGTGGTGCGGGAAGTGCTGCCTGACAAACTCCTTGCCCAGCAGGCTGAAGAGCGCCTGCTGTTTGGCCTCGGAGCTGAGCTGGCCCCGCACTCGGGAGGCCAGCGCCCGGTTCACCTTTTCCATGACCTGCGAAAAAGGAGCCTTTCAAGTAAAGGCATCCCATTTTATCAGTTGCATGCATGGCTACATTTATCTGCATTTTGGCCTGTGATGATTTCCACAGATATTTAATTACATCCCGTTTTCTAATGGGCTGGTCCGTGACCATACAACTGATTTTTCTTGACACATCGTAACATTTGAAAACAGAGATGACATCGCAGCATCTTATCAGTGTTAGTTTCCCCAACTACACAAAGTTTTTTGACTGTGATGTCTCTTGGCGCAAAATGATTATTTTTGGTTTGAGTTTTATTACCATTGCACGTTACATAGTATACTGCATAAAATTAGATAATTTTTCAAAAACCGAGCTGATGACTTAAATTTTGACCGAGGGCGATAGTGCGAGGTCAGAATTCAAGACAACATCGCGGTTTTTAAAGGATTATTGCCGGCCGAATGCAATATGAGTTTTACCACATGCCGTTCCAACTGCGATGCTGATAAGATGTTTACATGTACGGTGGCATGGGGAGTCCAGTTTGCTGGGACCATCAAACATGTAGCCAGACGTCACCAGTCGAGTCATCACTGTGTATCTCACCTACGCCACTAAGACCACGACTTAGTCACCATTGACTACGCCACTACGACTATGTCGCCACTGAGAGTTTCTAGTGCTGGCCATCACCCGTCATCTGTTCTTTGTTGTCTGACCGCTAGACGAATTGCCATTTGTGCCAATACATTGCATTCTTTCTGCCAGACATGTTTTTCCTTTCAATGAAAGAAGCAGCGAGCAGATGTCAAGCTATACTTCAGAATTACGACTAGGCCATTCTCCGAATCTACGCACTAAGCTTTAAATGAAGTAATCAGCGCCAAGTTCATTATCGATAAGGAATTATAGTTATTAAACTCTTTGGGGGCGTGGTTCAACATTTCTAAATTAACGTTTAGACTGTGGGCTTTTTCTTCACCCAGACTGATAAGGCATTGCGGCAAAGATCTTCACCTAAGTTTAATTAATGTTGGCCGATGCTTATATTTTTGTTTTTTCGGCATGTTGCAAATAAAATCATCGTATCACTGAAGATCGTTCGCGATTGCTTTACGCGTTATGACGAAAAAGCAACTAATAGATTTCTTTGTGGACGGTGACCATAAACTGCAGTTTGTGGTCAGTAGGTCAGGTGACAAATCCAGTAGCGAAGCGCCCAGATCGCATGACTCCATTTAACCTGGCAATGGCTTCGAGGCTCCATGAATTCCTCTAGGCCATGAAGTCTGTCAATGTATGAGTATCAGTGTGCCAACTGTGTTTTTGTTAGGCTCTTTGAATGCATATTTCGTACAAATCGACATGTTGCAAAGCATATTTGGCCAAGGTCACAAAATAGATGACCTTGACCTTTGATGACCTTGACCTTCACTGGCCCTGGTATATGTAAGCGCATCAGTGTGCGCGCATGTGTTATTATTTGGGTTTTGAATGCATATTTCATACAAACCGACATATTGCAAAGCAAATCTGGGTAAGGTCACAAAATGTTTGACCTTGACCTTTGATGACCTTGACGCTTACTGATCTGAGGTTTCGTCTTGGTACATCCATCACTTATGCCTGAATGATGTCGGCTGATTATGTTCAAACGGTCATCTTACGTAGAACGCTAGTCCTTTCGCAAAGTTCCCATTTGTCAGCGACAACCATTATTTTCGTTATGTTGGTTTGACCTCAAATGTTTGAGACTTTAGAAATTTCCAGTCGATTTTCCAATTTTTGCGTCAATCGACGAGTTATTCAATTGCCATAAATGTCACCAAGCAGCAGCAACCAGCTGTGATCCGTTCTCGAGATTTTCAAGAAAAACAGGTGGGGGGAGGGGCACAAAAGTTCCCCTTCCAGGAGCTTATGTATGGCAGCGTGATCTGTTTAATTATTCTCCACTCAAAAACCAGCAACTGCACGGATGGATGACAGTGGCGAGGATGACACAAGTGCGTAGACATTTGTCATTTAAAAATTAAAAAGTTTTCCTTAGTAGATTAAAATCACCCAAATGCATGTACTTCAAACAACAGACTACAGCAAATGGGCAAAATAGAGTTTTGACAAACATGACCCATATAACCGAATGACTTTGTCTTGTACCATCGCCGTGAAAACGCAAGTGTATGTCGTAAAATCATGGCTAGAGGCTGCGGGAGAGGGGACTGTCTGTGAGGATCTATATTCCAGACCGTAATTTTCCGAGACTTTAGCATTAGACCTTTGGCAATGACTGGGAAGAGAGGGTATGAAATTCCATTCAGACACCTCCCCATATAATTGCCGCAAGTCTTCAGTCATGCGTCAAGCATTCGTTCATCTGTGTTTTGGTATGAAAGAGAAGTGGTATCAGATGGTTGTGCGTCCTATCATTCCAGTTCGGTCGCGCTTTCGTCCGTCAGTGGGGCCAAAGCTCAAGCCCCGGCCGTGCAGGGATGCGATATTCCGGTCGCCGCCATCTTGCCACATCGCAATGTGCTCTTGCCATTTCCTGGCGCGTTCCTGGAGATCCGGGAGCAATGACCACTGCAGTCGCAAGTTACAGAGCGGTCACTATTCTCCCTCGGCTCAAAAAGCCCCGCACCCATACGTGGCTGGGACGCGCCTGTTCCGGGCTCACCGGCAACCGGGCATACCGCGCCAGCCGACGAAGAAAGGAGGCTTCGAGTCGGGCGCGAGTACCGTGATGTGACATGCAACAGTGGGATGACGAGGACATCTAGATGATGTCATGAACGATGATTGCACTAGTATCTTGAAGGGCAGTGAAGAAAGAGGGACGGATGGTATTGCGATGGAGACCGGCTGCGTCTTCTTAATTGTCCTTAGGAGTACTGTATTTAGAAGAAACGTAATGAAATGTCGCTTGTCGGCTCCAAAATCTAATAGATGCCCTTTGATGCTCATACATTGCTCACTTTCATGATTTTTTTTATCACAAGAACATCATGAACATTATTTTCAGCAAAACAATGTACCAAGCAAATGAAGTAGTACTTAGAAATCAGAGGGACGATGTCTTTATTTGACGTCCAGTTTTGTCAGCGTTAGCCTCGGGACACTTCTAGCGATAACGTGAATTGCCCTGGCAAAATGGGCAAATCTTATTTCAATTTCTTCTTGTTATGACCCCTGCAGTGCATGAGGTTCTCAGGCAGCACCCTCATTATCGCCCATTGCGCTATCGCAAGAGGTGGGCTCATTATCGCCCATGTGGTATGATAATATAATGACAGTGGGACGCTTTATGGGGCGTATGACGAGCAAAATTCACTGCTTTGTATTTCATCCCTGTATTGGTGAGAATTCCTAAGAGCCCTCCGTTTTTCACTTGTTACGAACAAATGACTTGTATTAGGCGTGCCAAACGTCCAATGTCTGTTTCGCAATCAAAATAACGTCGTATGGTGCCAAAGTGTTTGACACAGTGAATACTGTCGCTATTACGCGCAAAAACGTCGTATCATGTTGGTCTGCTCGGCACAACTGAGCGACCACGCTCGCTGACCAACGCACACCCATCTTTGCTTTACAATGAAAACTACAAGACTTGCGTAAACATTACTTATGGTTAAACACGTTCTAAATGATTTGCGACAAATTACTTACCATTATGTTGCTACTTGGCTATAAAATGAAGAATCGAATGGCGATTGTTATGTTTCCTCCTATAGCGTTATCAACAAAGGAGATGCACTACCAAAGGAAGGTAAGATGTGTTCATCGTCGCCGGCAAAATATTGCACTGTATTTCTATTGTACTGTATTATCATAGGTACCAACAGGCACAGCCATCCAATTACTGATGCAATCAAAGGTTCAAAACAGCAGTAAAAATACGACACAAACGCAGTAGAATGCCAGAAACAATGGGACATAACAAAGTGGTAAATTTACAGATAAAACCTTACCAAGCTCGAGAAGCTCTGCAGGTTTGGTCTGTATAAGCGCAAAGTGAACGTAAAAAGTCGATCTTTCTAAAACAGTTCACGTTGTACTGCACAAAATGGGTACACGAATAAACAGGCTAAGCTGAGCGGTATTCACCCGAGCAAGGGGAATACTCCATAGCGCGAGGGTACGAGACGGGCGCCGTCCATCGCCCATGTAACGGTTTATCACATTACTATGTCTTAACTAAACAAGGAATCCTTATTTCATCGCAGAATAGCAATCACTATTTCATTACGCATCTCATGGTTCCTGCTACAGGCATTGCAGTTGCCAGAGGGCCGCTTGGGTCGCATGTTGCGACTCGGTGAAACGGAGAACAAACGCCCCAAACGCTATCGCAAATTTCGTGAATCCCTCAGAAATGCTTGAAACTTCCTCTTACGGGTCGCCTCAACCAGGGAAAGATGAGGTGGCCTCCCATAGACTAAAAGAAACCTTATTTGCTGGGACGCCTAGAGCACCAGAACTCCTATAGCACCAAGGAGAAACATACAACACCAAGGAGGTCTTCTTTGCTCCAAGAGGCATCCTACAGCTACAGAATCTCTTTAAGCATCAAGGGGACCTCTTACAACCTCAAGTGGTCTCCCATGGACCTCCTATAGCACAATGGGGGGCTCGCCATGGACTAAGGGGCCGTATCTGAGAATCCTGTAAGCTCTCAAATGGGTCAAAGGTGTCCCTGAAAAAAATGGCGGCACCCGGAGCCTCCATTTTACTTATTCACCGGGGAGGAAGTACCGCCCTTTTCACCCCTTCCCCAGGCTACGTCTCCATTCGGGCATCGTTTGCATGATATTGTAGCTACGAATGCAGACATCTTCCTCAAATCTGGAGAATTTTCCGAGTTGCACATCCAACAACCAAGCGACCCGCCTAAGGGCGGAAAGCATTACTTCCGGTGGTCAGCTGATGGCACTATTGGGCGAAATCGTTTGCCTGGATCGCAAAGCAGGAAACACGCGACCCGGTTTGGAACTGTTTCTAAACTGACGAAACGTGGTTCACGACTTTTTTGGGCGGAATTGTTATGTTTGAATAACAAAACAAAGTAAAAATATCGTGGGCGATGAACACCCACATGAGGCGAATAGCTGAAATTCTGCTGAACAACGGCCGGATTTTTTAAAGGACTTACTTGAACTTTGAACATGTAAACACTTAGATTCAAACAGGGTCATCAAAATCGTGTTTAAAAAGATTGCAGTCCAATCCCCATTCCATGGCAAGAAAAGAAATGGAATTTAACGCCAAGAAACCGAAATGATGACAGTCCAAAGCGGAATCCATTTTAAAATATCCAATTTAAAATCCTCTTTTCGAATATTTCAGTATCTCTGAACCAGCCACAGCAGGAGGTTCATACCTATAAGGCAAGTCTATATGGTACCGTACCGTAGTGCTTCCTTCGCTGTTTGCACCAATGCAAAGTTCATCAGTCTGCGATCAGGAATGAGAGTATTTTGCCATAAACACTCACCGCTTTACTAATTTTACCTTAGTGAGGAGACGCCAAGTAACCAGCACGGCGGGTCATTTTCGGTCAGATGAAGTCTTGCACTGTCCGAGTGACGATGGTGAAAGGTGGGATACATGGTCATTCTTGGTTGCCAGTAATACGTGGTAATACCATTAGTCACTACCATTGATCCATAGGTACAGCCGCGCTTATGTGCCTTTTTTGATGAGAGAGAGAGAGAGAGAGAGAGAGAGAGAGAGAGAGAGAGAGAGGGAGAGCATGCAATACCAAAGGTTGGTAAGATGTGTTATGTGTTCATCTTCGCCGTTTAGATATAGCAATTTATTACTGTTACATCACTGTGCCTAAATCGGAGAGGCAATCACTATCATGTATTGAAATAAGAATCACTGTTTCATTATGCGTCTAATAGTATCAACATCAAAGCAACTGAGTTAAGATTATGTTTTATGTGAACTGATTCCTAGTGCTCGAAAACGCCGGCGGGTGCTGCGGCATTCACCTGTATTTCGTACATGTGTGTTTGGTGGAAATGTAAGACTCAGTAACTCAGAATTACGTCCTGTTGCCACATTTTCAGGTGGATCAGGTGCAATGTAGTGGTGATATGCGCCAAGTTTCATGCAGCTTAGATCAGCGGACTCAAAGTTAGCGGAGGTCTAGAAACCCTTCCACAATACGAATGTCGTTTGGGCACCCACCAGTGCGAGGGTCGGGCCGAGCTTGGTCGGCTGGAGGGGCAGCTTCTGGGCCGAATTAATCTCAAAGCCTCATGGCAACTCTGAAAAGCCACTCGACCTCATGAGCGATCAGCGCCCGCTAGAGCCTGTCGAGAAACTGTTCCGGTCCCTGTTCGGCCGCCGATCCGGTCTGCCCAATCTCACCCGCCCAGTCGAAGAGAAAGAGGCGGATGGGAACGGGAAGACGGGTCGACGCGACCGGCAGTCCCGCCGCACCGGTCGCCGGCCGGTCTGTGCACCGCCGCCGGCCGGTTACAAGACGCCCGACGTACACAACTGGTTCCCCGCTGTTGACGTCCGGACGTTTCGACGTCCCGGAGACTCGGTGAACGGCACGCGCCGAGCCTGGTGCGACAGCGCAGGACCGAGCGGCCCGGCTCCAGAGCGAGTCCGGCCAACGGCGGCGGAGGGCGGCGCGCACCGCCTCGCGCGGGAGCTGGCGCCATGGGTGGCTCGCCCATTTGGGAGGAGCTGGAGACCATGGAGCTGCTGGACATCTGGCGACAGTCGAACATGCAGCTGGCGCTGCGCAGCAATGTGCGCAACCGCTGGATCTGGGAGCACGTGGCCGACCAGCTCTGGCATCGCGGCTTCGTGCGGAGCGGCGAACAGTGCAAGAACAAGGTGCACAACCTGCTGTGCGTTTACCGCAATGTGCGCCGCGGCCGAATCCCACGCTGGAAGTGCCGCTACTTCGAGCTCCTGCACCGGGTCGCGAGCGCGAAGGACGTGAGCGAACTGGAGGACGCGACGCACGGCGAGCCCGACGACAAGTCGGCCGAGAAGCTGCCCCTCCAGCCGGCCAAGCTCGGCCCGGTCGAGTCGCTGCCGCCGAAGCTGCCGGTCGCTCCGGCCCGGAGGGAGGACTCGGCACGGGCCGGACGACTGCTGGCGCGGCCGCCGGACCCGCCGCAGCCGACAGCAGCCCCGGGGCGCGTCGACAGAGGCGACGGAGCCGAGCCGAGCCGCTCGCCGCCGACCGGCGGACCGTCGACGGGCGAGCGGGACCGAGCGCGGCGCGCTCCGCCGGACCTGGTGCCCATCAGCTTCCGCTTAACGGTCGGCTCGGCCGTCAAACGCCACAGCTCGACGGCTTTGAGTCCGGGCGACGTGCGGCACGCGGTGGCACTGCTCAGCCGCCTGTGGGGCCAGCACGTGCAGCAGGCGGCGGCGGCGGCGGCGGCGGCGCGGCCCACCGAGGTCCGCGCCTGCTGTGGCCGTACCCCGCCGCCCCGGCCGGCCGACGGCGCTCGCCGCCGTGCCTCGCGGGCCTCGTCCGACTGCAGGCCGTACCCGGCCGCGTCCGACGCTGCAGAGGGCGCAGGACGGCGGCCGGGGGTGGCGGCGGCGGCCGTCGGCGCCGGGCGCACAGAGGGGTCGGCCGGCGCGCTGAGTCTGCTCGACGCTGGCGGCACGGTGGTTCCCGCCGACCGACCCGGCCCGACGCTAGGCCGCGGCGTGATCCACATCGACCTGAACTGAGCTCGGCCGCCGACTCTGTCCCAGCTGGGACGCTCCGAGCTCCGGCTGACTGTGCGTGTGACAGCTGTTGGTAAGGGTGCAATGGTGATGTTGAATGCTGGACCAGATAACAACGATGTCCGGATTTTTGGGATGCTACAAAGACGAGTGACTGCTAGCGGTTTAAATGTATTATGGCAATTTTGAATGTAATAGACAAATGATGTATATAATGTCGTTATCAAATTGTGTTAGCGATGCAGCACAATGTAGTTCTGCCAACGATTTGGGACGGGCAGTGTCTCCTGTCTTTTATACAAAATTTCCTGATTATGCGAGCCATGCTTTTCATATGTCGAAGATGCGCCGACATTTGGAAAATTATGTGTTTAGTGGTACTTTGGCTTTAGTGGTGGTGTTGATATTCCTCACCTTCGAGATGCATAAAACACTGTCATCTTGTGCTTTAGTTACGTAGTTCGTATCTCCTGTATGTCAGTTTATTTCTGCATCGATTCACAAACAAATTTGACTCATGTTAGACATCAGATTACCACAGCTGAATGATAATCTGATGTCTGATTCTATGATAAATGAACCTTTCCATTTATTTTGCAATTTCTGTTCCGTAACGAACTGTATTCCCGGAACACAAAACGGATTGGATCAATCCGGCAGAATTGGCGAACAGATTTGTCCAAAACACGAGTCTGGATCGCATTCGTATTCAAAGTTTCATAAACTGACAAAACCCAAGTTAAAATCTTCAACCTTAAGCGATTTCTGTGTCTTAGGGACTGATAATTATGGCCTTCACAATGCAGTTCCAAAAGTGTTCAGGTCCTTTAACTGGGTGGAGTGCTTGTGTCCATCAAGTGACAGCGATTGAAGAGGAATCCAGATGTTGGTTGGCGAAAAGTTTCAATGGAGATAATACATCTCGAAAAAAAACAGACTGTGTCGGCAAATGACAATGGCTAACCTTCATTCACGCGGATCATTTTTATAAGCCTTATTTGTGCTAAAACTAAACAGCTTTAAACCAGCGTCTTAGAAAACAAGTTCACATTAAACTGGACATGGACGTTTCCCATTCAGTCTTCTCTAGATTTTGACTTGCTCTTTGCAGTGGATCGCATCTGAATTGGATCAGTCTTGGAGGAAATTTATAAATCTGGACTGGATTCGGATTCAGCGTGGCCGCGTCCGAATTGGATCGAATCGAACTGGATTTATACGTTTCGTACTCTGGATGAAACACCTAAAGCGACCAAGTGACAGTTCAACGCGCACTGAGATATTCTGAAGTTTGTGGTGGTGCCGTACGCGGTTGCATTATGGATAACAGTCATGTCATTTTTGCACTGCTAAGCGGATCATATTGTTTGGCTGACTCGCCATAACCGGAGAATGTTTCGAAGCTAACAATATATTGTACTTACTGCGAAAACTAAGTCGTTTTTTCCTACAGATGATAACAAATAACAACAAATTGGACCAAGTTTTTGACGGGTGAGCGAGCGCATAAAGACAGCATTGGTGCAAAATATGAAAATCGGCCTTCTGCTTGCTAGAATGATATATAAATCGTTGGTGTGCTTGTAATCCACAGATATCCCACAAATAATGATTTGTCAACGAACCGGAAATTGGTCATTCTATATACGCAAGTAAACAAAGTTTTGTGCATTCATCTCATGTCAATTTGATCCTAACAATTCGCTCTGCTGATGTTTGCAACCAAAGCTTAGCAGAACTTGGTTAAACAGAGATTGCAGTACAAGCTTTACATTTCACGCTCGATTTCTCGTCGCACATTGCTACGAAATAACTTAACTGCCATGCCCATGAAATAACTGTCAGGATTTCCATTGTCTTCTAGCTGGCATGCAACATTCTACATTAAAAATCCCGATCTTGAGAACAGAATGTGATTTCTGACACTAGTGTAGGTAAGGAGCTGGAAGCGAGACTGAGGCCAACCAGGGTTTCTGATTCCTTTGTGTCATTTGAATAGATCTGAAAATGTTGGTGTGCTTTAGGCCGCAAGCTTAAAAAGAACGTGGTATTTCAGAGGTCACGCCGGGTCACCGCATTCTGAACTCAGTCTTCTCTTTACTTCAAAGAGCGGTTGCGTTGAGTTGCAATTCATCGGGTCACACTCGCAGATTCACCGTAGGCATACAAGACTACTAGCCACTCCTTTAAACGAAGCGCCTGAAGACACCATGCAAGCACAGCTCCTAAGCCAACAGATGTCAAGGAATACGTTGGACTGGAAAGCCTGCGAACGTTGTGGGACCGGTGTGCCATTGTCATGTCATGCTGGCTGATGTAAATCACGTACGTGACTAATTCATCCGGAAACTTCGACAGAGTGGTCTGTTGTAACTGGTCATGTTTAAGCTGGTCGTGTCATTCAAAAAGAAAAATGAATGTAAATAAACTAAATAAATTTAAGACAAATGGTGAACCCAGAAACAGGACAAGAAACCTTGTCAGTTTCATCGATCTGGAACATTACTGTTTGCCTTGGCGAACCGCACTGAAAGGACGACTGGATATGGGCGAAATAAGGATAACGGTATTTTTGTGTCTGAGGAACAAGTGTCTTCGTGGGTCAAGCGGCTAATGAGGTTCCCGTCATTTTATTATGCAGTTTATAAATGGCTTCGTTCCCCTTCGATCGATAATATAAGCGAAACAATAGGCCGCAGTTAAAATATCGTTGCCTCAATTTCTTTCAGCTGTACCTACAACTAAAACTCGCTGCTGTCGTGCGGTCGTCATCTTCTACTGCTATGGCTAGAAGTTCCGTAAGTCGCAGGTTCAGATCCATGCAAGTGCACGGAGGCTAACTTTATTTTTTCATGTTGCAATAAAGTACAAAGGAAATTGTCCTCATGATGCCTATGATCCATGATGCGCGTTGACCCGCGATGCATATGTTACATTATTAAAAGGCGTTTATGGTTCCTTCATGTGTTCAATCGCGTTCGAAGCGGTTACCCTCACTTGGGGGTGCGGGCGATCCGGAGCTAGCTCACCACTCGACGTAAGACTTGGAGGTGCGCTGGTGACAAAGTGGGCCTTGCAGTCTTAGTGCAGTTTTTATCACCATCCTAATGTAAGTTTTTACACATTGGCTGGGTCTAAAACGGATCAGTGGTATGATCATGAAATTATGCAATCTTCTTTGTGCTTTGAGAAGATGGGCTTAGACAGAATATATATATATATATATATATATATATATAT
This sequence comes from Capitulum mitella, assembly GCA_030062745.1. Lineage (NCBI taxonomy): Eukaryota > Metazoa > Arthropoda > Thecostraca > Pollicipedomorpha > Pollicipedidae > Capitulum > Capitulum mitella. Next base: position 44,977,223 of record CP099839.1, on the reverse strand, counting down.
ATATATATATATATATATATATATATATATTAATATTAAGTTGTCGTTTTAGCCATAAGCCATCCTCAGGAGGGATACAAATTCAAAACTACACAACTGAAGGCTACACAATTCAAAAAGCTAAGGCACGCACAAATCAAGAGACAAAAACGAAAACATCCTCGGACTGCAGACACTGACAACAATGCGAATCGACACAATCTAGGGTACTTTATTTTTTTGTCCCTCAATAATTAACCGGACCCATGGCAGTGCTTAACACATACGAAGCAGGACAAAACCCAAAAACTTATAACAATGCATTTCTACGTAACGTGGCACCTGTTATGTATTTTCACCCTTCATAATCAAGTTCAGTTACTGCACGTGGGTTGGAATAGAAAAATGACCTTACCATATCCCTCCCCCTCCGTAAATTGAAGCGATGGACTAAGACGCAGTTTGTGTTTTAAGAGTTGGACGGAATTCATGACCGTAAAGTGACGCCCGGGCTCTCAGGTCCTCACTGCCTGTCGCGGTGGTAAGAATTTCGATCGTGAAGTTCGTTTTGGTGTCGACATATCGCATGTTGAAGTGGTTTGCGATCATAACCTCCCCCAGGGGCGTGTTCAATCTTCCTAGTCTGTCATCGGCCAAATGCTCGTTAACCCGTCCCCGACTGGGTGGGAGCAGTTGATTGCCCCCCCCTCAGGTTTTTCTGGAATTGCGAGAGAACGAAAAAACACAGAGTCACGAAACTTTGAGTACCTTTTGCTTCATCAATTTTACATCTCGTGTCAAAATTTTGGCCTCAGGTCAGGTTACGTGTCTGACCTAGGTCAGGTCAAACAGACCTATGTCCAAAAAAGTTTAGCGTCCTCTAAATTTTTCGCAAAACAAGATATCTCAATAATACTGTCAGGGATTAGTGAACGTGATAGATGCAACAAAGCTGCTATCTCAGATTTTTCGGAATTTTCCGGGTCATTGACCCAAGGTCAAGGCCATTTTTAAGACATGTCGTTCTTTTTGCGAAATTTCACGGAATATTTCATAACATTTTTAGTGTGGAGTGAAGCAGACATCTAGTTACCGTCATTGGGCAAGTATCAATGACTTCCAGCCATTGATCTGAGGTCAGGTCACGAATAACTGTAGTGAGCTAAAATGTACCACCGTCAAAATCAGCGATGACTTACTCAGAATGGGTAAAAAATGGCAGAACTGGCTTGCGCAGACGTAAGTAGTACCAGGAACCTCAAAAAATTTGAAAAATTGCATAGTTTAGAAAGAAACAGGCTGTCACCAGTTGTGTAGATCGGTAACTAATGAATTTTTCCAAAATTTAAGCATGAAAAGCCATGACAGGAATCACTAAGATCAATCAAATTTACATGGATAGGCTTTTTTGCGAAAATAAAGGAACACTAAAATTAGTTCCTGTTAATTTCTTACTGCGTACGGCTGCGGCGCACAAATTGCCGTGTCTTGAACTCAACGTTTCGGCGTATATATTGAACAAATCCGAGAAATTAGATGTGTATGGACATTTGCGGACCTTTACTTGTGCGCTGGTGCTTTTTAGGCTTTTTAAACGGCCATGTTCTGGCAGTATGAACATTTTTTTGGCACAGGTCTCTAATCTGATCTAGGTAAGTGAGCTGATCTATCAAAAAGTTACTGCTTCTCCAAAATGTGCGCAATGGATTTGAGGAAAGGTACGGAAAAGTTGGCGGCGCTGCGCGCTGCCGTTTCCTCCCTGATCTGTGAAAAAGCTGAGTGTATCGGGTGTCCAAACAACCCCTTTCAGGACGGGATTAGGACGACTGACTTCTGTGGTTCTGCCAGTGAAATAAAGGCGATAGGATAACGGTTCAAATTTCTGAAGTAAACGGAGAGCGATTTTGCGTGTATTCAGAAAAATGCAGCTTTTGTTTTGCAAACCGGCTGCGATGGGCGCGAAAACAAAATATTGGAAACACAGGGTAAATGTTGGTAAGGCCGTAAAACCGTAAGAAATTATCAGCACGCAATAGTCGTATACGACCATGCCATTACACAACCTACCGGCTATGTAATCGCGGCCCAGCTTCAGATCATGGCCAAAGTCTCCTGTCGTCGCCACAAACATCCACGACAAATGCAGCGGGGACTCACCAGTCCTGGTAAAACTCCTGGACGTAATCCTTTCTGCATGACTACTTTTCGGCTTAGCAATGTCCCCGGTTATCAGCAAACCGATAACAAGCAACAGTGTACGTGCAAGGAGTAGGAACTTTTCTGTCTGGTAGCAACTGCGTGCCGCTAACTTGGACTGGTTGCGTATGCTAATAAGCTAACAATATCTAGACGCAAATGACTGAAGCTGAAGTCTAATTTTGTTGGTTCTGGGCAGATGCTGCACTGCTGATCTACACATGCTGTTCACGTCTCATGGAATGTTTGCTACATGACTGAAATATCGTCGGGTAAATTCCTTGAGCATCATGTATATTTCCTTCATATATTTCCATCGTCATCTGGTGAAGGTTTGGATGGCTCGATGGACGAAAATAACGGAAGCGAGGGGGCTGTGATGGCACCTCCTCAGCAAAATTCGGAAAATCTGACGTAAACTCTACGGTGAAGACGCAGCTTGCCTTTTCCCTAAACGCCGTGAAGAGACCCATACCCGTCGTTTTTTCAAGAGAAAAAAGACGTTCTGAGACTATTAAGGCCGCTGTTTCAAAGCTGAAGGGTTTTTAAAATATATCGTGGGACAAATGTTGTTTATAACACGAATCCTCTCAATTTTCACGCGCGAATCATAAATCTGAGTATTCATGTGTTTGACCATTAACAGGACGTTGGCAAACAAGCGGCGAATATACATCTGGCACAAATATCTCCAAAACACTTGGAACAGGAACCTTTTTGTTGTTTCCTTCCTTTTCTTTCTACATATGCTATTTTGTGTTGGGTGTAGCAAGCAGGCCTATAACACAGACGTAATTAAATACAAGCGCATTATTAGTCAAACAAGAAAATTTCTGCTTAGCGATAAAATATAAAATCTATGTACATGTTGCGTCGCGTTGCGTCTGGCTGCCTACTCCTAGGTCACCTCTAGGCATGGTCGGCGCTACTGTTGGTTACCTGGGATACCAGTACCTTAAAGTCATTTGATTGGGGGTACTGCCTGTGCCCAGTACCCCACACTAATCGCAACTCGTAGGTTGGAACAGTGTGGCGAATCATATGATTGTTGCATAGAATTTTGGGATGAAAAGAAGATTGCGAAATGTTATTTGGAGGCATTTTTGAAGCTCAGTCATTTGAACGAAACTGCTGGTGCGAGACTATTATCAGCCTGACTTCGATAGAGATCTGAAATCCGGTGCAAAGTATAGCAAAATTGTATGATGTTATTTTGCCGGTGCAAGTTAACTTTGGACATGCTGTGACAAAGTTTGTTTCCAAGAACGAGATAATAGAAATCTTGTTTTTGCTCGGAGGAGGAAGCAAATTTAAAAATTTCGAGAACATGTAGAAGCCAGAGCGAAGAAGACGATTCGTTTTGTTATGTAAAACGCAAGATTTTCGGGAGGGAATCTGGGGAAGTTTTTTTGTGGTATCTTGTAGTCTAATTCCAACAATGGTTGCGACGAATTCTGCTGTGTATGGAACGGTGCACGTACGTCCACTCTGGGGATAGCTGCATTGGATCGAATGTGAAAGTTCGCAGGGAACTGCGGGTAGATGACAGATTTCATGCCTTCCATCGAAAAAAAAGAAAACATCTCGTGTTCTGCATCGCTTCCACTGGAATGGATAGAGAACTCAGTGATCAGAAGCCATTATCAGGAGGCGGGGTCCATCGCCACCGCCAGAGGTGAAAAAATGGTTGCAATTTTTACCAACAAAATTCTCTGCCACAAAATTTCCACCACCAAAAAATCAAACCTCTAAAATTTCCTCTAAAAAGCACACTTTATTTTCCGACTTTGCAATAATTTTGTGGTATTTTGACTTTTGGCAAGGAAAAGTAACTGCATCGTCAGAGGAAACCTCACCATCTGTGTGCATATGAATTATCCAGTCCGATTCGAAATCCTTTAAAAAAATGCCCTGTTTGAGGGGAATATTGGGAACATGACCCAAAAAACGAAGTGGCACAGTACAATATGTTACAATTTACTTCCCTTGCATTGACGTGCTCTCATTTGATTTATCTGCTGCAGAGGAACAACGTAAGTAAACTTTGTGGTCTAGATACCTGTGCAAAGCACTTCCACAAATTTCCACCATGAGCTTCTTTGAACAAGTAGAAGTTCTTGATACCAAACGTCAAGAAATCCAATTTACAACCGGCATCCAATTACATCCAATTTACAACAGCCAGAAAACACCTCATGGTTTTCGGAGTCTCTCGAGGGACATGTGATGAATGGGGAGCACGGTGCAAATCCTTCGTCGCGATTCGTTTGATTTTCTTCAATTTGAGAAATTTTCCTTATTTTCATGGTTACTTGAAACTGAGACCCAGCAAGCAGTTCCAGCGTTCCGTGTCTCCGGGGCTATATTTCTGCCACGAAGAACGGCCAGAAGGTCAAAATTTCTACCGTCGTACGTCGCCGGGTTGGCACCATTTTTCATCTCTGGCCACGGCCACTCCTCATCCGGCCTGCACAGTTCGGTGTCAGTCCACCGCCTTGGCGAAACAGGGCCGCTCCTGTCAGCGCATACCTGAGGTGCTGCCTTGCCGCACATCAGTCACCTGCGTGACGTGTAATTAGCGGTCGGTCGTGGTCAGGTGTGGTCGGTTGCATAACACTCGTAATGCGCAGTCGGTGGCCCCATTTTGGTATCCCACAAACGTCAGTAAGCTGGGCTTTGGAACCGCGGATTTTTTCAGCGGAACGTGCATGGGAATCCCAGATCAGTGGATGCTTTTATATCGAATGAGAACCACGGCTTTCTTCCTAATGGAGGCCATCGTTTTCAGGGAAGACGATTTTTTGCTGCAGAATGCGAATAACAGGCATATTGACAGATCTTAGCTATTTTATGTCCTTTATATTTTACATAGAGTTCATGTATATATATTTTTTATTTTATATATCAAAGCCTACGTCTTTTCCTCCCGTGTTCAAACAATGAGTACGAGCATATGCGTGAAGATAAATGTGTTCAGAACGTGCCAATTGCAAACAAACAAACCTCAAAGCATATGACTGACTAAACAAGGGCTCGAGCACCAAGAGAAAATGTGCGTGTGCGTGTGCGTGGATGTTGTTTTCTGCTCTTTTGCGGTTGCTTTGGCATTGCGATGTTCCGGGCTCCCGAATGTTAACATTTACAACAGAAAGTAAATATCCAAGGTTGTGTACCGTTTTGGCAAAAGTGAAACGTTCCTTTTCATACTTTCTTACCGCCTGACTTACGTGTGTTCCCTATATGCCGTCACTGTCGCAAAAAAACATTATTTTGATTCATCCTAACCTGGCCTCGACGACCTAGTTAACCACTAGCCGTTGTGAGACAGAAAATAAATCCGACAACCTGACCGCGGACTCAGTATTAAAAGACACCATCAGAAAAGAAGAGCTTCTTTCGAATCTTAACCCGCGCACGACCGTCGGTCGGCCACGATCACGTTCGACTGGGGGGCAGTTGGCCGCCCCCCTCTAACTCACGGACGGTTGGTCGCAGGATAAAAATAAGCACACCGTTCGAAAGGTTGTGATGAGTAGAGCTCGAAACTGGTCTCATTTTTCAGTTTTAGATAATATGTAAGCATTTTACGTCCTATATATGTTTTCTCATAGCCGACTGCATGAGACCGAGAAACGGCCTGAATCTCAAGGGCTGTGAGTAATAACGCATAGGTAAAGGCACCAGCGCACAAGTAAAGGTCCGCAAATGCCGATACACATCTAATTTCTCGGATTTGTTCAATATATACGCCGAAACGTTGAGTGAAAGACATGGCAGTTTTCGCGCCGGCTGTCGGCGTGCGCCGCAGCCGCACGCAGTAAAAAATTGACGAGAACTAATTCTAGCGTTCCTTTATTTTCGCAAAAAAGGCCTGTCCATTTAAATTTGATTGATCTTAGTGGTTCATGTGACGGTTTTTTTCATGCTTAAATTTTGGGAAAATTCATTAGTTACCAATTTACACAATTGGCGGAGCTTTATTCGCGAGAGCCTGTTTGTTTCCAAACCATGCAATTTTTTCAAACTTTTTTGAGGTTTCTGGTATTACTTACCTCTGTGCAAGCCAATTCTGCCATTTTCTACCCATTCTGAGTAATTCATTGCTGATTTTGACGGTGGTACATTTTGGCTCACAACAGTTATTCGTGACTTGACGTCAGGTCAATGTCTGGAAGTCATTGATACTTTGCCCAATGACGGTAACGAGATGTCTGCTTCACTCCACACTAAAAATGTTATGAAATATGCCGTCAATTTCCGGAAAAAACGACGACGTGTCTTAAAAATGGGCTTGGCCTTGGGTCAATGACCCGGAAAATTCCGAAAAATCTGAGATAGCGGATTTGTTGCATGTATCAAGATCACTAATTCCTGAAAGTATTATGGTGATATCTTGTTTTCCGAAAAAGTCGGAGGGTGTAAAAATGATGAAGCAAAAGGTACACAAAGTTTCGTGGCTCTGTGTTTGTCCGTTCTCTCCCAGTCCCAGAAAAACCTCATGGAGGCGGTCAACTCCCCCCTCAGTCGGGGACGGGTTAACGTAAAGAAAATTTAATGTTTGGCAAATGCACTCTTCATATGTAATATCGCGAAAATGCAACTGCAACAACACCGCACGCTGCCTAAAATAACGCCTGCGACTTATTTTTCCATGTCCTGCAGCAATTTAACGGTCTACGGTTATTCACGAGAGCTGGAAACCTGAACAGTACTGAAATGTCCCCTGCCCTGTTTCATTCAAAAGTCCTGTTTTTTTTTTTTTGATTGGGCACTGCTGACATCTTCCTGGCGTCAGTAAAAATCGTGTACATTGACATAGGCCATACTAAAACCCTACACCGGTACGTGGAAAATACGATACCCTCACCTCGCGAGTCGGAAACTTTCACAAAATCAGCCATTACATTGTCCTTATTCTTTATTCACATCCATCGTGTTGTCCACAGTCACTAGTGGCTATTAGGCCTCGAGTCAATTGCGGTTCCGGTATAAAAGCAGAGTCAAAACATGCACACTGCATTCCAGGGCCTATTTTAAGGGAAAATGACTGCGGGGGCAATTCTGCGAACGAGGGGCAACGAGGGGCTGAGACCATCCCCTCCCCCGGCATTTCCGTTCTCCTTGTTAAATTTTAACCACTTTATATATACGTACATATACATATATATATATATATATATATATATATATATATATATATATACATATTCCTAAGGAAGGAATAAATAAAGGCGAATATGATGAAGATTTTTCCAGAGTGCTCTCTCATTAACTGATGCGTCTTTGGGAGGAAATCATGCGTGCAAAATACGGCTTTGGTCCAACATTTTCCAGCACTGTCACACGAAGATTGCATCTCGCTTGTCTTGGATTTTATTCTTATTTTAGTGAAATTCGCGCCGGCTTTTGTGCATTTCGAGCCCCTTAAAGTCAAAGAATACTATTCCATCTATCCCCAGCAAGACCTCATGCTCTATGAACTTGTGATCTCTGCGAGATTCAGTCAGGGAGAGGTGTGTCTGAAATGCCCCCAGATACGTTTTGTGTTCCAGTTTTTTTTTAACCAAGTGCACGATATGCATAAAAAGTACATCATAGAACTCCTTTTGACACACTGGATCAAAAGACACTTCACATGCTGTCTCAGGGCATAGGTCATTAGCTCTGTCGGCAGCAGTGTGGCTAGGTGGAATGATACTTCAACCGTCTTTGTGGCTTAGGGGTTCTGGCGACGATGTCATTCGACGACTTGCAGCAGGTACTGCTTTTGCGTTTCATCCTTCGTCTTTACCCCACTGTACACTTGGATAAGAGCCACAGCTAGTTCGGCGACGTCGCTGACTAGCGCGATCCCGCGCAGGACTTCCTTGGCGTTCTTGAAGCCAGGTGCTGTTTCCCAATCAGCGGGATCGGCGGCAAGGAAGTCCATGTTGATGCCATAGGCCTTCAGGTTGCCCACCGACTTTGTCGTAATAAAGTCGACGGTGATCTTCCTGGCGCAAACGTCCCTTGCCGCGAGATCTATCTGCGCTCGCTTGGGCCGACTCTCCGATCCCTGTTGCTGGAGTGCCGCGTTCATCCTCCTCTTCATCTCACACGGCACGCCCTCGTCGAAGAACGACACACCAGCCAGTTCTTCACTGAGGTACCATGACAGGTGATTGTTATAACAAACAGTATGTCGTGTATAATGTCATAATGGATAATAGGTGATTGGCGAACTTCTTGGAGATCGCCTACGAGATTTCAGCATTCAAATCAGGCTTTGCAGGACAGCCAGGTCGTGTACGGGAGCCTTGTCCGCAGATGAAGAGCAGAACCATGCACTGACGTACAAAACAACCATGAAAGAGACGAAGCGCTTGAGTGCTCCCAGTTCACTGGGAGTCACGGAGAACTGATGGCGAAGCAGGAAGATCTTGATCTCGTAGATTATGCGTTCCATCCATGCACAGTGGAGAGCAACTAGTTGGGGAGCTTAATTCCCCGAGGAGGCTCTTGACCAAAGAGGATGATAGACCTCAAAGAACTCACCATAATCATCGCTAGGCTGGATTTCGGCGAGCTTCTCATGGCAGAAGGCGACGACACGATCCTTGGAGGACAGAAACGTCTCGGCCACTGCTGGCTGCAGGTCTTCATGTATCATGGGTTCAAACTTGCTCCGAGCAATGGGCCTTCATCTCTTCTTGAAGCGCTTGAACAAGGAAATTCCCGGTCCCGAGGACGGACCGAAGCGCTTGGAGGAAAGTTCTGTCTCAGTTTGAAGACATGATGACGACAAGCGAAGTGAAGGAACTGTCGCCCAAACTTCTGTTAAAGAAACGTGTTTGCTCCCACAACTTGTCCAGTATTGCTGGAGTGGGTATCGAAGCTCATGCCGACGACTTTATCCGAAACCTCCCAGTCTTCCAGACAATGAGCGGCAAGGTCGGCTGACGCTGCTCCAGTCCCGCTTGCAAACTTCGGAACATCGAGGAGCTTGCAGGCACTTCTTGGACCGGTTACAATGGCAGGGAGTCGACCCACCTTTTCCTTTCTATCGTCAGGTAACAGTTTGCCGTCCCAGTGGACCACCAGGCTGGGTGGCAGGGACAAAGAATGCTAGATTTCGTCCGCAATGGCTTTTCTCTGCGATCTACGCGCCCGCCTGGTCGAGCTTCTGTGATCGCCAATTCAGAGGAGCTGTGGCCGAGGGCCGAGGCCGTCGCCGATAGGAAGTGGATTGCAGAGCAATCATTGAGCTTGGTCCGATCGAGGGCTGCTGCCAGACCAGGAGTGACCATGTTCTGGGCTCTCTTACAGGGCCGCTTCGAAGGAGAAGGCATGGCGAAGGGCTGCGGGTCATCTTGATCTGTCAGCTCTGTGTTGTCGGTAGACGAGCATTCCAGTTGGACAGTTGTCTCCTGCTCGCTCTGCTGTTCAGTCTAACGGCGGGCCCTTTAAAGCTTCGGCCTACTGTTGTTGAAGAGCTCGCTCCTCCTTCTCAGAAAGAAACTTATCGAATACCACCATGACGCCTCGACGACCTGGCCCTCTTTCGGCCTGGAGAAGAAGAGAATCTTTCTCCCCTTGGTTTTGATGGTCTTGATGGTGCCGACAATGGCAACGTCACAAAGGTTTTTGAGGTTGTCTCTAAATTCATTCTTCTTGTGAATTTCCGGGGTGGACCTCCAGCATTTGCTTTTGATGACATCTTGGTACTGGTCAAGCTTCCTCTTGGGCTTCTTTATCACGCTCCGCGCCGGTGTAGTGAGAATAAGGGCTTTGTTCCACGCCCTCGTCACTTCGCGGACGATGTGTTTTGACCGCCCTCTGGGTGAGCGTATCCGCACGGTGGGACTGAAAACATTGCTGCAGCACTTCTCACCGCGAAGGCAGTTTGTTTCCTGGCACTGATTCGACCGGAGCACCGATCAACCAAAGCTCGGTTTTTTTCTCGTTGTCTAAGAATTTTAAGTAAAAAAAAAAAAATTCCCGGTGTCTAAGAATGCACGGGGAATTGCGAGACCGGCACCGTGGGTTACCGTGGTATGGCCAGGTGTGGTACTTCAAAACTGTGATATATGTCAGTCTGCAAACGATGGCCAGGATATTGACGAGATGTTGCGGCAACTTCGATTCTACCCTAAATGGGGCAGCAGGTTGCCTGTCCGGGATAGTTTCTGTTGATCTAATCTATCCTCAAAATACAGTTTCTCATCAAATTTCGGCTAATATGTTTCGCAGCCCTAAGCAAAAGTGCAAAAGCTGTCCCAACACAAGGAGAACAAACTGCTGCATTTGCAGGTTATCGACCCCAAAATAAAAAAAGACTCAAATTGAAATATTTGCCTTAGCTCCGTTCAATGAGATATCGTCAACGCTCACCATGATTTGCAGTCTGGACTATGCCATGTTGGTGAAGCAGATGGAACATGCTCATGGAATGCATGAACCCATGCCCAAGGAGCAGCAAGAGTGGCGGTTTTGATAAATGACTGATTACTTTTCTGTTTCTCTCGCGTAAAACTAGGGTTTAGCCGCCTAGTTCAGTGAAATTCTACGAGTTAGGTACTGGGATCTTAGCAGGGCTTTCAGACCAGGGTGGCGACTACAGCACTGCTGGGCTGTTACCGCATTCATATAAATATTATCCCACCATGGCGAAACCGCCCTGACCACCAACTGACCCTTCAGTTTTCTTGCGTATTAATATGTACGTATGTATGTAATACTTGTATCTAATACAAATATCTAATACATGGTCGCCTGCCTCATCATCTTTAACGTGCTTACAATGCAATGAAACGCCTTGGGCGCCCACGAGACAATCGTGGCATTGGGTGCCGGCGTACAAACTACCAAACACGGTCGCCAACGGTCATTGGGCACGTGTGCAACACGTATCATAAAGCGATGCTTCTTAGTGTGCTCCCAAATTAGTCAATGATTTAAAATATCCTTCGTAGATGAGATGCCGCTTCGCGAGAGACTCGTGCGCAGCAGTTTATGGAATGCTCTCCTGGTTCCGCCATACAGCGATGACCGCAGTGGTCGTTACTTTTACTTTACTTAAACTCTACCCCTGGCTGTTTTTTTTTCTTTGCATGGGCAAGGGCTCTTGACTGGGGGGGCAAAGTGCAGGACTGGGGGGGCATTTGCCCCCCCCCCCAGTTAACATGTTAAAATAGGCCCTGCTGCATTCAGAAAATACGCCGACGTTGAAACAGTGTCACGTGGTGTCGCGCCAGGCTGGTCGGGTGTTCGGTCACGGTTGACATTTAGTGGCGCGAGTAAAACTCTGACGTCGGAGCGCTGTACGCTCATTGGGTAGCTGGTCATACATTGAGGATGCTCTTGAGGAAAATCGCCTTTTCCCTGCCTCCGTCCTAGAATGTAAGACGCAGCAAGTTGTTCTGCCTTGTGGTCCGCTCTCTACTGCTCTGTTCGCCCACAAAACGGCAAGCACGGACTCTGGTTCGCCGCGAGAGAGCGCCTTGTGTGCTGGGCTCATTGTGGCCAGGTCAGCTACCTGTTGGGAAGGGAGTCAACCAAGTTTCTCATGCAGGTCAGAAGCCTGGCCAAATTTTCGACTCAAATTCCGACGACCAAGAATTACTCCAGCTGCGTAGTTCAAAATCTTCAGAATCTTGTGCATGTTCTGTTTTGTCTTATTGCTAAAGACTGATAGACAGTACTGGACCTGTGAAAGTGCCAGAGTTGTGACTAGCATTCTGACAATGCTCCGGGGCATGGAATGGCGGCAGGAGAGAGTCCGGCTAATGTTTCCGGGCAGCGACGGCTGCCGAGTGGCACACGGGCGTCCCAGGATAACGTTTTGTTGACAATAGTGCTCAGATTTTTTGCCTCGTCACAAGAAACGCTGCTATAAAATCAAGGACGTTTTAAAAACCCTAACCTCAATGCCATCGCATGTTCCGCTTCTCTTCCCGTCCTCCTTTCCCTTCCTGCGCCATTCCGCAGTAGTCCAGTCTGATTGCTCAGTCTGGTAATAATTTAGCGGGACGTTCTGGACCCTTTTTTAATTACTTTGTGCATCTTGTACAGTGTGAATGTTTTCTCAGCCCTTAGGTACATGACTAAGCGTGAAATAATCCCATGATCATAGTCCTTATTATGCACGCTGGTAGCATCTGAGCAAGAGCGCAGCAAGGGTTTTCTTAAATAGGGAGAGGGGGTCGCAGCTCAGTGTGAACTGATTCCTACGAAAACCGCATTCTGGGTAGACGATCTGCAATGGTTTTCTAAAAAAAACGCGGACCTAAAGGGGAAGAAGCGGGTCCCCGTCCCCACTTTCGCTGCGCCGGTGCATCTAAGAATTACGTGCAGTGATTGACACATATTCCCCCCCCCCCCCTGTTTCTTCTCACTCACTCGCCGAGCTGCCGGGCCAAGACCGACGAGTCCGGAGCGGAAGATGGAATGTTGCATCTTCACTAATTGGCTTCGGATTGCCTTAATCGGTCTGACCTAACCTTCTTGCATTTCTGGGCATTAGCGTTCTTGATGAAGTCAATCCTCACTAAATACTTAACCCTATTTCCGAACCCATAGCCGATGACGCATTTCCGTATGGCAAAGGGGGCTTATTCGGACCCCCCAGATCTCCAGAACTGCCGGTCCGATTTGATCACAGAAATAAACAGCAATCGATGCACTATGATTTAAACTATCTTTTCGTAGACAAAAGTTCGGAAAATTTCGTAAGGGACCACTGGCGCAGCCAAAAGGGGTCCCCTTCAAGCCCGCATTTTTGTGAAAACCATTGCACATCGTACTACCAGCGCGGTTTCCGTATGATTTCAGTTCACACTAAGCTCCCCCATTTAAAAAAATCCTGGCTAGGCCCCTTAAAAAGATGGATGCAGAGGAGAGAAGAGCCAGAAAATGTATATTTTTCGCTACTCCGATATTTATGAGATGATTTTAATGCAACTGTAATGAATCGAGGATTAACCCTATTCCCGACAGTGGGGCTGAATCAGCCCCCCCTCGGGTTTTTTGCTTGCCAATTGCAGGCTTTTTAACGCAGCTTCACGAAACTTGGTGACTTTTCCTAGCTATTCTTTCCACGTGCTGTGACAAAATTTCAAATTCTTTTTTGCTCAGGGGCGAAGCCAGGCAACGTTTTTGGGAGGCACCTCATGCCATTTTTGGCCATGTTGAGGGTAAAAGGAAAATAGCTGCCAAAAACAGAGTTTTTAAGATAAAACTTAAACCTTTATATGGATGTATAGCTAAATAGTTGAGCAATGTGCGGATGTAATTTTGTTTATCTGAAGTCATTTTACAAGGTCAGGTCAAGGTCAAAAGTCAAAATTTGTTTTTTTGCTATAATTTCGGCGCCGATTTTTCAAATGCAAAACCCGGAATATATATGACGTAAAAGGGTGCCTTCTACTTGTGTGTCAAGTTTCAGCTTGATATCAGGTCGGGTCACGGAGCTATGATCTAAAATGTCAGTGCGCGTACCCTATATCGCAATACCCATCAAATGGAATTTTTCAAATAGAGTGAATTCAAATGATTGAAAACGTTTAGGGATAATATTCAATGCACACGAGATCATTCCAAGTGACCACAAGGTCACTAGAGGTCATTTAAGGTCGAAGGTCACAAGTTGATCTGAGAAACGTGTGACCATGACAGTTCCCCCTTTTTCATGTCCCTGGCACCGCCTATGCTAACATTATACAAACATTGTAGTGTGATTTGCACTTCTTTAGTATAACGTGGCTAGCAGAAGCCAAAAAAGGGTGTTTGCCTCTTTTGTTCATTCAGTTATTAGAAAACTAATCCTTCTATTCTTGAAACCCTGTGAACGCCCATGAATTTTCTCAAAATTTCAGATTTGCGGACCCATGGTAAAAGTTCTATCTATAATGTCTCGATTCATGCCAGTTCCATCGAAATCGGTCAATAAACAACCGAGTTATAAGAAGTCCAAATGTACCCCCCATTTTGACATTTTTGCCCCCCTGTATCCACAAATTTCAAAATTTTGAAAATTTCGTTTTATAAAAATGTAGTTCACGTCGCGGCAAATCTATTTCCGTTTGTTGCGATGAAATCGGACGAGTAGTTCTTGAGATCTCGGGGGGTGGCCGAATCCGCCCCCCTGCCGGGAATCGACCATACCGTCTAGCCCTCCGGACATAGGGTTAAGAGACGGAACGTTTCCCTTTTTACCCACATACTGACAATTTTGGCAAAATTCGTAGACGTCCACAGGGTTTTCAAAATGGGAAGAACATTTTCGGGCGACGAAATTTATGTTACATTCGGCCGAGATTCGCGTATCGTGTGCGGCAGCTTCTGGGAAGTGCCGTAACACACAAGCCAATCAGCGTCGGCTAAAAGCGTCTGCTGGCACGACCGTCTTAATCACGCGACACTCTAAATCGAAGGCGCGCTTCCTAATGGTTCTAGAACTGTGTTTCTATCATGAGCGTGGGAACAGGGGACCGAAAGACATGGCCCCCTTTTTGGGGGAAATTTAACATTAGCTCTATTGGAAAACGTCTCTGCCCCTTCCCCCACACACTTCTTGATGTTCTTCCGCTCCTGATTTCCATATGAGGCGAGGGCGGCCGAGGCGGAAAAGTCATTTGAGCTCTGTACCAAGCTGCGTTCCCGGTTGCGTGAAGCGGACGGAGAGCGAAGCGAGTGCACGAGTGCAGGAGACAGAACAGAGCTGGAGAACACTGACTGCGTAGCGAGCGGACGGCGGAGCGTTTTGCTGGCGAAAAGTTACGTTGCAGCGGACGGATACTCGTGTTAGAAGAACTCATATGGAGGAGGTGAGTTCAGTATTAAAAATGCGATTTTCGGCAGTTATTTTCCTTCTACGCTCAAAAGTCCTAAAAATGGTTTGACGTGCCACAAAAAAATCTGATCTGAGTCAGCCCCTGGAAAAGTAAAATTGAGAAAATATGACAGAATACGTAGGAAGAATAAATAAGAAGACTCGCCAAGTTTCGCAAAGCTGCCCAAAAAGGAGAAAATTTTGGAGACGGTGAGCAAACAAAAAACGGAGCAAAAAAACTGAAGCGCCCTCCTAAACGACAGTAGGATTAAGCTTACCTTACAGAACGCTACGTTTTCAATACTTTATCTCGGTTGAACTCGACCAACCTGGCCTAGGCCCCTGTGTTTCGAGACAAGTACGCTCATTCTGTGGGCTAACTCCTCACAATATTCCGTTGAGATTGGATGAACAGAGATCAAAAAGAAAGGTACTATATTATCCGTTATATATACCGTGACTGGTAGTTCAGCTGACGGACCGCTTGCCTTTCCGTCCTGGGAAGACGAGTTCGAGTCACCCCGGCGATCGATGTTTGGCCCGCGGGTCAGTTGCCAGCTAACCATAAGAGGACCGAGATGACTACCACCCGGTCGTGTTACACCCTTGGCGGCACACTTAACCTTTGCCACAAAATCAACCGTCTCATATAACTGCTCGGTCGGGTGTCGGTGTCGATGTCTGTGCAAAAATTGTACCAAGGACAAATAATTCCTAACATCACCCTAGCAACAATTCGGAACGAATTCCTAGAAAATGATCACTGGATATTGATTGAACTTGATTAGCCTGAACCTGGCTACCTGTACCTTTGGATATGGTAAATTTATTACATAGGCAATAAATTTATTACAAACCTATTCCACGATGTTTTGTAGTCTGCTACCCAGCAGCAACTGTTTCCTACGCAACAACTGTGTGAGATCTGCAGTCGACACGGGTATGGCCGTCCGCCGCCAAAATGAATTTGCCTCGCTACTTGCTTTTCGCCTTGACGCCGAGGAAACGTTATGGAGCGATTTTCAAATCTGAAACGTCAAGAGATGCTCTGAGTGCAGCAGATGATGGAAAATATGGACAATTAAGCAAGGTGTCTGGTAGTGGAACAATAAGCCTAAATAACTAAGACTTTGTTCCAGGCATGGTCTCCAATTTCCAAGTTTATCAGTGGGAATGAAAATGATGACGAGCGCTAAATTTCATGTAATGCCGATCAGGGCATCAAAACCTAGAAAGGGTATTTCTAGAACTTTTCATTAATGCGAAGGTGTGCGTCCTCCAATGCGAGGGACCACAAACACGTTGTATATATCTATGCTTTGTTATATACATGTACATCGTGTAAACATTCATGGATGTGTATAAGAGAGTCCACGGCGTTATGCATGTAGGTCCTTACCTAACAACGTGGATTCTCCGAACCAAATTCTGGGCTACGCCTAGGACAGTCGTTTGCAGTATCCCTTGCAGCAATGCATAACGCAATTCACTCTTGTTGCTTTTAATTCTGAAAGAGTTTTCTTTTTTTACCACTAGATATTCTTTTGTGTGGATATCCTTCTTTTGCCATACTCGAAACTTCGTAGACCGCAGTTGTGTTTAGGCAACCAAAAATTTAACAATTTTTGAGTAGCTTCAAGGCATGTAATGCGCTCGTTTGCTGGTGTTGTCCGACGTCATGTTGACAATGCAAACAACGCCTGTGTATTGGTCTTCGATCACTTTGAAATAACTAAATCGCATGCTCCACATGACTTTCGGTTTGAAGTCGCTCGGGATGATAGGTTGGAACAAACTGATGTCACCATCATCTGCTGTTGACATACCCTTATGTTTGGGACCATTCCATCAACATACACAAAGTTTTCTGTAGCAACGATCAGATCACATCAGATCGGAAATATTTTTAACAACATATCCACAGTTGTGACTTAGACGACAGTTGTCGCTTAGATGACTGTGGCTGACGAGAGACGATCGGACACACCGAATCGTTGGCAACACCAAACGTCTCTCGACAGGCGGTTGCCTTGAATCCGGTCCTGACATCCGATAGTGCGAACGGCGCATCACACGTCGGGTCAGCGCCCTGCAGGAATTACGCAGGGCGCGCGACGACCGCCACAAGGTACTGGTAATGGCCAGTTGTTGCAGAGGAGGCGCTGGCTCGCTGACGGCAGTCAGATTAAGAGACGGTCTTGCTAGCCGTCCAAGTCGCCGGTGAAGCATAGGATAATGGACTGGGCGTCCTTGAATTACGCATTTAACGGCAATAGCCGTTTGACGTAGGACCGCTCATGCCTGAGGTGCGTGACATGCCTGACATGCTTTGTTGAGACGGGCTAATGTTGAATAGAGCAACTAACGAGAACTGAAACCGCGAATTATGCTCGTGAGGTAGGTATGGTGGCCAGCAAAACGATGTATACTGCTATACCAAATATATCTCGTGCAGTCAAAAACTACTTAGTTGACAATATAGGCATAATACTTAATACCAGTTTGTACTGGGCAAATTGTTTCTGCACAAATGCTTGAAACCGTTTTTTTTTCTAGCCAGCCTTCCAGGAACGTAAGTAGCTGCACGGCAGCGCCAAGCAGCAGAGCTCACCTTCTGGCATCCTTTATTGGGAAAGTTGACTTGGGTAACGCAGTTGGCCATCCATGGCTCGGCGAAGATGTCGTCGGCCTCGGCTGGCGCCGCGTCGGCCCCCATCGTTGCCGACTGGCCGGTTCGGGCGCCCCCTCCCCTGCCGCCGACAGCCGACCGTTCCCGCCGGCTGCGCGGCCAGTCGACCGGGGGTCGCTCGGCGACCGTCAAACAATCACAGGACGGCGCAGCGGCCGGCCGGCGGCGAACGGAGGCCGCGTCGATGGTCCAGGACAGGGACAGGCACACAGTGACACCGCCACACACAGACCGTCACAGGAATACCGCTACACGCAGACCGCCAAGGAAATACCGCCACACATAGACCGTCACAGGGACACCATCACACACAGACCGTCACAGGAATATCGCCACATACAGAACGTCACAGAGACTGCTGCGGGGACACCGCCACACACAGATCGTCACAGGAATACCGCTACACATAGACCGTCAAGGAAATACCGCGACACACAGACTGTCACAAAATTACCGTGACACACAGACCGGCACAGGAATACCGCCACACATATACCGTAACAGGGACACCACCACACATAGACCGCTACATGAATATCGCCACACACAGAAGGTCACAGGGACCCCAGCACACACAGACCGCCACAGGAATATCGCCACATACAAGTCGTCGCAGGAATACCGCCACACACAAACCGTCACAGGAATAGCAGCATATACAGACCACCACAGAACCTGCCACATACATATCGTTACAGGGACATCGCAACAGGAATACCGCCAAGCACAGGTCGTCACAGGAACACCGCCACATACAATGACGTAGAGACAGTGTCGCGGAAATACCGCTACGCACAGATCGTCACAGAAATACCGTTCGTCACACACACAGGCCGTCAAAAGGACACTGTCGCACACAGATCATTACAAGAACACCGCCACATACCGACTGTCACAGGGGCCCCGCCACATACAGACCATCACAGACACCACCACATTCACACCGTCACAGGGACTACGCCACGCACAGAACGTAACAGAGACACCGCCACATACAGGCCGTGCAAGGACACCGCCACATGCGGACCGTCACAGGGACACCGCCACATACACACCGCCACGGAGACACTGCCACATACAGACCGTCACAGGGACATGGTCACACTCAGACCGCCACAGAGACAGTCACACAGAACGTCACTGTGGTACCGCCACACCCAGATCGTCACAAGGACACCGTCACAGGGATACCGTCGCATACAGACCGCCAGGGGATACCGCCACATACAGAACGCCATAGGGATGTCGTCAAGTTCAGACCGTCACAGGATTGCCGCCGCACACAGAACATCATATGAATACTGCCACATACAGACGTCACAGGGATACCGTCACACACAGACCGTCACAGGGATACCGCCGTACACAGACCGTCATGGAGATACAGCCACGTTCAGACTGTCATAGGGATGCCGTTACATACGGACCATCACAACAATGCTGCCCCAAACGGATCGTCATCGAGACACCGCCACACAGACATTACCACAAAGCTGGCGTCTTCATTTGCAAATCGCCACAATGGCTGGTACCTTGCTGAACAACAGCTGGATGTCAGACTAGTTGCACCGAATCACAGCCCAGTGCCGTGTCAGCCGGACCGAGAACCAGTCACACGCCCGGGATACAAGCGGAAGCCTGTTGTCTGAACTACTGCAGTTTTGCTCCAGTTGCTCCGCTGGCATCTCTGCACTCTTGTGCCGCTAACCAGGATCCATGCACAACAGTCCTGCGACAATATCCGAAACACGCCGCGTCGCGGCTGGAAAGGTACAAGCCGGGCTCATGCACGGAGCCCGCCGACCCCCGCCGGATTATCGATCGCAGGTCCGCCGGGGGCCGACTGGTCGACAGCACCAGCACTGCAGGACAGCGGCGGGCCGCGCCACACTGTCCACCGCCACAGAGTGCCCTGGTGAACGCTGCCTAGCTGAGCCGCCGCCGTCGTGTCAGGGTCCTCCAGGGAGACGATGTGATAGGGGGAGGGTGTTTTCGCTCCATTCTATCAATACTTTCGCGGTCATCTAGAGATTTTCGTGAATACCTCGCCAAATGTCCCACTGTGCTGCGGCTGTCTTTGTCAATGGTATAATGCCAGATTAACGTGGCGTGTTTGAAGCAAGCTGAGTAATTGTCTGCAACGTCAAAATAATCAAAAAAAAAATGAAAAAGACAAAAGGACAAGGCTATGTTTGTTACTTCATAGTGCGCTGAAAAAAGACGTTACCACCTCGCAACGTATGAATTCATGTGAACCCACCCATGTACTTCCTGTATGAAATCAAGTGACCACTGCGGCGATCAAGTGAAGCAGACCTTCAGTACATTAATCCGGCACCAGGGTGGTCAAATATAGAGCACCCCCTCAGTTTTTCTTGAATAACTTCTGAGCCGTTAGGGTTAGTCCAATTAAATTCTCAGCACCTGTTCATCAATCAACTCTACATATTTTGACGTCAAACCATTTCCATGCTAGGCCAGGTCATGGAGATATGACGTCATTAATGAACTCCTGCACGGATGTTTTGGCCTTTACTGACAGTTACATGAACATAGTTCGTTTTTTTCGGGTAATATTCGCATGCCCCTGTGACGGTTTGTGCGTGGCGTTGTCTCTGTGACGGTGTGTATGTGACGGTATTCGTTTTTTCGGATAACATTCGATATTATTTTCCAATAATTCGCATCAGATATAATGCATGAATTATCTAGATTTACATAGGACACGGCCCCAAAATGAAATGCGACCGTCACACTTCAACATTAGGTCATGCTAGGTCACATGCATGATGACAATTGGACTGATTTGCATTGTAGGTGACAGAAGTGGTTGCCGCTGACCTTCCTCATCGTTCAAGCCAGACAAGCGAATCTATATGCGCCTATTGGCAAGGTTCACCAAATGCAACGTGAGGTCATGCCAGCTAACCTCAAAGGTAGATGTCAAAATAAAATGTGATGCAACATTGTCTGTGGAAGATCGTTCAGTAGCAGCAGAAAGCGATTATTGTTCCCAGTCAGAAAAAGCAAAATGGCTGTCTTTCCTGACCCGGCTTGACCTTCACCTGATAAAGAGCAGACTGCGCAGATTTAATTATCATGATTTGTCATTTCACTTCTGTGCCTGACACAGTTAAGAATCCGTGCGAGTGATTATTACTCTTTGGCGGGAAGAGAAATGCAACTTTATCTGACCTGGCCTAGACTGACCTTGACCGAATGAAAGTCAGGTAATGCAAAACTGATCATCAAAAGGTTTCATCTCTGTCATTTTTGTTGCGTGCACCAAAACGGCAGCGAGTAAGTATCGATCTTTCGCATTTTAAGTAACACCAATATGTTACCTGACCTAGACTGACCTTGACCCGGCCTTTCTTGACATTTTGGCATGCTTCTGATGCAGAAGATTGTGACCTTTTGTTTGATACCCAGCTGAAGGCTGTAACACCGCTATTGCCGATGATATGATGTACAAACCGATGTCAGATTTCCGACGTCGTGTTATGCCTTTACGTGACCTGTGACGCCATCAGTCGCGTGACCAGGGCTAGCATGGCATTTTCTGAATTGCAAGATTCAAGGCTATCGATTGGTAGTAGACCGGCTCAGATCCGACAATTAGATCCTGTGATAGCAGAGGATGCCCATTTTGACACCCCCAGGTGGTCGCGGGTTCAAAAACACGCCGGGCGATGCCGGGTTAATCCAAACTCCATACACTTGTCGTACCGAGCTCCGTCAAGGTGCTTGCCAATGGCTCCAAATCCTATAGAATTTTAAGCCAGTGATAGTAAGATATACCTTACTAGCAATGACTTCTGCAACTGACCAGCTGCAAAACGACCTGGACGGCTTGTTATCTTGGGATGACAAGTAGCTTCTTCCGCTCATAGGAGCCGCGGCACATGGCTCCCAGAACCCCCGGCACATCTACACCATGAGCTTTGAGGAGTATCATTCTCGATCAGACGTCAACCGAGAAGATCCTGGATATCCCCTCGGTTTCTTCCCTAAGTTCTCAGAAACAGTCGGCTACGGCGGACTGGAAAACTTGTCAGATATTGACGCTCTTTTGCAGGTCGTTTCCGTGCATCGACTTTACGGCAATGCCTACGCTCTACAACCCTAGAATAAGCCCATCTTAAATTTGCTAATGCTACCTTTGGGTACATTTCATGTCACCGACCAGTAGCTTGTTGAACGAATGCAAAGACGTGACAGGCAGGTTAGCCGCTGGCAATAAGGATAAGCCATACTGCGAGAGACAGATTTATTGGCCTCCTGTTTCTATATCTACAGAAGGCGCTGAAGCACATCGTCACCACGTTCCAGACCCTGCACATAGGAGCTGATCTCCCACCAGACAGTTTTTCGGTCCCGCAACTTCATTTTCCAGAAGGGCTCATCTTTGGAAGTTGCACAAATCCAGGGACTCTCCAGGACAAGACGGAACTCTTTAACTTTCTTCATTTCATGAGAACACTGTCCATTTGGACGTGTCCTTGCTCTCTTCTCTCAATCACTTAACCCCCGTAAGACCGTCGGTCCGTCTCGAACATGGGCGACTGGGGGGGGGTAGTTGACTGCCCCCCTCTAACTCTCGAACGGTTGGTCGCACAATAGAAATATGCACACCGTTGGAAAGCCTGTGACGAGTAGAGTTCGAAACTGGTCTCATTTTTAGTTTTCGATAATATGTAAGCCAATTCACACCCTATATATGTTTTCTCATAGCCGACTGCATGAGACCGAGAAATGGCCTGAATCTCAAGCGCTGTGACTAATAACGCATAGGTAAAGGTACCAGCGCACAAGTAAAGGTCCGCGGATGCCGATACACGTCTAATTTCCCCAGATTTGTTTAATATATACGCCGAAACGTTGAGTTAAAGACACTGTAATTCTCCCGCCAGCTGTCAGTGTGCGCCGCTGCCGTATGCGGTACCAAATTGACGGGAACTAATTTTGGCGTTCCTTTATTTTCGCGATAAAAGACGATCTATGTCAATTTTATTGATATCTGTGGTTCTTGTGATGGTTTCTCATGCTTAAATTTTGGAAAAATTCATTAGTTACCAATCTGCAAAGTTGGCGGAGCTTTATTCGCGAGAGGTTGTTTATTTCCAAAATATGCTACTTTTTCGAACTTTTTGAGGTTCCTGGTATTAATTATGTTTGTGCAAGCTAGTTCTGCCATTTTCTACCCATTCTGAGTAATTCATCGTCGATTTTGACGGTGGTACATTTTGGCCCACTACAGTTATTCGTGACCTGACCTCAGGTCAATGCCTGGAAGTCACTGATACTTTGCCCAACGACGGCAACGAGATGTCTGCTTCACTCCACACTAAAAATGTTACAGAATATTTCGTCAGTTTCCGAAAAAACGGCGATATGTCTTAAAAATGGGCTTGACCTTAGGTCAATGACCCGGAAAATTCCGAAAAATCTGAGATAGCAGATTTATTGCATCTATCACGATCACTAATGCCTGAAAGTACTATTGAGATATCTTGTTTTGCGAAAAAGTTAAAGGGCGCTAAACTTTTTTGGACATAGGTCTGTTTGACCTGACCTAGGTCAGGCACCTAACCTGACCTGAGGTCAAAATTTTGACACGAGATGTAAAATTGATGGAACAAAAGGTAGACAAAGTTTCGTGACTCTGTGTTTGTTGGTTCTCTCGCAATCCCAGAAAAACCTCAGGGGAGGCAGTCAACTGCCCTCCCCAATCGTGGACGGGTTAAAGTGAATCGCCTTGATTCAAATTATGCTATCCTATCTCAGTATGCTATCCTATCATGCCATCAGTATAGACCCGGACTTCTCGCACGTGTCCCGACATCGATGAGAACAGGACCTAAAGGCGTTTTTCATTCTTATTGTCGTAAGAAGGATAATAAGACCTACTGAATCTTCCTTGGTAAAAGTCGCAAAGCAGGACTGGAACTTTTCCAGAATTATTGAGGATGCAAATGCTATTTGACTCCCACTTTTTCTATGCCACCCCACAGGCGTAGTGCTAATTTTCCGCAAATCTGGGGCACACTTGCATTCCCTGCTTACATTAATTCTTGCCCAACAGGGGGGGGGGAGAGGAGAGAGGAGTCATTTCGACGTCTCCAAAGGACTTTTGGTGATAGCGAAAAAACGGCACGCTGAAATTTTCATTGCCTTCTTCATTCTTTATGCATGTCCTGTATAGTTATCACTTCGATTCAAGTCAGATCACTGACCTAAGTCATGTAAAAGGTCAGCCCATGATTTTTTAAAAAGTCTTATTTAAACTAGCCGTGCGATCGATCGACCTGCAGTTTTCAAGGTTAGCAGTCGAGGACATTCCCAAGAATTATGCTGTCTCGAATTTGTTGCCAAGGTCAAGGTCACTGACCTGAGGTCAGCTCACTTCCGCCCTATCTTCCTATTTCTGCCGGTTTTGAATCGTTTCTTTGACTTATTGGTGTTCGAAATGCATTATTGGATCAAGATAGTTATCAATATTGTTGACCCACATAAAGGGTTACGAGGTCAGATCAGGTCTTATTCGCAGTAAACTGGCAAAACGGAGTCGAAAGCCCCGCTTTGATGATCCGTGCGGTAAAAATAGGCACTGAAGTCGACTTTGAGGTCCAAAATTGCACGAAGGCGATTCCAAGCTGTGAAATGACCTTAGGTCATCTGAAGCCACGCAAGGTCAGCGTAGAAGGGGCTGAGCTCATATCGAGGTGTGCAGCTTTATCCCTCTGTTTTATTTCATTAGACAATGGCAGATCTTGTCATAAGAAGATGAGACCCAAACGTGCTCCAAATCAGGTCATGATCCTTTGTCAGGTCAGGTGGTATGGCTGATCTTATATGTCGCCCAATTGGTCATGGCTGTGAAATCCAAGGAGGTGCAGTACAAAGATATTCCTTGCCCTTCTGTATGCATTGTCATTGGTCCTCGACAGGACACAAAATAAAGCAAAAAAAAAAAAATTGGCAGAATGTAAGGTCAGGTTACCAGGTCAGGTCAGATTACATCTGGTCATGGGCATTCCAGTCTGTCAGGATTTAAACGAATGTTCATGACAGTCATTTGTACCGTCCTGAAAGCATACATGGACGACTATTCGCCAGAGACGCTCAAAAACATCATAAAATAAAGTGAAACGAGAAATGGTATTATATCAGGTCACCTGATGCAATGTGTGATCACATCCATGTCGCAAATCATATGTCACCGTAATGTGTCCTGCATAAGTTTTCCATTAGAATGCTCAGAATTGCTCTAGCTTTATTGGGGGCGGAGCTAAAGCTCGTCTGAATAAATTCTACTTTTTGCATTTATAAACCAAGAAATTACATTATTTCCTAAAAATTTCCAAACTTTCTGGTTGCTTTGAAACGTGCTCACGGCGAGCTTTTCGATGATACACGTTTTATGTTTCTCAGACGTTCCGTTCGCGAGACAGAGGGGGGGCGTCGAAACGCCCCCCCCCGACCCAGTTCCGGCCGCCAAAGTCATGGTGCCGTTCGGGCGAGGGGAGTTCCACCCATGCTTAAGAGTGGCTGACATGTTGAGAGTTCGGAATAACGGATAACTGTTGAAACAGAGGTGGCCTTGCGTAATAAAATACTCCATCAAGCTTCAGACTTATGAACTGCCTATTTTAAGCGGTCCAAACGCATGGGATCAAAAATTTAGGGCAAGGCTGCAAATTAAACGGTAGGGTGCCCAACGGGCGTCCGAAATCTACTCAGTCGCGCGCATACAAGGAACGTTTCGGTGGAGCCCGGTACATATCACTAGCAATTCAAACAGCTCTAATGGTCACGGTTCTGTTGTATCACAGGCGAATACATGGCTGCGCATACATACATGTGCATACATCATTCTGATGACGAAAGATCACTACAGGCATCGACGAGGGCACCAAACGGACATTTGGACATTACGTCTGTTTCTAGTCCCTACGGAAAGTAGTAGTGTTGTAGCCACGAACCGGTGGGATGTTGCCTCCATGAACCGGTGGAATGTTGTTCCCATGAACCGGTGGGATGTTGCCTCCATGAACCGGTGGAATGCTGTTCCCATGAACCGGTGGAATGTTGTTCCCATGAACCGGTGGAGTGTTGATGGAGTCTCAGTGAAGCTCGCTGTAATTATAATCGTCGAACTGCACACTTAAGATAGCACTCCTGCACGGGCTTCCGATCTGGGACGTTCCCTTGTGGGAGCCCAGTGACGTCCATTCTTCTCCAGGCCCGTCACCTGCTGGGATGATCAGAGACTTGACTTTCACAATCTGCTGTAACGGTGGCGCTAGCGTCCAGCTCCCACCGAGTTTCGTCGGGTACCTCCAGGCTGACGTCGTCTCCTCGAACGTACGGCGTCGGCGGCGGCAGCGCCTGTACCGAGGCGAAGTCTGTCAGCCAGTCGTCCTCTGCAAGTACGAGCGTGGACATCTCGTCGAACCGCCGCGACGTTGAAGAGTTGGAGCCGGCGGGAGAGGCCGGGCGCGAGCCGGCGGTGTCCTCGTCAGCCGCGTCCGGCACGTGGAACAGCACCGGCTCTTGGTCCCTCTCGCGCGGCGAGTCTGGCCGCGGCCAGCTACGCAGGTGATGGCCCTTGACGCGCACCTGGTCCCAGGCGACGGGCAGCGGGCGGGCACGGAACAGGGCAGTTTCGGAGAGCACGGACGGGGGGCGGCCGCCGCCGCCGCGGCTGCCGCAGCCGCCCATCGCGCCGCCGCGGCAGCCACGCCCACGGCAGGGCAGTCTCTGGTCGGCCGGGCCGCCGACCGGCCGGCAGCGCTGTCCGGCTCAGTCTGTTCGACACCGTCCGGCGGGGCTGCGGTAAACACGCAGCCAGGGTCACGCCGGGCCCGGCCGCCATTAGCGGCGCGCTGCCGATCGCCGGCCAGATACCCGCAGCCTTCCACCTGCCCGGCCGGCGGCGCAGGTGCCGCGGCCAGGCATCGACAGGCGATAGCGCGCGGGCCGGCCGTTACTGCTGATGAACCCGGCGCCACGACGGCGACGGCGGGACGTTTGTGCACTGCTCTTGCCGAAGCGATACTTGTTCTGAATGCAAAAAGCGGGCCAGGGCCAAATCGACCGCTGATAAGCAGTCACGCATACGTGCAGTCCTGCGCCGGTAGCATGGAGCCGTACCCACATGGGTACGGTCCCATGCTCTGTGTGAATACATGGACCGTACCACAGCGAAACCTTCGCGTCAGAACGCAAAGAACCCAGGGCTCAGGGCTGTGCACTTACCCTCCACAACGCCAACACACCATTCCCATCCAGTAACCAACGCCATGTCTTTGTGAACCATTTCCTGTCCATATCCCACATTGGTCAGTAAACGAACACATTAAAACGACGTACAATCACGCAATTTATGGAGGCTTTTTCAACTTCCTTCCCACATTCCCGATCGTCGCAAAGTGGTGTCATCGGCTTCCGTTATTATCGCTCTACGGCTGATCACACGCCTGGAGAGTAACTATTTTCTCTAGGCCACCGTGTCCTGCGCTTCAGACAATGCTCCCGAAAAGCCGGCCAGCCAGCTTTACGACTGGGTGACTGCCCACATTCCAAACTATTCGCCGCGTCTGGAAGCTGTCAGTCAACACGTCCACTGGGTGGGCCAAAAAAGCATCCCGAGGCAGGAAACAGAACACACAGTATCCGAAACCCGAATCGCTAGCATTAGTCGGTAACGCCTGCCAACAAGGACTTCAAGCAACAACGACTGGCAGCTATGTATTGTGGGATAGCCATAGTTATTAAGTGCACATTGATAAAATATAATGAGTACCGCGAAACCAACTTACGCAGGTGCAGGCGGCATCACTTAAGATACGTCACTTCATAACACAATTCTACATGGCTAAATGAATTAGACTGAACCAAATAAGCTCTTGCATTCAATAAAAGGAATGTCTTACAGACACGTGGAAGGCATGCATATCGGCAACAGGAGCCAAAAGTGTACGCGGAAAGCTGGCGATTTTGGCGGGATTCGTGTAAAGGCCACCGCCGGGCCACCGCAAGGCACAAACCATCTCAGGGGTGAGAACAGAGGGCGCTAAAAGCGGCGGCTCCGCGTGCCATAGCAGCCACGCGGCGCCGCCTTGTAAAACTTTGGCACGAATCACCTAATAAGCGCGGCCGTCCGCGGCGCCGACTAGGGGACGCCGCCACACCACATCACCGGCAAGCAGCGCATGCCGACACATCACACCACCATCAGCACATCACCGGCCATTAGCACACACCTCGACATCACATCGCATCACCGGCCACCAGCACTTGCCGCCACCACACATCACCGGCCACTGACACACGCCTCTGCACAGCGCCACATCACATCACATCACCGGCAGCCGACACATGCCTCCATGCAGCACGGTCAGATGCCATCCGCACAGGCCGCCGACGTGCCGATCGTCACATCACATCAGCATCACATCGCGGGCGGCCACCACGAGCCGCCACATCACATCACCGGCGACCGACACACGACTCCACATCACATCGCCGGTAGGGCAGAGGGGCCACCAGACCCCGCGGAGTACGACAGGTGCTCGGGGCCGGGGCCAGGGCCAGGGCCGGCCGGCGGCCCGCGCCAGCCCGGCCGAGCTCACTGCGCGCCGTCCAGCGGCGGAGCGCTCTCGCCGTAACAGTACTTCATCTTGGCGTTCCTGTACACGTTCTGGTGGCGCACACTCTGCGAGCTAGTCCGACACTTGGTGAGGCACAGTTCAAAGTGGTCTGTGACGGATGAGAACAGCAAGTTGAACCGGTGAGATGCCTTCCCCAGCACGTTGTGAAGCAGCGGTTTCTGAAAAACGGCATTTTGGATCAAGGTTGGAAAAGGTGTTTTTTTTTTTTTGGTGCTGAAGAACACCAGAAAATATGTGCTCCAAAGACATTTTATACTCCAAAAGTTTGAACCTGTGCATCCATCAAAAAGCGACACTATAACCATGCTGACAAATTCCTAACTCTGCAAGCAAATGACTCTGCCTGCATTCAGTAAGAAGCTGGAATGATGTCATAAATGACTTACACCAAGAATGCCAGCTTAAGCCAGTATTACTGTCTGCAAAATTTTGTACTCCAAAACAGAAATTATATTCTGACACCAAGGACAAAAGCCAAATTCCCAGCCCTGCTCTGGAGACGTCTCTCTGTAACAGCAGGCCCATCAAATATCAAGAACCTCAATATGATATCTGTCTTCCGTAATACAAGACATCAATGCTGTGCAAAGAATGCAACACATAAAACTTCAGTACCGATTCCGAATCTGGCTAACAAACAAAACGCGTGTGATGACACGCCCTCCAAACAGTCTGGAAACATCCTCCCAAGCTGCGTCGCCTGCAGCAGCCGCACCTTGTCTGGGTGGAGACAGCAGGAGATGCAGTGCTCATACACGCTGCAGCAGCCCTCCTCCGAGCACGACTGGCAGACGAAGCGCCGGCTAGACTCGGCCTCCTGGTCGCAGCACCCGGTAGTCTCCAGGTGCTGGCGCTCGCACACGTACCCTGGCGTGAAACACGAGCAGCGTGCTGTTACTCTCCGGGCATGGCTAGACAGCGCTCTAGCAGAGACCAACACCAGAGATGTTTGCATTTCAGAGCCCAGGTCATGAGGCAACATGGCAAAACATAAATAGACGTATGTGAATATCATGATGGGAACTGGAATAACGGCAGTCTGCGCAATCTGTAAGTCCCAATTTAGTCAGCCCCAGCCAGTCGTGGGATCCGTCCCGTCCCCCATTCATGATGCTCCATTCAAGAGCTCACCTCTGTCATCAGCAATGAGGGCAATGCCCTGCACTGAGTTGCGACAGCTGAGGCCATGCGGATCCATTTCGGAGCTGTTGGCCACTGGCTCAAGAATCAGAGCAGGATCAATGGGTGCTGGCACCACATCATCAGGATCACCAGACAGCCCCAGCATCTTCTGCAATGTATCATACCAGCAACATGTTCACAGATAGGCCCACACAAAGCTTTTGATGACTTTGGTCTGCTTATACTCTCAGAACACACATGCTGATGCATGTACCATTAAAATGTACCACTCATTGACTTGGTGGTTTCCTTTTCCTTCCCCTTTGCCTGGCTTATATGGAAAGGTTGTAAAACACTTTGAAATCTGTCCAGAATTCTAAAGAATATGAATCATCATATTATTGCAATCCATATTATTTTTCCACCATCCCCTGCCACATTGCTCCATCAGTCTGCCTACTAATATACATGTTACATAAACTGCAAAGTTATGTGTTATGTACCTTTTACTAAAGAAAAACAATCACTTGTGTGATGTCAATGCTCAGGATCAAATCTGACATCCAGTATAATCCACAGCACTTAATTTGATATGCAATCAAACTGTTTTGCAAGCTTTAATAAATAAGATTCAAAACAAAGCTGTGTTAGACAATAATTGAAAGGAGACATAGACAGAACAATTTCATTCAAAACATGAAAGCTTGATGGCTAAAGTAATAGATATTCATATTATTTTGTTCCAGTAATATTACTTATTTGCCTTTCTTGTCCAGATTATCAAGATAACATGTCTACAGAATTACAAAGTATCTTGCAAACACCATTAAATATAAGCAATGTCCTGTTAATGTCATGTATTAGAAAAGCTATAAGCATTCCAATGAAAAGGAAACTCCCAAATACTTGGGCATATTTTTTAATTCTTTGGGGCAAGCATACTACAAAAATGTATTTCAACAAGCAATACCACAGGCCAAGTCCATTATTGTTTATTCATGGCAGAGTAAGCAAAATAGGTACTTTTCCAGATAATATGTACAGCACCTACATTTTGATACCCACATAGAGTTAGAGATGAGAAGTTAGAGGTGAAAAGGCCTATTTCCATGATATAGCAAATTTGGGTTTGCCTTTAAATCCTGATTTTAGAGGTCATGGAAACACCTTTTTTAGCAAACTGGATTGGAGTTCCAGATCCAAAGCAAAAAACAGAGATTTTCTAAGGAAATCAAGATTTCATGTAAACTACACACATATGGTAGTAATGAGCATCAGAGTTCTTTTGGCATCCTACAAAGATGAAATTTGTATTGAACTCAATTTCATGTCTGTTGGCTGCTTATTGGTAAAAAGTGGTGAAAAGGCACTATGACATTCTCAAATCTCACACATAACACCACCCTGCATGGCAACTCAATCCACAGAGTAATCTGCTGTGGAACACATTTCTTCACATCATGGAGGGAAGTCTCATGCATAGGCCATAACTGACAGTGATTCCAAGATTTTGCAAAGTTGTATGGACTCTGAAATCTTGAATGTAGTCCAGATTCCCTGTGCACTGCCATAGAAACACCTACTGAAATCTCAGTTGCCTTCCCAAGCAAATCCAACTTCTAATCAAATCTTGCCAAGGAAATGGGGCTAATATTACATCTGTGATTGATACAATAGTGCAGTCAAATCATAAATCAATAAAAATTACCAATAAGGCACATGGACAAATCCTTACCTGGTCAAATAAATTTATCAAACAATAAGCCAGGGACAGAAGCAATATGATGGCTAGGACAGGAGGTTTCCGAAGCAGGCGACAAAATTTTTGCCCCAGCAACACCAGCATTTTTAAAACAACTCCTACATCTTTAGACAATGTCGAAAATTTTTGAGAAATGAGGGTAACACGTAGGTGAGGTTAGCCATTTCGATCGGGCCAATTGCTTAAAATTGCCAATGCTAAGTAGCCAGCCAATTTATCACGCACTTCGGAGAACGATCGACCCTGACGAAAAACGGTACACAAGTCTACAAGCGAAGCCACTATCCCCACGTCCTCTCAGCTTCCTGTTTTGATCCTGCACGACCGAAATGCGCTGCAACTGTGCCCAATTTTCCCTATGCAGGGAAACATAGTTGCACGTAACATATTGCACAATGAACAAGTTTATGACGTAAAAGATACAAACTGACATTAGATTAGAAAACAGTTGTAAAATATATTAGTTTAAAATGTCATTAGTAGTGCAAAAATATTATTTCAAGATGTTTTAAGTCAAATTTGGTAATATAGAGCATATTTCTTTCTATGACATCTTCAAAAAGATTACTTTTTTTATATGTCGTAGCTAAATACTGCAAGAACCGTGACAAACTTGGTCATACATTGACGGTTATTGCGCATTGCGTGAGAAGGGCCACACGTTCCCGAAAAGCGTTTTGGATTATATCAGTGACCGTAAGGGGCTTATTTTTATTCTGTGAAGTTGTAGGTTGCACCATGTAAATATGGACTGTGCCAAGTTGACTATTTTGATACCGATAACGTGCTGAGTAACGCGCAGTCTCAGCTGTGCTGAATTTGCGTCATTTGTACATAACTAGTGTTGTACATCTTGCTCTGTTCTCGTTGCCTTTTATTTACATTTTATTAACTTTTGTGCATATTTGCATGTCTTTCAAGGCCAGGCAGAGTTGGCCAGGCAATATTTCTTGATCATGTAACCTCATATTAAAATTATTTTTATTGCTGTATGCCATATTACTGTTCAGTTGGTAGCATTAACCAGACATATGAAAGATGACCTTCCTTTGGTTAATGTTTACCAGGTGTACCACTGTGGCATGAATCCAAGGTTTCTAGAATGACTCTACTTCACAAGTGGAAATGCTGGTGATGTAAGAGGAGCTAAAATACAAGAATAGGATACCAAAGGCTGCAGGGAGATAAATGGGTGTCATTGGACTTGACTCTGTGCATGAAAGAGGTTAGGTCATTGAAAGAATGGTACTGGGTTGTATCTAAATAGGGACTGTGTGCTGGGCTGGTTATGTTGCAGTAGTGTAATATATATTGCTGCATGCTATTACTCTATGTTTCATGCTTTTCCTATGACACAGCCAGAGGGGAAGGGAGGGTCTGTCCTCCATTATGCCTGCATTTTTTAGTGAAACCAGTTTGATGTCATCTTCCCAGAAGGTGTTTTGTTTTCTAAAGGATTGCCCTGTCCTCCATTATGCCTGCATTTTTTAATGAAACCAGTTTGATGTCATCTTCCCAGAAGGCAGTTTTTGTAAGATTTCAGTTATTGCTGAGCTCCACAATTCCTCCCCCCCCCCCAAGAAAATCCTGGCTGCATCCCTGGGCCTTTTATAGGCTATAAATCGATTCCAACAAGGTAATCCATCAAAAAAGTTGTGGCACCTGTACCAGAAGGTGCAGTCATCTGCTATAGGTGGCAAACAAACTGTCATTTCAAACAAGATGTGGCATGGTATGGCCTATGAGCAGCATGGCCAAATTAGTTTTGGAATGGGTGTCAAGATGTAGCAAAAAATCAAAAGATATAAATATCTTAGTGGCTGTAGCAAAAATAAAGGTTGCCAACAGCTGCCTTGTTTCAAAATTTACTCCTGATTTATCATGCAGATGCAAAAAGTGCTGAAGGATGTCAAAATCCTGGAGGGAATGATGTATTATGTGGGAATGGTAGCTTGGTACTGTAACTTGCATTGCACATGGTCCCTACTTAGATACAACCTGATACTGTGCTTCAGGTTGTGTCTTCAGACCTAACCTATAACCAAGTCCAATCATACCTGTCTGTCAGCTTGTGGTCTCTAGTATCCTATACTGCACCTCTGTTTCAGGGCTGTGCCTTCAGTGCAACATTTGCCCTGCAATATTTACCTCATATGATCTTTTTGTGTTCTTTTGACATCACAAGCATTTGCATTTCCACTGTAAAGTCTTTCTTGAAACCTTGGATTCTGGCTGCAGTGGTACACTTAGTAAAGACTACCTTCCTTTGTTATTCAGTTGCTTAAGTTGATTTTGAGTGAGTGATTAGCTAGATGGCATGTCTTCAAGTGCTATGTGCTGTGCAGAAATGTGATTTTTTTTATTGTTAACTTTGTATGTGTTGTATTGGTTATTGGGTCATTTATAGGGTGATGTCAGACTGAACACATGTTATTTGTACTATGATGATGTCTCTGTGGTCATTAATGGACAAGAAACAATGCACTATATCTGGTTATATGAATATTGAACAAAATAATGAATATTATTTTGTTACTTTAATGAATTTTTTATTTAATAATAATTTATTTAATATTATTATATGATATATATATATATATATATATAATGTTATTATTATTATATGTATTGTCCTATATATATATATATATATATATATATATATATATATATATATATATATATATATAATATTATATAATATTATATAATATTAAATAATTTATTTAATAATTTATTTTATTACTTTAATGAATATTAAGCAAAAAACATTTGGCCCACTGTTGACGGCACTGGTGAAAGGTGTTGAAGTGAGAGGACAAAACTCATGGGAGTTAGTGAGCATGGTATGAAACTGGTGTCATTAAGCACAGTAGGGGAGCCATACAAATTTTAGTTCTTTTAGACTTCATGCATGAAAGCAGTATGGATTGTTATGTAGCTACAGGGCAGGGGCATTGTTTTATGTAACTGATAGGAGGATGAAGCCAAGGGCTTATCAAGCTTACCCCTACCTTGGACAGTGTGGCATCCCTGAACAGTATGTTTGTTTTATCACACAGTCTTTTGCTGTTTCTTTCCTAAACGTTTTAGACCATTTTATATCTTATTTGATACTTTCTGCCTATTTCTCATCTAATGTTGTCATTCCATTCACTGTTATTGCCTGTTTGCTTTGTTAAAACCAGAAGAAAATATTGTGGGCCAAAATCAGCTTGGGATGGAACAAAATCCACATTTCGGGCCATAAATTCCCCTTCTAAAGAGTACAAATTGACATTTTTACTGCAGAGGGAGTGCACATGTGGTGCATTAGCCCTTATCAGATTTCTAAGGACTTAAGCAGAACTAATAAGGACATAAGCAGGATTAATAAGGCACTCTTGAAAAGTAATGCTAGCATGTTAACAGTTTTTTGTGTTAAAGGTATCCCCTGGAACTTGAGAAATCCTACTTTAATTGTAAGCAGAGCATGGTGCCCTAGTGACTGAACTTCTTTGCTAAATGTGGTATAACCACAGATGACAGCTATGTGATGTGTATTTATGTTTTGTTTTAGTGGTGCCAATCCATCAGATGCAGTTTTGTTGCCATGGTGATGTGATGTGATAGTGAGATAATGAGTGATGTGATGCCATGGTGATGCATCCATCAAACACAACTGGTGTTGTACTCTGTTACAGATGGATGATCTCAGCACTGCAGAAAGCCCCATTGCGTCTCTCACGCAGGTTACTAAGGACAAGCTTGCTCTGATGCTAAATGGACGAAAAATCTTGCCTTCAGATGATGGCTTTCCGAGGTAATTTGACGTGTTGATGCCTTGTTGCATATCATGCAAAATTGTTTGGTTTATTTGTTTGTGGGTTAGGACACACAGCCTCCTGGTGGTCAAAAGGTGTCCTGGTGGTAAGACTTTGGACACCAGTCTGTGGTGTCCAATCTCATGTCAAGTTGTGTGCCTCCTCAGATATCAGTCTGTCATCTGCCTAAAAAAATCTTGGAAATGGATAAGGAAAGTAATGTTTTAGTCTTCCTCCATTGAGTATAGCTTTTTATATGAGGAAGGTCTGCCTTGTGTTTCTGCTGTTGATTAGATAGAAAATAAGATTGAAATGGGCGCTCAGTAGTGGAATGGAGTTTGTGCTGGGACGGTCAGTGCTCTGCTGAACCGGCCGGTGGTTTTTGTGCGGGAGCGGTCTGTGCTCGGATGGGCCGGCCGGTGGTTTTTGTGCCGGGGCGGTCTGTGCTCGGATGGGCCGGCCGGTGGTTTTTGTGCCGGTACGGTCTGTGCTCGGATGGGCCGGTCGGTGGTTTTTGTGCGGGGCGGTCCGTGCTTGGCTACACCGGTCGGCGTCGGTTCGGCAGGGACTGGCGCGGCCTGGCCCAGTGTCTCGACTGCGACAACGACGAGCTGCAGCAGCTGGGCCGCGCCGCCAGTCCGACCGAGGCGCTGCTGGAGCGGTGCCGGCCGCGGCCGGTCGGCGCCCTGTGGCGCGCGCTGCGACTGCTCGGACGCCTGGACGTCCAGGATGACGCCGGCCACTTGATCGGTACGGCGGTAGACGCACTGAACGGGCCGGCTACCGACCGGCCCCATCCTATGGGATTGGCTGACTCTGTTGTGAATCGCGATAAATCGGTGTACATCTATTCTTTTACTAGTTATAATGGGCCACGGACTGTGATCAGATATGAATGGAGCACAAATTATGTTTGTTAGGATCAGTTTGTTACTACTTCGTTTATTTAGTTGGAGGAAGTGCGATTTTTAGTATTGAGCAAATCTGATCATATGAGACATAGATCCGCCATTTCGCAAATAAATAAATAGATAAACAAAGAAATGAGCAAATAAAATAAGAAATAGTATTCATCTTGCACTTGGTCATTCATTGCATGAGTCAAGTCCTAGTTTGCGGCGAAGCGTGAATCGGTCAACTCAGATGTTCCAAAGTCCAGCTCCGTCGGTTCTCTGTTCACACAGTGAGACAGTGCAGGATCGTCTGTCTCCTGGTGCTCCTGGCCACGCATTCTCCGGCGACACTTTTTTCCCATTGGCACCCTGCCCTCTGGTGACACCCGCCCCGAGTGAGAGCCGATGCCCGGTGACGCCCGCTCCCCGGTGACGCCCCGCTCCCCGGTGACCTCCCGCTCCCCGGAGACGCCCCGCTCCCCGGTGACGCCCCGCTGCCCGGAGACGCCCCGCTCCCCGGTGACGCCCGCTCCCCGGTGACGCCCCGCTGCCCGGAGACGCCCCGCTCCCCGGTGACGCCCCGCTCCCCGGTGACGCCCCGCTGCCCGGAGACGCCCCGCTCCCCGGTGACGCCCCGCTGCCCGGAGACGCCCCGCTCCCCGGTGACGCCCGCTCCCCGGTGACGCCCCGCTGCCCCGAAGACGCCCCGCTCCCCGGTGACGCCCGCTCCCCGGTGACGCCCCGCTGCCCGGAGACGCCCCGCTCCCCGGTGACGCCCCGCTCCCCGGTGACGCCCCGCTGCCCGGAGACGCCCCGCTCCCCGGTGACGCTGGCTCCCCGGAGACGCCCCGCTCCCCGGTGACGCTGGCTCCCCGGAGACGCCCCGCTCCCCGGTGACGCCCGCTCCCCGGTGACGCTGGCTCCCGGCTGACGCGCAGCCCTGTGTCCGAACAGCGGCCGACGTGGCCCGGTACCAGGAGCGGCTCCTGGAGTCCTCCGCACTGGGCTCCAGCAGCGCCATCTCGGCCCGGCCGGACCACGCCGACGACGACCTGATCTGTGTCGGTGCGTGTTGACACGGGAGAGACGCCCCGGCGGGTGCCTCGAATGGCGCGAGACGCTTATCTCGGACCATTTGGCCGCGCCGACGTCTCCGGCGTCGCAGTTTCTGGCGCCCCCCCCCACCCCCACCCCTCCCCGTCGGTAGTCGGAGCAGGACGCAGTCTGATGGGACAGACAGTCACGGGTCCAGTGTAAATGGCAAACGCACTTCTGAAACATTGTCCATCATTTGCATAGGCCGGTAAATCTCACGTGATTGTAGGTTATTCTTAGTAGGGCATTGCCTCATTTGCTTTGTTCCCTCTTATTTCCTTTTTTGAGTAATCATTTCTTTCGACGGTTCAGTGAATGTGCACATGTCCATTTATTATTCAGTTGTGTATAAAATTTTGTGTAACTCGACTGGTGCAATCTTTTGTTCGTGAAGGTGACGCCGAGTGTTTGAGGACCGGCCGGCCGCTGCCCACGTTCGATGCCTTCCTCCTGTACGATGATGGCGACGTGGATTTCGCAGAACAAATCATCAACCGTATGGAGTCCAGGGGTATCAAGGTACCGCTTATCGTCTTCAGCGCGCCTGGTGTTATCTCGAGCACGTGGACGAAGTTCGTCATCGGATGGGTTCCGCATAGCAACTTCTTGAATGCCGGCGCCAGGAAATCATACGTGTCTCGTGGACTGTGCTCTTCGGAGCAGCTGTAGCGTTCATCAGGTCCGCGATTAAACTGTTTGCTCTGTGTGTTGTCAGCGATGTAAGCTGCATCACGCCATGCGATTGTGAGGGTGCCACTATCTCAGCTAAATTGCATTACGTGCACTGTGTCGAGTGCTGAACAGGACCTCGGGCGAGGACAGAATTCTGGTTACTTTTCAGTTTTCAGACCGTAAGGCATTTTATTCTCAAGTTTTTTGGAATGTCTGAAGACAGTTCTTATGTTCCTAGATAAACAGAAAGTCCCCAGTACACACAACGACCCAACTCCTCCATTACCTGATGTTTATTAATGGTCTCCATTTTTTAGCACACATCAAGGTTACCAATCTACCAACCATTCGGAAAAAGCATTGTGATGTTTCTGAAGATACAGTTCAGGTTATAACTGTACAAATAAATATGAATGTGCACCATGTTAACATTGCTCGCAGTATTGGCCCGGTATGTAACGCGAAGTTACGCGGCAGTTCAGTTCTGGTCTGTTTTCTTGTGTTTTATCAATGCAAGGCTGCGAGAGCAAAGCTCTAACCTTGACCTCGAATGTTATGTAATCGCTGCGGACGAGCTGAGACTGGTGCTGCCACCTGTTCCGGCAGCTGTGCGACAAGGAGCGCCACCTGCTGCCGGGCGTGACGTTCGAGCACCAGGGCATCATGCGGCTGATGGAGACGCGCTGCCACCGCGTGCTGGCCGTGCTCTCGCCACGCTTCCTCGATTCAGCCGTCAACAAGTTCCTGGCCATGTTCTCCCAGGCGCTAGGCCTCGGTGGGTGGCCGTGTACGCGGCGCTGGCGGAACGACGGCTCTCTGACGCCGGTGTGCCCGTACGGTGATGTGGACTCTCGTGGGTTAGTCAGGAATCGGGAGTACCGACCGAGTAATTTAGAAATTGGAGTGCTCACCTAGCTAGGTCAACTCCAGTCCACTACAGGTCTGTTTTGGATTGGAGACTGTTTTGACAGGACTGCATGAATTGGTAAGCGTTATTGGGCGTCGCAAGTCGTGTGCTAACTGCTTTATGCTGACTAACCCGGCAGACAAACGCGGCGCGATGCTGCTGCCGTGCGTGTATCAGAAGTGCACACTGCCCTCCTACCTGATGTACTGCTCGCGTATAGACTTCACGCGCGGCGTCGGCCTGGTCAACGCCTGGGACAAGATGTATGAGACACTCAGTATGACCATGGCTGCACGCACCAGGTAACAGCTGGTGCAAATGGCTTTCTATGCCGGCGTTTATGGGATCTGGGGTTTATGGGGTAACCAAAGACTGGTAGCAGTGGCATGCGAATATAGTGTTTTTATTGTACATGTTGTTCTTCGTGATAGGTACTTATCATGTGGAGGGTCATGTGCCTACAGGTTAGCAGATGGAACGAAGTAATGCACGAGGAAACGAAGTAGCCCACGCATGCTTTCGTATCGGCCGGTTTGACAGAGATAGGCAAATGTGTTGATTGTGTTTTTCCTACTCGTCGAGTATGACGAAGAGATTACAGGTTTCGTATTCTCCCTATCCAGTCCTGCTTGTTCTGCCACGGACCGGCCATCTCTACTGTTGTGCAACGTTGCAGATCGTTGTCGTACTCAACGCCGGAGGCGCACGAGACGCCACCGGTGCCGGCCAAGACGCGCTGCGACTCCTTCCCGAGCGGTGTGTCGGCGCCGGTGGCGCTGCCGGAGCGGCCGCCGGCGCCGGCGGCAGCCGAGCCGGTCCGCGCCGGCCGCGGCCTGCTGCGCCGGCTGCGCGGCCGGCTGCGAGGCGCCGACGATTCGCCGCCGGACGCCGCCGAGACGGACGACGCCGCCGACGCCGAGAAAAATCCGGAGCCAGAGCGGCGCAGCCAGCTCTCAAAGCTGTTCGCCTCCAAGGACAAGCAGAAGGCCAAGAGCAAGGCCGAGAAAAAGAAGGCGGCCAAGGCGCTGGTGGCGGCGTGACGGGGCGGGCGGCGGGCCGGGCTTCGCGGAGGGCGCTGCCCGGGAGATGGCGGGCTGCCCAGGCTGTGGTCCTTGGAGATGGCGGGCTGCCCAGGCTGTGGTCCTTGGAGATGGCGGGCTGCCCTGGCTGTGGTCAGTTGAGGTGGCTGGCTGCCTGTTCTGTGGTCGCTGAAGGTAGCGGGCTGCCCGTACTGTGGTCAGTTGAGGTGGCTGGCTGCCTGTTCTGTGGTCGCTGAAGGTAGCGGGCTGCCCGGACTGTGGTCAGTTGAGGTGGCTGGCTGCCTGTTCTGTGGTCGCTGAAGGTGGCGGGCTGCCCGTACTGTGGTCGCAGCAGATGGCGGGCTGCCCGGGCTGTGGTCGCTGCGGGCCGCGGACTGTCCTGGGTGGTGACGTTTCGGGTGCGCTGTGGAAGGGTGCCGCTGCCGTCCGCGGGTAAGTCCCTGTAGACCGCGTGTCCATTCGATGCCCTTCTCCACCGCCGAAGACCAGTGTTTGTCTGCAGCGGGGGAATTTTTCGAGCAGTGGTGGACTACTGGCCGCAGAAAAGGTACGCGCGTCTTTGCGTCGGAAGAGCTAGACTTGCATCTGAAACCAGTCGGGCTTCCCTGCTTTGTTTGTGTGCTGGTGTGTATTTTTGCGTTCACTTACGTCGAGAAATGTTGGCTAGGAACTACGGACTGTGAACAGGATTGCATACATGTGCCGGTTCAGGTCTTTCGCCGCACTGCTAGTTGACTCCCGCGCTGATTTTTGCCGGCGACCAGGACGGCCTGTTTGGCTCGGCAGTCTGCGTTGGGCGGACTCCGGCCGTCTGTGCGCCGCCGAGTGGGAGGACGCGTTCAGGGACGGGTCGGCGGCCGGCGGCACCGTGCGCGGGCCCGAGCTGGAGGGGTGCGGCGGCCACAGGCCGGATCTAGTCAGGTGTGGCTCGCGCGCCGGGACCGAGCAGCGTTCCGACGCACACCAGGAGGCCCGAGGGATGTGGTCACGCCGGCTCCTGTGGTATGAGTAAGCCCGTAGTACGTCACTGGTCCGGCGCTGCCATGCGATTGTTGCCACCAGCATCCTCGCCAGGTGGCGTTTTGATGCGACGTTCCGCCCTGCGGGTGCTGTTTTGTATTCTTATGGTGGAGCCTGGGCCCCATCATTGTTTTGCTTGCTAACATGAGGTCTATAAGCGTTTGGGGGGAAGAAGTAGCCGGAAACCTTGTTGAGCGTCCCCTAATAAGTCTGAGAAAACGACCTGGTGTCTCGCCACAGTGGGACTGATGTTTCTTTTGGTGTAAGTGGCCTGGATGGTGGATGAACCTTCATGGCAATAGTTTTAGACTTCTGGCTATGTTTACATGACGACCCGAAGTGAAACCACAGGGACTCGCTGTGCGTTATCCGGTTTTGTATACGACTATCACGTGACTCCGCCGCAGGGAATCGCGAAAGACCTTCCTTGAGCTCCCACATGTTATCTCGCTGTTGGACTGAGAAATAAAGATGAACACCCTTCAGGAGATCCTTGCCAGAATTATTGTACACTTGACGACGAAGGCAGCTAGGTAAAACGCAGTTACGTATCATGGGGATGGTAGTGGTGCTCCGAACAGTAATGCCTGCCACTGTATGAACACCTCGTCACAGCCGTTTGTGAAGGGAACGAAATGACTTGTGATCTTCCTTAGGTATTCAAATGTAGCACTTAATTGCTACAGAACTATTGCATTTCGATATATTTGTAACGACAGTGTTCTTAAAATATACGGAGTTTTGTGCTTCTGTTGTGGCCCGAATGATTGCGCTAGAAACCAAGAAGTGACTGTCTGCGAACAATGAGCAAAGCATGAGCATCTGATACACATCGACACAGCATCAGATACACATCGATAAATAGTGATGCAAGAATTACATGAACAAACAGCGGGCAACAGAAGCCTAGCCGGGAGATGACGCGAGTAATCGAATGCAGTGGTCTGAAACGAAAATCCGAGACACGGACAGAGGCTAGCCGCAGGCGGCTCCTCAGCGCCCCGCAGCGGTTCCCTGGGGTGTCTCCTGGACGGAATGGCAGGCAGTAGCGCCGAGCCGCGTCTGACCGGCGGCGGCGGCGCCACCCTGTCGACCGACGGTCGCTCCTCTCCGTCGCCGCCGACAGAAGTTGTCAATCAGGAAAGCCAAGGCATTGCGTGGTTCGGGTAATTTTCTGCGATCGGTTTGCAGTGATGTCCTCTCAGGATGTAGGAACGATATCGGGCACAACGCGGTACTGCTTTAAAGTAGTTAGGCCGAAAAACGGAGCTCGGTACGGCGACATCGATTTGAGGCTGCTCGGTCCGGTCAGAGGTCTCTCCTACCGTTTTCAGTCGGTCAGACAATCATGCTGTCGTGGCCGGCTGGGCGGTATGGTGTCATCGTTCAACGTGCTCAGAAGGGCGGCAGAACGGCCACCCTGCTTGGTGCTCAGGCGAGTCTTCGAAGGAGACGCTAGGAGCTACCCCTCTGGATGTTCAGATGTGCTCAGATGGGAAGAAGGGGGCTACTCTGTCGACCGCTCAGATGGGAGACTGGCAACTCCCTGCTCGGTGTTCAGCCGGCTGTTCAGATCGGTGGCAGGGAGCTGGCCTGCTGGGCGCTGGTTACAGAGCGGCTGCTCTGCGTCGCTGCGGGCGGCTCCTCGGCGCCCTGCAGCGGTTCCGTGGAGCGTGTCCTGGACGGGATG
This sequence comes from Capitulum mitella, assembly GCA_030062745.1. Classification (NCBI taxonomy): domain Eukaryota; kingdom Metazoa; phylum Arthropoda; class Thecostraca; order Pollicipedomorpha; family Pollicipedidae; genus Capitulum; species Capitulum mitella. Next base: position 44,934,871 of record CP099839.1, on the reverse strand, counting down.
GCCGGGAGCAGCTGCGAACCGCGTCCGACCGGCGGCGGCGGCGCCACCTTGTCGGCCGACGGCCGCTCCGCCGCTGCCGACGGCCGCCGTTCCGCCGCCACCGACGGCCGCCGCTCTGCCGCCGCCGGCTCGGCCGGCTGTAGCTGGGAGCCGCGCCGCTCTGGGGGTGGGTCGGCCGGCTGTAGCTGGGAGCCGCGCCGCTCTGGGGGTGCGTCGGCCGGCTGCAGCAGAGACGAGCCGCCGCCGGAGCCGGCCACGATGGATGCGCGCTGCTCCTGGCGCAGGGAGAGCCGCCGCTCCAGCGCGTCCGACACCTGCAGACTGCTTGCCTCCAGCCAGTCGGCGGTGCTGGCGCTGGCGATCATCGCTGCCGACACCGAGGGCGTGAGAGGAACGACTGACGCAGGGGTACGCTTCCAGAAACACGGCCGTCAGCCGCACAAACTCTGCTGGACTTTTTCCTACCTCTGAAAATGCTAAATTTTACAGTGCGAAATGACTAGAAGTTTACAAAGTATGACACATGAATGAGCTGCGTACTTTGCGCCAACATGAACATTTTTTCTTGTATTTTTTTCTTGACAAAAATTTCATGGTACCTTGCACATGCTAGCTTTGGAAGAGATGTTAAGATATGTTCCAGCACAGACCATTTGCGACGAATTTCATTTGCAATGGTTACGAAACAATGCCGCTTGGTAGCAATGAATGGCTTTTAGTACTTTTCCTATTGCAATCAAACGCACATTTTTTTAAAGCCAGGCTATGGATTGCTACATTCATGCCTTGAGCGATGTACTCCCTGTGACATATTCTCAGTTGCTCGCATGATGCAACTGCTAATCTGCAAAGATGCAACAAACCATGCTTCTAGTTTAATGCACTCATTATTAAGCGCCTTGCGCTGATCTTTGGTTTTTCCGGTCTAACTGCTGCACCGCCAGTCCAGCTACCCTCATTGCCCCAGCTCACTTTTGTAAATGTATTAAATGTATTGGCAACAGAAAAGTTCATTTTATACCGCATATTGCCCATTTCGACCAATTCTGTCCTGCTAATGCCCTTCCGAAGGTAGCCAGACCTCTACCCATTTTGGATTTTGACCTGATCTTTCGCACGATCATTGACATTGAGATTAATAAACGGGTCACATCTGGGATCTCAGGATGACGAGTTATCGATTTCGGTTCGAATTATGGAAATTACATCGTTAGCACTCGGGCAAGGGCGACGGAAATGGGGGGAGGTCAGGGGGACAGTTGCCCCCCACTTGCGATGAGTCTGGGGCAAGACTATGTTTCGCCCCCACCCCCATTTATGATCTTGGGGTCCTCGTAAGGAATTAAACAGGAAAGAAAACGAGGATAAACACGTTAAACAAGTTAAAAAACAAAAAAAAGGAAAATGCAACTTTGCAAGCAAGGAAGTAGGCACATGCGTGCGTGTTCTTTCAATGCTGACTTTGTTAGGGACCTCAGCTTTTTTCCAGTAGGGGTCTCGAACAGGTTGGACCCAAAACTGGCCAGAGACCTCGAACTTACAATTTTTAAGGGGCCTCGCGGAATGGACTCGGCTTGCCTACCCCGACACAGCTCGCTCCATGCTAGGGAATCAGGCTTAGGTCCGAAAGAGGGCCTCGTACCGATTACCACTCAAAAGTAAAACAGGCCTTCGGAACCTGCAGTTTTTTTTGAGCGGCCTTATAGTGGTTTTTCGAGTGGACCCAAGAGACCTTTGCTAAACCATTCCGGGTTTCGGGGGCGCCCCAGCATCCGTCAGTAAGAGGGCCTTGTGCGAATTACGCTCAAAAATGACCCGGAGACCGGGAACTTACAGCTTTTAAGGAGTCTCGCGGAATGGAACAAGCAGGCCTCTGACAGAGTCCGGACCACGTTAGGAGGCCCCGGCTTCCATCCGAGAGTGGAAGCTGGTTTGTTGGCCTTATCCTCCATTTTTAAACATTGCAGTGGTTCGTGAATGCTCCTCCACACAATGGTTCTTAGGGCCCAGTCAGTACAATGTTAGCATAAAAAACACATCATTGTGTTATGTGTTGTTATATAATAACGCAAGAACATTGCGTTACGTGCTCAGTTGATGTAAGGGTTTTCTTAATTTTTGTATCAAGTCGTAAGATAATTAGACTTGGATTCTGTTACCACCGCGCCAGCTGCCTCGGCTTCCGACCAGCTGTCTGGCTGTGGACGTCAGGAGTTCACGGTGGGATCAAGCTGTGCCACACCTGCCGAGTTAAGCGGTTGAATGCCCGAGTTCGCACAACGCACGGCTGGATCGTAAACTTACCCCGCTGGTCGGACGAAAATAGACTCCCATTAAATGAAAAATGGACTTTTTGAGAGATGAGAGCCCTTCGAAGGAAAGAGGGCCTCTCAAGATCAAGGGGACTCAAAATTTTGTTTTGCCCCCCCCCCCCATGATCAAATACGATCCGCCGCCACTGCTCTCGGGACATGCGAGAGAAACTCTTCTAAGTAAGTGGAAGGCAATCAGTGCTGGGTTGGCAGCTTGAGTCAATGGCTTCAGTTGAAGCTAATGTGTGCAATCTTCAGAGAAGTGGGAGACTGCAAAGCAGAGCACAGACAATGTAAAGAATTATGGCTCTGTCGATCTCGACACTACTGATAGAAATGCTCGAAGTGGATTCATTATCTGTGTCAGAAAACATGGTGGCAAGATATTAGCACCAATTTTTTAAGCTTCCGTAGCAGGAATTTCTTAGCAATCAGCATCAGGCATAAAAAGTGCTAATGGAATGATTTGGATCTACTAAAACAACGTGACCAATTTTCCTGTGTGAAGCACATTGCTGTGGAGAGTATACTTTCTTGTACCTACTTTCTCACCCATGCACCGTATCAGTGTGGTGACTCACGCATCTCTGAGTACTACTTCTATCGGATAAAGGTTACCTACTCGCGAAAGCTGGTCAGTTGTTAGACTAAACCCTTGCGACGGTGTTGTGCGAAGGTAAAAATGACGGTTAATGATCCAGGTTTGGTTGGTGAAAAATATGGGTAGAATAACTTCTACTCTCATAGCAAAATACGATTAAGCTCATTACGTAATGCCTTCTAAAGCTGAGCAAGAGGAGCTAGACTTTCATGTGTCTACGCAGAATCGCGTTTGCATTTCGTGATCGTGGGTGGGATTTACGAGCATTTGCTCTGAATTGGCCGTTTACACTGTGTAATTGTGGAGGGCTGGTACGCCGTTTTTTAAACTGATCCGAACTAAATCGTGAATTTCCAATGTCAGTTTTCTTTGTTCTAGGTGACGATAAGGATAGATGCTTATCTTTGGTGCCGGAGCACCCACAGCGTTGAAAATGTCGTGCACAAATTCACGTAAAATTTTGAAACATGCAAAAATACCCGACATTCGAGAATCATCTGGTCAGGGTGCTCCACGACACGACCACGACTATTTCTCGTGGTCTTTATCCCTATTTTCCCGATTACTGAAGACAGTGAAGTTAAGTTTAGTAGTGTAGTAAGTTAAGACAAGCTTATCATTGCGACCAAAAGTCACTGTCCAACGGTTTAGTAAATACTTACGTTGTGAGCCTCGCCGATCAGACAAGTGCATAGCATTTGCAATGAACTCTTGCAAATGTGCGTCGATGTAACGGTCCACGATGGTTTCATAGGTGAAGCTCGGTTGAATGTGGACTTGAAGTTTGCTGCCACCGCAAACGTTTCCCATGACTGTCAGACTGAATGGGAGTTTTCCTTGGTGAAGCACGCATAATTTTGTGAATGAAAGTGGTTGTAGTAATCGCTAAACATCTTGAGAAAGGCTCGCGCACACTGGAAATATTTTTCACACGGTAATTTAAAACTAGGCGTTGATCGAGAATTTCTGCCACTACTGGAGCCTTTCGGACTCGGTGAATAAACTTCAGAGTTCAACGGCTTGATTTTAGCAATCCGGTTCGTGCCAAGGATCCCGAGGCGCTTCTGGTTTCGACACGGTGGCACGGCACACGCCACTGATTGGAGTGCTATTGCATAAGAGGCGGAGGCAGGAGGCTCTGACCGGCATACAAGCATGACTTAATGACCTCAGGTCCGCACTAAACAATCGTTTGGAATCAAAAGCGTGTTGTGGGTTGCGCCAGAAACCGGTCTGTCTATGTGTCCGCTTAATTACCTATGTCTGCACAACACGCGTCAAAACAGCTGAGTCAGTTTGACCCAGCTCGAACACGAACACTTTTCACATACAGTAGCCAAGCTGGTGTCCTGAAAACGACGTGGTCTGGCCACGCATCGTTCCTCCCGGAGGACGTCCATCCTTGACACGGGCCGGGACATGGCGGGCCGCCCAGCTATCTGACGTCCCCGCCAGGTACGGTTCGAGTCAGGTGAGCCATCGTTCACCTGCGGACGGCCGATTTCGGCACGAGCGTCCCGGCTGGCGGCGGCGGTGACGGCGGCCCGCTTACCTCACCAAGTGCCGGCTGCCGGGGGGAGGGGGTAGACCGGCGGCATAGCCTGAGGCGGCGGCGGCGGCGGCAGGGCGCCGGCCGCCCTCCCACGGGCCACGTCTCGCGTCCACGTGACCGGTGAAATGGTGGACACAGCCGGCCGCAGCCGCGCCGCTGTCGGGGCAAAACGACGACATACGGTGAAAGGCACGGGAACCGTAATGCCACTCATTGGGATCCGGCGGGCCCGGGACGTTGCGAGATCGCCAGCATTCAGCGTAATTACAAATCTTTCAGCCCGCCATCACGCTCGGGTCCGCTGAAAGTGATAGTCTATCCAGTCATTTCAACTATCTCACGTAACACAAGGCCGATTTTGTCAGTTCAGCAGTCTAACGCAGTCGGCCAGACCGGGCATGGAGACCAGGTCCTCTCGCTGCACGGCTGCGATAACTTCTGTCGGCGTCCGACTTCCTGGTCGTCGGCCTGAGGATGTTCTGGTACCGTCGGGCTCACCAGCTCAACAGCTCACGGCCAGCTCACTGATTGTCACCAGTGTCCGTCCACTTGACGAGACTATCTGTCGACGGGTTGGAGGCGGTCGAAATCGACATGCAAATGCATATCCCAGCGTCGCCAGTTCAGGTAGCAGGATGACGTCACCTGATGACGTCCTCCGTCCTCCCGCACCGTCCAGCTGACCAGGGACGTAACCAAGGGGGCATGGGGATCATGGCTCCCCCTGAGTCGGGCGGTTCTCACTAGATACATGACAATTTTGCACCAATACGGAAAGTGATCATATTAACGTTGCAAAAGCAAACATGATATGTTTTCCTGTGCGTTAAATATGAGGCTAGTTGCGTAAAAATGTTGCTTTTTGAATTTTGAATTTCGCCATATGCCAGTGACATCTGACAAAATTTCACACTTATACCCCTCCCGAGGAAAATCCTGGCTACGTGGCTGCAGTTGACTGACATAATACAGAACAGTACACCAGCTACAAACGGCTATAACCAGCGTAAACGTGGCAGAAGCTCGAGCAACAACAAGTACCCACTCTGGTATCATCCAGTGCAGCCGGATGAATAATTCCAGCGTGCTCGGTAGTCTTGGTTCGTTTGAGTGCCATCCGACGCGAGTGATGTGCGAGGGATGTCCGACACGTTCCGTTTTAGTGACGTCCAGCGCCAGTACATCTGAGTGACGTCGGTGCGACGTCCGACGCAGTCCGTTACAATGGCGCCCGACACAGTGACGTCCGACTCAGTCCGTTACAGCGACGTCCGACACAGTCTGTCACAGTGAAGCCCGGCTCATTCCGCCACAGTGACGTCCGACACAGCCCGTCACAGCGACGTCCGACACAATCCCTTACGGTGACGTCCTACACAGTCCGCCACAGCGACGTCCGACACAGTCCGTCACAGTGACGTCCGGCGCAGTACATCGTACCGCCGTCCGACACGGTCCGTCCTAGGTCTCGGATCGTTATCGCTGGCTGGCGGCGCCGCGGCCAGCCTGGGTCAGTGCTCGCTGGCTGCTGCCGCCGCCGCCGCCGCCGCCGCCGCCGCCGCCGCCCACGCCACCGCCGGCGGCGCCTCGCCGCAGCCGCCAGCTCGGTCTGACGGCCTGTGGAGTGGATCCTCCGCATATAGATTCTGGTACCGGGCCTCTGGCCGCACGGCTGCCGAAATCCGGGGTTTCCTGGACACCGCGGCCGACAGTCTTTGAGGCGGCGAGCGCAAAAGGATGTTGGGGAGTTCGCTGTCATGACTGACGTATGGTCGCCAAAACGACTCATGGAAAGCACTGATATTGACCAATAGTTAAGCGCATTTTTGTCCCTTCCATTTTATTTCCCGAGCAGGTGGGCGGTTGTTTTGAAATGTTTGTTTTGCCCCACTTGAGCTGATAACGGAGAATGAAGCTTGAGCGACATCAGCCATGCGGGTGGACTAACAGAGAACTCGTCCTTCACTTCCGGGTAGGTACAACTGCCTGATCAAACACATGTCCTCCGAGGGAAAATGGCATCAGATGATGGACCTGTTTTGCCTGGACAGCGACCGTAATCTCCCACACAAGTGCGCTGGAATTAAGGGAATCATCTGTCTCATTTGGTCCGATCCACTCACGCCTGTAATCCATATTTCATGGACATGCGAACTCTGGCCGTTATGGGACTTTAACCACTCCGTCCACCGTCCTTCAAATGACCTCAGCTTGGGCGTGAGATGGGCGCAGCAAAACGACGCCGGTCTGTCAGGCGCAGACAAACGGAAAACGATGGGCGAATTCCCGGTATGGAAAACGTCCCAATGACAAACTGCATATCTGAGTAATTCATCACGAGCGGACGCGTCGGCTACGTGGCACGTCGGAAAAAAACACATCCAGAAGGCTGGGCACCTCCCATAATTGACGCGAAGCTAATGTGCCCATTCTGGGGCCGATAGCCGCGATACCAAAAGGAAACTATTAGGAAGGTACGGAAATGATGGGATGTGATTTTATCGCGAACAAAGCAAACGAGATTTTGTTCGTCACAGAATTACACTGCGAAAATCGAAGAGCGGCTGCAATTCCTAGCGGCGCTGGCAGTTTCAGTCTGCACTTAAATTACTCCAACATCAGATGAAAACAAGATCTTTCCAGTCAAGTAATTGTTTGAGACGACGAAAGCACGAAAACTAGAAGCCAATGGCATGGAAAGCATTGCAGTTTCTGCCGGCGAAGCGGAACAATGACACGACTCCAATTCTTGGCACGTCGTGGCGCGGCGGCCACATAACAGACGCCGACGTCTTCCGCTCCCAGTGGCGGAACAAGGTCAGCAGGGCCGGCCCGGCCGGCCGGAAACGACCAGGCCACCGGCGCCGGCGCCCTGTTCCGCTCCCAGCTGGGAACGGCCGAAGCGCGGTCAGCAGAACAGCAACGACAGGCCAGGCTCGGCCCAGCCAGTCCGCCCTGCTGCGCCCGGGCTTCGAGGAAATGGACGACGTTGCTTGAGTTTCTCCCGTGTTCGGAGAAGATACTATGCACTGAACAGACCGATGGAGGCATTGCGCCGTACTAAATATTGTTCTGCACCACTGGTTTTCACAAGAAGTTGAGAACGCTGGCTTCCGAAAGCCGCTGCGCATTAACATTTGTTTGGTGCAATGCACAGCGCCCATGACATGATTGCCGCCAAGCAGAGGAAATCGCTGGTTTGCAATCACCAGTTCGGCTTGTTCAGCGACTCCCAATAGAGACACGTTTCCGCGCACGCTGTCGTGTGAGTTGTGCAGCCCGTGAGCGGCGGTGTGTGATCCCGCGGTCTCGTGTCCGGGTCTCGGTGACAGCGTGATTTTCAGCCGTTACTGCACCACAATCAAGACGGAGTGTGCCTATTGCACGCCTCGAAAATAGTTTACTGTGTCTGCATCTAAATGCTCTCGCGACTATGAAGGCCGGTTTACATATTCAAGCCGGCAAGGACCAACGCCCCAACACAGCATGGTCGCCGGCTTACGGCACTAGCAGGCCGCTCCAGTGGGCACAGTTTGCCGTATGGCTGGAGATCCTAGGGGACTGGGGGTCGGTCCCTCCCCATGTTCAGGAAATTAGGCCTGTGACAATGATTGCAAAGAGACGGCCTAAAATTCTCTGCGAACCCCCCCCCCCCTCCAATAATTTCCGGAAATATCCAGTCCTGGTTTGCCGAGACGTTGGCGCCGCTCACACCGCCATTTGTGACTGGGCGGTCTCGGATTGAATCACATGGTGGGAGTGAGGCCGGCACGTGGCGGCCTTCGGCACGTCCGACTGGCGTGCGGTCTGCTGATCCTGAGCTACGAACGTACCGTGTTTGACCCGTGCCGCTAATCCGTGCAGCTAATCCGTGGCGCCGGCCTTCGGGGACGTCGTCGGAATCGACAGCTGACGGGTTCACGCCCTGGTCGGCGCGCTTTGCGCGACTGCCGATTTGTGTCACCGCCATCCCCTCCTTGATAAGAGAGGTCAGGGGGCCGCCGCCGCGGCGACGACTGTGTTCCGTGTGAGGCCAAGCGGAGGAAGTCTGACACTACACCGCAGTGATCCGCATCACCGGAGATGGCCAAAACCTCCTTGCAGAGCCTGTTTGTTGCCTAGTTGTTCTGCAGGCTTAATTTAGGTCAGCGATACGGCAAAACACGGTGTTCTCTCCACTTCACTAAACAGAGCCGCTTACAAAGCTTTTTGGACTTTTTCATATTACGACATGAGTTCCACCAAACAAAATAGCCTCCGTTTGCGAAAAGAAAATCCCATGGTCACGCCGCACAGCCCTTCATTTTAACGTTCGTAGAGGCACTGCAGTCCTAGCATTAGCTGCTGGACTAATGGGCGCACGGGTGTTCAACATCAATCAAATAAAAATCGCCACTCGCCGCCCTGCAGCTGAAGTGCAGTTTTGCTCACGCTCCACTGCGTCCGCGGGGTGACTGCTCTCTGAGACCATCGCCCGCAGGTCGAGCCGTGACCCCGCCGGAAGTCGGCCCGGATTCCGGGCCGACCGTCCGGACTCGGTCTCGGTATCCGCCCGGCGGCTGCCGCCGTCTGCCTCCGGTGGTCTCCTCCTGCAGTGGATGTTCAGGCGTTAGTCTCGGTATTCATACGGCCAGTCTCGCCGCCTGTCTCGGAGCTGCAGCGGATGGTCCAGTGTCAGCCTCTGCAGCCGGCCGGCCCCGCCGCCTGCCTGCGGGGCGTCTGCGGCCGGCCATCCAGCGTCGGCCGCAGACGGGACCGGGGGACTGCCGTGCCAGCCGCCGCCGCCTGACGTGGGGAAACGCCGCGTCTGCGGCGCGGCCGGCTGCCGGCGGCCGCTCTGTCGTAACTCGGCAGCGCCGACCGGCCGGAGCGCCGTGACCTGGAGTCAGGTCAGGCGAGTCGTCCGACTCAGCCGGGCGGCCCGGGTCGCCGGGCCGGACCGGTCTCTCCGGCCGGCCGGAGCGCCGTGACCTGGGGTCAGGTCAGGCGAGTCGTCCGACTCAGCCGGGCGGCCCGGGCCGCCGGGCCGGACCGGTCTCTCCGGCCGGCGAGAGCAAGACTCGGAGGAGCGCCGCCGACCCGTCCGGCCGCCGCTCGGCACCCGATTGGAAAGTGACCCGCCGAGTCCGGTGGACTTTCCGGCCTTTCGAGCAGAGGTCCTGTCAGGCGCATGAGCCCGCATCTTAATGGAACTGACGGCTCGGCTGCGTTGTTGAGGGATTTTGAAGCTGAGCGTTGTGTAAACTCCGTTGGAACCGTAACGTATATTTTATTCACCAAGCCATTGCCACTGAATTTAGCCCGAATGTATTGAAATGGATAGCGTTGGGACCAGCATCCATGCTCCATGCATGCAAGCGATGTATAAGTCTTGAGAACTTCTAGAAGTTCTTGTATGTGAATATTGGGATGATTAACAATCTTCAGGACTTAATACGTTTATCTGACACTGCCTGCCTCGATTTGGAGTGCATGTACATGTACTGGTTTTCTGTACGTGTTCTAAAATAACCCTTCGTTTTTATTTACGCTGTCCCCCTCCCCTCTCTCTTTCTACCCTCTCCGTCTCTTTCTCTCTCTCTCTCTCTCTCTGTCGCTCGGTAATGCCCTCCGAATATTCCATTCAGCTGGAGACACACTTCTCCCTAACCTGACTGACAAATCTCTCTTCCGCAGACGTCTACATGTCATCAGGTTTGTCCCACTCCGGCGGTGAGACGTGCGCCGCTCCCAGACGCGTTTCACCGGGCCCGACCGTGAGCGCGCCCCTGAGCTGGTCACCCAACCCAGGGCCGGCAGCCGTCGGCACCTGCTCTTCGAATGCCATCCGGAGCGCGGACGCCGTCAGAGTGAGAGTTAAACAATACATTTGGGTCGGTCACTTTTTCTCTCGGCGCCGCCATCCGGTCGGGCCGCGTTTTTCGGCTGCCAGCTGGCCCGGCGCGCCGAGGCTCCACACGTGCTGCGTGCCGGCAGAGACACGGCGAGACGTGCCGTCTGCCAGGCGCCGCTGCGGCGGAGACCGGCCGCTCCTGGCCGGCCGTCTAGGCTGTTCAGGCAACGACAGCAGACTCGGAGGAAGACCTTGATAATATTGTCGAGATTGGTCCAGCCGGAAATGACGTCGAATGTAAAACCGGCAGCCAGCGCAAGCGGCCGTCGAGCGTTCCAAAAATGGGATACCAATACTTCTTTCGTCATGGCTATTGTGTATCACGAGCTGGGCTTTTTAACTTGCATAAGATGTCGTAACGCGTCATTGCCCCCGTGCGCCGCCTCTCCGGCTTCCCGCTCCGTGCCAATGACCTCGCCTCACCTCCGACTTCCCGGCCCATGTCACCACTGGTCTGCTTTTCGACTGGCCGCAGCACCTCTTGCATCACGGCACTAGCCTCCGTACATCTTTGAATCAAGAATGCTATGCTGGGGCGGCGCAAAACGGCATCACGAGATCGGCACCGCAAAAATGGTAGCTTCGAACAAGATTTTTGGCAGGTCACGGGTTAGATTCTCTCGTCCGATCTCAAAACTCCCAGGTCAGCTCATGTTTCTACATCGAAAAGATCCGTTTCTTGTCCCGTTCACTATGTATGCTAACTGATTGATGGACGCTGAAAGGTTGAAGAATGTTCCCAATTTATCAAGATATCTAACACGTTCCATCAGGGCCGTACTTTTACGTAGTCTTGGAGCTGAGTGGGTTCATTTTCACCAGAGCCCATACATTAACTTCAGAAAATTACAAATGATGGTGCTGTGTGGGCGAAGCATCTGTTTAACTAATTCCAAAGCCATTCTAGGTAATTATTCGTCTTTCCTGTCTCCAAACTGGTCCATTTTCTCTATGAAGTCAGGTCGGTTTCTTTATTAGCTGAATGACTACTTTCCTCTTATCTGCACAAACTGTTTACCGCTCAAGACGCCTCAGTGAGTCGAGATGCATTTTGCCCGTACTGAAGGTCAACCAACAACCAAAAAAGTTATCTTATGTCGTTCACCTTGACTTTATGACCGCCTTGACTTCGCCTCGAAGACGAAAAGAGCGGCGATTTCCTGCCCGTATACCCGTCCACCATGTCACACTTGTCACTTCATGATATCCCGTCGATCATAGGAAAACTGGTCCCTGACTTTTGGACAAGGTTCCGATCGACGACACGGAAATCTTTCTTAGTTTGTGCTCACTTTTTCACTTTTGGCTCAAGAGGGAACAATCACCAGAAATTATAGGGGAGACCGGGGTCAAATGTTGCATTTTTTACCTTTCCGATCCTGGAACGAAAATATTTCGGGTTGGAGAACATTTTCTCGGGTTTTCACAAACTCTGATATTTTGCCTTTGTAGTGGATTTGAAAAGATCCCGAAATAACGACTTTAAGGTATCGAAATTACTGTTTCAAAAAGTCACTTCAGCTGTTACAATTAACCCCAGGTACGGGGTAAATTGTAACAGCACCTAGGGTCAAATGTAACATGTTAGCGAATGGTGTAGTGGTGTAGTGAAAGCCACTTTTGTCGAAAACAGCCTTTATTGAACAACATTGTCTCTTACATCCTGAGCCTTTTCTGGATTAAAATCACAGCTCCAATACAAAAATACGATTTCGCAACGGCGTAAAGCTCAAGTACTCCAGCAGCTTTTCCTGAATTAAATAACAGCTCTACCTTTATCAGGCCAAAAACCGACGCTTCATCAAAAGCAGAAGACTTCTTCATCATCACTGCAATTTTCCCTGCGTGCTGTCTTCCAAACCCTCTTCCCACCAGCCGTCGTCTTCTTCTCTTCATGCTTGTCCTTGTCAAAATTGAGCTTTTTCGATGCTTGTTTGCAATCCTTTCGACTCTCTTTTAGCTCTATCGCTCTCTTTTCTGGAATGTCAGTCAGAATTGCAGCCTTTCGCTTTCGACCCGCACGGCTGTTTTTTCTTGGACCTGCCTTGGGTAGCGGCCGAATCGCTTCAGGGGTGAGCTGCTTCGAGACGATCCCCAGTGGACGAGATTGTCCGGTCCCCGATGGACCAGGCTTGTCGATCCCCAATGTATCAGCCTCTGCAGGAATGATGCATGATATATATCATCCATGATGCATGGATATAATAATGTATTTTCAATGTAACATTCAGAGGAAGATAAATTAAACTATACACAAATGTCCCATACTTCCCCCAGAAATATCCAAATGAAGTCAAACTAGAATTATTTAATCAATAAAGTAACAAATAAATAAAATAATAAAGTATCTTAATAAATCCGCTGTGAAGGTGAAACATCTACGGTAAGACGCGGTGACTAGCCACCAAGAACGTAACCACGTCTTAAAATTAAAACTGACAAAACAGCACCTAGGAGATAAATCAGGGACTGGTGACAACAATACCGTAAGTATGATTTTTGGATGATATTGATATTGAATTTGGGGACAAAATTGCATGTTGGTTAATTCGACGGGGCATGTTTTCATAGCCTCCGCCCCCAGTGGTTACATTTATGCCAAGTGCATTGATATTTTACATAAATGTAGGTTTAATGGTCTGGCCATAGGGGTTAGTTGTAACACTGTTACAATTGATCCCAGCAAAAATGTTACAATTGTCCCCGACACGCCACGCCATCTTTCAGACAAAAATGACGCAAAACAAGTCGGCGTGGGCGGCAACTGATGCACTTATTTTTTGACCAGGTACCCCCACCCACCCCACTCAAACTCTTAAACCCGTGTCTAGTAAGATACGTGAATGAGCTGATCATATTAAAAAATAAACAAAGTTACAATACACAGTAAAAAGCACAATTGTGAACAGTACAATCGACTCACCCGCCGCACCGGCCTGAAACCCCGTGAGGAAAAGGAACAGCTTACTGCGCATGTCCAGTAGTGCCTCCAGCGTCATCCATTTGTAAGTTTCGAAGTTAAAGCGTCTGTTACAATTGCCCCGTGTTACATTTGACCCCGGTCTCCCCTACCTACCTTTTCGAAACGCAAACTGCATTGGTTTTCCACGAAAGTTTCCAACCATCTAAGTATTAGGTCTGGGAACGCAACAGAAGAGCTAAGAATATATATATATATATATATATATATATATATATATATATATATATATAGCTAGGAATATATATATATATACCTATATACATATATATTATAATTATATTATATATAATATGTTATATATATATGCAGACATATCATTATTATATACATTATATATACTGTATATATATTATATATATATATATATATATATATATATATATATATATATATTCCTAGCTCTTCTGTTACGTTCCCGGACCTAATGCTTATATATATATATATATATATATATATACTTGTTATATATTATTTATTATATATTATATATATATATATACAGATATATGCCATTATTATCTGGATTATATATTATATATTACTTATTATATATACTTATATAAATATATATATATATATATATATATATATATATATATATATATATATATATATATATATATCCCACCTCGCCCACCATCGTCCACCAAACACAGGATCCCCAGCCTCGCTCACCCTGGGTTCTCGAGAACCCACCTCAGAGTTTCTGAACATGGCGCAAAAAAGAGAACTAAAAACGTGAAATTTTCGCTAGCTGCTAGTATATCATTTTGACATCTTGTGACAAATTTTCAAAATTAGGCAGTGTCAGGTCACTGACCATTTGACCTTAAAGGGAGGCATGTCAGCAGAGTTTAAGAGTGTGCCAGCCATTGTCCTAAAAAACTGTTGGCAAACGGAAAAGCTATTCGAATCACCAACTCATTCTCTACAAAATGCGTGTTCACAATTTTTCAGAGAACTTTTGGACCGTACCTCAGGTCAGCTGTAATGTGATGCTGTTTTTTGCCTTTTTGCCAGGAATCACACTGTGCAGGAGGCTTTTCCGGGTAAGAATAGAAACGCAAATCGTCCTATACGATTTTCTTATGACGCAGTATACCGTTTGTAAATGATCAGTGACCTGAGGTCAAGTTAACCGGTTAAAAAAATCGAATATACCACAAAATGGTTATGGAACGCATTTACCATTCATTCCTGGTGAAGCATGATAGGTGTATTTTTCACTTTTTGCTCGTGAAGGCCTTCAAATCGCATGACCTTTTGAGATCTTTTGACCTGACATGACTTGGTACAATTTCAAAGCCCACTTGTCACTTGGAACTTCGGGAATTTCATGAAATGTTTTTTGGTAGCATATAAAGTTGGTCTTACGTGTCCATTTTAAGTCGTTTTTTAAATAAAAACGATTAATCAGTTAACCCGAAATGACCCTACATAATTATATTGTGCGCAAGAACGTTTATTTTAAAAATGTCGGGCTGTTTTGTGATCTCAGACGTGTTTGTTCTGTGACACTGTGATTTTCCAGGCGAAACGAAAACATTTTGCATGCTATTGTCTTTGACCTGACGTGGCCTGACCTGCCCTTAACTTCCAAGTTATTCAAGAACACACCAGCGTGATTATAGCGATCAAATGGTATTTGACATTCGTACCTATAACAAATCACGAGATAGGATGTTGTGAGATCTGACCTTATTTGGCCTGATATTTCCCTAGATGATCGATATCAGTATTTTTCGGGTGAAGGGTGCTATGTGTGACTGAGTATTTCTAATCGTGATTCCAAAACGTAGGCTTGAAATAACTTTACCTGAGAGCCAGTTTCTCCAGAATTCAGTGTTGCATCGCCATGGTTGTTGGCCTGACCTGACGTGACCTGAGGAGTAGATAATTACTTTTTGGCAATGAAAAACCGTTTCTGATCATTGTTGGACTGTTCAGTACGCAGCAACAGCTTATAGGACTGTCATATTTGAATTCATTGGTATATATATATATATATATATATATATATATATATATATATATATATATATATATATATATATATATATATATATATATATATGCCAAAGGATCCCGGAAACTCTCGAAGCGGAACTAATCACAGAATGATCCCAAGAAAATTCTTGAAGAAAAGACATGGCGTCTTTGAAGCAACAGCTTTCAAGACCATTATCTAAGTATTGTACAATATTCAGACAAGCTCTGCCTACCTGATCACCCGATACAGATTATCAGATTAATATTCATGCGCATCAAAGGCTGATATAAACAGAATTTAACCCCTGGACACGACTCTGTACACAACACGACCCTCCGTGGCGGGTCGGGCGAGCGCTCCCCATGAGGCCTGACCTCCCACACGGCTCGATCACCACGCTCTCCCTTGCACCCCGCGGCTGGCGCGAGTTCCACGCGCGCTCGCGAGAGGCCGGCCGGACGAGAGCAACGGTAGGAAACAAGGCCACCCCTCCGCCGCCTCCTTTGCCCGGTCCGTCTTCCTTTCACCTGTTGGCGCGCGCGCGTCTCCACAGCGCCGGCGGCGGCGTGTTTTTCTGCTGTTCGGCAGGACGCGTGAATGAAGCGTACGCGCCGGCCGGCCGGCCGCCGGCCAGGTATGTGGGTCAGCCTTCGCCGCCGCCGGCGGCTGGCCGGAATACCTGCGGATGACGCGGCGGCGGCGGCGGCGGCGGCGGCGGCCAAGCGGCGCCTGCAACGCAGCCACCAAGCGCTGGTAGATCACAGGTGCAGGCGAGACGAGGAGAGGCTGAGTGAGAAGGGAGAGCGCGTGACGGCTGTGTCATGCGCTCGCGAGCTCAAGTGCGTGGTGGCCCGGGTCGTGGGTGCACTTCAGACCGGATGCAGCGGACGGGCTTGTGGTTTTGCCGAGGAGTGGAGTAGAACAATGGACGCTGTAAACAAACAGAAGGGCATGTTTTTTTGCGTTTGATGATCGGCGGTGGAAACCTGACATTGGCCAACGCTCATTTCAGCTAAACGAAAACACGCGCCACATTCACGGGAAGGTGGACAAAGCGCTACTGAAACTCATAAACAACATGCTAGCATGGCGCCCGCATTGGATGCACTATTGCGTTCCGGCACCATAATACCAAGCCGTCATATGCCCAGAAACCGCGGCTGACAGTGTTTCAGAAACGACTATGGTCTCTAGCAAGTAAGTAAAATATTTTGTCTTTTATCAACTGAGAGCAAAAGTTACAACATTTAGACATGTAAGAGAAAGGAAACGAGGGAATAACGTCATTGTTCTGAGAAACCAACGACTTGCTTCGTCCGTATCTCTGCGTCGATCGGCAGCATTGGTCGGCACATAATCAGCTTAACCCGATGTCAAGATCCACCTCTGTTGCTCTGATACGACGAAGGCCCTTGAATGACGCCCTCCAACGTAGGGCAGAAACGTGCGCTAGACTTCTCCTGGATTTCATCGGAATCAAAATCTATTCGGAAGTCGATCCCGGAATCAGTTCCTTTCCGGTCAGAATCGCGGTCAGAATCGATTCCACTGGTAAATACCGGAATCGGAGTCGGGGTTGAATCACGTAGATGTCTACGAAATCAAGATTGAAATAGATTTCAATGACTTAATTCAATCCAATGGATCTTAGTGGAATCGGCTTTTTTCAATTGAGTCGGAAACGGCATCAAATGAGTTTTGGAGAACCACATTAACACAGCATCAGAATCGCTTCAGAAACACATGAGTTGGATTCGAAATCGATTCCCCCGAGTGGAATCAAGCACAATCCTGGCGTACATCTCCCAGCGTACATCAGCGTTACCGCGTCCGCCAGCGCCCAGCCTGGCTCCACTCACGAATACTTGCGTGCGATGCCGCGAAACTACGCCGCATGTCCCCTGCTGACGACACAGCACCCAGTCCGAGAGCGGCTTAACGCTGCCGTGCACGGACGTTTGCGTTCACCCGTCCCTCCCCCCTCTCCCTGGACGGGCGCGGTGGCTGAAATCCTGCTCCGTCGGCACGGGCGAGTCGCCAGCGCTCCGGAGCCAGCGCTCCGGACCCGGGCTGAAATTCTGAACCGTCAGCACGGGCGAGTCGCCAGCGCTCCGGACTGGGGCTGAAATCCTCAACCGTCCGCAGGAGGAGCTGCGCAGCACGGCTGGCGCAGCAGACCGCCTTCCTTGGAGACTGTGTGGACCGGATTTCGGGCCGGAAGACGTCCGTTCCGGCAGCTTTGCTACAGCAGGCCTGCTTAGGCTCTTCATATATGACGTTTGAAAGAAAATCCCTGTGTTCTTGGTGCTGGCTAAGCGGTGTGTGGAGGACCGTGAAGGGCACGGAAACTAGTCATGCATTAGGGCTATCATGCGTCCTACCTATACCAACTAAGATGTCTATTGTTCCGAAATCGGGAGAATCAGAATGAAACGTTTAGTCATTTCAGCTTTATGATTGTCGAGCAAATAATACAACAAGTAGATTTTTCTGTGCTTGTCTAGGAGTTTGTTGTTTCCTAAATTCCCTTTTACGCTTTTACACACTCGCTCGCTGTGGCTCTCTCGTTTTTGTCGGGATGCGATAGCAGTGACTATGAAAGATTCAAGGTCTTATGTTTATATAGTGGCTCATTAAGGTTTAAAAGGAAGATCTGAAATAGACAAGTCGCATTATCATGCTATCCGTCTTTCAAATGTGTCTCGATAAATGTGTAGTAAGGGCACGTAATGCAATTATCCTGTATGATAAATCTCTCACTCCAAGATGCGTGCCGAAGTTTGCCATAGAATATTCAAGAGAGTGGCGCGGTTTTAAAGAGAGAGAGAGCCTGGTTTTAAAGCGTAATAAAAAGACAACCAATCAGCTAATTAAATCTTGCAGTGTCGGATTACCCGTACTTTGCTAACTCTTTTGGAGTTTAACAAGGCTCGGAAAGAAGGCATTGCGCAGTTCACGACACTGCATGCGGCATCAGTTTAATGAAACCTGTTTAGTTTTTCTTGATCCTCTTTCCTGAGCCGAGTTTAATCCAAAACGCAACCTGAAGTGGGATAGTTGGGAAAAGGGATAGTTTCAAGACCTCGTTGCCACTGACTTGACTGGATGTTTGGACATTTTATCTTCTTCATCTCGTCACCCAGCTCTTGTCTTTGATTTACCATGCACGTCCTCTTAAATCCGTTCGGCTGTACGGCGTTTCGTTTCACCCAGGGTGCGATGTTCGCATGACATTTGACAGCGCTTTGCTGTAGGATGAGTGTCCCACGCTGTAGCAGCTGCGGTACAGCAGTTTTGCTACATGACGCCGTTTGGTACGACTCATGTTGGGCGTCCTTATCAGACGTCTAGAGATTCCAACCCTCGTCTCAGCGCCTTCAGATGGTCACGGCATGGGAACGGAATGACCGCCTCCTGAGCAGCACATTTACCACACTTTTATCAGCCAGCCTGACAAGCCGACGCCGGGCGCTATATGGCCATCTAGTCGGAGCGCCCTAAGTGCAGTCACACACACGACAAGCCGGACCCCGCTCGCTGCGCTCCCCCAGCTCTGGTCGGCCTCCGCGCCCCGGGCGGCGCCGTCTCTGCAGCCGTGGCGCCGCAGCTGCCGCCGGCGACCTCTCGCCGAGCCGGCAGCCCGTCCGGACCGGTCGTCCGTCGTCAGAGGCCGCCGGCATTGCAGGTTTCCGGGGAACAGGCACGGGCCGGGCACGGTCGTGTCGTCACCGCCGGTGGCGGCCCGGCCGGCCGGCTGCCGCCTGTCGGACCTTCACCCGGCAGCGTCGCCGCCGCCGCTGTGGGTTGCGTGAGCGCGGGAGGCGTTGCGTTCAGACGACGCGTCTCTGGGCCAGGCGATGACCCTGCCGTTCCAGACAATTGTCCGGTGACCCCATGGCACTCCTCGCCGCTGCAGTCTGCATCTCGGCGGTATTTCAACCGAGGGGCAACGCTCGGCCGGCGCTCGCAACAGCCCGCGCTCATTTCCGCCTGCAAGCGGTGACGTCACAGACGGCGCGCATACTCTCGACGAAGGGACCTTTCTCCGAGAGGCTGGCCGGGTCGCCGCTGGGTTTTGTGGTGATGACCTGGCCGAACGGAAGAGGGGCCGTCTCGTGATGCAAGGCGACGCGACACGTTGAATTCTGAAAGCATTCATAGCAGACAAAGCACTGTTGATTTCAGTTTGTAAAAGCATTTTATGTGCTCCGTGATATGATATACTCTCTTTGTGTTCTTCTTTGAAAACATTTTTTCACCTGTTCATTGCATAAAAACATAAATTTTGAGCAGCAAAGAGTGGACGCCAATCTCGTATTGATGCGGTTTCAAGGTGCACGATGCCTTTTAAGCGTTCGACAATTCACTTTTTGCAGTAAACGGGAGTAATGGTTGAACAAAACTTAATGCACGTGCCCCGTTAAACCGACACCAACTGCAAAAGCAGAACGCAGTCTGAAAAACGCTGCTCGATCGACAGCAGTCTTTGTGACTGTCACTGCGTTCACAAGCCAAAAACAACTAATGGCGCTACTCTTCGTAAAAAACAAACCGTCGATTCACGGTATCTAGTGTCGGGCTCCCAAGGTTGAGGCGGCTTCGCAAAAAGAAGCTCGGCCCAGTCGTCTCACAGTGGGGAGGTGTGTCACCGGACAGAAAGATGCTTAGTCATCTCCGACCTCAGACCTGCCGAAACGAGGAACAGCATAAATGGCTCTTTGTCGCATTCAGTTTTGTAGGGTGCGCCGTTGTCGTGCTTGGAAAGCAAGTGTAGATGGAAGATCCAAGCTGTTCGCTGAACGTGCCCCAGTGGCAATTTTTGGAACGGCATAGTCATATCGACAAACAAGCTGTTTGCCATTTTCAGTCTGCTTTCTTGTCACTCAACATTTTTCCACTTACATCCAGCGAAAGGCGCAGGTAAGTCATTATGCACTGTGCGATGCCTTTGAGCACATCATGTTGCTACTCCCTGTAACTATCTTAACCCGGCACCGCCTAGCGTGTTTCTGTACCCGCGACCGCCTGAGGGTGCCGAAAAGGGGACCCCCTGTCATCTCAGGATGTAACCGTCGGATCTGAACCGGTCTACCACCAATTGATAGCCCTGAGTCTTGCGCTTCAGAAAAATACTTTGTTAGCCCTGGTCACAAGACTGGTGACATCACAGGTCACGTAAAACGCGTAACACGACGTAGGGAAAACTGACACCATTTTGTACATCATATCATCAGCAATACTGGACTTAGAGCTTTCAACTGGGCATCAAACGAAAGGCCAGAACCTTTTGCATCAGAAGCATGCCACAGTTTTAAAAAATGACTGGTCAAGGTAAACTTAGGTCAGGTGAAATACTGGTCTTACTTTACATGCGAAAGCTCAGTGGGTACTCACAGCCGTTTTGTTCCACGTAACAAAAAGGACGGGCGTGAAACCTTCTGATCATCAGTTTTGCATTGATTGCTTGACATCCAGTCAAGGTCAGTTTAGGTCAGGTCAGCCAATGTTGCATTACTCTTCCTGACAAAGAACAAACGTAACTCGCTGCGATTCTTAACTGCGTCAAGTTCATAAGTGAAATGACATTTCGTGATAATTCAACGTGCTCTGTCTGTTTTCGTCGGGTCAAAGTCAAGTTACGTGAGGACAAACAGTCATTTTTATTTTTCTGACTAGGAGCAATAATCGCTCTCTTCTGCTTCTGAACGACCTTCCATAGACAGTGTTGTATTTCATTTCGTTTCGACAGCTACCTATGACGTGGCCCGACAAGACCTTATGTTGCGTTTGGGTATCCTTGATAAGAGACATAGATTTGTCTGTCTATCTTGAACGATGGGGAAGGTCAGCGGCAACAACTTCAATCATCCACAATGCAAATCAGTTCCACTGTCACCACGCATGTGACCGAGCATGACCTCTAGTGTTGACCTGTCGCGGTTGTATATCCTTGTGGGGACCGTGTCCGATGTAAGTCCAAATAACTCCTGCATTATATTCACGGATATCATAAAAAACAAGGCATGTTCGCGCTATTGCAAGAAGAAGCTAAAACATACATGAAGGGGTTTACTTATGACGCCATATCTCCATGACCTGACCTAGCTTGGAAATAGTCTTGATGTCAAAATATGTAAAATTGACTGGTGAACAAGCAATGAAAGTTTGGTTGTGATGGCTCTAACGGTTCAAAAGTTATTCACGACAAATCCAGGGGCGTCGTACTTGACATTCCCCAGTCGGTGCGGTTTGAGAAACACTAGGCAGTGGCCCCTTCACTGTAGGATATAGTGATAAATATGTGGTCGGTCGTGTATGCTTTACATCGACGGCGTGGACAGTAGCAAGTTAATATCTAATCAAACAATAGACGCCTCGTCAAGTTTGTTCTGGCCGACCCAGAAAGCCTGTTTTTGCTGGCATTACCACAGTTTGACGGCAACACTTTCTGAAGATGTTATGAAGCGTTTTAAGCAACGTCTGTGAAACAAGGTATTCGTTTCAGACGAAAGGGATTTTATGTGGGCTGTGTCGCACGGGATTAGACCCCTGTAGAACCTCCCTGGGAAGCTCGGTGACTTTTTGACCAAAGTTCAGTATCTGTGAGCCAGAGTGTTTTAAAACGTCTAGATTGGCCGAAGAACGCGAACGACCTTGTATGTGAACGAATATTTCATTAACACTCTTGATGAAGTATTTCAAAGTAAACGTGATTAGCACCACGAAAGGATGGAAGGAATTTATGGAAATGGGTTTGATTTGCACATGTTAGCTAACAGTTTTTTTCGATAGATCCTTGATCTGGTCGCACTGCGACTGACAAACGAATTCGCTTTCGACACGAATAGGCTGCACGGGTCACTCGAGCCATTGTTTCGTTACAGATGGTCTCGTAAGCCAAACGAGTTTTGCCTCAACCAACACAAAGAATTTGATTGGACAGTTCGGACCGACGCGACCCTGTTTACCCCAACTGTAACGCTTTTTACCGGCTGATAACTGCGAAATCACACGAGATCCAACTGCGCAAGATTCAACAGGAGATAATTCAATTCTTCAGGTGATAAACGTTTTAATGCACAAGATATTAACTAACTTACGATCCTTTACGTTTATATAACTATTTCATTGATGACGTTTTATGTAACGATGCTTTTTAACCGCTCAGTTCAATAATGGCGAACAATAACATGGGCGCGTGAAACGTCCTTGTAATTACTCGACCGCAAAATAGTGAAATACATCGATGAGTATCCGTTTCTAATGTGAACTGCAACAGGACGAAATAAATATAAGAAAGCACGCTTTAAAATCCACTTCCAAATTTCAGAAATGAGGTATGCCTTGGTCGTCATGTGACCGGCGCGGCATCTTACTGGTTCTGATATGTCTGGTTCAGTGCATCTAAAATTGCCCTGGAAAAGTCCCAGAGAAGCAGCATACAGGTGCATTCCGTCGGGACATCCGTCACACGGACTGCGTGCAAGTCGAACTTGACTCACACTTCTCATGCCCACAGAGGCGGCTGTGCACCTGACTTCTGACGAAGAGTAATGCAGACATTCAACACTGCATTTCCCGCCAGTGAGTATAACTCACCGCGTTTTATTCCGCACTGCGGTGGAAAACAAAATTCCACCTCACATGCCATACACATGGTGGGTGCTCGCCGTCCATGCCCTGAACGTCACAGCGCGTCACAGCTCTTTCATGTCAGCATCGTTACTCTTACGTGTCTGTGGTGATTTAATCTGCGCAGGCGTCACCTCCTTCCGGCGGCGGTCTGTGCTGTCCGGCTCCGTGAGGGCCGGCAGCGGCGTCACGCGGCCACCCGTCTCACTTTCGCCGTGGGAGCTGAGCCTGCCGCCGCGCTGAGACCACCGACCGCCACGTGACGTAACCCCGCCGGCACCGGGGGTGGATGCACCCGGCCGACGCGCGAGCCTTGGCGCCGTGTTTGTCTGATTTTGACACGATTTCCAATGAGGTGAGGATTTGCATATCCAAATATGCGCGGCGCGGCGCGGCGCGCGGCTGTGAAGGCCGAGTGAAACTCTGCCCGGCGAGGGTCATCGTCTGGCTCGGCGCGCCTCCCAGGCGGAGAGCGTCCCGCGACCTCGACCCCTCCAGCCTCGGCCGCACGCGCAAACCGCAGGACTCGAGGAGGCTGTGCTGATCGGCGACCCAGGCCGGTCTGCTGTTGGGACTGCGCCTCCGTGCCTGCCGCGGGGCACGATATTTACCGTCGCCCGGCGGAGTGACTGGCCCTTTGAGCCGCGCGACACCCGCCGGCGAAACGGTTGCCGCCTTGTGTAAGCCGCCCGGCCGTGTCGCAACGCGGCCGGCGTGTGTCTGCCAGTGTGTGTATAGACAGCTGACGTAAGCCTCGCTGACTTAAATTGCAGGTATTCGCGCCGGCTCACATCTCGCCGGCTCTCGCTCACATCTGGGGAGCGTGGTCGAGGCCAGCACCCGCCGACGGCCACGATTCGTGGACCATCTGCCTCGGAAATGCTCCTTTCCCTTCGATCAGCCGATGCAAGGCGACAGCCGCTGCTCTCACGCGGGGATGACCGTGGCTTGTCCGGTCGGAGGCGGGCCTCGCACGCTGGCCGGACCTCGGCGAGGCTGGCGCCATGCCGGTGGACGGTGGGTTCGGTGTCCGGAGCGGGCACAGCTGGCGCCGCACGCTTTAAACGCCGCCGCAACGGCGATCAGCTGTTCCCCGTCAGCTGACGGCTGACAGCTGACCAGGGCGAGCCGCCGGCCGGCTCGGTTTGTTTTCGCGGCGGCGCCGGTCGGCTGGCGGTGGCCTGGGCCAGCGCCCACCCGTTATGTTTAATAATGGGTCGGCCTCGAATCTGTAATTAAACGAGCTCCGGGGCGGCAAATGGCACGGCGGCGCGGCTCTTCGCTGCCTCGTCTCCCACAGTTTCGGTGATTGAAGTGCGCACAAGGTCTATTCATGCGAGGCCAGGTGCAAGACGTGTAAGTTATGCTCGTTACCTCAGCCGCGGCGATGTTCCTGAGCTCCCATGACGTGCTGCGCAGTCAAATAAGCCTAGCGGTTTTTTGAACGCAAAGATGGCCACGTAACTATGAGATCCAAATCGAAAGCCAGTGCACATACCAGTGCTGGAATGATCGATAACAAGTGGTAACATTACCCGTGCGTGGCTGGACATTGATTGGTGTATCAGCATTCTAAGGTTTTGTCGTGCCGGTTTCGGGTATTCACGTGACCCGTTCGTGACTAAAAGTCACCGTGTCGTCGGTGGCGGATCGGTCGGACGATATGAGCCGATCGCTCCCAGAAGACGGTCGGCAGCTGGCCGGTGGAAACCCGGCCGGTCAGTGGCCGACGCGCTCGCGCCGCTCCGACAGAACCAGTTCGGAGTCGGCCACTTTCACTGGGTGCCGGCCGGCCGGGCGGCGTGCGCGCGCGTCTCGCCGTCGTCTGCGCCGTCCGCGGCACGCCGGCGTCACGGCTCGATTTAGAAAGCAAGAGGCGGAGACGGCGCCGCCACCGCCGCGGCCGCCGCCGGCGAGGCTGCGCCACGGTCCGATCCGCCGCCAGATACAGCTGACGCCCCAGTTTCGGTCAGTTTCGCCGCGGCCGACGCCCGGCCGACTAAACCGGCTGCAAAAACCCGGCTCGCTCGGACGACGTTTATTACAAAGACACGACGACAGACAGCAGACCCGGCCGGAGCAATGCCACCGAGAAGAAAACCGTTGAGCAGCGCTCCGGCGCCGGCGCGCACCTGAGCTCCCGACCAAACAGCTCGCGACTCTCCGACTCCTGTCCATTCCTCTCGACTCGCAATCACTGTTGGCCGGACCGGCCTCGTAAACTCCTCTAGACAGCTTAAACAGTGTTTCACAGCGCTCTTGGCGGCCGCGGCGGGCCGCAGCGGCCGGGGTCAGTCCATGACCTGCACCGTGGAGTAGGCGCTAAAGGTCACCCGTTTGGTTTCCGGCGACCCGGCGACCTTGTCTCGCCTCTTCATCACTGATTTAGGGTTGGCGTGAGTCGGCGGCGGCGCGGCGACCGCCTCGGCCGGCGGACGCTTCAGGTGCGAGGTGAGGCCGCGCAGCGCCTGCGACAGCGAGCCGGGGAGTTCGAAGCCGCGCTGCCGGCCGGCCGGGCTCTTGCTGCGCGCGCGCGGCCGCGGCTCAGGACGGCGGCCGCCGCTCCGGCCGGCCGGCTCGGCGCTGGTCAGCCAGAACAGCTGCTGGCGAGCCGCAGGCCGAGAGCGGTTGTTGTTGGCGTCGAACTGGGACATCTTTTGGGCCCAATCGGGCCGCGGCGCGTGCGGCGCGAACTCGGCGGCGTACAGCAGCAGTGGCGGCCGCGGCGCCTCGCCGCCCGTGATGACCCGGTACGGCTCCAGCCCGTTCTTGGTCGGCACCAGCATCAGGTTCGGGTTGGTCGGGTGCTTGCGCGGCGCCGGCGCCGGCGCCGGCACGGGCGGCGCCGGCCCCTTGTTGTGGCTGTAGCGGGTGGGCGTGTGGCAGGCGGGCCGGTCGCGGCGGCGGCCGTCCGGTACTGCCCAGCCGTCCTCAGGCGTGCTCAGGCTGATGATGCGGCTGATCTCGGACGTCTCGGGCAGGCTGAGAGGGCCCGAGTCGGCGCCGCCGCCGCCCAGCCGGCAGGCGGTCTCGATCAGGGAGCGAGGTTGCTCGCGCTCCGCCGGCAGCGGCGGCGGCGGCGGCGGCGGCGGCGCCTCCGGCCGCCCGCCCGGCCGCAACCTCAGGCTGTCGTTGGCGTGCCGGAAACTGGCGCGCGACACGTCACTCTTCCGCTTCGCGTTTGTGTAGCGTTCCCACTTGAGCCGGCGCGTTACCTCGTGGTAGGTTGCGTACAGGTCGGTGGCGACCGTCTCGCGCGAACACCGCAGCACGATCGCCTCCAGGGCCGAGTCCATCTTGGCCGCGCACGGCTGGCGCACGACGAACACCACGCCGCGCGGCACGGCCGGGTCCGTGTGGCAGAACAGGATGTCGCTGCCGTGGATCGTGTGCGCGCCGGTCGCGGCTGGCTGCGGGGGCGGCGGCGCCGGCTCGGCAGGCTCGTCATTGTCGGAGCAGCTAGAGTTGGCGCTGCTCGAGTCCTCCTCCGGCAGCTGTTTGGCGCGCAGCGCGTGGTCGCTGACGCGGATCTCCTCCTGCAGGCGGTCGTCGGCGACGCCGGCCGCCTCCTCGTCGGACTCGAAGCCCTCGTCGCCGACGCCCAGCAGGCGCAGGCTGAAGCCGTCATCGCAGCGGATCTCGCACCGGAAGTCGGTCTCCTCTTGCGCAGCAGCCGCTTTTTTGAGCAGCGCCGAGAGCGTCTGCGACGTCAGCGGCCCCGAGATGGGGCCGCGAGGCCAGCACACGGCCTGGAAGACCTTCCTCAGCGGCGGCTGGGTCTCCATGGCGGTCGGCCGCTCTCCGCGCTGTTCAGTCGGCGTCCTCTCGCGTTCGCTCGGCCGGGCAGAGCGCTGCGAGCATCACTGGCCGCCGACCGGACGCGGCGCCGCGCGCGCTGATCTCACG
This sequence comes from Capitulum mitella, assembly GCA_030062745.1. Lineage (NCBI taxonomy): Eukaryota > Metazoa > Arthropoda > Thecostraca > Pollicipedomorpha > Pollicipedidae > Capitulum > Capitulum mitella. Next base: position 44,908,002 of record CP099839.1, on the reverse strand, counting down.
GCGCGACGCAGCGCGACCGACTCGCACGCGATCGGGGCTAGCGGGAAAAGGAAACGTGCCGCTCTCAGCGGCCGCACCAAGTGGAGCGTTTGGCGCGAGCGGGCGGCCGCGTTGTCGCCGCCACGCCCGGCGGGCCGCGCGGACCGCGGACGGCACGTGAAGCGGCGCCGAGAGCGCGCCCGAGCGGCGATAATTGGCGGCGTTCGCGGCTTTAATGAATCGTCTCCGTTCCCGGGCGTGACCGGGGGCGCGGGCGGAGCGACCGTTATGCGCGTGCGCGGCCGGCGGCGGCGGGCATCCGCGCCCGGCGCCCACCGCGCACTGCGCGCCGCCGCTCGTCGGCCGGCCGCGGCGGGCCCGGCCGCCGGTCGGACGTGACGCGCTCGGCGATTATCGGCGCTTGTCTCCGCTGTCGTCCGGAGCCGGGCGTGACTCGTCGGCGGGTTACCGGGCCGGTGCTTGCTTCCTGTGCGCCGCCGCGGTCTCCAGCGGCCCGGTGCTAGCCTGCGGTCGCCGGCTGCAGTCTCCGCGGCGCGGGCGGCAGCCTGCGGGTCGCGGTCGCCGCAGTGCTGGGTCACCCGCCGCGCGCTGACGGCAGCCTCAGGCGGCACCTCTGACCTGGAACAAGAAGGTTGCGCTGCATCACCGCTAGGCGCGACACCGATTTGCCTCAGTCACGTGTGGCCGCCGCGGCCCGGGCGCGGAGGCCCGGCCTCCGCCAGCGGAATAGGACGCGGTTATGCGAGTACACAGGGCCGTGGCCACGATCACCGGCCAGGAACCGGACGCGGCGCGGCATCGCACGGCGTCACACACGTCATCGCCGCACAAAGCGGGGCCTTGAACGGCCGAAGACACGCCTCCGTGTAAGGCGGCAATTTGTCGCTTCCTGTGTAAAATTGATACGGTGAACGAGCTAGAGACAATCGAGCGGAACGGTCACAAAAACGCCCGTCTCCTCTCGTCGTCGTTAGAGACTTGATGGGGTCTTCATTTTTCGTAATAAGCGTCCATTGTGCCCGGCATTGCGGCCAGTTCGTGCTTTGTATGAAGCGTACAAAAGAAGCACAAACACTCCGCCCAGTTCTGACGAGCGAATACCGGCTCAGATGCCCCGAGGTGCATCATTAAGTCAACTTCTCGGACGACAAGGTTTCTACCCAAGAGAAAGTCGGAGCGGGCCAGATCCCGTACAGCTGAAAACTCCGACCCGGCCGGGCCACTGACGAACGCCTGGACACGAGCCCGGCGGAGGTGTCCGACCCGTGGCGGCGCCGCAACTCCGGCGCGGGGCGGACACCCCTCGCCGCCGGCCCGGCGCCACGTTCGGACGGCGAGACGCACCGCCGGCCAGGCGTCGTCAGGTGACAGATGCCGACACGCGGTGAAAGGCGCGCGCACCTGCCGGCGTCAATCGGCCGTACCGACGCGGAGGCCGGAGAACGGCGCGCGCGGCGCCCGTTCCCCGCCGACCGTGAAAACGACCAGTCAGGCCGAGCGCCGGCTCCGTTTGGCGCCGCTGCGACCTCTCCAGGTGACCCCGGACGCGGTGCCAGCGGCGACAGGAAGCCGCGGCCCGTTATTGTTTTGCCGCCGAGAAATGTAAATGCGGTTATTTATGGTGCGGCCGCAGGGCGGTTTAAGATTTTCCCGCGGCGTCCACGCACTGTTGATAATATGAGATCTACGGGTATTTTGATTACGTGGTGCACTGGATGAAATGTGTAGTTATTTACACAGTTTTATTACAGTCGTGTCCCATGGTACGTTGTCGACGTTTTGACAAATGGCAAGCTCTGATAGCAGGAGAGCAGCCAGGATTTTATTAAAGGGGGGGGGGGAACTCAGTGTGAACTGGAATCATACGGAAACCGCCTGCCGCAAAGACGACGTGCAATTGTTTTCACAAAAATGTGGACCTAAGGGGGGCGGGGAAAGGCCCCCTGGGCCCCCCTTTGGCTGCACCTGTGCTTGATAGGCATTTTATTGAACGCACTAAGGTAAGTCGCCCATTTTTCGGGGAAATTTTCTGAAATCGAAACGCTGCAGACACACGACATTCCAAGCACTGGAGCAGCCAGGGCCCCTTCCCTTAGGCCTGCATTTTTGTAAAAAAAAAAAAAAACATTGCACATTGTCTTTCCAGCAGGTGGTTTTCGTATGATTTCACTTCATACTGAGCTCCGCACCCTCCCCTTTGAGAAAATCCTGGCTGTGCCCCTGATTCTAAGTCTAATGACGAATAGGATGTGAGGATTTCCCCACATCATTATAAGACTTCATGTTCATGGCTGACCACAAAACAGTGCACCAGCTCTCCATGACGTCTCCAGACGACCAAACACGACGTCCATCCGCGGTAGCAGGGTACCTGACCCGACGCCAGAGCCATGTCTCCGCCAAAACCGGTTTGCTCGGCTCCTCCGTCCCCCATATTTGCCTATCCATGTGCCCACCACGGCGCGATACTATCCGAGCAACGACAGCACATGCCACGTCACCTGGGCCGTGACGGCGGCGGGCCGAGGCGTGCCTGCCAGGCCGCGACAGGTCGGCGCCGGCTCGTGACCCGCCAGTGGGCCGTGTTTGTCTGACCTGCGGCCCGAGTGCCGAGACCGAGTCCTTGGCGCGGTCCGACTCAGTCGCGCCGGCGCCGGATCGGACGAAAGCCTTGCCCTTGTTACCCGGTGATCCCTCGCGGAGGGCTGATGGCACCGCGTCACGAGAAGTGGCGCGGTCCGCGCCGCTGCACGCCGCATCTGGAGCTCGGCCGCCTTTGTCGGCGGCTGCCCGTCCTGGGAGCAGCGTTCCGGCGCGCGATAACGCCGTCCGGAGGTCGCCGGGCCGCGGCGTCCGCCAGAAGGCCGCGGAGACCGGCTGGCAGCGGCCGGGAACGGCCGCCTGACGCCCGGCCACCCCCGACCGCGCCCTCACATCGGCCGGCCCGGGCCAGCCGACGCCGGGCTTTGAAACGAGCCCCGCGAGCTGGAACCACTGAAACGGACTTGCAAAAGCTGCCGTCCAGCGCCGTGAATAATCCTTCGCCGCGGGCGGCGTCTCAGCGAAGCTGCAGCGCCGCCGGCCGCCAGGCTCGGGTGGGGCGTCGGACCGTCGCCGGGCGGCCGGGCCGTCACCTTGAGCTGTCAACGCCCGCGGCCGTCATCCGACGCCGTCAACCCGCTCCAGAGGAACTGGAGCGGCACCGAGCCGCGCACGACGGCCCCGCCGGCCGGCTATCGCCCGCATCAGCCCTGCCCAGCGCCGGCGGCGGGGTGGGGCCGGAGAAAACCGGTATTAAATGTGTCTGACTGTGGTCCGGGCACACGGAGGTGATGTACAATGGGAGAGACAAAGACCACGGAGTGCGAAGTGGAGTAAAAAGAAAAATAACAGTGAGGATGAGCCCAAGAATTCTGCCACTGAAATGTTGGACACTAATTGTACTGTTGCAAATAACTTCTCCAGAGGGATTTGTGGGCAAGTTGTCAACCAAGGGCACATAGATACAGTCTCATTGAACAGAAAACATCGAGACGGATTTTTCAGGTAATTAAAACCATCGTAAATCGCGCACCGTGGCACTGCAGCGAACACATAACATCTGGACAGTCGTGGCCCCCTACAGGACTGGACCGACCAGGCAAGGAACCTTTGCACTGACGTGGAACGGTTGACGATCTTCTCCAGGCATAGTTCCCAGAACAGACGTTTGTGCCGAGATTGCGGCCCCTGATACCACGCTAGTCACGAAGTGGACGCATCGTGGGGATGTGTGACTTGTCAGAAGTTTTCCTTGAGGGAAAACCTGTTCGGGGAAATCCACTCGTATTCAATCATGGCATCATTTTGATTTCAGCTTAACATTGCACAACATAATCATCTAAAAAACGTCCAACAATACAAGTTTTTCCCCTAATGCATAACAAAAAAATGGATGCGACGTCACCAAATAACCGTCCTTGAAACATGGCTGCACAGAAAGTCATTTTAATAAGTGTGTTAATTAATTCGAGGGGCCGAGCGCGAGAAACAAACCAGTCCTTCAACTGAGCTGACGACGAATCGTCACGCCCGGCCCCATCCTCCCTCGTCACTGTTGCGTTACGCGGCGCGCTCGGCGGGCACGTCGCGCCGTGGCTCGGCTCGCGTGCGTCTCCAGACGTCCGTGTCGCAACGGCGCCGCCAGCCTCCTTTCCGTGGCGGCGCCGGCGAAAGGGCTCGCAGTTTTTGGGTCCGTGTCGGACGGTCATAAAATTAACGCCGCGTGAAAAACGCCCCAGCCGGCCGTTGCGTGCCGTCATTACAGTCGCTGAGGCGATGTTATCTCATGCCATTCCTCGCACACGGCGCGCGTGAGACCGCATTAGCGAACGCGTTCGCGCTGAGTTCGCGGCTGGCGAGGCGGCGTCGCGTGCGGAACTGGTCAAACGGTGACACGCGCGTCCTCGCGACGTCTCCGACAAGAGCGGCTTGCACCGTGGCGAGGAAAACTGGACGCCCGGTCGGTGGTCGCCGGCTGCGTCAGTGATGGCTCGGGTGGCTCCGGGTCTGCCGTGACCGCGCCGACCGTGCCGGTCACACCCGCTGCCGGATGTTTGCGTGGTCACGCCGGCTCAACAGAACCTCCGCGCCGACTGGCAGCCCCCCTCCCTCCTCCCCCGGCCGCGCCAGAGATCCTGCCCCGCTCCGCCGCCACCTGCCTGCTGGCTGCTGACTGCTGACTGCTGCCTGGTGACCACTCGCTGCCGAACTGCCACCTGCTGACTGCTGAACTGCCGCCGCTGCCAGCTGACTGATGACCCACCGTCGTCGCTGCCGGCCACGTTCGTCTCAGGTCGAGCGGTGCTCTGCCGCGCCGTGATCCCGGTGGGAGTGGTGCGCGCGCTTTCTCCGCGCCGTCGCGCCGCGGCCATGCCGACCGGCCCGGTCCGCGGCATCGACCGGCGGCAAACATCACGACCGCCGTGATCGATGAATACCAACGGGTGCGGACGAGAGGCAGGAACAATGGAGGCAGCCGGCGCGGTGAAAACAAGCCGAAAGCTCCGACGGTGGCAAAGTATCGCACCACCCCCGCGGCGCCGGCGACAACGACAGCTCCTCCCATTGTGTGCGTGTCACGGACGAGCTCGATTAGAGCTGCCGCGTTTCCAGTCGAGCGATTCGCGAGCCGGCTCGGCTGCGTTTCACATGTCTCACGCGGACTCCTTGCGACGCAGCAGCGCGCACTAAAACTGGCAAATCGGCTTTCCCGTGTCGCGCTTTCGCACACGAGGCGCTCACGTTTCACAACGCGATCACAGAACGGTCTCGCCGGCCGCGCGTCCCGGTGGCTGGAAAGTGCGTATGTCATCCCGGAGTCGTGCACAAAAGGGCACTCTGTCCGCCCCCCGCGCGGCGTCGCAGCTCCGCATACAAAACGCGCCCCAGTTCACCGCTGCAGCCGCCGCGGCCGGCGCTGTTCCGGCCGCTGCGACCCAGTCGGCGGGTCATCCTTTCTTCGGCGACACCAGCCCAGCTGTCGGCGGCGTGCGCGACGCACGAGCCGGTTTCTCGCCGCCGTAGCCCAGGTGGCGTCGTTTTGTCCCCGGCGGCGGCGGTGAGAGCACGCGCCGGGCAGGCGGCGGCTGGCTCTCCGGTCCGGTGCGGTTCCACTGCGCGTTGTCTCCGTGGTGACCCGCTTCCTGTGGCCGGCGCGGGCCGGTCGTGTCCAGCTGCGCCGGCCAGATGCCGAGACTGCATCGGGGCGACCGGCTGGCTGAGGCCGGCCGTGTCTGCGCGCGCCGATCTAGATCGTTCGTCACGGATGGCAATCGGCCGATTTACTGCCACCATCAGGTGCGGACTTTGTGGAGAGATGGGAACAAAATGAGGCTGCAGAAGTGAGGAAAGAGTGGAATGGGGGATCAAGGAGAAAAAGAGAGAGTAGAGAGAGGAAGATGGGGAAGAGAGAGGAAAAGAGAGAAAAGGGGAGGGAGGGGAGAGAGAGAGAAAGAGAGGGGGGAGAGAGAGAGGATAAAAGATCAATGAAAAGAAACAGAATGACCAAACAACGCTCAGAGGTGCCCTCACGTCTTTTGTTTTGGATGATAAGTAACACTCTACGCAGAAAGCGTTACTCTCCCCAGTTCTGTTGAAAACGGCTGTTTAATGCGAGCATGGCAGAATTTAAATGAGGAATCGAGTAAAAGAGCTGTCTGTAGAAGATCAAGGATGCACCCTGGGCCTGAACGCCGTCGAGCCACCTCTGTAACCAGGCAGACTGTACGGCAAAAGTTGGTGGGCTCGGTGATCATGATTCTTTTTGTGACCATTATGCCGCACCACGTCTGGCCACAATAGAATCGTGCGGTTTTAAAAACAATGGCGCTGCCACAAAACGCCGGGTGTAAATCACTCATTGTTGATTTGTTCTGGTGATAGGGCACGGCGCGCTGGAAACAACGATTCTGTTTGCGTTTTTCCGAGCTCTTACTAAGACAACGCGCCAGCAAGCGTCGCAGTCTCTTCCCGAAAAATGACGGGCACGTACGTCGTGAAAGTAAACTGAAGAACTCCCATGATAAGAATTTACGGGGCAGCCACTGACAGATTGTAATGATCAGCCGGCGGACCTACTTTATGTACCGCATCAGTTACCTAACGTCACGGTCCATACAGCCAGCGCCAGCCCCGTCCAGCGATACGTGAACGTTCTGAGCATTATCGGCCAATCCATCACCTCTGCGGCGGGCCTGGCAGGCGCTCTCGCCTGTCCTTGCCGTTCCGGGCGCGGTGGGGCCGAGGCCGGCGGCTGGCTGCGACACGGCGGCGCAGACGGTGCGCCGCTACATTGGGCCACACGCGCCCTCTCCTATCCGACTCGTCGGGACGTTTCGCCGGGGGGCGCGTGAAAGGCCAGACCGCCGGCCGCCCCGCCCCGCCCCCCTAGTGCGCGAGGGCCAAGGCCGGCGTCGTCGTCGGCGGCGGCGGCGGAGGCGGCAGCGGCGAGGGGGCCCATGTCTTCCATAAATCAGGCGGTGCGTGCGGCGCCGAGCCGCGGCCGGCCGTCCGGGCGCTGCGCCCGGGATGAGCCGAGCTGTCAGGGTGAGCGGCCGGGCCCCGCCGCTCTACCCGCACTGACTGACAATGAGCCCGGTTATACGGTACTGCCGGGCACTTACATATCGCGACAGCGCAGCGCTTCTCAGAACGTCATCCTGGTGGGTTTTGCAAGCGTTTCGTTCGGTCGTGAGGTTTGTACGCAACCAGTGACTGACAGGTAACGTGGGACATTGCCACACACGCACTCGTTTGAATTCAGCCCCCAGAATTGTTGTTTGGAACCCTGCGTGCTGTGTGCGGATTTCCGGAACGGCTCGAACAATCTCTAACTATATGCACATAACAAACGCCTTTGAAATCTTACATTCATACACATTTGAGAGTTACAGTCATCCTTCGGCCCTTCCACTCGTTGCTCTTTCCGATCTTGCACAAAAGTTTTTCCGTTGGGTGCGCAGCAATGCTCAAATCCTTAAATAACTTAATTAGGGACAGTCTTTTAGGCACCAGACACATCAGAACGATTTCTAATATTTCTTATCACGATACTGCAGATGTAAAGTCATCATAATAAGACAGTAACATACGCCATAGCATTAGTATGTTTCGGAGCACCACCAAAGCGTGGCTGGCCTGAGTGCGGCTGACGGACAGTAATGAGAATACCACGTGTTCAGTTACGAAAGGTGCCAGAATGTCCCGCGACAAAAGAAATGTATCCCGGTTTTGTAATGAATCTTTCGTAAATGAAATGACCTAAATCGACGTCAAATATGAAGTGACGCGAAGGCAGCACGGCCAGGTGTGTCTCATTAGTTACTCGGTAAACACCAAGCTCAGAAGAGGCTTGCCACAAACTGAGCAACTGCGAGGTGGCATAGTCAGCCCATTTGTTTTTCCAGTCGATGTTTTACCGAAGTATTTGTTCTGCTGGTGGGCCATCAAAACCAATCATACTATGCAAGAAGTACCAGGCATAAAGTTGCGATAAACAGGATGGGAACAATGCAGTAACTGCCTAATTGCCAGTTCCGACTTAAGCATAGCGTGATATCGTGCCATCTTGGCTTGGTGAAGGGACTTATTTATGTTCGCCTGATGTCACCTTGTTGTCAGTGCAGTGCTTCGTAAGACTTTGACCTGATTACTACTAGCTACTTTTTTGTATGGCCATAGCCGTATGGGCATTTCATACAAAGGTCTTAGATGACGTGACGAATCCAGAAAGAGATACATCACAGGTGTCCCTCCCAGGGTTTCCGTTGTGTGTAAATAACTGCTTCGCTTTCAGCTTGAAAGACTGCATACCGTTCCTTTATAAAACACAGATATCGTATTATCTATTACAAATTAAAGATCCACATCGTTATGTTCTCATGCTATATTTGAAAAGTCTAGGCATGACAATCCCACCATATGCCATCTACGCAAAGCGATCCGTCTCGTCCATGGGCGTAACTTCAAATGGAAGTTAGGGATGCAGGTGCGCCCCCAACTTCACAAAAAGTTAACATTATGTCTATGGCGTTGCATCGGAAGAATAGAGCTCAAACTAGCGCGCGCATCCCCAGCAGTTTTGGTAAAGCTCCGTTCAAGGTTCCGTCTCAAAATAATCGAAAAAACCTCCCCGGTTTCTGTCTCGTTCTTTCCTGATTTGTATGTGGAGTCTTGACAAATTCTCTTTGGCAAACGGCATGGTGGAAAGTATACTAAAATACAACGGCATGGCCTACAACACTGCGCAAAACAAAGCATTTCAGATGAGAACAAAAATGACTGTAAAAGAGCCGTATGCTGCAATTCGACAGCCAAGGCATGTTGATGTGAGAATTAAGAGCCGCTCATCCTGCATCAAGTTAAGGGTGGAGGAATTTTCCGGACTTTCGTTCTCGTCTTGCGTACTATTATTTACACACGAGACGAGGACGAAAATATGAAAAAAATCCTCCATCCGCAACACAAACACCTCGTCTCCGTCACTCCGAAAGCTCTACCTCAGCTTCATCATCAAAAACAGTCTGCCATCAAGACCGCGGAAACGAGGTTCATCAGTGAAGGAAATGACGCCATCGACAAAAAACAGCCATATGACACAGCGGGACCGTCTTTCGCAATCGCGTGTGTTTTTTCTTCACTGCCACGACGAAAGTCGTGTGGCAGTGAAGTTTTTTGCGAGTGGATAGAACTTTGGAACTGTTTTGTATTTCACCGACTCGGGACATCCAGTTCACATTCCGGACTGCTAATGCATGATTAAAGTGTTTTTACACATGATTCATAAAACGAACGTCTTACGAAGAAACTGCCGCTGAATGGTTTGTTCAGCTTTTGCCAGTGTCTGTAAGAAAATGTTTGTACCTTTCTGTTCCAGTTCCTAATACAGACATCCTAGCGCGAGAATGCGGGCGGGCTGGTAAAGCCACAGTAAACAAATGATCCATGATGAACGGTTATTAATGCAATGCTGAACAATATGCAGGCATCAGCTGGCTGATGAAGCAGGCACGGCCGAGATCGTGACAGTCCGGGCAGCGGCAGCCGCCGCAGGTCCCCTTGTCAGACGGCCTGCTCCGCCAGCCGCCGCGGTCGCCGCGCCGTGTCGCCCGTCAGAGACGTGCCGAGCCGCGGCCGCCCGGCCAGCCTGCAGTCGGCGATATCGGGCGGCGATAAACTAACGCCGGCCTCCTCGTCACCAGCCGATCATATCAAGGTCGGCTGCAGCGGCGCCGGCCCGCGGCACGTGATGGCAGGGCCGCCCGCGATAGCACGCCGCCCACCGTACATGGACTGCAGCACGGAATCAGGATCATACACGGCAGCGTGAGCGGCCGGGTTGGATGGAAGGAGTATGATCGGAGATCTATGCCGATCAATGGAAAACCTTGAGCTTGAAGCGAAAATGGGCCGACGATTATGAAGATGGACTGGGGGCTGCCGTAGTTACATTATAGGAACCGAGATATTCTGGGTCGGTGGGTCAGCTGAGCTGCAGAATGTGTTGCCTAAAGGCAACAGTTCCCATGAGAGACCTGAGTATCAGTAACCCCTCCAACGAGCGCATCGTAAAATAATTCAGAACGGAGCCAGCCGATTCAAAGGAGATACCGCCCAAGGACATTGCAATGGATGTCACGTAGCGAACAATTCGGTGCAGTGCAGTGAAAGGAAGGATTACGGGCATTATTAAAAGTGGACACCAGCTTCAAGAGGACATACGCAACATCCTGCCAAGACCGAGGACCTTCAGATTGTCAGGAAAATGAGAAGCGTACACATTTGCATACAGTTTTTAATCATTTCCGTTTTACTTCTGTATGTTCGCCATGGCCTGGAGCAGCCAAGCCATGACAATGGCTTGCCTTGGCAAGGATTACGGCTTGGCGGAGTCGAGGAAATCATGGCCCATTGGGACTAAAAATTAATCTTTTTTCTACACACCAAAATTAAAATAAATGAAATCTCTGGAACTCGAAAATAAAACGGCCAAACCGAGGAGTTCAAGTTTTGAGGACTCAGGTTTGTCCTGGGCCCGGCCTTGATGATATCCTGAGCGCGGCTGTGACCTTTATGAAACGTGTTTGATGTTTTTGGTCGCCCACGTGAGAATCGTCGGGACGAACCTCACAGGGTTTTACGGGAACTCACACCTAATCTGAGAACGTGTTGTGGATTTCAGGTTAAATTATCCGTTAATAATGTTCACGCTATTTTGAATAACGTTATTCTTCATGCTCAAGAACTGCACTGTTCACGTCTAAAAAACTACCTTTCTTACAACTTGACTGTCACATAGTTTGTTGTTGCGACGTCTCCCAATCACTGAGAAGGGGAAATCGGGACAATTATTGGGAATGAAACCACAACTGTGCAGCTTGACTGCCAAAGCGCAGCGTGATTCTGCTCAATTGCCGTGAAAATTTCAATTTCCTTTCCCACTCGATCAACCGGGCGAAATCAATTGAGCGTAATTGAATAATGGCACGTCGAATGACGGCGACGAAACAATTAAAACCCCACCACCGATCCATCAGCAACCGGAGCCTTCTGCGCGCCTGAGTGCGGCAGCGCCTGCGGCGGCCGGGCCGCGACCAAAGGTGACCACCGCGCCGGTAAACAGGCCGCCCGGAGCTCGTTAGCCGGTCCACCCCGGCGGGCACCGGGCGCCAATACAGGTCAGTTGACCCACCGTTCTCAGCTGGCGGCCGCTGCGGACGGAAGTCAGCTCCCACTTAGCGCCGGCCGGCGGGGCCGGGTCACTCGGGTCACGCTGGCGGCGCGGCTCTCTCGCGCGCCCGCGCCGGGCACTGTTCACCGCACGCGACGCGAACTCGGTCTGCGGCGGCGCCGCGCCGGCCGCGGCACGGCCGGCGCGGCCAGCGCGCATGCGCCGCTCCGGCGCCGCCGGCCGAGTCAAAAAGGTGAACGAATGGAAATGAGCGATGGAGTCGGGCTTATGCGGCGCCGAATGGCATAACTGGCGTCGAGCCGTGTCGTTCCCAGAGCCAGGCCGCCGGATCAGGAGTCGGCCGGAGAGCAGGTCGACGCACGAGGGGCGTGAATAATACATGCAGCCGCCCGTCTGCGCGTGGCTCGGCGGCAGTTACTGTCTGTCGGGGTGGTAGTTACGCTATTTTCGGAGGACCGCACGGACGGTGGTGCCGATTAAGGTCAGCTCTGGGTGTTTGCGCTCCGTCCGGAAGGGACGATCACTGAGGGGTGCGGGCACCTGGACGTCTGTTGGGTTTCCGCCGATAGCACAGGGTAAATGCCTGACTGCCGGTGGGTCTTTTTATGATCGCGCATGCGCTGCAAATGACGCTCGATTTTTGCTTTTGCTTATCATCGGATGAGGCAGAAACATAGCACTCATGCATGTAGACTGAACCAATTTTGTTGTTGTCAACAAGTTGTCTTCAATGGGTTTAATACCACCAATTTAATCAAAACATTTTTTTTGTCCAGGGATTTCTAAGCGTTCATCATAGCTACCGTTTAGGAAAGTTTATGAAAATCGGCTTATACAATTTTCAGGGCAGTTGGTCAGCGAGACGCCCTGAGCAACATATCCGCCATTGGTGATCTCAGACGGCCACTAAGTCGGTAAGCTTGGTCGTTGTCACGGTAATACTGAAGCCATGTTTGTTCAAAATGACGTTCAACGATATACCGGTTTTAGAAGCTACATTAAAACCTTGATTATTTTGAAAACAAGATGAACGCGGCAATCCCGGCCGGTGAAATCTGACCCACTGTGCGCTCAGTACAGGAGAACTCATTTTACGGAAACGAAGAGTTAGTTCACCCGATGAGTCTGGATGTTGCTTCTAAAAGACATGTCTTGCTTAATCGTGTAACTCTTTTTAATTCTAACCAAATACTGTTTTTGCTAGGTGTGTGAACGGAATGCTTCCTACTCCCTCACTGTCCTCAATGACAGAAATAAGTGACGATGAATATTCTAACGTATGGTGATTCTACAACAAATTCGCAACGTTTACGATTTATTGACAGCGACCGTAACCGCGTTTTCATCACAAGACTGTCACATGATCGACTTTAAACAGAGTTTTTGCGAGGTATGTTCAAAACCGATCAAGCCTCAAAAGGCTCGCACGAATTATGCATTGCAAACTGAATAAACAGTACTAAATGTGATGAGATTGCACGATCGTTCCATTCTTTCGAGGACCATTAGAGGGATCTTCCCCATCTGAAAGGTTTTGGGGTTATAACTAATGCTAATGGATGATTGTTGTGACGTAATTCTAAGGTCTTTTCGATGCCCATGAACAGTGCATGCACCATTTATGTCTAATTGCAGCAACGGAGCAAATCATGAGAAAGTAGAATGGCAAGCTTCTTTTTTCAAATAGCCCTCCGATCAGTTAGCGAAATCATGGGCAACAATCAAGGTTAACATTATGCCAAAACCCACAACAATCAGCCGAACGTACTGGAAAGCTGGGTGGTCCTGTTTCGGTTGGCCTGTAGAAGCGGCGATGGTTCCACAGATCGAGGGGAAAGCATAGCCCGCTATGTCACGCTGTTGATTTTTGAAGCATACGTCAGCATAATGGGTTTGATGTTCTGAGAAACAAATATTTCGACACAACATAACGCGCGCTCGGGTGAGGGGATCAATTTGCACCCCTCCCCCGAGGCTATTCCAAACTAGCTTCCGAACGATGCAGTGCAACCGCACGAAATGTGGCACAGCTATAGAAAACTGAACAGCGAATGTTTTGCTTATAAAACATTGCCAAAGGTAACTCAAGAGCATTGAGCTAGAACAAGTCAAATTCAAGCCATGGTTTTCAGATGTGGTCATTATGAGTGTATGTTTTAAACTGCTCCTACAAATATAGTTTTCAACACATGCTTTCAAAGTTTGTATAAGTAAAAAGAAAATAAGCTGCAAAAAGAAAAATGTTTTGGCTGATCTGAGGTCAGGACTCGAGGCTGGCTAAAAATTAGAAGTTAAAATTACTCCCGATCATGCAGCTTCAGTTCAAATCACCTCAACCAAAAATCCGGAATATGTCTAAAAAGCCACTTCATTGTGCTCAGTTCAAATCACCTCAACCAAAAATCCGGAATATGTCTAAAAAGCCACTTCATTGTGCATCGGCGTACCAAGTTTGAAGTGAATATGAGTTCAGGCAATGGAAAAATGACCAAAAATGCACTCGTACGTGCTCCTTTTCCTGTGGAAGCCAAACAATGAAACGTCGCCGTGTTCTTGTTCAATACCTAATTCAAGACTAAAATGGCACAAAACAATGTTTGAAGATGACCCAACACACGTTATACAGCTTTCATCTTTTTTATGTCATCTGGGATTATTGACCCCTGCGACGAAATTGATTGGCCTTGATATACCTTATTCTGCAAAATCGTGCTTTCTAAGGTGTTTTTTTTTTGTTGACGCTGATTTCGAATTTAGCGCTCAATATTACCTAGGTATAGTACACGTTGAGGTAAACAGGTGTCAAGGAAAAACGAATCAGACGGGTTTTGTCTTCTGTCTAACGTTCCGTGCGATGTCCGTGAACTTCTCTCTAGGAGCGGAAAGACACAATGAGGTTTTTATTTATCATTGTAAATACTTCATGCAGCGGTAAAATTGCCCTGGTTGACATTAGTTGGTTCTGTGGGGCACATTCTTGCAATTTCTGCTTTTTCGAGGTAACTTAAGAGCAGTGTCTTAAGTTGACCTCACGTGACCTTGAGCGACTTGTGCAGCAAAAATCTGGATTGGTGGTATTTTTGAGTGCTAATTTCGAATTCAACGCTAGAATAAAGTCCGAGAAACCACAAAACAATGTATCTGACATTGCGTTTGAATTATGGTCACATGATTTAATTTAAGTTTGAGTAATAATTTAAGCATGAGCATTGGGCAGAGCCTTCCAGATTGTGCACTATATATTGCAATTTTGTGTGTCCTACAAAAATGGCTCATTCATTTTTGCGCTGTGACCAACGGTTTTCGCGGCACAAGCACAAATCTGGCGAACCATACCTGAACCTCTTTGACCTTATTTGACCTTGAAGATCACAATCTAGATACAGAAAACTTCTAAAAAAAGAGTTGTTGTAAGCCTGCGTCCACGCTGCAAATTGGGTGGCTCTAGCCGAGACAGTTTTTGGGACCAGGTTGAGATAAGACGTTAAATTGACGTCCTCCCGCCCGAACACGCTATATCTGACCAGCCACCCGGACGAATTTTAACGTCTTCGTCAATGGGATTAGTAACTGCAGCTCAGTCACCTTGCGTACTCCGAGAAAAAAATAGGAATCAACAACAGCTAAGCAAAAATGCCACCACGACCACATATATCACATGTTTTCAAATCGTGTCCAGCCGAGGTAACTGCCACCAAGTCCGGTCAGCAAGATGAATCCCCATAGTTGTGGTCGTATCTGCAGCTGGACCTGGCAACTGTGGCCCCTGCTCTCTTCGGCGAGGGGGGGGGGCGCTCCAGCAACAGCAGAACCGGCATCTGATATATATCTTGTTTAGTGACAAGCCTTGTAGAACTGCTGCTGGGAATTGGCAATGCGAGACTCATCTGATACTCCTAGTATTCTCCGGACTCTTGCAGGCGATAATGGCTATTGACTGACTGTAACGCCTCATTAAAGTCAGATAATCGTCTAAACGCCTACACAGGCTCGTCTAGTCCTGCGGTACTAAAAAAGCCTGCCGGTGCTGGAGCTGCATGTAATGGCTGTGTTTGACACGGCTTCTAGCCGAAGAAAAGACTGCATTATCAGACCCAACAAAGGCGGATGATTTTAGACGAGTCTAGGCTCTTGCGCGCATTCTACGGTTTCCATGTTCGCAGAATTAAGTCATTACTGGGACAACGATATCACCTGAAGCTCGTATTGGCGTGCCCGTCATCGACTCGTGGCTTTAGAATCACCTCACTGATGTGGTTTGGAACCACTCCAAGACCGCAGTAATCGGTTTTGTGTTTGCGAAGGACAGCCAAATCGACCGCGGAAACCTGGCTGTTTTCATGGACTTCTTTAAGGCTTGTTTAATATATACAGCATGACATCCTGGGTGCTTCTGCTCTGAATGTAAGGCATTTGATCCAGTTGGTCCAGTTAAAACCATCCCATTTGTTTTGGTTGGTCAGAACTCGTTCGACTGCTAAGGTATTAAAACAAGAGCGCGATTTCTTCTGTCTACCCCTAGGCCGAGCGTTTTGCTGACATCTTAGGTTTTCGTCAGGTTGACTGAGACATGGAGGCATTGTTTTCCATGCAGGGTTACCTGTAACCTGAAACTGTTGCCCTGTATGGCCAGCTTGATATGACGGTGTCACACAGTCCGCTGGATCTGACGGCGTCCTGCTGCACGATCAGCTGGACGTGTCAGTGTCCTCCTGTATAGTCGAGGCCTTCCTGCGGTCAGCTGAGACGTGAAGATTTTTTCAAAGTCTAGATTACATCGAAACGGCCCGTCGTGTGATCGGACGGAGCCTGTCTGCTACTAAAGGTCAGACGAACAGGAGCTGCATGATTCAAAGCTGCTTTCCAGGCGTACCGGATGAGTTCAGTCGGCGTACTGTGGATACATAGGAGCGCATTCTGCTCTTGGTCAACGTGCGTCGAACTCGCTGCGTCCACTCATAAGCAGTGGCAGATGTAGTACACGAGATCCAATTAAATTACATCCGGTGGCGATGACAGATTCTTGGGAGCTAGTGACATCTAGTGAACATGATATGTACTAGAAGTATCTTCGCACTCAGTTTGGCACCGCTTGGAGGGTAATTTTCGTCGAGCGCGGTGTCGCCCACGTTCTCGTACACGTTATACATGATCCACATCCATATGCGTGAGACCGATTCAAAGAGTGGGGGGACAGAGGCCAAATCATTTGAGCTAACTGGGGGAGGCAGTCCGACAAAAAATCGTTTGACCTAGGCTAGGCCAAATAATTCACTCACGTAGGTGCGAGAGCCATGGGGCCAAAGGGGGTCTTCAGCCCCCCAACTTTTCTCAGTTTTAACATTGACACTGTGGGTGTTGACTGGAAAGAATTGACCCAAAATGCCTCTCGCCCTCCATCCTCCCCCTTACTGAAGAGGTGTTTCCGTGCCCCTGTTCACTCATTTCGTATAAGTATTAATAGCGTAAAATGTTCCCGCGAATAAGGACTAAAATAAAGCGTGGTTCTGAAAGAGATTCATTTTCGATGTCTCCGGATACGCTCCATGCTCAAAAAGCTGGTCGAAGTTGCCTAACAGACACGGGAGCCGAACACGGGAGCTTACGGCGATGTTCAGAAGGGCTCAGTAGCGTCGGAACCTCTACGAAGATAGGGGGGAGGGGGGGCAAGCGTGATTTTTATCTAGTTTCTTTCCTTGCACCATCATAGGGTTAATACCGGATGCTTCCCAAAGTTGGGGAGCAGCAATCCCAGGGACGTAGCCAAGTGGGGACCATGGGGACCATCCCCCCCCCCCCCTGAACCAAGCGGTCTATACTAGATATATGGCAATTTCGCACGAATACGGAATTCTGATCATATCTATGTCGCGAAAGCAAACATGATTTGTTTTCCTGCGCTTTAACCCGTCCCCGACTGGGGGGCCGTTGACTGCCCCCCCCCCCTGAGGTTTTTCTGGGATTGCGAGAGAACCAACAAACACAGAGTCACGAAACTTTGTCTACCTTTTGCTCCATCAATTTTACGTCTCCTGTCAAAATTTTGACCTCAGGTCACGAAAGGTCTGTTTGACTTAGGTCAGGTCAAACAGACCTATGTCCAAAAAAGTTTAGCGCCCTCTAACTTTTTCGCAAAACAAGATATCTCAATAATACTTTCAGGGATTAGTGATCGTGATAGATGCAACAAATCTGCTATCTCAGATTTTTCGGAATTTTCCGTGTCATTGACCTAAGGTCAAGCCCATTTTTAAGACATATCGCCGTTTTTTTCGGAAATTAACGGAATATTGCATAACATTTTTAGTGTGGAGTGAAACAGACATCTAGTTGCCGTCACTGGGCAAAGTATCAGTGACATCCAGTCATTGACCTGAGGTCAGGTCACGAATAACTGTAGTAGGCCAAAATGTACCACCGTCAAAATCGACGATGAATTACTCAGAATGGGTAGAAAATGGCAGAAATAGCTTGCACAGACGTAATTAATACCAGAAACCTCAAAAAGTTTGAAAAAGTAGCATATTTTGGAAATAAACAGGATCTCGCGAATAAGGCTCCGCCAACTTTGTAGATTGGCAACTAATCAATTTTTCCAAAATTTAAGCATGAGAAACCATCACAAGAACCACAAAGATCAATAAAAATGACATAGATGGTCTTTTTCGCAAAAATAAAGGAACGCTAAAATTAGTTGCCGTCAATTTGGTACCGCATACAGCAGCGGTGCACAGTGACGGCTGACGGGAGAATTACGGTGTCTAACTCAACGTTTCGGCGTATATATTGAACAAATCTGAGGAAATTAGACGTGTATCGGGATCCGTGGACATTTACTTGTGCGCTGGTGCCTTTACCTATGCGTTATTAGTCACAGCCCTTGAGATTCAGGCCATTTCTCGGTCTCATGCAGTCGGCTATGAGAAAACATATATAAGGCGTAAATTGGCTTACATATTATCTGAAATTAAAAATGAGACCAGTTTCAAGCTCTACTCGTCACAGGCTTTCCAACGGTATGCTTATTTTTATCGTGCGACCAACCGTTCGTGAGTTAGAGGGGGCAGTCAACTGCCCCCCCCAGTCGCCGTTGTTCGGGACGGACCGACGGTCGTGTGCGGGTTAAATATGATGCAAATTACATAAAACTGCTGCTTTTTTGTAAATTTTGTTATACGCCAGTGGCATGTAACAAACTATGACATTTGCCCCCCTGAGGAAAGTCCTGGTTACGTGCGTGAGCTTTTCCGTACTCCTCCGCCCGGTTCCTACGCCCCTGGAGTTGGTTGGTGGTTGGTAATGTGTAATGGAAGTCTCTATGGGCTTGGAGCCCACCTTGAGCAATGTTTCGGTCCCAGTTTACAGTGTTTCCGTCAACGCGTTCAACTGCCCATCGATTGGCTCTGGTCTTTTACCTGCTCCACTAAACCATTCGTCCTCTGATTTGCTCAAGAAAGGTATCGGTATCGCTGTCAGCTAGGCTGAAAATGTGCAGCTTAGGTACGAGAGTACGCTGTAGTTCTCCTCAGAATATGCGACTCCTATTGTATATGGTGGCATAAGGTGCTGATATATCATTTTTTTCATACAGCCAGTTAATGTTTTCCTGTAAAGTATGCAGCAATGTTATCCAACACGTACTGAGGTTGATTACTGATGGATTGGGTAAATCACCGTGTATGTTTTAAATAGCTCAAAAACAAACAAAATCTAATTCTCAACAAGTGGGTGAACAGCTAACAATGCTGCCCCCGCCTTGAAAAGTTGAGTCATGGCCTCTCTTCCCTGCCCCCATTTTTACACCTATGTACACATCGCATTAATCGCACCTTCCCCAGACAAATTAAGTGATCATTGGGGTAGTATTCAGGGAAGTGATTGTCTGCCGAACGCCTCAGCTCCCAAACGGCCGGAACTGCCCGAAAGGCGGATTTAGCCAACAACATATTGCGCAGGTGTCCATTCTGTATTCCAAAATTTGTCCATTGTCCTGCGCAATATTCTTCAACATATGTTTCCATGTGGCTGGTATTCTGCGAACTTAGTCCAAACCATTACTTTTAGTGACCTCCGTCGACATTCTTCGACCTTTCCTTGCATCGACGAATCAGCACAGAATGCGGCATAGAAAGGTCTCATGGATAGGCAGACTGTTTTCAACCTGCACAGTTTATATTGTGGATCTCGTTTACCTTCTCGTGCGTCCACTGTTGAATCATGCCATCGTATTCAAGTGTGGACGGCCTTCATTATTTTATAGATCATATAGGTAGTTCACTTCACCTCACGGGCCAGTAATAGGTATAGGTATATAGTAATAGGTAATAGGTAATAGGTATAAAGTAATAGGTAATAGTAGTAGGTTTCGTTATTCTGCAGATCTTATGAGATTAAAGGACATATATACAAGCTGGATGCTGTTTAGGTACTTTACAGCGAGGCTACCCGTTCGCCTAAGATCTAACTCTCTAAAATTCTCTGAAGCAAGTGAGTCATCCTCATCAGGAATTTGTACCAGGAAGGAATGTCGAGAACTAATCGTGGAGCCTGACAAAGTAGCGGGGCTTGCCCAAGATGCAGTGGTAAATGCAAGACAAATGTACACCCGATAAAATGTCCCAGAAGGCTTCAAATCCCTCGAAAGAGCTGAAGCCTCTCAGGTACCACCGTTGACTCCGCAATCCAGAGACATGGACGATACATGCCTTCGTCGCCACTGGATACCGTTTTTACCACGCGAATCCGGAGTGAAACTTTTGCCTATGGACGCCATAACCGCAACACCGCGATGTTTTATTGCAATCCGATATTCCGTGCCAAGCTCCGGGAAACGAGGGTGACCTTTCCGGTTATCGATCCCAGGGTAATTGGTGCCGGAGGCTGGGTGGGAGGCACACGGAGGCCCAGGGCGCCGCGGAAGGAGCCGTGGGAATCCGTGGGATCAAAATGTCAGTTGGCTAATTCTTGCCATAATCATGGGTCCGCTCTCATATAAAGCACTGTGATAAAATTGATGAGCTATGAAGCAGGTCTGGCTTTGAGTCCAAAACAGTAGGTCTGACTCCGCGATTGATTTGGACCCGAGTTCGATTGAGCGTCTCCCCAGTCTGGCGATTCCGGATTCCAAGTGCGAGTCCGAATCAACCAAAAACTTATTTCTGGTTCGAATCCGGTACGGAAAGGCTTGAGTCGGAGTCTGAGCTCGAGTCATGCCTATAAACGTGTATTCCGAGTCCGAGTCCGCGACAAAAACTCCTGGGTCCCAGTCCGGGTACAAGTCATTTCTAAAAAGGCAGAAATGCGGTTATTTCTGACCAAATAATGTCATTCATTCATTCCTGGAGTGTTATATTATGCCAGTGTTGAATTGGCGAATTAAGAAATGCAGTCGGCCCATATCGGCAATCTGTCCACAGGCTAGACAGGATTATCAACAGGCTGTCCACAACCACTGAGATTGTGGGATTACAACACGGACTGGTTCGGCGGTTTTCAGGCTTGGATATGCACTCTGGTGCTCTTCATGTCATCTGCACCCGTAACACCGTACACCCTGCACCCGTACACCCACACGCACACCCCTCCCCCCGCACACACAAGCAAACCAATACATGCAGAAGTTAATGTATTCATACATACATACACACATGTATGTACACATAAAAACACGCATACAATAGCACTTATAACAGGGAAGACAGGCAATAGCGAAAGAGAGTATAGATAAAGCACTAATGGGACTAAATTTTCAAATGAAACCATCATCATGTAGGCTGTCTGTGTGTTTGGCAAAACAAATATCTTCTGACGTTTTTCTGCGTTCCTTTGCTGCTGGGTACGTACATCCCCGATGTTTTTGTAATGCAGATAGTTACGTTCCGGATTGGTGGGTATGTAAATGTTACATGGTGCACAGGTTCAGCCAAATGGGGCCGCCCTCCCCCTTAGGTCGTATGTTTTGTGAAAACCATTGCACAAAGTCTTCCCGGTTGGTGGTTTTCGAATGATTTCAGTTCACATTGAACTCTTCCCCCCTTAAGGATATCCTAGCTGCGTTGTGATGTGATGTAAATTAAACACATAGGTGGGCATCGTTACTAAAAAATGTAACTTCGTTACTCGTTACTCCGTTACTCAAAAAAGCCAGTCCGTTACTCGTTACTCCGTTACTCTGCCTTAAAAAGTAACGGAAGTTACCGTTACTCCGTTATTCCGTTACTTTTGAAATGCAGTGAAAACCGAGCGAACGCGGGTTTTAAGTCTTTTATGCTGCTTTGTGGTTGTAAAACGCATTCCATATACAAAGGGAAGAAACAAAAAGCGCTTACCCCAAACACTCCGCTAGCTGCCCACTGCCTCACCAGCCGTTGTAGAGTCGGCGGCGCCGGGACAACAGCCGCGGCGGGTATCCTACCATTGTGTTAGCCACAATGTTCAAACCAACGAATTCCTGTTCATTGCCCGCGGCGCCGACGGAGCGGGAACAACTGGAGCGGACGCATGCAAAATGCGACGAACAGCGGACATCTATCGACTGGGTTTGATCAACAATGCCTCTCGAAGTATCCGCCCTGAACATAATGGTCTCCGTACAGAGCTCGTTTCGGTCTCGCGAACTTCCTGTTTTGTTTTGAAATTATGTGTGTATTAGTTTGTGTACGTGCGCGTACGTGGAGGTAAGATTCCTGATACCCCTGACGTTTTTTTAATACCAAACGACGAAGGACTCAAAAAAACATGACTGATATGGGTTTTATTATTGTGAAATAAAAGACTAAACAAGATGCTTTAGTACCTCTTCAGCACCCTTGAAAAGACAAATTAGCTATAAAAACATGGTCATAAGTAAGATGCAACGGAGGATGTTAGCCGTTCACAAGTGCAACATTTTGGAACGATGACGTGACCTGACCTGACCCCTGTGAAAGGCCAAAATTGATATCAATGAACTCGCTATTGTCTTACGGTTCAGTATATGTCGCTTAAGTTCAGCTTTTTAGGGACAAGGTATTGTGTCTATTTACCTGATTCCAAGGACGTGTTTTGACCTTTCATGGCGTCTGGTGGCCTCAAAATTGATCTGAGGTCAGAACTCTTGAATGTTTTCGTCTCAGTTTGACAAAACCTTTCCGCCGGTGTTTTCCTTTTTTCCGTGCGATATATGGGTGCCGAGATCCTGGGAGGTGCGGAAATCCGCGCCCCCCACCTCCGGCCGGGCAAAGGGCATTCTGAGCCCGGCCGGAGACGGGTTAAAAACACTTCATTTAACCCTATTCCCTGTGGGGGGGGGGGGCAGATTCTGCTACCCGTGTCTTTTTGCTCCCACACTGTTTGCCGCAGCGCCACAAGATTTTCTGGCATTTCATGGAACTGATACACACGTGTTTTGTCAACATTTAAAAAAAATCGGTCCCGAAGAAGCGGTTCCAAGCCCCCGTTGAGTTTGGGTCCTCACTTCTGCGTCTACAAAAAATAATGTGTCAGCCGAAAGGTGTTTCGGCCAGTTGATATTTTTTTCGGGAACGCAGAAGCGGTAACTCGAATCGCATGGACCATGTAGCCTGTCCTCCAAGTTAAAAATGATTTAACCTAACCTAACCTAAAACCTACTGTATGGTTGCAGGGATTGCCCTAGATGGGCATGTAAAACTAATTTTTTGTTAGGTTCAATTTGTCTGTTTTTTGGTTTGGTTAGCTCGTATCGGCTGAAGGCAAACATGTGTCAACTGAATCAAAATTCAAGAGTTACCTAACCTAGTCAGTTTACACACCCAGTAGGGGCCAGTGCTTAGAAAAATACCTCAATGGGCTTAATTGTTCACACAACTTGTGTTGCCACTTCCGCGTCTCCAAAAATTACGCGTAAGTGTCGGCCGAAAGGTAGATTACCGTAGATCTGCCCCCCAGGGTAATGTGAATCTCACTGCCTGCAGAGAATATGGTTAAGGCAAATAGTCCAAGCAATAGTCGACAAGCTTCATAATTATGCTTCACTACTGACAACTTATTGTGCACATTCTGTTCTCACCTGGAAATACCGTAAATAATGCTTCCTCTTGATATGTGCCTTTAGTTTGAAAGGCTACTCTTGTGACTCTTGATTATAACCTCTTTCGGTCGGCACGGGACATACGCAAAAATGACGTTTTTTCCCTCCTCCTTAAACTGAAAGTACGTTTCTAGATGTGGCCATGGGTGACCCAGACCGGGCTCGTCCTCTGCCTCCGAAGCTGAGGCACCGTCGGACTCGGAGTCAAGGTTTTCGACCTCCAGTGGCGGCGTAAAGACGCCTTGATGGGACATTTTAGTGTCAGGTAGTTAAAATTTCAGGCCAGTCAAGAATCAGTCACCACTCCATCGCCCCATGGACATCACAGATCCAAGGCCATGGCGGCAGTAATCATGTGCTCAACAGCCTTGAGTAATCTTGGCGGGGAACCGTGTGGCGGTGGTAAGCAATCCGTGACTGAAGTGAGACAACATTGAAAACTGCCGTCAGCTGGCTGTTCCAGTATAAATGACAATAACTTTGATATCTTTTTGCCTGAAAAATGACGACTGGTTAATTTATCATTTTAAGTCATATCAAACTTACGCATAATTCAATACTTTTGTCCCAAAAGAGACCAAAGTCAGCTGGCCTTTACACTGAACCATTGCCGCCAGCTTGCCGTCAACGTTTATCAGCTGACGAATATTGTCAACAAGTCGACTCCGCGATTGTCAGCTGAGTGTGCGCCCAGCCGCGCTTGTATCGCCGCACGCTATTGGGTGTTGGCTGTTTAAGTAGCCAATGGGTGTGCCGATGCAAGTAAAGCCGGGCGTTGTCTATAAGGAGTTTAAAAAGTAACGGAGTAACGGAGTAACGGAGTAACGGACCAAAAAGTAACGGAGTAACGGACCACAAAAGTAACTTCCGTTACTCAGTCCGTTACAGTAAAATAAAAGTAACGGGTCCGTTACTCCGTTACTCAAAAAAGTAACTTCGTTAGTAACGGAGTAACGGAGTAACGGACCAGTGCCCACCTATGATTAAACATATGTATGTATGTAAATGCAAATGTGGGCACTAACTGATATGGGAAAAACCCAATAATTCGCGGGAGCAAATGGAACACGAAAATGTTACAGCATTCTCGTCTTCGCTGGTCGTCGATGGTGGAACAACTCAGACATAAATGGCTGAAGAGCTTTGTTTGAATAACCGAGGAGTGTCGAAATATTTTGTAGTTCGACCATTTCGCAAATCTTAAACACCTCATGTTTAATAAATAATTCGCTAAACGTATATGTCTGCATATGTTTGGTAAGCAGTAACCAGAAATGCTTGTAACCATATATATATATATATATATATATATATATATATATATATATATATATATATATATATATATGTGGTTAGTATATACATATGTGTGTGTGTGTGTGCGTGTGTGTGTCGTAAGCAGTAGCTATTCACGCTTTCCTTAGGACGGGGAATATGCGCAAAGATGACTTCTTGCTGGCATATCCATCCTGTTTTTTCTTCTCTTTCCATCTTTCACGCAATTTCATTGTTGCCTCAGCATGTACATTATGCTAAACAGTGCTTCTCTTCTAATATGTGCCTCCCTAGAAAACTGAAACCAATTTATTTTCTTCGTTAAATTCGCACGACCATTGTTTCGGGTCCTGGATGCGCCGAATGCATGGTGATGACTAGGATGGACTTGCGGCCAGGGATTGAGGTGGTTAAAGCCTTCTTGCCCTTTTCCTCGAACGTGACTGGTCGGGAAATCATCGTACTCGTAACTCAGCCTTCGTTGGCCAGCTGTGGTCCCTGCAGAGCCGCCCGTCCGCGGCTGAGAACAGACCGTGTACGTGGTGGTGTTACAAGACGGTCCCGCTGCCCGGGCCGCGACGGCCAGCTGTGGCCCCTGCAGAGCCGCCCGTCCGCGGCTGAGAACAGACCGTGTACGTGGTGGTGTTACAAGTCGGTCCCGCTGCCCGGGCCGCGACGGCCAGCTGTGGTCCCTGCAGAGCCGCCCGTCCGCGGCTGAGAACAGACCGTGTATGTGGTGGTGTTACAAGTCGGTCCCGCTGCCCGGGCCGCGACGGCCAGCTGTGGTCCGTGCGGAGCCGTCAGTCCCGGCTGAAGGCGGACCGTGTTCACGCCGTGCCGGACAGTCGGGGTGGGCGGTGTGGACTGTCGCCTCGCTGCACACGGTATCCAGCCGGTCATTGGGCTGGGATTACTGATTGGCCGTCTGAATCGTCAAAACGTCCGTTAGACTGGAGCAGCAATATTCTGTCCTGTCACATACCCCCATGGGTGTGGGCTACCATGATCCTAAACTACTTGGACTTTTATCCGCTCATCTGATTTCCGGAAGGCAGCACTATTTTTTAAACATTTTACGATGAAGACTGTCTTCGATGAACGTATGTCAGGCCCAAACATTTGTTCTGACCAATATCAGCACTGACATAATTAAGGTATCCTTGAATAGCTCCACTCAGGCCTTGAAGGAAATTGCCGGCACGACGCAAGGTTAGTCGAAAGTGGGAAAAAACAGTCCGCTGAAAATATCGGAAAACTCTCGGAAGCAAATTTGATGAACCACAGTTATCTAAATGTTTAACTCGTAATGCTTTATTTTGTTTGATGTCATCATGGCACTTGCCCAGAAGTACATTGGTCATCATTGACCCACAGAAGAGGAAGAGAGTTCAAAAACTTCTTTTAGCCGTTGTCTAAACGAATATCGCACAATTACAACTCAGACAAGCACCTGAGAACGGATGTATTTCAGTGTACACAACGGTTTCCTTGGCTCATGCAAGGCAATGTACACAAGCATGCACACACACATACATTCACCAGCGAACAAACGCCATTCACGCGACACGTTAAAAGGCTCCGTTGTGTCTGGCTGGGACTGAAATCAACGACTACATTTATTTTCTCTGTCTAGCATGAATAGGTAGCAGAAGTTCATGAATACTACTGAACGGTAAGGTGTTCCATGACCTTTTTCGTCTGGTGCTATCCACCTGGATCGCACACGGGGGAGAATCTCCTGTTTGGCTGGCCTTTAACTCCGGGTGGTCGGGCCATGCACTGCAGCGGCATTCCGCACCGAGCCCCGCCATCTCCCATGGGATGTGGCAGAAGCCGTAGCACCGTGGGAACGGGCAAGCCACCGGCCGGATCTCGTGTCTGCGGGCCGTCTCTCCGTCATGCCGTGTGGCTCGGTGGGCCGCATGGCCGTCCCGTCATCGCCCCGCTCTGTCTCGGTGGAAATGGCCGCCGACCACGGCAGAGAGCCGTCCGCGCCCACTGTCGAAGCCAAAAGAACCGAGGGCCGAGCTGGCGGCAGCAAGCGGCAGCCGGCGGCCCTGTAGGCCCAACTGACTAGGGCAGCGCGCACCGCCAGAGGCCGGCTGTGGCGGCGCAGGACGGAGGCGGGGCCGGGTTCGTCCGAGGTACGCCGGCCCGACTGAGGCTGTGCTATTCGACAAATAGCACGCCCACCGGCCCGGCGGCTGACTATATGGCAGCACGGCAGCCGGAGCTGAGCGGACGGATGCTGTCTGCGGCAGACGGCAGCGCCAGTGTATCGCAACGCATGTATTGAATGTTTGCATTGCTGTACAACGATTAGGTGCCGTCCATGCTTAAGTCATTTTCAGGTAGTGGCCTCGTCACTGGGGTGGGGCAGTGGGAATAACTGCCTTCTCCCCTAGCTCGGGAAAATTCCCCCTTATCCCAATGGTAATGTTTGGGAATAAAGAGCTCTTAAATGTTTTCCTCCGCGGTCCTGAATACATAGCGTCGTTAATGGTTTTAGGTGTTAAGCCGTAAAACACGAAGTAACATAAACACTTTTCTGAAGGACAGAAAAATACACACATTTGCAACCAATTTTCCGTCAACAAAATATTTTGAAAGAAGTGCAAATGATAGTTATTCCGGAGAAAACAAAACAGCAAATTAAATTCATGTTTCGCCGATAATGCACCTGCCCCGAACACATGCTTGTTGTGTGCACATTGTTTCCGTTTTTCATGGCAATAAAAAGCCACGCCATTTCGCCGTTACTAAAAACGAATGTGTCGGCCTTAGTGTGACGTACCACTAAAAAAAGTCATATTTCCGGGGGAGGATTCAGATTGCCCTATACTCCGTGCTCTATTCAGAGTGTTCTTTTTTACGCCGTAATCCCTCTCAAACAACATCGTTCCACTCTCATCAATAAGCCAAACAACAGCTTATATCAATCAGAGGCCCGGCCCTTCACCCCACCGACCGACGCCACTTCCGCTGGCGGCCTACTCAGGCAGCCGAGTCGCTGCGCCCGGGTCGGGGGGCGCAGCGGGGGGGGGGGGTCCTCGGGCGGGCCGCCGCTATCGATCGGCGGCGTATACACGTGTGCGAGCCGCCCCGGCCCAGTACGAGATCGATCGGGTTGGTCGGCTGCTGCCTCCGGCGATGTTCGCGGGGGGGAAGGCGAGGACGGGCTCCGGCTCGGCCGGCCCCGGACCGACACCGCCGCACGCGAACGAACGCCGGCTGCCGGCCGGAACGGCGTGTGTTTCGGACTGGCGGCAATCGACTCGTGGTCGTCGGTGCTGCACCAAGTGGGGCCGCGGCGGCGGAACGCCCCGGAACGATGGGCGCCGAGAAGGCACCGGTCACGCGCCGACCGATTCAATTTGGTCGGACGACGGTTGTGGGAGCTGACGACGCGGCGCGACTCGGCTTCAGTGGCAGCCACTGCGGCTGACGACACTGATGTACATGCACCGCGTGTGGTCAACAGAGTGCCAGGCCAACAGAGTGAAAAGCACCGGACACGGGACAGTTCCCGGTATGTTAACAGCGTGCCAAATAACAAGACGGCTTTCCACTGCGACGTGCCTTCCGCTGCCGGGGAAAGTGGAAATAAACGATACCATACTGATATGTGCCGGCTTAGTGCAAAATGTATTTTTCTCTCTCATTCTCATTTGTACTAAGTGGCACCATATGCAAGACCTAAGAAGACAAAAGCAGATTATGACACCGAACAACCTCAAAACAGGCGTACATTCGCAAGCCCAAGCCGAATGCCGTGGTAGAAAAAGCCCAATATCTCAAGCATTCATCATTCGCCGCCATGCACACACCATTCAGCAAGCTTTCACCGCGCCAGGCACCGTGAAGACCCTATCTCGTCTGTAGCCCTAGAAACGTTAAATGCGCAAAACCTGGTCGATAACAGCGCCTGCATAGGCCACAACTCCGAACAGCTCACAACCTCGACAAAGCATGGAACGTACAGCCGCAGGGCAGATCACACACACACGTGCGCGCGCCAATAAATACCCTCGGAGCCTGCAACAGCCGGTGAACACTGGGAGCGGCGCCGGGCCTGGCCTCCTATGGGCGGGGCTCAGCGGGTGGACGGCGTGGCGGCGTGGCCGGCGCGTCAGGAGCGGCTGGTGCCGTTCCATTCGCGTCGACTCACGCTGACCGGACTCTCCAGGCTCTTCTTGTAGCGCTGCACCTGGTCGTGCAGTGCGTGGAACCCCTCGTCGGCGAAACGGGAGAAGCGCTTGCCGACGCCCATCTGGGAGGAGCGCGCCTTGGGCACAAAGCCGCAGTAGCCGGGAATCGGGATCGGCTCCTCCTCTGTAAAGAACGCGTACAGCTAGAAAGCGCCAGTGAATCCGTCTTCGGAGGGTGGCCATAGTTAGTGGCGATGGTAGTTCCGTCTGTGGATGGTGAACGCAATCAGTGGCGCCACCAGGCTCGTCTGCGGATGATGAGCACAGTTAGAGGCTCCGGTTTGATCGTCTAATGCGGTGATCCATCACTGACCGAAGGTGGCGCGGTTTCGGCATGATTGGAGACCCTCGCAGCTCTGTGAAGCATCAGACCGTGAGGACCGTTACGAGGCGTTATTCACCACTTCATACAGCTTGAGGAAAGGACAGGTAATATGTGCCGGCAGCAAAATCAAAATACTCTCGATTGAGTGGAAAACGCCAGGACGTTGATGAGCCTGACGAGACGGCACTTGATGGAAGCTGTGCTTTTTAAAGTTTTCGGCACATTTATACCGATTTGAATCATAGTACCACCTGGTCTAATTGTGATGGATATATAAATTTAATCCGATGATTGCGTTTCGGTTTCAGAATCGTTGAGCGTTTTCGTACTAGTCTGAATGCTGATTTCTGCAGCAAAAAAAAATATATATAGTGATGTAAAATCAACATAAAAAACTGACAGCAAACCGTTACCTCGTATCCTAGCCCCGTACTCCAACGTGTTCAAGAGGACATTGAGCCGGGTTATACAGCATCTGGTGCATAGTGTATGCTTGGCTCTATTCCCAGAACGGTTATCTTTATTTTGCCCGGAAATGGTCAGCCGGTCACGGGACGGTCGTGACACGAAGCTGCACGACACGATAAAGACCTCCCAACACCACTCGGTTCGGTGCTGGGGCAAGATTACTTCGCGCCTGGAAACTTTAGGATGATAAAGGCAGGGTTCACGAAACAAGATGTGCTCAGCATGGACTCGGATTTCAGTACTGCTGATTCCAACACACCAACATTAAAGAAGTGGTTTCGTATATCTAAACAGTTTGCACGTCGCTCGCCGTTTATGTTTTGAGTTCAGTAGCCTGACTCCATAAGCAAACGGCTGGTAACCTGTTTTACAATAGTTAATTATAAACTTCTTAGATAGCAGGTATTAACCGAAAACAGGCATGAAGTAGGATTGTGAAATTCAGTAAAATAGGTAAAATCAGTAATAGTTAGACATGTACTGAGCCAATCGGCAGGATGATGTGAATTTTTGAGGCATGTATTTTGAGCCCTGGTCTAATGGCGCGTTGATTTGGAGTCGACATAATGTAGTTTTGATCCAAAAGACCATACTCTTGATGGATAAAGAAACACTAGTAACCTGAAAGATATTCAAGATGAATTCCACGCGCACCAACACAAAAAATCGCAGAAAACTGGGGCAAAGCGGTCTGCAAACAGTCGCAAACAGCCCATTAATCTGAGCTAACATAAACAAAAAACTTCTGAACTACACTGACTGCCTTGGCTGGGCGTCTGTGTTCAGTAACCGTGGACCGGGCCATTGTGTCTACAGTGTCGGTCGGCCGTTGCGAATGGCGCTAGCGATGACCTTGTCGAGTAAAGTTTTAACGTTACATAAAGTCTGGAACCATGGCTCAAATTTTTTATCAACAGAAAACAAAAAGCAGTCCCTTTGAATCTGTGCCTCCCATAAGAGCCTTGAAGTGATATCGCAATGTTGATGCGACTGACGTATTGAATCCAAGGCGTTACGTACGACTGTGGCTCTTTTATTTTTGTAAACTTTGTCAACCTAGCACTTGCGCAAGTGAAGCAGCACCAGTAAATGTTCGTGAGCTCAATGTCGAAGTGAACTGTTCGTCGAGCGACTCGAGTCCTACCATGGCTACTGGCGGTGAAGACCTTACCGCCGAGGAGGCCCCAGCCAACCCCGACCACCTGGTGGACACCCGCCTCTTCCACACGACCGGCAACAGCTGCCTGATTCACGCCGAACCCTTCCCGGTGAACTTCATCGGCTTCCGGCTGCAGCAGCCGAACAACGCCGTGCTGCGCGTGTTCAACAAGTCGGCCACGACGCAGCGCTTCCACATCGTGCCGCCGGCCGCCAGCGTCTTCACTATTCAGTACACGAAGGTGCGCTACTTCGTCCCCGGCTCCACGCTCAAGATTCACATCACCTTTACGCCGCAGGAGCAGCGCTTTCATGAGGACCGCCTGCTGATCCACTGCGAGGACGAGTTCAACCTGCGGGTGCCGATCCACGCCTTCCCGAGCGTCACGTTCGCCGCGTTCCCGCGCCACGTCCTGCTGCCGGACACCCCGATCGGCCACGAGCTGACGCACAAGATCCCGCTGCTGGTCGACGCCGCGGTGCCCACCAGCTTCCGCGTGGTCGTGGCCGAGCCGTGCGCGGCCATGACGGTGGCGCCGACCGAGGGCGAGCTGCCGCGGGACGGCACCGTGCTGCACCTGACGGTGGCGTACCGGCCGCGCCAGTACTGTACCTCGCGCACCACGCTGCAGCTGTTCCTCTCCGACTGCGGCCTGCCGCCGGCCGCGTGCTCCGTGGCCGGCCGCTGCGTGCCGGGCATGCGCCGCGACCGGGCGGCGGCCGGCGGCCGGCAGCGGCCCGTCGTCGAGCCGCGCACGCGGCCCGTGCTGCCGCCCTCGGGCTCGGTCGGGCCGCGCCACAATCTGCGTTTCCTGGCGGCCGGCGGCGGCGACGCGTCCGGCCGGCGGCTCGATCTGACCGCGCACGGCGACGTGGCCAAGTTCCTGTCGCAGCGGTTCGCCGCCAGCGTGGTCGTGCAGCAGACGTACCTGGAGCGGTCTGAGAGCGCGCTGGCGTCGGCGTACCGTGCGCAGGAGCGCCGCTTCAGCCGCGCTGGCCTGCTGCGCTCGGCGCGGCTGGCCGAGCGGGCGGACGTGCGCCGCGGCCAGCGGCCGCTCTCCGAGCAGGAGCGCCAGGCGATCCTCAGCGAGCGCGAGCGGCTCTGGGCCGAGTACGCCAGCCGCGTGGGCCAGACCGAGAGGCGCGGCGCCGTCTGGCCGCCGCGCGTCGAGTTCGTCAACAAGAAACTGCTGCGGGACGCGGCCGAGCCGCCGCTGTGGCGGCCGCCCACCTTCGACATCTACCTGAACGACCCGTGGACGTTCCGACTGGCGGCGATGGAGCGGTTCGTGCAGGCGGCGCGCACCGTCATCATCAGGAACAGGGCCGCCCGACGGCTGGAACATCTCCGTCAGCTGGTGGCCGAGATGACGTCGGCCGCTGACTCCGAGCAGGGTGGTGAAGGAGAGGGGGAAGGAGAGGAGGAGGAGGGCGAGGAGGAGAAAGAGGTTGGGGAGGAGGAGAACGAAATAGATTACCGCGCAATACTCTTGGCCGCGGAGGGGGAAGAAGGGGAATGTGACAACAATGAGGAAGAGGAAGAACAAGAAATGCCTACATGAATGTCTTTTTTGGTATTTATGGAGTGGTCTCTGGAACTGTTGTCTTCGTCGGACTCTGCTTAGATTCATATCGAGTGTAATTTGCTGGAATTGGAAAGCTGTAATGTTGTCCTCCAGTCAGAATGCATTGGTTAAGGTGTCTGTTCAAACTGTCGACGAAAACGAGTCGTTCCTTGAACTGGACGTTGAGCAGCGTTTCACTGCAGCACTGCAACTCAGGCCTTTGTGTCACGAACACAGAGGTCGAATAACGGACGAATTGCTACGCTTGGTCGCTGAAAGCCTTCTGAATAAGACAAACGCCTAGACAAACTGAACGTCGTTCCTTTGTATGGCACGCGACTGCCTGGATTTCACTGCGACACAAAACGAGGCTTTACAATAATCCCTGGTGCGTTACAGCCATTTTGGCCAGTTTCAAAAGGTTGGCTGCCTTACCATGATCGGCATTACATCGTGCACTCAAGACAGCATACACTCTTTTCGGCGACTAATTACAACCAGTTATGAACCATCGATAAGCCACACACATGCGTTGCGGGGCACATATCATGGCATACATACGGTCATGGCTGGCGATCTGTACCGCTCCTCCCATGTTCAGGGATTTTAGCATTGGGTCGTGGACAATGATTGGAAAGGATCGGTCTAAAATACTATGCGGACCCCCTCCCGGTATTTTTCTCCGAAATCCCCAACCATGCATCCTGCCCATCCAACCAATCATTGAATAATGAATGCATTTGTTGGTCCACCAAGAACACACACATCACAAATCTTGAAATGTGTCAATGTTATCGAGCCTTCCTTTCTAACAAAGACTATAGAGCCCCGTCCTCACCAGGCTGTGTGGAGATTCCCGATGAATTAGAGAATCCCGACTCTCTCCCTGTCTGTCAGAACGCCTTCACACTGCAGACTACGCTCGCCAGAAAACCTGGCTGTGACCCTGCCCGTCGGAGCACTAGCTCTGACTTCGCCCGTCACGGAGACCCTGGTACGTTTTGCCCTCCCCAGAGAGGCGCACCTCTAAGGATGGCCGGGTCTCGGACTCCGCGGAGAAATCCGGTACGCTGTGTCCCCTTCCCCTCCCCTGCCTTTCCCGGTCCGTACTTCTGCGGCCTCCCGAGTGCCGGTTCGTACCTCTGCGGCCGGCCGAGTACCGGCTGAACTTGGCGTCCAGGGCGCTGCTGACGGCGCCGTTGGTGAGAGCCGGCTCGGCGGCCGGCGCGGCCCCGGTCTCCTGGACCCGCCTGGAGGCCGACATCCTGCCCAGGGAGCGGCTGCGGCGGGCCCGCTCCTCCCGCTCCTGACGCTCGGCCTTACGCCGCTCCAGGTCGGTGAAGCAGTCGTCTGCAACCTTGCGGTAGTTGGTGCCGACCACGTACCGGCCGCCGGGCACGAACCCTGCGGGAGAGGGCGGACAGCGGTGACGCTGCTGCAGACTCCGGGCACGAACCCTGCGGGAGAGGGCGGACAGCGGTGACGCTGCTGCAGACTCCGGGTACGTTGACATTCACTGCGCGGCTGGGGTAACCAAGGGCAAACCGTGGGCGATAACAGAATGCTGCAGACCAATGGGAAAAGCCTACTTTGCAGCCCAAGCGCTTTCCAGGATGAGTGTTTTTGTGCTGAATGAAGGTCACGGCCGTGTCGTGGGCCACCGCTGGAGCGTGCGAAGCATCTTAGGAGTTTCGAGACCGACTGAGGTGAGGATCGTGGCAGGGTCACGGACGTGGGATAACCATGGGTCAGGAGACGAGACCGTATCGAACAGAAGGAAAAACCGCCGATGATAGACGGACATTTAACCATTTGAAGAGGGTGACTCTGTGCCGTAAGGTAATACGAAAGAGAACGTTGGACTAGATGACGGGGGAAAAACATAAAAGATGGAATGGGATATAGAACGCGATGCAGGCTGGTCATCCGAGACGAGAACACTGATGACATTCAGTTCGATTATTGATCGCGGTAAATCTATTTCGCTGTCATATAATAAAGTATCGATAAGCGTGATTTGTGGGCCATGGGTGGCGTTAGTCGTCTCTACAGATTCACGAGAATTCGATCAATTAAAAACGACAAATTAAGACAAGTCAACACAAAAAACGCGATGTCTCCAAACTACCGCAACTTTTTTCGCCAGACCACGTCTCTCATTTTTGGCGACGAGCTGACTTCGAAACGCTCCCTCGGAACGGAGCCAATCATTGGACGGATGTGCAATAAAAGGCAGTCATTTCCGTCTTGTCACTATCCCAGGGCTCCGAAGAGTTACTATCGCGCTTCAGATAGTTGTAATAAGAAGGTTCTGCTGTTCCCAGCCATCGCAGACAGTCGTTAGCGGGGTTACAATCGCAGCCTGACTGGCAGGGTAATCCCTCAAGTCACTCGGCTGGAAGTTGGAACGTGCGTTTGTAAACCTCTGTGCTGTAACTTTCGTTCGCTTCTGAAATACAGACCAGACGTGAACAAACCGTGGAAGAAACCTTGCGAGACAAGGTGAAAATGTACTCGCCGAGACGATTTTGTTTGCACGCCATCTGCAGCCTGTCGTGACTGTCGTGGGCCATCCTACTCTCGTTCCCGAGGCAATGCCCAGAGCGGATGTTTGCAGTGCAGCCTGTGAAAACTGAAACTGACCCCGCTAAGCCACTGGCCACATTCCAGAGGGCTCCGCCAGTCAGTGGCGGGAAATTCGCCGCCGCTGCCGAACTGACAGTCGGCAAGTCGACAGCGGCGTGTTTGCCCAGCCCGGGTCGCAGCGGTCGGCGGCGCCTGCGTGGCGCGTGAGTCGGTGTTTTCTCTGCCCGGCCCAGGTTTGAAGTTCGATTGACACATCGAGGCCAGGCCCGCAGCCACGGCGCACATTGTGCCGCCGTCCCGGCCGCCGAGCTGCAATGGGCCGAGCTGGCCCGGCTCGTGCGCGTGAGTGCGCGGGCCGAGTCGTGAATCAGAGTGGGGCGGGGGGAGGGCGGCACCGTGACGGCCTGCAGTGGGCCGGGGCGGCTGTGACGGAGCGAGAGGTGCAGGTGACTGGGTCGCCGCCCGCCGCGTGTGGGAACGTCGGCCCGGCGGCTCCCACTCGCCGGCCCTGATCCTGCTGCCGTGCAAAGGCCTTGCAGATGGACGGCCTTGCTCCTCAGGACTCGGCCTTCGCATTGGACCGGATTAGCTCCCCACACCCGGCCTCAGAGCGGCCGTAAACGCCCACCCCACTCGTGAGCCTTCGTTCGGAGGCGGGCGACGCACACCGCGTGTCAGCGGTGTGCGTGAGAGCTGAAGAACCGTGGTCAGGCTCACGCGCTTATGTAACCGCATGATGTGCTGTTTTAACAGTGCACCTGTTGAACAACTGGCTGTTATGTCAATTGCACTTTGCAGTGTCTCAAAGTGTACGGCACAATATCTGCGTGGTTTCTGTGGAGACTTATGATGGCCAGCTGGAGTCCATGATCATCATTAAACAACCATTCTTATGCCGGAAGAAACCAGAGTTTACACAGAAATATATGTATGTATCCGTGTAAACTATATATGTCTAGGTTTATATATATATTTATATGTATATATAGTTATATATAGTTATATATAGTTACATATATATATATATATATATATATATATATATATATACATATATATATATATATATATATATATATACACTCAGCGTTTCAGCCATAGCTATCTTCAGGAGTGGTTCCTGACGATGGTCTATGGCTGAAATGTTGAGTTCAATGTTCATGTATACCTTTTATGTGCAAACCTAAATTTCTCTCGGCATAAAGAAGGTAGTTTATTTTCATATCCATGTATGAGATCCGGGAAGCAATCAAGGCCATTTTGGCCTATTAAGATCACCAGTAACCTGCACGTCTCGGAACTCCTTAAAACATACTGACCAGTCGAAATCATTAGCACAACAACCGTTCATGATGAACGTCTTTGAGCGCAAATTAAATATCAGCTGGAAGAAACAAAGAACTTCAGATTTTGATAACGAGCCAGCTTTCCTAGCTTAGCCTGACGACCCTTGTACAAACGGGACATAAAGCCAGTATGATGCCAGATTTCCCTAATTATCCCAATGAAAGCAAAATGGAGCACTTAAGTGTTTATAGGCGGACATAAAATGAATGAATTTTTCCCATGCCACCATCAAAATGTATCGTGCAACCCTTATGGATCTAGAAAGGATTTCAGTGCTACGTGAAATAGTATATTTCTATGAAAGCCGTTATTCATTCAATCCGAAGACTGGTATGCCAAGCTCCACTAACCTGTGTAACCGGCGATGCCTCCTTTGGGTGACCTGGGTCGGTAGGGAGCGCTGGACTTCATGCTGACTTCTCGGCCCCTGTCAACCACATCGACAGGGGCCGACTGGACCAGACCGGCATCCGCCCCTCGCTGGGATACCGCCACGTGACCCACATGGCTCCTGGTCAGCTGGAGAAAACACCGACGAAACGTCATCCGATGGTAGTCGTTGATCTGTCGGGATTCAGGACTAAACCAGCATAGCTTGGGACTTTTTAAACCAGAGGTATTGCACCCTACGCGGCGGGAGTTCTATTAACGCTGTTAAAAAGAGGCAGAGAATACAATGTGGTCTCGGACGAGTTTTTCATGCCCTCGCCGCCGCACTATCCAGGAAACCTTTCAGCCGGATTGGCTAAGTGACGAGTCGCAGAGTCGGTGAATCTGCCAAATGGGCCACGTCAGAGGCGGTTGCGACCTTCATCTTTTCGAGTTCAGCCACCGCAGCCAGCTCCGCTGCCATTTTTCTCCGAATCGATCGTCGCTGCCGTCGGTCGCCTGGACAGCAGCACTCGACACACGTCAATACTTTAGGAATAATTAAGAAACACCAGCAAGGTGACGCAAAACAGTCCGCCGACACCAGCACTGTCACAAACAACCGTAATAAATCCGTTCCGTCCTAGATGACCTTCATCGGGAGCTGCGCTATCGCAGGCGGCAGAACTCCTCGGAGCCCCGGACGACAGAACCCCGTTCTGCTACAGACGGCACACGCCCGCGGAAACGGGACGTCGAGCCGTCTGCAGCCTGCAGACAGAGGGCGGTCTGGCGCCCGGGCACGTCTGCGGTACGGCAGCCACTGACTCAGACCCGCCGGCGCTCAGCGACACCGAGACCGTCACAGACCCGCCGGCGCTCAGCGGCACCGAGACCGTCACAGACTCGCCGCGCGCACTCGGCGCCCTCATTGACGTCCCAGGAGGTCGCACTAGCCTATTGATGCCCGCACCGCACCAGGACGACCATAATAACTGCTAATCGTGTTCGGTGGCGTTACCATGGTGCTGAATGTGGCGCAGTTTGCGCTGAATGAATATACCGGCAGGTAATCACGAGGCTCGTTGGGACGACGAGTCATTTAAGGGGTTCTGAATTGGGGAATGAGGGACAGTTCGTGCCGTGGAACTAGGTATTACGGATTTCGATTATAGGCTGTAGAGCTAAAGCCTTTATAGGCTATAATCTATAGGCTGTAGGCCATGGCCTGGGAATAGGCTAAGTATTCACCAATTTCGGTTGTGTTGACTGCCTGACTCGAGAAGCCAATTGATCATTTCCTGGAGAGTCGAATCTGGTTTCGGTTATGAAATCTGAGACAACAATCCCATGATGTTCTAGTTTACCCATGGGGGTTTTTTACGAGATCAGAGTATGAGTACTTAAATACTAAATATTAAAAATACACCTTTTAAATACGAAAAACACTTTCTGCTTTTTTCGTGGCACAGCTGAGTACATCATAAATAAATAATAGCCTTGTTGAGCAGGCTGAATCATTTGTAGACCACTGTAGCATCATCGGACAAAACGTGCGTCCGAAAGAGAAGTTTAATCCATCATTGTAGAATGTCATACTTGTCGAACAATGGCCATGTTGTGTCACTGCGCTGATAAACGAGCGAAATAGATAAGTTGGAAAAGTTAAACTGTCAATGTATGGCCTAAGAGGCTTGTCGTGAAGGTAGACAAGGGCCGCTGCATGCCTATTAACAGTGCCAGATGCATGAGGACTGGCATCGCTTTTTGCAAATAATGATTTTATCAAACTTTGATTCCAGATTCCGGAAGCAATGATCTACACTTGCCCATAATCACGTGCCAAAGGAAATGTGTGGCATAATTATTTACGTCTATCATTTTTATCTGTCAAAATGGTTCGCAGTATTTAAAACCCCTGTGAGATCATAAATTTCCTGGTATATGCTCGCCATTCTGAGACTGTCTTTACCTGTTTTGTTTACGTCGACCTAACACCACGGAAATGTGCATAGTTTTATCTCCGTTGAAAGTGATAAGACGGAAAAGCATAAACAAAACACGGAAGAAAAGATTCTTCCAAGGTGCATGCGTTTTTGTACCTCGTCGAGGCATAGATAAGATTTTTAACTGTACTGGAAATTTGTGCAATTGTGTACTTGCGTCATTGTGCATTGTTTCGGACGTGAAATGAACCCCACGAGTTTCTGGCACTGTGGTGTTATGCTCTTTCCCGTCTGTTCCCGACTTCTTGGGTTCATTCTGAAGGCTCCTCACGTCGCACGTGAATCCCTGGAGCGAATCTACTCTGAACCGACCCAGTACTACACTGTTCCTGGACTACGCCTGTGCTCTGCGCCTGTCCTGATCTGCAGCTGTTGTCTTCACCAGTTCTTCACTCGTTTTGTACTTTTCCGAGTGATATCGGTGCTGCCCCATCCCCGATCTGTTTTCCAGAAGCACAGCCCCGCTCCGGTCCTGATTTTCGCCATTCCGGCCCCTCACCCGTCCTGTTTTCCAGCGGCATGGCCCGGCTCCGGTCCGTCACCCTCCCCTCCCCGTCACGCGGCCGCTCCCGCGACGTCATGGTCGACTGCGGCAGCAGCCGGGCCGACGCTCCGAACAGTTACCTGCGGCGTGTGCTGCACCGCCCAGGCGTACGAGTGGCCCACATCGAATTTCAGCCCCGGACAGTGGCCTGTGTACCTGCAACAGACGGAGGACGCGGTACAAAACACGCGCAGGCGCGGGTGTGACGGCACG
This sequence comes from Capitulum mitella, assembly GCA_030062745.1. NCBI lineage: Eukaryota > Metazoa > Arthropoda > Thecostraca > Pollicipedomorpha > Pollicipedidae > Capitulum > Capitulum mitella. The sequence goes on along the minus strand of CP099839.1, from coordinate 44,868,659 downwards.
CGGTCGCGGCTCTGAACGGATCGCCCGGCCCAGGCACACCCCGGACTCTGCCGAGAACACCTGCCGCCGACTGCTGTCTGTCTGGCTGTCTGTCGGCGGACTGTTCCGGCGGCCGTCGCCGGCTCGGCAGGGCGGGCCGCCCCGGCCGCGCCGTCCGGTTATTGCGGGAAGGTCGCCGCGGGCCGGCATCGATTAATGGGCCGCCGCGGGCCGGTCGCCTGCGGTGCACCACCGCCGGCCGCGGCCGCCTGGTGTAATTCTCGCCGGCAGCGGCCCGTACTCCAGACGGCCCGCCGCCGGCCGCGCCCGGTCCGTCACATCGTCACGGCTGCGACTGTCCGGCGTGACGGCCGGACATCACGGTCGGGCAGTCACGCCTCCGGCCGGCCGGGTCGTCACGAACACGTGTGGCCCGCGCGGCCGGAGAGCGACCGTCCGGCAGCGGCGGCGGAGCGCGAGGCAGCAGGGTCAGGTCGGCTCCAGCGGGCAGGAAAAACTGAACAGCAAGGCGGGGTGATGAGCTGGCAGGTGAACGCTGACCCCGGCATGCCGCCCTAGAGAACGGATGGTGCCAGGGTTCCCAGAGCACTCGTGGACCTTCGCCTTTGAGCCATTGTCATGCGCCAGGTGAAGGTATGGGAACGGAGATCGATTAGTGACGTCAGCGTAATGCCAGGCAGCGATTCATTTTTTATGAGGTTTGCTGTTCCCGTTGTTGGTTCACAGCTGGCAGCGAAGGCGAAGGACCCAGCAAATCAGTCAAGAAGTGTCTGTAAAGCGTTGTGTATGTTTCTGAGACGAAAACCATCTTGGGCGACGCAGGATATTAAAAACGCCAAAATCCATAGAACTTTATCTGAGAAATTAAGCCAAAGGTAAAATAATGACCTCTTATTTTAAAATACTACGTGTGTATTTCGCACTGTCGAAAGCGATACTGTGCACGATAAGAACAGATGAATAATAGAAGCACACGAAATTTGGCAGGATGTCTTGTATACAAGTCAAGGTCACTGTTATGCTATACCAGAAAAATAATTTTAAGTTTCTCTCGTTCCGTCATAAATGGCGGTTTTACTTTACAGGGAACACTAGCCGGGGCTGGAAAAAATGGTTGGATTTTTCACCCTCTGTCGAAACAGTCTTAATAAAACACAGGGAGAGTAGGCGGGAGAGAACACATGGGCATTCATTCGTTAAAAAGATGAGAACTGGATCTTCTACCTTAAACACCTCTTAGAAGCGTGTAATGAGTTCAGTTAGACACCATGAAATAGACAGCCAAGTGCCTTTTCCATTGTCATTGAAGCAAATAAGCAAGCAAAGATGCATCCAAAAGATCCATCAACCAAAAATCTTTATTGTTAAATGGATATTTTGGATGCCTACATTAGAGCTGAACTGAGGGGGTAGGGTGACAAAACGGAAGACGTGGACAACGTAAAAAAGTAGCAAATCTGTGATTGTTTTGAACCGGCAAAAAGCGCATGCTGGCAATGTCATGGCGCGCCACATCAACGAACTGCATGCCGGGCCTGTTCCTCGGCCCAGACAATGACACCATTCATGCCGGCCCGTTTGTGTGCGCCGGGCGCCCGGGGGCGGTATGGGGCCGGCCGTCGCCACACGTTTACCCTGTCACCATGGTGCGCCGCTGGCCGGCCAGCTCCGCTCCGTAACGTCCAGCTCACTCATCGCCCCGCCCGGCAGCCGCTGAAGCACGCGATCGGGCCGAACTCGGCCACACCGGCAGCAGCGACGGCGGCGGCGGCGGCGGCGGCGGCGGCGAACTCACCCGGGGATAGGGCACCGGTCGGGCGACATGGACACTGGCTGGCGGCGCTCTGCGCGGTCGCGCCGACGCCGCGTCGGCCCGGCCCGGCCCGGTCACACGCCGTCGGCCAGACGGTGGGGCCATCTGCCCGCCGGCCGCCGGCCGACCGCAGACTGTTCTGCCATCTATTATCCACAGTGTGGCATTCGTGCTGCCATCTAGTCAATTGTCCTTTCGTGGCGAGCACCGAAACTACATCGATGGTAAAGCGCTGAAGTCTGCCTCGATTCGAAACCATGTCTTCTATATAGAATTTCTGACAGTCAGTTAGTTAATTCTTCCTGGTTCCAGTTAGTGCTTTTCCTGGCTTGATTACATGATTCAACATAAGGCTCCAGCAGAAGGGCTGGTATATGCCATTTTATCAGCCAAATGTCACCTGGGCGGAACACGCAGTGGCCATTTTCCGGCTGACATCAAATAACGACAGCAGTGAAAGACTCACTGCGCTGAGATGAAAAAGACATGCTGAGGTTTAATTAAGAAACTTTCGCTCCCGGGAATTTTATGTCAGTGGGCCACCACGCCGTTCTGCCGGCATAAATGAACAGTTCCAAATTTGCATAAAATTTGCTCTCCATTTTCATATAAACGTCGATGCATTATGAGGCTATAAGTTTTTTAACAGCATGAAGTTTATGTTCAGTTTATACCTGTTAGTGCTGCCAACAAACGTCATCCGACGATGATCGCGAGTGTCGGACAGCGTATCGCAACCGAAGCGGTTGGCTTGCCTGCTGATAGCCGGTGCGAACATGATCGTCTTTGCCCACGCGCTAACTGAGCGTGCGTCTCTGTCCCCCTCCTCTGTCCTATCACCCTGCCCAGGCTCTCTCTGGCCACGAAGCGTATGAACTCCTCTAGGGCAGTTGGCGTCGATGGTGTCTCTCATCGCAGTCACATCATCTTTTTCCGCCATCGGTCCACGTCTTCTGCATGTTATAATTCATTCCATGCTGTCCTGATGACTTTTCCTGATGGCTGTGAAATTGTTCATGTGGTGCCTGTTCTTAAATGAGGTGGCCAGTCCAACGAAAACCACTTTCGGCCAATATCCGTTTTACCTGTTTTATCCAATATCGCGGAAAAGGTTGCTGCACACAGCTGACTTCCTGTTTTCCGCAAACCAGCTCGCTTCCAAATCTCAGTAAACTTATCACCCATGCCACTCAACAGAGGATGCCTTGCTCGACGTTGTTATTTGGATGTCGCAAGAGATCGGCGCTGGTCGTGCTGCCCCCTCACGACTATCGATCTTAGCAAAGCGTTCGACGGCGTTAACCATAAGGCCCTACTGGCCAAGCTGGGGTGGCATGGCATCTCCTCAGAATGGTTTAGCAGTTACCTGAGTGGACGACGACAGGTTGTCACTGGCGGGTCGCTCACTCTTCCCCTCCGGCGGTTCTCTGATTGGTCCGGTGCTATTCCGTAACTCAGTGAACGATCTCCCTTGTTCTTTAACCCGCGCCCAATTGTGGGTCGCCGCCATGCACGCTTGGCTGGGGAAGGGGGAGTGGTTGACCGCCTCCCCCTCTAACTCACAAACGGTTGGTCGCACTATAAAAATAAGCACACCGCCGGACAGGTAGTGACGAGTAGAGCTCGAAACTGGCCTCAGTTTTAGTTTTGGATAATATGTAAGCCGTTTTCGTCCCATATATGTTTTCTCATGGTCGCCTGCCTGAGACCGAGAAACGGCCTGAATCTCAATGGCTGTGACTTATAAAGTCTAGATAAAGGCACCAGCGGACAGGTAAAAAAAAGTTCGCAGATGCCGATACACGCCTAATTTCTCTGATATCTTTAATATCTACTCGTAAACGTTCGGTTAAAGACACGGTGATTTTCGCACCGCTGCGAGGCGGGCGCCGCCAACGAAGACGGTATGAAATTAACGGGAACTGATTTTGTCGTTCATATATTTTCGCGAAATATGCCGCTCTAGGTGCTGTTTCTTCACCCTAGTGGTTCTCGGGATAGTTTCTCATGTTAAAATTTTGGAAAAACTCAGTTGTTATCAACCTACACGATTGGCTGAGCTTTCGCGAAAGTCTGTTTATTCTCAAAATATGTATTTTTTTAAAACTTTTTGAACTTCCTGATATTAATCGCAACTATGCGAGCCAGTTGGACCAGTTTCGATCAGGTCTGAGTCATTCATCGCCGATTTTGATGGCAGTACATTTTGACTCATAACAGTTATTCATGACCTGATCTCAGGCAAGTGGTCGGAGGTCATTGAAACTTTGCCCATTGATGAAAACTGGATGCCTCGATCTCCCCACACTCAAATTGTTTTAAAATAAATTCCGTCAGTTTTCGAAAAAAAAATGACGACTTATGTTGGAAACGGGCTTGACCTTAGGTCAATGATCCAGATATTTCCGAAATATCTGGGATAGCAGATTTGTTACATTTATCAAAATCTTTAACCCTTGAACGTTTTGTTGTGATACCATGTTTTGCAAAAAGTTGCAGGGCGCTAAACTTTTTTGAACATTAGTCCATTTGACCTGACCTAAGTCAGACACCTTACTTGTCCTGAGGTCGGAAATTTGATACAAGATGTAACAGTGATCAAACAAAATATACACAAAGCTTCGTGGCGCTGCATTGGTTCGTTCTCTCGGAATCTTGGAGAAACCTCAGGAGAGCGGTCAACCGCCCTCCCCCCAGTCATGGGCGGGTTAACATACGACCAACCTTTTTCTTATGCTGATGGCAACCAACCGTAATATTCTTCTTGTTCCAACAGCAATGGACTCAAAAATCTCAAATCACGTATTTAGCAGTCTGTACTTGATCTCCAGATCTGGTTCAAAACTGACCTGAAGACTGATTCTGGTAAAACCAGCTTTATGTTACTCAACACGCCGGCCTTTCCAAAAAAAGACGGCAAACTTTGTTATCGAAATCATTCCATCTCCTATTCAGTCGGCACGAATAACTAAAGTTTTAGGTGCTCTGCTCGACTTTTGCCTCACTTGAGAAAACCAAGTCACTTTTAATGTCAGCCGATGCAACGCAGTTCCTTCATGTCTGCATAAGACCTGCTTTCATCTCACTTCCGAAGCTACAGGCTACGCTGCAACCTGTCTAAGCCCATGTCTTCCCCCACATCTTGTAGTGCATTTCAGTGTGGGATGGTGTTACTGACTGTAGCATGAAAAGAGAAGAACGTGTCATCAACTACGCCTGAAGCTGACTGGTCGGACTGGCATTGGTCGTATGGACCACATAAGCCCTGCTCCACGTACACTTGGGTGGGGCAGCGCACAGAGCTCTTCATGTTCAAAATTCCCCGTCTGCCCTGAGGGCAATGTTCGTGATGTGTGCGTCCGCCTCTTAACGTCAAACGAGAGCCGCCGTCGCCGGTACGGGTGCCTTGCGCTTGCCACGCGTAACGTTGACGAGCACGCAGCGGCTCTTCCCGCGCGGAGCTGCCGTTACCTGGAACCGGCGAAACCGGCGTGATGCGGTGCCGTCCACAAGAGCACTGTCATCGTTGCTCCTGGACCATCGTGTTGTATTTCTCGTATTCCGATTGCGGTTTTATTTTTTTCACAAACTGACCGCCGTTTCTGTGCACCGATGTACTGACTGGCGGCATAACACCCACTTTGTGAACGTCTCCAATTACACGAATACCGAACACCGAATACCAATGACGTCCCTTTGTCATAGGTCTGTAAAATTCCGTACCATTTCATTCGACGTTATTTGACTGAATGACAAGCTCTGACATTACCACTTAATTCTAAACCGTAGTCAAAATAAAGGCACGGATGTAGCTACATTGGCATCACCCACGGAATGCCTTTCTGCCCGGAAAGAAATTGCCCAGAGTGACTCTGACAACAACCCTGCCGATCAATTATAAATTGCGGTTAAAATAAATGGTATGGACGTAGCAACACCGGCATCACCCTTAGCGTTACTTTTTTCCTGGAAAGAAATTGCCTGAAGCGGCCCCGAAAACACCAGCTTTGAAAATGCTCCTGTGACTGTGATGATATGGATTTGAATCACTGTTGCAAAAACAAATGAGTCGAGGGAGAAGCAATAGCCTGCAGTTCATTGTTTCTATCCTCTACCTCTTCTTTAAATCTAGAACTCTGTCTGGCTCTTCAAACTTCTGCTCTATTTTGATCATATCTGTGATTTCGAAAACAGTAAGGCGCATCGAGCAACGACAGCTTCATCTCTGTTAGTCGTGCATTTACCTGCTCTTCCCTACACAACCGGTTTCTGCCCACACCATTGAACCGAGACTGTGCTGCTGACCATCACACTTGCGTCTGATTTCACTTCAGTGGGACTACATTCCGAATCCAACTCATGGCTTGCTAAATCAATTTCGATTCTGACATAATGCGATTTTAAAAAGTGAATCGCTTCCGATTCAGACTTAAAATGAAATGAGTTGATACCGGGAAAGATTCCACTAAGATCGATTGGATTGGATCAAGCCAATGGGAACGATTCCAATTCTGATTCCGAAGGCAACAGTACGTGTTATCCAACTCCGACTCAGATTCCGGAACTTATCAATGGAATCGATTCCATTTCTTACTCTGGCCGGAACAGATTCTGTTCCGGAGTCGGTCCTGACTTCGTTTGAACTGAGTACGAACCTGCTAATAATAAACGACCGCATTATTCCTGTCATCGACAACAGGGATGCGTCTCTGTTATGTCCGACTGGTCTCAGTAAACGCTTCGGCGTCATTGATCATGGTCGCCTTTTACAAAAGCCGGCATTTCACGGTACTCGCGACAGTTTGTTTGTATCTTACCTGCACGACCACACTCAAAGCCCTGCACTGACTGATGAGCTCAGGAAAATCTCAGCTTTGTGCCCTTAACCAATTACCAGGCTGCCTACCAGGACTCAGTTGTGTGTTCACTGCCATTTTTGACGTGCCCTGTGAAAAACGCAAACAAAAAACAATCGCCCTGAGCATGGTTCACGAGGCAGGACGGACTTCTACCAGTCTCAAGCTCGCGTGCAGAGGCAGGATCCTGATGGTTCTCCTAGAGCATATGGTTTTTAACCGGTTTTCCTCTACCACGCAGAGTTTGTCCTCGTACGTATCCGCGTCATAGTTAAAGAAAACTTTCAAACTATTGCGTGACGTGTTCTAGACCCTGATGTTTTACGACCTGTGAGAAATGAATGTTTGGTTTTGTTTGTACGTAATTAACCTTTGCACTGTTTAACCATGAGGCACAAGGCCCCCATTACGGCATATAGGCATATGGCATATAGCCACTACTACGGTAGATAGCCTTAAGAAAGTAATACAATACATTACAATACAGTACAGTACAATATAGCATGCCGGCCATTCATAGTATTAGCGTTCGTGATCACGTTCTTATAATGGTTATGAAACGAACAATTACATCTGCCGTCCTTTATTATTAGCATCGTCCTTGACATGCTACAAACATTGGTCAAAACCTTGTTCATTGTCGTATTACTTGCTGGAGTGGTTAGCACACGTCTAAGCATTATCGGAAAACTGTAATCTCAAATGTATTTGATAAACTCAAATGGTTGAGTTTACATTGTTTTCCACGTGATCACAATACACCTGAACAACATAAAAATGTTATTTGTGCTCATCGAATAGCCTCAGAATGAATAAAGGATACCTTTGCACGCGAAGAAAGAAAGCTTACCACTTGCTAACATTTGATCAATAATGTGTACAATATGTTGTGTATACGTTCAAAAAATTCATGAGTTGCAATTACGACGTTTCTTCCGCACGATTTTGTGTTTCTTCTCAAAGAATTTTAAGCTGAATGCTCCTTCGACGATTAAACCAACGTATTGTTTTGGATCCATATGTGATGTCATGAGCAGCTGTTCGGCCATCGCATGTTTGGACTAGATAGCTAACTTTTCTGCCACAAAAACAAACAACTCCTCTCGCTGCCAAACTCGGATGGCTGAGATCACAAAACAACTACCGCAGCGCCTTCTCTGCACGGGTGTCCGCCGACGGGGAAACAGATGAAACAGATGGCTGTCTTGAAAGCCATCTTCACACCTGGCGCTACTCCGGAGAAAAGCACCCGTTGCCGGTGACTGCACAGACGCTCTATCCTTTAGAGCGGCACACAGGCGCTGCGTGCCGCTGTGGACTCAGTCAGGCGGACGCCCGTATCCCCTGGTCCACCGACCCAGACCAGCGTCAATGTGATGCAGTTAGGCGGGTTTCCGTGTCACCTCGTCCACTGTCCGGAGTAGTGTCACTGTGATGCCAGTTAGGCAGGTTCCCGTATCTCCTGGTCCACAGTTCGGGGGAAGTGCCACTGTGGTGCCAGTTAGGCGGGTTCCCGTATCTCCTGGTCCACTATTCCGGAGTCGCACGAGCCTTGCTTCCGGTGCCGTCCCGGCTGCAGCTGCTTCTCCAGTGGGCGGAACGATGGTGGCGTCGCCTGGCGGGCCGACGGTGGCGTCACCTCGCAACACGACCGGCTGCCGACCAGTCTTGTGCCGCCGGCCAGCATCAGTGCTTCGGATTCCAGGTGAGGCTGCGATCGGTACTTGCATTTGATGAGCTGCAAACGCAGGCGAATATTTCAAGAACATTCAGCTTGTCAAGATGAATGCGAGAACGGGGTAAATGACTCGTAACTGTATCGGTTATACCACTGCAAAGTGAAATGATCCCCGAGAAAAGAACGTTGTGTTCTTTATGTATGCGAAACGCGTTGTTAAGCACAAGCCAGCGGCCCAGTTGATACGAGAAAATTCAAATACCTGTTGCAAAGGGAATGCATTGCAGTGACAGATATTTCGGTTACAGATATTTTACAAAATCAGCCCGGTGCTCCGCACATTTCATTTAAGTGGTCACGAGACGTGAGACATTCCTTTCATGTATGTTGTCACGACTGGACACATGAACACATGGTGTTTCAGCCTAATGCACTCAGACTTATCATCAAATGTGCCGTACCGCATAGTTTCCGGAGTCGGTCGACAGATGACTCTGCCGGCTGAAGCTGGACGAGAGCGTCGAGCTGGGCGAGATCGACTCGTCCGCCAGCTCCGGCAGCGACGAGAGCGAGGAGGCAGGCGAGAGCGAGCCCTCGCCCTGCTTCAGTGCCTCGATGGAGTCGTTGAGCGCCAGCAACTGGCGAAACAGGTCGTCGTCCTGATGCATCAGCGACCACTGCAACAGAGCGCCGGGTGAACGGGCGGCCGAAGATCGCCGTGACAGACGACGGTCACGAGCCGCACGTCAGTGGTGATTAGAGCAAGGGTCAGCCGTCAGCCTCTGTCGGTGTGATTAACTGTGCAGGAGGCATTCGTGCATGCATCTCCACAGTACACCAGATCATTGCACCTGCGGTGGTATTGCCACAGCTCTCGGTATACCACAGCAGCTCGGTTATCACATAGGAGAAAGAAACTTAAAGATAACATTTCGACGCAGTTTCTGATACCGGCCCTTCATTGTCCCATGGTGATGACTGTTGCCGTCCTCGCAATGCCCTAATTATGGAGAGACGCGATAGGACGCTCCATGTGATGCCTGTGCAACATTTGCGAAAGATGCTCTGCGGATTTGGGTTGCAAAATGATTGCGGAAGAGCAGAGTAACCTGCAACAACTGCGATATTTTTCAACATAGCTTTATTCAGTACGAGTACGCTGTGTAAACAAAACCTTCCACGCCAAATCCAGGACATCTAAAACAGCAGGGTGATAGCATGATTCGCTTCCATTGCTGCGCAACGGAAACGACTGCACATAAATATTCATCTCGCGTTCATCGGAAGATGAACAAAAGCGGACCGCAATACCTCAATAGCCGATACCGATCCTGGAGCTCGTCCAAACCAGATCGGGCCTGGAGCAGGCCGGGCCTTTCCAGTCCGGCAGGCGCCGTTACAATGGCTGCAGTTAACCTTGCCGAACAGCCGCGTGACGAGCCGTGACCGGCGCCGGAGGTCGCAAGGGTCAGTCGTGACCTCGCTGGTCAGCGGGCCGGTCGGGAGATCGTGTGACGGCCGGCAGCGGACGGTCACGACCAGTGGCGCCACTGGTCAGTTGGCGGGGCAGGCTGGAGCACCGTATGATGACCGGCAGTGGACGGTCAAGACCACTCACGTCACTGGTCAGTTGGTGGGGCCGACTGGAAGGCCGTGTTACGGCAGGGGGACCGTGTGACGGCCGGCAGCGGACGGTCACGACCACTCGCGCCACTGGTCAGTTGGCGGGGCCGGCTGGAGGACCGTATGATGGCCGGCAGCAGACGGTCACGACCAGTTACGTCACTGGTCAGTTGGCGGGGCCGGCTGGAGCACCGTATGATGGCCGGGGGCAGACGGCCGGCGCCGGACGGTCCCGCCCGTCCGCCGGTCGTCGATTAGCCTCCGGTGGGACAGTCCAGTTAAGTGATGTCGATCTGAGCCGGTTCGGGGGGCCGAGCCTGGAGCCCGAGCTGAGCTGCCAGCGCTGTTGACGGCGAGGTGCGCTGTTGCGTCACGCGTTGCCCTGAGTTGCGTCGCGGTAGCAAAACAGCCTGGGAGACTGGCACAGGATGAACCACTGGCTCGATTTTGGTTCACAACTGATGTGCCAGATGCCAGGGTTGTGTTCCCGCCGTGCTCGGGCACCAATTGCCTTTGCACGTCCGACAGCCGGAAGCACAGTTGAACCTCGCCACACAATCGCGGCGTATCCATGAACGTGAAAAAGATAGCCATCTAAATCATCGCAGGCGGCGTTATGAGGCTGGTCACACGCTATGCAGTCGAAGCCTTTCGGAGCCTGCAGACCAGAGAGCGCCGGTCGAGGTCGTGGCTCGTGAAGTCGGAATGAGTTCGTAGCCCCGGCGCGGAGCCGGCGTCTGCAGGGCTGGACCTGGCGCGTCACGGCAGAGGTCGAGCTCACCGATGCAGGCGGCGCGGCCCGGCCGGCAGCCTTGGACCAAAGGTCGCGCGCCGGCCGCCGTAACGCCGGTCGTCGGCTGCCGTGAGCGGCCGCCGCCCGGCTCCGTCACGCGCCCGTGACCCGTGCGTGACGTCCCGTGACCGCTCTGAGGCGAGCGTAGCACGCTCGTCCTCCCGCGTCCGTCACAGGCCCGCGCTGTCGGCGCCAGAGAGAGCCGCGCTCAGGTGCAGAGCAGTGCGGCACGACGCCCGGTGCTGAAGCTCGCTTCCCGGAGGGAGCCTTCGAGTGGAACCTTCAGATGGAGCTGTCGTAGGGGAAACGCTCGAGTGACAATGAATATTTTTCCTGGGAAGATGGCAAACTTTCAAGCTTTGCTTATTTTAGGCGAGACTGCTACGCCGGGACTTTAGGCTGGCCAGTGTAAGAAAAACCATCTTTACGTTAGGTGGTATGTATCATCAGATGTCTACATTCTCAAAGAAGAAGGGAAGTTCCCCCATTAAGTGTCGTCATTCCCAGAATTCCAGCTTGGTCGCTTTTTCAGCCTCACTCTTGGATGAACCTCGAACCTAGCCAATGGAAACCTTTTCTTTGTAAACAAGTTCCTTGTTTGCTTGCCAGTAACAGAAGCTGAAATGCATGAGGATGTCGTTAGGCTTAACCTTGTCCAACGAAAAACGTCCATCAGCGTTTGAAAACGTTTTTATTAAATGGAACATTTCAAGCTACTCTCTTCTGTAAACAAGGATCGAAACGCTATTTTCCGTTTGCGGAAACTGGTGAGTCGTGAAAAATGGTTTTGAGGAAGAACACAAAGCCCTCATCCCTGTTTATTGTAACAGATTCCCGGGTACCAGAAGCACCTATTGATACTTTCACTTAGATACGAAAACACGCCTGAGGCCACGGCAAAACTGGTGGCGATAGCAGGACATCAAGACGATGGGTGTGAGCGTGGCAAAAAGTAATGTTTTAATTTCACGGCACCGACTGGTGACAAAGCAGCAGCCGCGAATCCGGCTTATCTGGCCATTATATCAGGCGCAGATGAAACATTTTCACTTTTACTGAATCTCGTCAGTGGGCGGGCTTTCGCCGAAATTTCGGTGGACAAGCGCCGTGTCATGGCCGCACTCGGCTCATTTTCACGCTCTGGAGAGGAGACAAAGCCGGGCGGGCGCGGCTGATGGGGCCGCGGTGACGACTGGCCGGCGGGCGCGCCGCCGGAGCCGGCGGCCGGCCGGCCGGTTTTCACCTGTCCCCGAGTCTCGGCGGCCGGCCGATTTATAACGCTGCCGCCGCGCTCCCTCCAGCCGGCGTAACGACCCCAAATAATACCATCTGCCGGGCGACGGCGGCGCCGGCAGCACAGCACCGCCGCAGGACTGCCGGTGCCGGAACTGTTCGACTGTCCGCCGGGACGCCTCACTGTCCGCCAGGACCACGTGACTGTCTCTCGCGACCACGTGGCTGTCCCTCGGGACCACGGAGCTGTCTGCCAAAACAAAGTGCTGCCCACCGGCCCACGTGGCTGCCCAACGGGGACGACATAGCTGTCCAACGAACCCCAGACAACAGAAAACATGAATGTCTACCATACCTGCGAACACGTGACTGTCTACCGGGACTACGTGACCGCCCGCCAGGCCACGTGACTGCCCTCCGTGCCACGTGACCGTTGGCCGGGAATCTTGACTGTCCACTGGGCCATGGGAGCGTCCACCGGCTGGAGCGCCAGCCATCACCGCAGAACGTGCCGCAGATTGGTCAAATCGCATGAAATCGTTGGCTATGACTGTGTGGCTGAAACTGTGTTTTCGCCTTTGTTCCACAGAGAAGACAGCGGAGTTTTTGTCAATAAAAGCCACCATACCATGCACCAGAGAAATCAAAACTCGTGACCCAACGGGCCACGGGCCAACGAAACCCTCTTTAAATTCACAGCCGGTTGATCTCTTTGCCGCAATGGCATCGCAACGTGTTTTGCACAACATATTTGCACTACGCCGTTTCTGCTTTTTGGCTGCGTGTCATGCCGTCAAATGAGACTAACGGTTCGTTGCGCCTACCGCAGTCATAAAGCTTCAACCAACACGCCGTTCTTAACCACTCATTTGTATAATGATCTCCGTTAAAGGCAGCCACCATGCATAGCAATGCTGCTCGGCGGCGGCTCGGCGATAACGCGCGGCCCCGATGACCCGAGCCGGGGTCATGGGCTCCCATCGGCTCGGACGTGACCTATTTGCGACGGCCGAGCCGCTGCCGGCCGGCCGGAGGGCGGCGACGTTCGCGCGCGGCCGCCGCTGAAAGCCGCGCCGATCTCGCCGCCTGTTTGTTCGTCGGTGTTTGTGGGAGAGCTCGCACCGCTCCGGCGTCTCGGACGCAGGTCGTGACCGGCGCAGATGACACAGAGCAGCTAACACCCCTCGATACGCCCACACATCCCGCCGTGATTGGTCAATTCAGGCCCTTTATTTCATTCCGAGGCGTTAGATTAGCCGCTGAATCGACTTTCTCCGACCGCTATTGTGCAAACGTCGTCGTCGACTTTTGATGGCGGCTCGTGGCACGGTCGGGCCGCGTGCGCGGGCGTCGCGCTTACTTTCAATCACTCTCGTCTCATTCCCGATGCCTCTTTCACGCTGGCTTTAAATATCCGGCCGGCTCGGCTCTAATGGCCGTAATCTGTCGTATCTACACGGCTAACAAAGGAAGCGGGCAGCGGCGGCCGACCCGGCCTGACCCCGTGACCCGCGGCAGATCTGGAGCGGACGTCCTACAAAGGCGCGGGCGGGACCGTGCCCGGCCCGGCGCGGGGATCGTCTGGACCTGCTGACCGCCGCTGAGAACGGGCCACGCAGGGCACGGCCGGCGCGTCGTCACCGACTGGAGTTCGTCCGTGGGGCGGTGTCGGGAGACGGCCGGGCGGTGGTGACGGACCGGCCCTGTCGACGCCGCGACAGAGAGATGGACGCGGAGGACATGGGAATTCACCGCGAACGAGCGCAGACGAGCGTGCCCAACAGCCGCAGAATCCTGCGTGGACGGCGAGAGCGAGGGTCTGCCAGAGTCGAGTGACGACCGGTCTTCGTCGCATCAGCTCCCGCCCGTGGGAAGGCCGCGCAGATAGCCGGGTATCTGATCTGGGGCCAAGGCCGGCAATTTCGCAGCTGGCTCCCGTGCCGTGACGGCCGTGTGACGGCTCCGTGACGGCTGGCTGCTCATGGTGACGATCCTGTGACCATCTCCGGACATTTCACCAATCCAGCTCGCTCGGGCTCCCGTCGTGTCCAGGCAAGCGCGGCGTGGCGAAGCTTCGAGCCTTTCTGTAGCGGGTCCGAACCGGGCGGGCGCGGCGTCCTGCGGCCACCGACCCCGCAGATCACACGGTCTCCGGCGAGTCCTCCGGACTCTCCGGTTCGATTCCGCTTCCCCCCCCCCCTCCTAGTCCAGCGATATGCCAGGGGGCTGCCCTGGAACCCTGATACATCGCCGGACGCCCCGAATCCGGTGATACATCAAGGGGCGTTCTGAGCGGCCGCCGGCGGCCGCCGGCTGAGGCGGTGCCATTCACGGAGGCAGCTCGGGGCGCAGCGAGCTGCATCCCGCGTGGCCGCGCCGAACAAAGACGGAAACGGCTCGCCGCCGACCGGACAGCCCGCCTGCCGACCAGCCGAGACCGACACGCAGCATTGGCCGCCCTAAACGGTGATTTGTCAAGTGTCGAGCCGCGTGATGCTCCGATGCCACTGCGAGATGGATGCTTGATTTGACCTGAGCGCCGGCACTTGAGTGCTCCGACGCGTAATTGCACTGTTTGTCTTCTTGTGGTCATGGGAATCCGACATATGTATTAAATGCAGCACCGGTGCGTTTGTAACATGTTGCAGCTTAGTTCCTCGCCAGCACTACGACCCTGGGAACAGCAATATGCTACAGGAATACTCTTTATATCATCGGTTAGATATATCGCATGCGAAATTATTACTGCATGTGAGACCGGAAAAACCAATCAAAGAACGTTACGCTGAGGTTAAGGGATATAACGTTAGGGTTTATTGGGCTTACAAATTCCTCTAGTTTTCCGCCACGAACGGTTATTACCCTGTCTAAATAAAAAAATTCCGTAAAGCCAGACTTAAAAGTAGTTTCAGCGAAAGGAGCCGTACTGTTTGACCCTTCCGCAAAGGTATACGTCCTAGATGAAATAAAGGATGGTATATTTATGAGGCGTACGTTTCAAATATTTGTTCTGCTATCAATTATTTTGGGAGGAACAACGTCGATGAATAGCTGATTATGGCTCATACGCTCCTAGTAAAATGGGAAACAAAAGGATGTCTCGAACTAATTCGGACCACTCGTATTTGCTACTCGCGCTCAGTGTCAAAGCGTTGTTAACGGCCGTGGCCACCACCTGCGTGCGCCCAGACATTTCTGGGGTATAATGCATGCCGTAAGTCGTTAGCTGAGCTAAGTCGTTGGGAAGTGTACTCTTGCTCATGCGCTGATCCCATCGTTCAGGACAGAGAGGGAAAAAGCACACATGTTCGTTATTGAATCGAGAACACTGCTCCTAATTTAGCCAGCTCGTTAAAAGGTGACCCATTTTTGAATGAACAGATACTTAATGTCATTTACACGTCATCCTTTGTCAGTTAGTATTCATAAAGCAAAAAAGCTCATAAATTTCATTTAGATGCCAAGAAAAATTGGGGCTATCTGAATTAGTCTGTGCCATTTCTCATGATATTAAAACGGCTGGAAACGTTAATCCATCTATGAAAATATTATCATCACGCTGGTGCAATCTTTGTATCCGACTGAATTATGTTCTTTTTTTATTAAACAGCTAGAAATAATCAGACCAAGCAAAGCATGAGCTCTGGGAACAAGGGACCAGTTGAAGCATTACACCATTTAGAGGTTAATCGATAATAAGGTCAACGAACATTCCTGTCAAATGGCTGGCCAGACCGCGCAACCGGACTTGACACTGTTCGCCGCAATAACTAATGGCTGCGGTTGGCCCAGAACAAGGCCCGGTTAGGGGCTGGTCGAGCTGCTTGTTGTCGGGGTGGCCGTCACTAAAAGTCCCTCTAAATTTATCGCCTCCTCTGCCTGGGCAACATTGACTTAGATAACACTGACAGATTCTCCAAGACTTGAGGAAGCCAGACATGTTGCTGATATCACGCAACTTTCACGGACATACGACCATGAAGTGTCTCCGCCAGCATGAGCAGCACTATGGACGAGGTTTTTGCGATTCCACGAGACACCTGTACCATTGCCGGTCGTGATGTTGTGACCTGATAGCCGTTCCGTGGCGGAGCAAACAGCGTAAAGAAGGCGCACGCACGGTCCGTTTGGCCGCGTCGTTTAGTCGAGCCCGACAGCCGGGACACGAGCTCGCTTATCGATCTCTCTCTTATCGTCCTCTCGCCCGGTCTCGCCGCGAGGTCGCACCCCGAGCACGAGCGCTCAAAGCGGCGCGGAAGCGACACGCAGCGCGGGAAAACGCGCCACTCTCCGACGATTAATCGCGCGGCGGCGGCGGCGGCGGCGGCGGCGACAGCCAGCCCGGGCGAAAGCCCAGCTCTCGGCTGGGAGGCGAACTCGGTGCGGATGAGCCCGCGGTCGGCGCAGCTTTGCGCGCCGGCCGTGGCCGGGACGACAGCGCTGATTAATGGGCTCAGCGGCGGCGGCGGCGGCGGGCTGGTTAGCCGTCTCACCTGGTCCGCCGAGCTGGCGCGGCCCGGCGTTCCGCCGTGTCACCGCCTGGTTGTCACGGGCGCCAACGATAATTGGCCACGGAAAAACGACGCGCCATTGCCATCATGGGCGGCAGCTGGCCATTAGAGATAAATGGAAAGGAGACGCCGCCGGTTGCGTCTTAAACTGTTGTTTTTGTCACAGTCACATTTAGTCAGAGAGGGTGCTTGCTGGCTTATCATAGCTTTGAACGTCCACTTATCGGGCAATTCGGCAGCATGTTTACGTAACATGTCTCGCGCGTTGACGCCATGTTCCTAGCCTTTCCAGTGAACTTGGCCGTCTCGGTATGCTTTCTGGACAAACTCACGCCGGCGTTGCACAGACGGCTGCTGGAGCACAATGCAACACATCAGCGTGGCAATGACAGTTATGGTGGCTGGCCATTTCGTGCCCTGGCCGCGCCTGCAGGCCCATTGCACCCGCTGCGTGTGGAAAATTACCCCCGCCGGCGCAGTCAAACAGAAAACAGAGCATTACTAAATGGTGGCTTCCCGGCGGTCGCGGACAGCGCGCGCACTGTTCGCCCACTGTGCAAAGTTGCGTGATGTTTATTCGCCGCCAGCGGCGTGCACCGTTGTGCCATCGGGCCAGCAGCTCCTTCACCACACGACACGTAATGCGGGCCCGACGAGCAACGTGTAACGCGGGGCCGATGACGTCAGCGGTCACGGCCGCCCCGGACCGCTGCAGGCGGGCCGAGCGGCGGCCACGATCTGCCCCGTCAGCGGCCAAATCGGCCGCCAGTCAGTGAACCGCCGGCGACGCCCCGCGAGTCACGTAAACAGCCGGAATCAGGAGGCGTCGGCCGGCGCCGGCGCCGAGCTCAGGCCGGAGCACGCGGAAGACAGGCCGTCCAGCCCAGGGTCAGAGTGACGCTCACTCCAGCAGAGCACATGTACACGCCGCGAGGCCTCAGTCGACCCACCATTTCTTACTCTGAACCTGAGTTTCAGCTTAACGCCTAAATATCCGTGTCGTACAAGAATTCCATGTTTTCTGTATAGCTTTCTCACCGCTGGAGACTTTGGAGGCATTCTAAATGTATTTGTACTCCCCGAGGGCGCGACTTCTCTCATAAAGCTCCTATCTCTTTCTTGGGAGGACTGACCACCGCTCTGGGCCGTCACAGGACGCCGGAGGCACCGCCACCTCCGATCTCGCCCCGGAAACGCCCTCTCTACGTCGCCAGAGGCAGCGGTGGGCTCCGCCTCATCTGGGTCGTTACCAGTGAACGCTGCCACGATCCTACCAGGGGAACGGCGTGTTACCCCGCGATCCTGCCTGGGGAACAGCACGGTACCGCCGCGGTCTTGCTGGGAATGGGGGACGGCCCGGTACCGCCTGGAGACGTGGCGCCGCCGGCGTCCGCACTACGTGTTTGCTTTCTACGGCGGGCTGGCCGCTGAGGAAAGTTGGCCATTAATCACGGCCGAGCCGGGCCGAGTGCGACTCCCTGAGAGCGGCCGCCGACGCCCGGAGGCAAACGTGGCGCAACGGCGCGCAGGGGTGAGGCAACGCCATCTGGTGGCCGGCCGGCCGGCGCCTGAGAGGACAGCACGCGTCACGGCGCGTCCGTCCGCGCCGCGTCCGTCACAGCGCCGGCCGCCGGCGCCGGCGCCGCCGCCAGCGCCGCCCGCCGGTAATGATCCCATCCATCACCGCGATCGGCTGCCGACCGGCCGGCGCCGCCGCGCCGCGATCGAATTACGTCACAGTGGACGAGCGCGCGGCGCGTTTTGCGGACGCGCTCGGCGGCCCGCGAAGGTCCCGGCGCGGCGGCCGCGCCGGAAATGGACGCCGCCTGCGGTTGGTGCGGTCCCGCACACGCCATCTGCGGGGGCCTCAGCCGGCTGCTGCCGACCGGCGAGGACACGCCGTCCGGCCGACCGGCCAGTGTTCCTCTGACCGGCGCGGGACCTCCATGTCCGGCGTGCCCGGAACATCCGGCCTGTTTGGCCGGCGTCCTCTGACCGGCGCGGCGCCTCCATGTCCGGCGGAAATGTTCGACCTCACCGACCAGTCTCCTGACGATCAAGTCGGCCGTGTCCGGTGCAGGCCTGCTCCACCGCTGCGGGGTCAACGCCTGGCGCGCGGCTGCCGAGCCGTTTGGGCGGCTCCCAGGGCCGCTGGGACCGGCTGTGGACGCGGTTTGCTGCGGCCCCATAAAGAGGAGCCGAGCCGCCCGGGCCGGCCTTTCAGCGCGGACGTGCGTGACCGAGTCATGATGATGACAGGAAGTCGCCCGGAGCCGGCGTCCGTCGTTAAGGGGCGATAATGGCTTTTGGCTTCGCAGAATCGCAGAGGTGCTTGCTCACTTTGCCCCTTCGGTCATTACGGTGTTTTCTCACGTGCGGTCGTTCGACTACGCGCTAGTGCGCGAGCAGCCTTTGCTTTGAGGTTGGCCTTTGATACCTCGGTGGCTGCGGTCGCGTTTTGCGCCGCGCATGCTACGAAGTGTCTTCATATGCGGCGTGGCGTCTAGAACACTCGGTACACATTCGACCCTGCTGGATGAGTAGAAATACCAGTGCCTGCAATGGATTACTGGAGACGGGGATCGGTGATGTCAGGTTAACAAAGTAATGCTGCCTATTTCAAAACGGTGCTTGTGGTCGCAAAAAAAAAATATCACTCCAACAGATGGTTCCGAATCATATAGTTTACAGCGGACAGCAACGTCTAAAATGAGGGAATCCATCAAAATTTTGACTTTGAACTTAACCGGACACGCAAAAAAGCTTTACATATTCCCCCAGTTATACGTGAGAAATATGCACCATCGTCTAGCGTAGTAGCTTTTTCTGCACCATGTTCGTCGTCGTGCTCCTCTGGGTTGCCATCGGGTGAGAAACTGAGAAGCCATCACGCTTATCAAACGTGCTTTCCTCCCCCTCCATCCCGGTTCCATGTAATCATCAGCTCCTTGTTTTCGTCAGTGTCGAAATCCTCGTTCTCCCCACCCGAGATTAAGACTTCCGACGGCCTTGAAACTCATGCCATCCCGACCGCTCATGCCTTATTACCCTAACCTTTCCTCCAAGCCTTGACCGGTGCGCTCCCCTGCAGTTCCGGGTAACCCCTCATCCCCTGCATCTCGACTGGTTTGTGGCTGACACCTCTCACCCCGCCCCAGGCGGAAGAGCGGTGCCGGTGCGGCCAGCTCCGGTCCAGAGAACGGTGCCGGTGCGCCCTACTGCTGTCCAGAGAGCGGGGCCGGTGCCGGACTCAGCTGGTGACGGCGGCGGCCGAGCCGGCCGCTGTTTACGGCGCTGTTAGCCGCCGCCCGGGCCGGGCCGCCGAGCCGCCGACAACCGGCCGTCGTCGGTCCGGCGACGGCCAGACAACGCATAGTGAAACCGAAACGGTTGTTTTTGCGAAGAAGTCACTCCTGCCAGCACGAGTTGGGAGGATAGAATACGCTAATAAACTAGGCAGGCTGTGAGCGAGGAAAACTGGCTCGTGTACTGAAGGCTGAGGTCCCTTGGTCTCTCCCGCTCTCTTCCTCTCCCCTCTACCACATCTTGTTCTCTCCTATCTCTGTCTCTTTCCCTCTCTCTCACTTTACACAAAACCACACGGCTGTCGGGAGAGCCAGCTCAGTTCTCAGGCCCCAGGAGATGTTACGTCAGATACTATTGAAATACAAATGCTCGGTAATTGTGAGCGATACGGCCGTCAGTCAAACAGTGCCAAACTCCATGCCGTGTTTTACACCATGAAATCTATGGTAATACCGTGAGGCCGAGTGGCGTGATGTAAAGCACATCGGTCATGTTCTACTGTCGCTTTCATTTGACAGCCGTTTGTTCCGTGACTACCCTCCACGCTACCGCGGCAGCGAATATGACAGCGTTCCGCACGACGACATCGGCATAGTGGCGCCGAAGCACATACGCTCATTTGTAGCTGGCGGACTTCAGTCACGTGGCGTGTTATTAAATCAGACAAATGGGCCTCGAGCATTCCATAAACTCGTTATGTCCCACACGAGCATTTCTCTGTGGACTGTAGTGCACATGTGTGCTGGAAAACCCTCGCTAATGAAAAGCATCAGGCCATGAAGGACACGCATCGGGGCTTTACTGATTAACTACGTGCGCTCATTAGCGCTCGAGACCAGCAAACCAAATGAACTTGATGTCTGTTTTCAGAAAGGATGGGAAAGTGATTTCACATTCCTTTGATGGCTTCTTTGCATGTGCTTCTGCGAACTCCTTGAACAAAAACAGTTGTGTTTGACCTAAACATGGGATGATCGGTGGCGAAATTGTTTACCTCTGTATTCGTAATGCCAGAAGAAAGCGTTAATGAGAAGCATTTAAACGGAAGAAACATCTGCATAACCAACAGTTTCCGACATCCAACTTACCACATGCCAACGCATCAGAACGCGTTTTGTGAGTTACGCCGATTTGCATAAGAAACCTCATCGCTAGATCGTTAGATCGCTAGATCCGTGTTCCTGTGGGTCATGACAGCAACTCAGCATTTCGCACCCGAGCAGATGGCGCTGTGAGAAAATGGAGACTCTCTCGTCTATTGCAACATCATTATACAGAACGCCCTGTTCTGACAACAAATGGGAGCTGCGGCAGCCCACGACCAGAGGACCGGGAATACGCCGGAACCTAGGCTGATGGAGGCAGCCGCTGCTCTCAGCAGATCTGGCCTGGAGCAGAAGACTTGGAGACCTCACCTTGAGCACGACACCTGACCCGGCGGAGACAGCCGCCGTTCTGAGCTGTCCTGACCCGAAGCAGGAGGCGCCTGAGGACGGCCGCTGCTCCGAGCTGTCCTCACGCGGAGCAGGAGGCGCCTGAGACGGCCTCTGTTCCGGGCCGTCCTGACCCGGTGGGACCTTACGTCACGGACGGTCGGCGCCGCCGGCAGTGTTGCGACGTCCAGACGACGGCCGCTGACGAAATTCGAGCGCCGCCTGGTCCCGCCGGCCGGTCAGGAAGGCGCGCCGCACGGCGCCCGCCACGTGAACGTCACGGGAAGGGAGGACGTCCTGGGGGACTGGCCGAGGACGGCCGGGCCCGAGAACCGGTCCAGAGGCGAGCGGAGACGCAACGTGCGACCGCCGATCGGACGGAGATTGAAAGGCCGGTTTAGAAGTGCAGTAGAGCGGAAGAATGGTGTTCCAGTACCAGTACTGCTGGCCGAACAGTGTAAACGATCTCAGCGCACTGAAACCGGCAGCAATGAAGAAGCCGGAGGTGACCGTGGTGACTGGGAAGGTTGCGGTGGCTGCGTTCTCACTTGAACTACCAGGCGGCGCCTGGGCTGGTGGGCTGTTCCTGTCCGTGGGCAGTGGTGCGAGGCGCTGTGACGGCTTGCAGCGGCGGAAGGCGTCGGATCTACAAAGGTTGCGGTCGAACTGCTGCCTAGAATTAGGCGGCTGCGGTCAGCCAGTGAAACTGTTTCATAAACACCTCGACCCGACAATCGGGATAAATTCCAATCCGCAGCAAAAGGCACGGTTTCCAGTACTACAATTGCTGCTGTTAAAAACTGCCAGGCTCGCGGTTTTAAGATTAATGGCCCGTTAGAGGCAGTGTTGCTCAGCATCATAACGTCTCCAGGTCCAAAACCCAGTCACCCGATCAGCAGACCAGAACACCGTGATGAACGGATGGTCGATATCGCTGCGGTGAACAGAAACACACCAAACTCGGAGAAGGACCCAGGCCGTCCCTCCGTCCGAGCCAGCTGACCGACTGGTGGCCGACAAGATCAGAGTCTGCAGACGCGCCGACGAGCCGTCCAGCCGGAACGAGCCGCTCTCCAGGGAGCTCCGACAGCACTGGTCAGTGCGGAACTTAAACAGCCAGGCTTACACCGCCCGTACGGACGGATCAGCTGACCGCGGAGTTCACTGGAGCTGTTGGTACCTCATCCCAGTCAAAGCCTTAGCCCAGCCACTAGTTAAACCTTATGGCGTGTAGCTGTAGGTGCACCTCGACGGTTGTATCGCACATAAGCTCTTGGTTCTTCAGTGTTCGTGCCACGCTTAGGGTCGCGCGATGCCCCAGCTCTATGGTACCTACGCTTGGTGGCATCTTAGTTTGTGGTACTCAGCCCATGTTAAGTATCTCAGTTTGGTGGTACCTCAGCACGAGATTCTTTATCTCGGTAATACCTCAGCTCGGTGGTACCTCAGCTCGGTAATACCTCAGTTCGGTGATACCTCAGTTTGGTGGTACCTCAGCTCGGTACCACCTCCGTCCGGTGGCACCTCAGCTCGTGGTACATTAGCTCGGTGTTACCTCCTCTCTGTGGTATCTCAGCTCAGCAATACCTCAGTTTGGCGGTTACTCAGCTCGGTAATACCTCAGCTCGGTGGTACCTCAGTCCGGCGGTACCTCAGTTTGGTAATACCTCAGCTCGGTACCACCTCCGTCCGGCGGTACCTCAGCCCGTGATACCTCAGATCGCTGATACCTCAGCTCGGTACTACCTCAGCTCGTGATATCTCAGTTCGGTGGTACCTCAGCTCGGCGGTACCTCGGCTCGGTGGTCCCTCCGCCCCATGGTACCTCGGCTCGGCTGTTCTGCCCTGTCCGGGCCGGGCCAGCGGTCCGTCCGCTGCCGGCTGGTCGTGAGCCGAGCAGCAGAGCGCAGTTAGAGCGGACCGGGCTACGCGCAGGAACGGTACCGCCGCCGCCGCCGCACTGACACAGATTGCGGCGGCCGGCCGGCCGGCCGGCGGTCACGGGCCACAGACCACAGCCGGACCGGCCGAGGTCGGCAGCGCCAGAGAAGCCAGCGCAGACCGCAGACGGACCTGCCGGGCTCCAGAGGCCAGAGGAGCCGGCAGACAACTCGGCACAGACCGCAGACGAACTGGCCGAGGTCACCAGCAGCAGAGGAACTGGCAGATAGCCTGGCAGACACCCCAGACAAACTGCCAGGGGTTCATGGCAGAAAAGGCCTCGGAAGAAATAAAGAAAGCATAGAACGCGAGAAAATGACACAAATTACAAAGGAGCTGAAGAGACCAGCGCGGGACCACACCAGCGACATACAGAGAGGATAGAAACCAGCAGCAAACATCCAAGATGAACCGATTTATGTGCAAGCAAATTTTATGCCCTATGTTTGCGTTTCCTGTGCTGATGACGTTGGTATGCTTGCATGGTCTACCGTGTCGTAAGTTCGTTTAAAATGCCAGCGCTTTATTTCGCCGCATTCCTTTTAGCTACAACAAGATTGTTTGTCCCTGCTCATCCCCGCAAGTTTTTTTTATTTATAATGACAATATTACTTGTATGTAACTGATAACGACAATTTAACATTTTACAAATAATTTTTAACAGTAACAGATTTTCGTGCTAATAATCAAGTACATCATAATTAATATGACGTTTTCCTCTCTGTCGCAGAAAATATTCACACGGTGTCTCTGAGGGCGACTGTCTGTTGGTTAATTTACACAGGTCTCGGAGCAATTCTTAGCTGTGGCTTTGTCCGTTTCCATATTCGGTCAGTATAAGAACTGCATAAACGAAACGAAACGATTCTGTTGTTTGGAAACACAAACCAAACATTCCAGATGCGCCGATGATGCATATTTAACTACACCATGACCTCGTTTCTAAATCTGTGGATACTAAAATGATCACGAGTGGGCGTTGCAACGCAATGATTCGGTTCCTGACTCGCGTCCTTACCAAGGATATTGTTATGCATTCTAAACTCGTAGCCAATCTTTTTGCGCAATTCCATCTTCCATCTGGCCACGGTATGAAAGATATGACCCAATCATAGCTGACCACACGCATTACTTTTACCATCTGATAGCATCTTATCTGGGCATTAGGCAACGACAAAAAGTGGTCAGAACAAGTTTATGGTTGATGTAATTGCTCAATGCCAATTATGCCAAATTATCTCATACAACTGACGTGCCGCAAAAAGGCACTTCATTGAAATCTGTACAACCATTATTTAAACTAAAAAAAAACAAGAACATGTTTTTATGTAATCACGTGGCGAGGTCTTGCTCGTGAACGAGCTAAGCCTGTGGTTATTATTTTTAACACATAAGAAAAGGAGGATCATGTGTGATCTCCAAGTGATGCAGAATCGTACGCAGCAATCGGATCTGTGCCACACGCATACTGTGACCATGCATACTAATCACGTTCGATCGGCTGCAGTTTGTTTAACCATTTTACTTTCTGATCAATTTATTTTAGCTTTAGCTGTCGAGTTTAGCTGGAAAAAACAAATCCCAGAAGAATCGATGACTGGCGGACCAGCATCTTCGCATGCAATAGACTGTTGCACGCTGCAAAGGTACTGCAATTTACATGTCCTGACAAGGCCTTCAGAGGAGGTAGCCTGTTTTGCCTGCCCTAACACCCGTTGAAATCTCCCGGACACGTCACGAACGACACGCTCGGCTATTAAAAAGCGAAAGCGAATGTTTTCACGAATGCCCTGCTCTCGCGCGGGGAGATATCGCCGGGAGATCATCTCTCTCGGAGCCGGGCGAGCAGGCGCGTGCTGTGGCTCCGTCCGGACCAGGCCACCCCCGGCGGTCGGCGGCGCGTTTAACTGGCCGGAACCTCCCCCGTGCCGCCGGCGGCCGGGCGGGACGCACCAGCCGGACAGGAGAGTCGGCGGCCGGGCGGCGGCCGGGCGGCAGGCCGGGCCGGCGCGCGCCACAGCTGGAGAAACCGGCCAGCCTGGGGCGTCCCCGGCCAGCAGCGGTGGCCGCTGACTCAGAGGGGCGGCACTCAGCCGCCTTTGGAGGCCCATACCGGGCCATGGGTGGCCGGGAGAGAGGCGCGAGCAGACGGAGCGGAACACACGGGGGGGGGGGCACATCACTGAATGGGTGGAGCGGTGAAGGCTTGTCAAAGATGCAGACACGGAGGGGTGATGTTGAGAAAAGTGAAAGCGTGCAGAAAAGCAAATTTGGAGGGACAGGAGAAGGCCGTTGGTGCCTAGATGAAGGAGCGCGGTTTTAGAGACAAGGAGTATTGTTGGAGGAGAGAACGTGTCAGAACCAGTCACCAGTGGAATGCAAAATATAACGTCTTCCGGATGACAATATCCCGGAGGAAGCCTTATTAAAGATAAAGTGAAGATAGGTTGGCGAAGAGGCGTGTTGGTGACTGCGCAAATGGACGTATGGCACAGCAGGCACAGAAGGGAAATCGTCGGAAGAGAGATTCGGTGGCCACATGAACGTCGCGCGCGATACAGGCAAGTCACCGGGTTTTCCAATCCTGTCGCTATCGCACACATAGCGATCCGTTTGGGCTGCTGGCGAGTGAAAGAGTGGGGATGTGCTTATTCACGTCCGTCGTGTCGATATCCCTTCCGACGGGTTTCGCCGGACCGGAGCAAGTATCGAAATTTCCTCGCATTTCCGTGAGCCCTCTGGATTTCCAGAGGAGTTCCAGCCGTGATTCCGCCTCTGATACAGGACGCCAGACTCGCTGCCGCCTCTGCCCGGCCCTTCCGGCGGCCTTGGCGCGACCGGAGGCTGTGGGACGTTGTCGGCGTGCTCCGCGCGGGCCCGCCGCCTGACGAGAGAGCCGGCGCCGGTCAGGCCGATGGGGCAGTGTCGGCCGGCCGGACGCGAAATTCTCTGTATCGGCGTGTCGATCTGAGGCACGCCGCCACCTTGTCCGGATGAGGTTATCGCCCGGGCCCGTCCGATAACCGATCGCCGAATCTGTCCGCAGATCGGCGTCACGGAGGCGTCAGGCGACACGGCGCGCGTGGTTTTTTTGCGTGTCACGCCTGGACAGCCGGTGATATCTCCGCACGGCGCCAGCAGGAGAGAGAGAGAGAGAGAGAGAGAGAGAGAGAGAGAGAGAGAGAGATCAGATAATGGTGACAACGGCCAGCCACAGAATGATAATCAAGCTGCCGTGTGGGGACTCCCGTGCAGAGCACACCGGCGCGAGTCCCGGACAGATGGGATGGACTGACGAGAGACAGAGAGAGAGAGCGGGAGCGAGTGGGCGCGAGACGCTCCTGGATGCGCCAGGCGGGCGATACGTTTTTATGACGATCTCACTTTCGTCGGACAGGTTTCCCGAGCTGGCCGGGGCCGCCGGCGAGGTGACGACGATCCGGGGCGGCCGCCCGGTCGGACTGTCATCGCCTTCCGGCCGCTGTTGCGGGTGGCCGACCCCGGCCGCCAGGACCAGGGGTCGCCGCCCCGCCACCGCCAGACGCCGGACGCGGCGTGACACCGCGCCGGCAGTCGGCCGGACCGCGTCGCCGCTCCATTAAAAAGCTGTCACGGCTGGCGCGGCGGCGGATCGTCGGCGACGGACGCCGCGCGGCCGCTAATGGAAAAACGGTGCCGGGGTCGGCCGGGCGGCCGCGGCCGCGGCGGCGCCGGCCGAGGACGTACTCCTGGCCGCGGCCGGCGCCGCCGACGTCCGTGGGAAGCCGAAACCAGCGGCAGAAGGAGCCGCAACCAAAGGCAGAAAGAGCCTCAGTCAGCGGCGGAAGGAACCTCAACCAGCGAGAAAAGAAACCGTAACCAGATGACAAGACAGCCGCTGCCTTCGATAGAAGAAACTACAACCGGTGGCAAAAGATGCCTCAACCTGCGATAAAAAGGGGTCAAAAGTCAACCACAAGGCAAACCGGCCACAGCCGGCGGTCGAAGGGACGTCTGTCGGCAGCTTGGGAAGTCACAGCCAAAACCGAGGACTCCGCCACGGTGCACGGAGACATTCGCTGGCAGCAGCCGAACTGGCCACAGTCAGAGGCCGACGCGGCAGTGAGCGGCGGTCAGTGTCCCGCCCGCGGACTCGGGTCGGCGTAACAGCGTGTAATGACGCGCGCCGCGGTCGGACGGCTTCCGGCGGCGCGTCAGCTGCCGCCGCGCCCGAACGCGGCCGGCTCCTCCGCCGTCGAGCCGCGGGCGCCGATCGGCGCGGCGCCACCGCCTCGGCGGAGACGGCCGGCCGGCGATCCACCCCCCCGCGGAGTGGCGCCGCCGCCGGGCCGGCCGGCCGGCGGGCGGGGACACCGCTGGCCGGCGTAACCGGGACACGGCGCCGCCGGCCGGCCGCTGTGTCACGATCCGGGCCGCCGCCGCCGGACGACGGCAGTCCTCCTACGCCGGGCGGCGGCCGCTGCTCCTGTTTGTGCCGCCTGGCCAGGTCAAGAGCGGCCGCTCGGCGGCGCGGCGCGAGCGGAGGCGCCGCCGCCGCCGTCAGTGGGCCGAGAGACGCAGCCGCGCCCGCGCTGACCCATATACCGCCCGGCTTGCAAAGGCCGCCGACGCGGCGCGCGACCTGATTCCAGTGACACGTGCGGGCGCCGCATGCGGGCTGCGGGCGCGCGCAATTGGCGGCGGCCCGCACCGCGTCGGGAGCCAGGCGTCGGAGGCGGCACAATGGTGGGCAGAGCTGTCGGACTCGCCTGCCCGGGCACAGAGCGGGCCGGCCGGCCTATCCCGACAGGGCGAGTCGGCCTAACTGTTCGGCAGGGCGGGTCGGCCTAGCTGTCGGGGTGCAGTGACCTTTGGGATGGATGCTGGCCATTACCCGGCTGGAAATAAATTCATGATCGAACCCAGTGAGATAGCGTGAACAAGGTTTCTGTGGAACAGATATAGGTTCTGCCACTTACGAGTTCCATTTGTTTGTATTATTTCTTGTCATTTAATTTGTCATTTTGGCCATTAAGGGGCATCGAAGGCTGGAGCAAAGCACCGGCGTGGTCTGGTGTCCTTTACAGTATTCATGGGAGTATAATCACCTACAAACTAGTCAGTAGACCCTGTGGAAGGACCACGCAAAGCCGTAGCCCGCAAGCGAAACATTAATTCGTGATCTCTGACCGTCTAATCCAGGGATCCAGACCGCACAGACAAAGCAGGCCAGTGGTGGGATGGCCCGGGCTTGCCACCTCTTTAGTTCTCCTGACAAACGACTTGTGAAAAAGGCTCCCGGCCGATGTTCGGCTCACCGTAGCAAATCATTTATGTTTATGAAGCGTTCCGGTTCAGGGGTTTAAATGGTCAGTGGCTCATGGCGCGGGTCGGCGCCGGGACCGGCGTGAGAACCGCTGTCGTGGCTCTGCTCCGCTGAGGCCGGCGACCGGCGGCCGGGCCTTCCTGTGTGCACAGCGCTTTGCGCCGCTGCTTCCCTGCAATCAGAGGCCAATTGGCGCTACTGGCGGCCGTCCCCGGCAGGGCCGTCGGCGCACAAACAGGCGCCGCTGCGGCGGCGGGCGGGCGCGTTTTACGGTCGCGGCGGCCGGGTCAGCGCGCGGGGCCCGTCTCTGAAAATCGCTGCGCTCTTATGCGGCCCGGGCGGCGATTATAGTCATTACGGAGAGAAATTCACGGTGCCACTCGGGCTGTGGACATGACGGACGTCATCTGTCGCCGGAAAAACCGGGCCGACGGTCTTCACCTCACCTGGCGGCCGCCGGGGAGAAGACGGTGAAGAGGAGCCGGCAACAGGGGCGGCGGGGAGATGATAGTGAAGAGGAGCCGGCTACAGGGGCGGCGGGGAGATGATGGTGAAGAGGAGCAGGCGGCATGGGCGGCGAGGAGATCAAGACGGAGAGAGCCAGCAGCAGGGGCTCCGGCAGCTAAGCATCGCGAACGGATAGAGAGACAGACAGAAATAGATGACAGATAGATAGATAGATAGATGGATGAATGGATAGATAGAATGGTAGATAGATAGATAGATAGGCAGATGGGCAGAGAAAGAGATAGGGACAGAGAGAGGAAGATGAAGAGAAGGAGAAAAGGAAGGAGAGGGAGAGAGGAGGGTCGAAATTTGAGGGAGGAAGGTAAAGCGGTCATTTTTGTTGGTAAGGGCTTAAAAGTGTCATTTTACAGATGGACAGAAGCACACGGACAAGGCTCTCTCGCATAATGACTAAAAGCTAAAAAATATAGCGGTGCGTACCTGATTCCATGATTCAGCTCTTGATCTAAGACGTCTCAGCCTAATCATTGCATTGTATATATATATATATATATATATATATATATATATATATATATATATGTATATATATAGGTTGCACCTGCGTAAATTCCCCCAGTGGAAGCCTGAGTCCTGACTGAGTCTAACGGATCAGCCCGTCGAACACTTCCGCTCCGCGGCGTTAGTGGGACACTCATCGATTGACCCCCTGAGCCGGTCCGTTTTTACCCTGCCCAACACGGAAGTAGGCGAACAGAGACCGGCCGCCCCGCGCGGGGCGCGCGGGACTTGGTCCTTCCTCGCCGAGCTCTTTGTTCGCAGCTTGATCCCTCCGCGGCGCCGGGCCGGGCCGGGCCGCCGGCGCGCTTCTCATGCCCTGGGCGGCTTTCACGACACCCGCGCGCGCGGCGGCCGCGCCGGCGCCGGCGCCGACACGTCGACCTTTCGCCGGTTGTCGGCCGCCATTTTGCCGCCGCCCCCTGCAGCGCGGCGTGCAGATCTGGACGTTCGGCGGCCGCGCCGCGCGCAAAAGTGAAACCGAAATGACGCGGCGCGCTCGACAATTAGGGGCCGCGCCCGTGCAAGGAGAGTGGTCGCGGCGCCGGCGAGTCTGGGAGGGAGGCGCTGCGCGAGGCGTGAGTGCAGGTGGACAGCGCGGCGCTCCGCCCGGCCTTTACGGGACCGGAGCCACTCCGGGAGCAACGAGTGCTCCGAGTTCCCGGTGTGTTGAAGGTGAAGCTCCAGAGCAGGAGGCGGCCAC
Source organism: Capitulum mitella (assembly GCA_030062745.1). NCBI lineage: Eukaryota > Metazoa > Arthropoda > Thecostraca > Pollicipedomorpha > Pollicipedidae > Capitulum > Capitulum mitella. The sequence goes on along the minus strand of CP099839.1, from coordinate 44,838,438 downwards.
TGGCCGGCCACTGGTCCGTCTTACGCTGCGTTGAGAGCTGGTGCAGCTTTCAGTCAGAGGATTGCTGCAGAGAGGTGTGCACGTAAACTGGACAGAGTTTGAGACGTATTTTGCTGTCTTTTTTACGTTCGAGCCAATCGAAGAGAAATAATCAGTCAGCAAAACTGGAAACGCCCAGTTTTGGACGTAGGATCATCTTGGCGCTTCCAGGTCTTCTAATAGAAGGCCTGAGTGGTATGCGCGGGCCACTCCAGCAAGCTTTTCGTAGCCAGGCTTTCGGATGGCGCCCAGCAGAAATGGTGGAAAAGGAATTGGTGTCGAATCAAGGGAAAAGAGAATATAAAAAGGACGAAAAAGAGAGGAAGAGAGGGCGAGAGAGAAGGAGCGACAGAGAGAGAGGGCAAGGAGAAAAAAGAAGAGTGTGACAGAGAGATATACCAATTCGTTCCATCAAAACTATCCGTATAAAGGCAGCTTCTGAGGGCCATTGTAAGGCGAGCGAATTAACTTTCGATTTCCATTGTCATTCTAATAAGACTTCGATGCGGAACAAAACGCACCCACCCGAACTATGGCCTCCTAGTTAGGGCAGATGTCGAAATATACATGGAACAAATTCTAGTGATTCTTTGCGATTTCTATTCTTGGATAAAACATAAATGTTTTTCATAGAAATTTATACTGTGGTATGGCGTCATCCAGTAGACTGCGTATTTCGGCCACTATTTTGAAACTTTGGTCATAGTTAGGTTAATTGCGTTGGTGTCTCTGCTAACTCAGGATGGGAGCACAAAACTTTGAAATATTCTAATGGCTGGTCAGAAGAGTCTGCTTCGTATTACGCGAGTGCCGTGGCTCGAGGTTCTCCGAACCACGATTACTGAAGACAAAGACACAGGCTCCGAACGTTATTTGAGGGCTGTCCTCCCAGTGAAAGATTTGAAATGGAAATTGGAGGTCATTCTGTCAGATCTTTACGATCCTATTGCTATCAAGTGTGATCATTGGCATTTGTTGTTAATGCGTTGCCATCTCGCACATATTAGTGGTTAATACATATTTCTTTAATTTTTGTGTAGACAGCAATGTTGTAAATGTTTTGACTCATATGAACTTGTAACGTGTTAACGTTCAGGCACTTTAACCGCAAGGCCTATAAACGAATATCTGCTCATGATCGACAACCACATAGACCTTCACGTCCTCCCAGATTTTATCTAATGGTCTCATGAAATCCCTGACTCAGTTGCTATTGTTGTTCACGGGCTGTGATTTCTGAACGCGACAGACAAACTCCTGCTCCAGGGCGTCCCGCTGTCACTCCCTAGCGTCGCTCCGTTCGTTTCGTTCCGCTGACGCCGCGTGCGCCTCACGCCTGCACGTGGGCGCCGACGTCCCGGCGTCACGCCGCGGGAAAAGAGAGACCGGCGCCCGGTAGGAAAGCCTATCAAAGCCAGGAACGGCGGCCGCGCGGCCGGATCGTTTGGACTGACCTCTGCCGTCTGCGGCAGTCTCCTCGGCGGATGTCGAGCGCGGCGAGTTTCACAGACCGCAACCATAAGGAAATGGTGGCCAAGGATGCTCGTCATTTGTTTGTCACGCAGTCATGAACTCGCTAATTTCGGCGGCCGACTGCGGAAGATTTGTGAGCGGGACCAAATAATGATCGACAGGTGTTACAGGCGCCGGGACGCGGCAATGACACGCCTAATTGTTTTGTGAGCCCTGAACGCCACCGAGGCGCTCCCTCAGGAGTGATATTAGACTGTACCGTTGTAAAAATTGTTGTCATTATAGCGAGAGATATATGGCCCTCGGCAAACGGGAACAGCACCAAACTATTAGCCGCTCTTATCACCAGCAGAGTTCGATGGATGGTGACGCAAAGTGCCTACCTTCGGTAGTATTCAAAACAGCTAAAACCATTGGCATGAAAGCGTGCTTGATGTGTTCGCCGACAGGTCGGCAGAGAGCTCTCAGTTAGCGGCGGGCGGCTGCGGAGCGCTGTTTTCTTCCTCTGGAACCGGGTCAGGCGGGCGCTGCCGTGTGGCCGGCGGTGCCGTGTCGCCGCAGACGGGACGCTGCTCTCGGCAGTTCGTGACCGGCCGGCCCGACCACAAAGGCCGGCAGCGCGACCCGGCGCCGACCCCGGCCGCGGCGCCGAGCCGGGCCGCGCCGGCCGTCCCAGACACAGACAGGCCGTCCCAGACACGGACAGGCCGTCCCAGACACGGACCGGGCGTCCCAGGCACGGACCGAGCGTCCCGGACACGGACCGGTCGTCCCAGACACGGACCGGGCGTCCCAGACACGGACTGGTCGTCCCTGACACGGACCGACCGTCCCTGGGGCGGACCGGCCGTCCCAGAGACGGCCCGGCCGTAGCCGGGCGGGCGGCGCTTCTCACGGAGGCGGCCGCGGCGGTGGCGGTGCGCGGCGCCGGCTGGCTGCCGGGGCTGCACGCATGACTCGGTCTCACGCAGAGGCACCAGGCGGCGGCGCGGCCGCGACGCTGCTCGTGCGCGGGCGGCCGCGGCGCGCAGCCGTGGAAACAGTTAATCAGCCGTGGTCCGGAGTCCGCTGTCCCGGCCGGGCCGGTCCGTGCTGGTCCATTGGGCAGCGGGGACCCAGAGTCAGGGCGGTCCGTGATAGTCCTTTGGAGGGTGAAGGCTGAACATCTCTGGGACTACTACGTGATGACTAAAAATGCTCCGGACGATAAACTGAATTGTAGGAAATTAAATGTCCAGATCGCCTGTGTTATTTGGACCTTTGTCGCAGGCAGGTGGCCATCGGGGCTTCGCCGTTCCGCATCCCAACACCACTAACGTCGATCACTGCAGTCATCAGGAGCAGATGGTCAGGTGCGGATGAGACGGTTTCCGCGAAAAGCCGCCCGCCGTATTTTAAAGATCCGGTTGCACGGCAGCAGGTGCTACTCTGAACTCCCAAACCACAGCGAGGCAGCGATTTGATCGTTCAGAAAAGGCCCAGGGCATCGGCGACATCACTCCAGCCGGAGGTAATGAGGTTAGGCAAGTTCCAGTGTTCGCAGTCGTTAGACGTGGAGGCGAAAGTGGTCTGGTCCGCAGCGCTTGTGAGCACACCCGAGCGGTCGGACATTCGTCGAATCCATGCCAGCACCCGTCAGATCACGTAACAGTAGAAGGGCGAAACTGGCCACCAGCGGTAAACCACGGCCACCGGGTGTCCGGGTGTCCGGGTCTCAGCGCCCACCCCGCCGGGTATCGGGGAGAATATCGCACATCGCCAGGTGGCAGGGAGGTTGTCTTACACCGCCGGGCGTCAGGGAGGGTGTCTCACACCGCCGGGCGTCAGGGAGGGTGTCTCACACCGCCGGGCGTCAGGGAGGTTGTCTTACACCGCCGGGCGTCAGGGAGGGTGTCTTACACCGCCGGGCGTCAGGGAGGGTGTCTCACACCGCCGGGCGTCAGGGAGGGTGTCTCACACCGCCGGGCGTCAGGGAGGGTGTCTCACACCGCCGGGCGTCAGGGAGGGTGTCTCACACCGCCGGGCGTCAGGGAGGGTGTCTCACACCGTCGCGCCGGGCGAGTTTGTGCCTCATTGAAAACGATCGCCATGTTGTTGTGATCTAGGGTTTTACACTCACCCCAGCGGTACCGATAGCAGAATGCCGGATTGTGAAACATTGCGATGTCGGTCCAATTCAATGAACCACTATGAGGACTTGTAACACGTTACAGGGTGGAAATAGCCTTGACAGGAGGCTGTGGCTTTGTATGCGAGCGCAGCCAGTGAACGGACCATAAAGCAGCTTCATGCTCCAAGCACTGCATGTCCTCATTGCAGTGTAACGATACATGCAACATTGCGCAGAAACTTTACCTAACAGTTAGTCTTAATCAACTGCATCAAGAGTTCCCTTGCCTGCTTCCTTTCAGAAGGTCGCCCCCGACTATCCGTTCTTTTTTTAAGCGACCTCCTCCGCCCCGCACAATTCGGCCTCCCGCGCACCGTCTGCTTCCCGCGCGCTGATCTAAATACGTTATGGAGATGGCCCCGCCGTCCACTCCGGCGTGAAAGCCTTTTTGTGTGACGTAAGTGGCCAAACACGCCGGCGACAGGGTTAATTAGCCGACGGGTGCCGGACCGCGCTCCGGAACAACACCTCTGGCCGAGCGGCGGTGACGGCGCCGCCGCGCCGAGGTGGCCGGGCGGCGGCTGACCTTGCCGGGCCGCCGGGTCGCCGCCTCTCGGCCCTGTTTGCTTTGAGGCCTCCTGGAGGTCAGGCGGGACGGGCGACCGTCGACTCGACTGTTCGGGACGCCTTCCAGCGACAGTGCCGCCGCTCGTAAACCAGCCGCCCTCTCAGGGTCACGAACCAGCGGCCGCTGTGTCCCCCCAGCGCCGCCGCTCGTAAACCAGCCGCCCTCTCGGGGTCACGAACCAGCGGCCGCTGTGTCCCCCCAGCGCCGCCGCTCGTAAGCCAGCCGCCCTCTCGGGGTCACGAACCAGCGGCCGCTGTATCCCCCAGCGCCGCCGCTCTCCCCGGTGAGCCTATGGCCTGTGCCGCTCTCCCTGGCACCCGGCACCCTTCATTGTTATGGAGCCGTTAAGTAAATCATTAACGGCGCGCAGTCGGCATCCGAACGCATTACCTTCGCCCTTACCGCGAGCTCACCTTCGACAGAGAGCACCGGAAGCTACGGTGACGTAATCACCGCGTCAAATACGCTGAGAATCGAGGCGCTGAAGCATGGCCTGCGCAGCCTCTGCGGTCGGAATTAAGTATTCAAGTTCGTTGCAATCGTCACGGCCAGCCTTGACCACGGTCTGCCGGTGGCAGGGCGATGACGTCAGTCTTTAGGAAAATCTTCAACGGCCTCGCCGTTTGAACGTTCAAGCTGGCATGTCTCCGACAGAACCGGGACGGTACCAACAGAGCATCGTCGGCGCGGGAAGGGTGTTTCTTCAGATCGTGACGAACCAATCTCGGCACCGGAAACCAAGCCGGCCATCGATCACGTGGAGCGTGATCCGCCCCTGGTGGGAGTTTAGTATCTCTGACCCTTGTCTGAGAGCATGACTTTGATTTGTGGGTGCCGGAACGGTTTCACCTTACGGCATGCATGCATTTAACGGCACTGTTGTTGTCCGCCTCGCCGTTTGCATAGCTGGTTCTCCCGGCAGCTTTTCCCACAAGAATGCTGCGGCGATCTGGCAGCAGACCAGTTGAGATCGCGTCCTCGAGCGAAATGGTATGTCGCTCGCGTCAGCCTGCAGCGCAGAAGGTGGGCGAACGGCCTGACCGGCAATGCACTGGCGCATTCTCCATAAAGGAGACCAAAGGCCGAGCATTCATGGCCAGCCATTGTTTGAGAGCAACCAGCTCAGTCGTGTCGATGCTCCTCTGAATGTGTTGCATTGCCAAAGCACATAAATCAGGAAATGAACTGCAACACAGCTGAATGACGGTGATTTATTATTCTTTAGACATGTCTCACCATAAAAAGGTGATTTATTTTCTCCGCCAAAGCATCTGGGACGACAGCTCATTGCAATGTAACTTTACTGGCTTAGAGGAAATTGTTTTTATTATTCATGTTTGTGAATAGTAAACAATGAGAAGGGGTCACAACAATCAGATATAGCTTTGTCCTTGGTTAAGTCCTTAAGTTTTTATAACTAATAAGGCTTTCATTTTCTGGTCTTTTAAACGCATCGTTATTTTACAAATGAATCGTTGCGTCAATAAATATGTCAAAAGCTTATAGTATGATGTACCATGACGGCAGCACACTTTGGGCTTTTGCAAGAGAGAGGCCGGAAAGAGAATGAAAAATATTTTGAGCACCGGAAAATATGTGGCCGTTTGAACTGGAGCTGAATGAACGCAAAACATGGAACGAATCGCTTACGACAAATACTCTGGACTCCTCCCTCTCTCTTTGTCTCTCTCGTTCTCTCTCTCTCTCTCTCTGTGTGTACTCTCTCTCTCTCTCTCCGGATGGGCTACTGTTCAGCCCAGAACAAAGCTGAACCTACGCTAAATCGGCAATGAATCAACACCATGTGTAAGGTCCCATTAGCCAGTGGCGACGACAACCAATCTGCAAAACCTCTGGCTGAAAGCATTCGCTGTCATTAATCTGCCACGTATATAGATTACAACTGCGTAATTTACGTAGTATCATTGTCAAAGAACTGGAATGATACAGTTGGTTGGATCGAACTCCAAGGATTTTGCCCTCGTCTCTGAGGAGCGCTCTTCTGGTGGTTAACTGTACGCATTCTCATCAATCCAAATAACTTTTAATGATTGGACTGTCCTTCAGCCCACGGTATGCTGAGATAATTACCATGTGAAGATCGCTAGTGTTTTTCGTGTTTGCTTCTTCGGGGCAAACGTATTTCGCAGAGAGAGCTATCGAGATCAAGCCATGGATGGTTTTGTTTCAGCTTTGCTGGGAAATGACCAAAAATTGACGTCACGCCACTTGACAAGCATTCATCGTTTTAGACACAACGGATATGTATAACAAAAATCGACATCGCAGCAGATGCTGGATGAAATGCTTAAGAATCTATAAAAAATTCATCCGTGATGCCCGGTCAAAAAAAAACGAAAATTCAAAGAAATTATGAAAAAATCCATTCGTGATGCCCGGTCATAAAAGGAGCCGAGCAAGGGACCTTTCGCACTGTTTGGCACCGGATCAGGCCATTTGGCCCTGATAGAAACCGATATACAAGTTTGGCATCAAGACGGCTAGGTAAACTCTACCGTTGGACGGCTAGGTAAACTTAACACTACATAGGTCGGACGCTCATCAAATGGTATTAATATTTCCTTCCGGCTACAATTGTTCTTTAAGAGCTGGCTTTCAGTCAATGAGAATAAAGGCCGTCGCACACCGATAGATTTGGCAGGTTCACGCGGTCGATCCGGCCCAATAGCTGCTATTTTCTCACAGAAAGAATCTCGCCATTTCCTGGCCGGGATGCAAGATGTAAACTTCACGTGGCGATATTCTCGAGTGTTTTTTTTCGCAACGAAAAATTTCTTCATGTTTCTTTCGAACACTTTGCACTGTTGTAGGGCTATCCTGCACCTTATTCTTCATCTTCAGCTCGGCTTCGGCGGGCGTTGCATTTCTCGCCATGTCGTGGTTATCAACGGCGAAAAATTTGGTCCCGCCTACGATGTTCTCTTCGATTGTTATATCTCATGTTTCATGAATCTGACCAAGCAAGAGCTCCTGTGATTTACATTTTCTGTTGCAGTTGCAATACCGGATCGGCCAAATGAACCTACCGAATGAGCCAGCGTACGACGGCCTAAGTCGTGACTCTACGTAAAATAAATGTCTTAGACATTCATTCGTAATTTGGTAGTACACATCATGCTGACTTCGTGATGTTTCGGGTAGTTGTAAGGATTGCTTGAGTATGGTTAAGCTACAGGGTTTTCTTATCGCGTTCTACTAACAACCAAAAGAAATGGTTGTTTTGCTTATTTATTTAGTACTATTGCTCTCAAACGGGGTATATACTTCTCCTCTGTCCAAAGTTCATCTTGACAGGGTCTGCAATATGTGCAAGGTCGGCGGCCCATTTTATGTCATAACTTATATTTTTTAGAGGGCACTCTGTGGCCTTCTCTGTCTTTGGTTAGTAATGAGCACTTCTGGGACTGCTACGACCAGTTAATTTTACGATTCATTTATTTTCACTCAAAGAGTCCCGGATACACTTCTACTTTCTTATTTATTGTAGCACGTTTATGCTGTAGGTGTCGCTTTTAATGAAAACCTTTGCCCCAATAAATACCAACTAGGTGATGCAAATCCAACGTGATCTTGGTATTAAAGACCACGTGCATTAATTAAATATCATAAAAGTAGTTTTTAGAAGCATATTTCATTTTACAAGGCATGAAATATGATTTGATGAAAGATGAACTTCTGTTCAAGTGGCGTCCGCGTCTAAATCTCACAATAATTTTCATACGTCATCAGTTTCTCACTTAAGACAGTCACTCCAGTGGTTCCCAAGTCTCGTAAGAAATCGACTGCAAGATCCCGCACGACTTTGTCAGTGAGCTCACGGCCGACAGTCACGAGGACCCGGAAGGGTCGTCTGCAAAAGACCGAGGCTTTCTCGGGGCGTGTATATCGTGACTGCTCGACACTGTCGCAAAGGTACCAAGACAAACCTGTCTGCAGTTCGGATGCGGGGACAGCCCTGAACGCAACAATGAAATGCTGATAACTGACCACGCGGGCTGGAGTTCCCGAGATGGCTGTGGTGGTTTACCTAATGGTATGCTTTACCCGACAGATCTCAGCAGCCACTGGCTGGAAACTGTCTTTTTTTATTACAACACTAGACGGCCTGGTGGTTCAGCGAGGATTAAGTCCAAACCCAGACCGTACTACAGCAGGGCGTCGCCGCGGCCGAGGTACTCACCATTTCGCGTCGCAGCAGAGCCATCTTCCGCTCCAGCGAGCTGGCCGGCTTCAGCGGCTTCTCTGGCCGCTCCACGTCCGCGCCGTGGCTGTCCGAGCCGCTCTCGCGGCCGCTGTCTACGCTCGGCGGGCCGTCGTCCGTGTCGTCGGTGTCGACGACCTCGTCGGCCGCGTTCGGGTGCCGGACGCCGCGCCCGCAGCCGGCCCTCGTAGAAACGGCGACACCGCTCCAGGATCGGCGTGCCGGCGGCGGCCGCCGACGCCGACGCGTCGTCGTCGAGCCGCGAGTGGATGATGACGCAGTCGCCGTCGATCTCAACGATGCTGCTAAAGTCGCCGATGTCGACGGCGGGCGCGACCGGCGCCGGCTGAAGGCAACTGAGCGGCTGCGAACTCTCCGCCGGCGGCGGGCTGCGCGCCGAGTCGTACCGGCAGATGATCTGGATGCCGTCGCTGGTGGCGGCGGAGGCGGCGGCGGAGTCGGCGCCGGCGGCTGAGCGGTCGCTATCAGAGTCCGTGCGCTCCCCGCCGGCGGCCGCTGGCGCCGGCGCGCAGTCCACGCGAAGCGAACCGTCGCCAGGTGTCGGACTGTCCTCATCGGACGGCTCGCCGTCTTCGGGGTCCGTCGCCGGCCCGGCGCTCTTCCCCACAGGAATCACCAGCGTGTGCTGGTCCACGTGGTAGAAGTCGAACGCGGCGCCGGCGCGGTCCGTCTTGAGGCCCAGCATGGCTGCGTGCGCGGCCGGTCGCACTGGACGCCGCCGCAGACGCGGCGCGCTCGCTCGGGCGCGGGCTCGGCTGGCGCGCCGCTCGGCACCAATCAGCGCGCGCGCTCGCCGCTCGGCGCGTGGCACGTCCTGCCTCGGCCGCCGACGGCGCAGCACTGCCGGGCGACTGCGACGCGCGCCAGCAGAGCAGCCTGAGACTGCGACGCCGCACAGGCCGCCGGCGACGTCTCACGCCCTCGGGCAGCAGAAGGGGGCGTGCGCCGGGGCGGCCGCGGACGCGTCCGTGCCGCAGGAGAGTGGCGCGAGACACGGACGGAGGGCTTCTTAACTAACATGTTCTCCGTTCCTGGTCCTAAACTAACGTGTCCTCCGCCCTGAGCTTTTGTCTTATAGTTTAGAACTGACGTGAAAGACCACCGTACTTTTTGAACATGTTCAGTGTGCATATGTTACACTCTTATTGTTTCCCAGTCGATAACATTTCTTCTAGTATATTCTTGGGTCTTTGGACGTATGATGATTGGCAGATGATCGAAATCTAAATTTCTCTTTGCGCCGAGTGCGAGAATTGGCAGATGTGTTATCCCCGTTGGATAAATCGTCAGTGTTACATGTCCGACCACTGGTTTAATTTGCGTTTAAATTACATTTCCATTTTTCCGCAGGCTCATGAACTTAAGTACTTCATTTTTTCAGCTGACTAGAAGGATAGCTTTTCAACTGCATGGTCCAAAAACACTTCCTCGCTCTTCAGAATAGCAAATTTACCCGAGCATAACAGCAGAAAAAGAGCTCAACCTCTTTTTTTAATATAGAACAAAATATGAAATTTATACATAGGTTTGAAAAAAGAAAACTTTTCTCATAACTCTAACAACAAGAAAACAGTTCAAGCTCTGTACTGACATGGGGAAATATGGAGTCCGTACACTATTTTGAAAAAGGGAACTTTTCCTATGAACAGGTTGCCGCGTTAGTGGGTTTATACGGAATGTTGAAATGATTTTTTCCGTATAATTTATTATCTCAACCATTATACTTAACTCGCTCAGAGAGTACAGACCATAGCAATTGTAGTGCAAAGAACACTTAAGATAGGCATTTGCTGAATACTTGCTTTGCATATTGTTGTCCTGTGTTAGCGAATGCATGATAACTTTTATGTTTCCTTGGAGGCGTCTCGGCACATCTTGGTTTTATAATAGTGCATCTTAAAACAGCACATCTGTTTCATCCTTTTAAGTATGACACACGCACTTGTTGAAAGCAAAAAATCACGTTATCATTTTTTTATAAACACGTTTCGCGATTAACTCTACAAGACTAATAACTAATCAAATCAGGTTATAAAGTTGAGCCAACGCAACTCTTTGTATTACCTCATGCATTGCTGTGAAGCCTTTTGCTGTGTGAAATACCATAATCAGTAATCAGGTTTTCCCATGACTGTCCAGCAAAGACGGGGACGTGTCACAAGGCCGATCCTCGGGCCGGAGGACGAGCACCATGTCGCATATGAAATAGGTTCTTCTGGGCAAACAGCTGTAAAACATTGCGGAAAGTATATCTGTGCCTGATAAACTGACAGTCCTGAGGCAGACTAGCCGTGGGCAGGTTAATCAAGTTCAAGTAATATGAAATGATGAAACAAAGCACTCTGCATTTTTCTTCCTAGAGCCCGTTCTCCGATCTCAGTAAAACTCTACATTTAGAATTGGTCTACAGGATGCATGTTGGCACACAGGTCACAGTTGGCACGTACCAAGTCAACTGAAATCAGCCGCGGTCAGGAATTGGACATTCCATGGTTTCTAAATGGAGGACGAGAGAATTTTGCGATCATTTCACTGCGTAATGAATAAAGACACTCCAAAGCACAAGAAAGCTACGTCAAGTCAGTTGAGTTCTTCCAGTGTTAGCTGGTGAATATGGAACATTCTGCCCTTTTCCTTAGATCTCAGCGATCTCAGTAAGATTCTGGGAAGATGCATTTTATTTGCCGCAGTTCACTTCGAAAGCTCTTATGTGACTAATGTAGGTCACTTGATTTTCGCATATATCTATAAGCTTATCCTACCTACTAACAGTCCACCTAACGTCGTTATGCTCCATTTTGGCGCTAGGCAGCATTTTTAAATTGTTTTAAAATGCAGAAATGCCTCATGTTGCGGGACGGGTCAGTTTGGTTGGGATTGGTTTCGTAGAAGCCTCGAGAAAAAAAGACGCTATATATTTCCACATCTGGTCTCGTGTTACCTCCACTGGTCTCATTAATTCCATTAGATTATGCTGCTTGCAAGATCAAGATCATCGAGCAGTCTATGTTCCAAATGAATTTTGTTTCAGTCAGTTAATAGGTAAGGATATACAAAGCACCTCACCAGTATGCGTGACTATCAGAGGGCCAACGCAGTGTTCGTATTAGATTAAAGCACAACAAGCGAATATAATCGACGAAACATTGAATGCTGCCCTGTCTGTTATCCTTTCGACGTAGCTTAGCAGCTACTGTCGATTTTTCCCAATATTCGCGTATCTTTAAGACTTCAAAATTGAGAACAGAATGTGCTGAGTCTCATCGAGTGGAGTAAAATAACTCGAGTGAGCCAAGGTTATCCATGGAAGTGGAAACGTCGTAAAACATCAGCTTTTACTGACTTCCTTCAAGCAAAGTGAATTTTCCCCGGTTTCCCTTACCGCAGTTTTTTGTGTGTGCTAATGATGTGAAATGAGCCGAAATTCCAGCTGGTTATAAAGTGGCGACAGCGCGACCACGTAATGGTGTTTTGGACGTCTGCGCTGGGAACCGCGAGGCCGAACACGAGCAGCGGAATCCCAGCGACCTTGAAAAACGGTTTGTCGAGCCGGACGCGTAGGATTCCTTGTCCTTTGTAGCGTTTGAATCGTCAAGTCGACAGCGACGGGGAAGATGGCCTCAGATGTACGTGCGTGTGAAATATCGGCGTTGTAAGTAAACAAGACAGCTTTTGTTTCAGCACTCGCGCCCGAGATGTTCATAAGCCACAGCTCTGGGCTTGTATTGTATGTATCATATCATACAGTGGATATATCGGAAAACTGTGCATTTAAAAGTACGCCGAATCGTTTCAAAAAGGACGCTTAATACAAACAGCAATTGCAATCCTTCAAGACAAATTTAAACCATTCCAGGATGGCAGCAATTCATTCCAGTAGAACCGTGTCTCCATTCCTGTGTTTCTTCAGAACGAAGCTGCACGATTCTTTGCTTACACAAACAAGAGTATTTGTCAATAATGACTTACGAGGTAAGTCATAGTTCAGTTGGTCTGACTGACACTAATATGATGCTAAAAATGACCTCAGGAGTAATTATTCCAAGCCCATTAAAATGGAATCTGCCCTGAAGTCAGGAAGTCCCATCAACGGCATTTTTAAGTTCAAGAGAATGCACCGAATTCCGTCCATTCTTCTTCACAGGCAGCTGCTCAGGCAAAGGTCAGAAACATCAACAAAATCATAGCAAGCGGGTGTGTCATACTCGTATATAGCACGCATGAATTGTCTGGATACCATTCATTTCTCAAGTGTATTATCTTGCCAAGTGCACAGCGATGCTTCATTGTCCGTTTCTAGGTTTTTGTCCTGAAATCCGCACCCAAACAGGAATGAACATCCTTCTTTCAGCTTCGTGTGTTGTGCCGATATGCCGCAACAGTTTGCTTAGATATTTAAGCGGTTGTAAAGACGATATTTGCTGCATGTTATATGACGCATTTGTCATTTGTAGGATAGTTCAGTTGGTTGGTGTGACTGACAGAAATCTAATGTTAAAAAGGACCTCAAATTTTACCTCTAACGTTTTCGCTTTCACAGAGGTTACATGAGGCGATGTCCAGCATTATTGATATATCTCAGATGTAATAACGAAAGAGTGTGATACCAGTACAATTCACGATCGCAGTGATGAAGAACAGTCAAAACACGATAATTTCATTACATTTTTAAATGTTCCCAATACATCCTCCTCGCAACAGCAAAAGAATAGCTTTATAACAACATTAATTTTTATCTCCGCACAATAGGTTTTTGGAACATTATTGTAAAGAAAGGCATAAGCACTCCCCGTATCTTCCGAGGACTGTTATCGCATAACTCTAAAAAACTGAATGAGCTGGGTCACATCAGTCGAGGTCAAAGGAGGTTAGCGCGCTCATTGGTTTCCCTCTGAGAAGTACACATTCTAGTGTGGGAGGTGGGGGAGCATATTTTTTTCTCCTGATTTGACGGGGAGGGGTCATCTCCAGTCGCAGTGGCCAGCTTTTATAGCTGACGTGCTCATCAGACCAGAAATAGTTATTAGTATGGATACCAAAACCGCCGAAACCAATGTGTGTTGGAGCGTTTTAACACTTGCACGGATGTCCTGTCAAATATAACGGGCCCGGGTGCGGAGTCAATTTGATCCCCTCACCCAGGATCTCGATAACTAACTGCGCCAAAGCCACCAAATCTGCAGCGTAACTTTAAAGGAACTCTTTTGTGTTGAAGTTTGATCTTTCTAGCATTTGATCTTCAAGGCCAAATGAGGTCAAAGAGGGTCATGTCTGGTGCGACTCGCCAGATTTGTTTGTAGCACGAAAACCGTTCGTCACAGCACCAAAATGTATAAGCCAATTTTGTTGGCTATACAGAACTGCAATAGATGGTTTGCAATTTGAGATGCTTGGGTGCTTAAAATTTATGCTTTAATTAGCGCTTCATCACAACGTCAGTCATATGACAATAATTTTGCAAAGTGCGATAAGTCCTGTTTTGTGATATATCGAGCTAAATTCTGGCGCTGAATTCGGGTTTGGCCTAAAATACTTTAATACCCAAAAATACTTTACGGATCAAATTTCTGCTATCAAGGCCACGCAACGTCATCTGAGGCCAACCGAGGTCATTGACCTAGTGGCCTCAAAAAGTGAAATCGTGAAAATGTGTTCCACAGAGCCAGTTACCTTCATCCGGTAAAACTTTGTCACTTAAGTATTAGCACTGGTACGAAAACACTTCATCGCGTCTTTCGGCTTTGTCAAAATAGTACGCGGGCGCGGAATGTTAGACCGAAGGCAACACGCATATAATTCATTTCCTTTTTGGCACGTATTTACGCTAACGTTTACCGTATCTGGGTACCCTTGGGCGCAGAATTCAAAATCAGCGTAAAAAAACATCCTGGAAAGCAAGCTGCTGCAGAAAAGGGTGCACCAAGGCCAATAAAGTTCATCTCCGGTCGGTGGCCTGAGATGACCTAGAACAGATCAAAACTATCGGAATATGCGTTCAGCCGTCCCTGATATTGTTTTGCACCATTTCAACCTTGAATTAGATACTGAGTAAGAAAGTGGTGGCGTTTTATTGTTTGGCCTCTACATCAAACGTACGCACGTACACATTTTACATATGCGCGAACGTATTTTTAGCCATCTCTCCGTAACCTGACCTGGTATCGGCATGAGACTTAGTTCACCGATAGATGATAAAGTGGTCTTTTATTTCGTCGATTTTTTGGCTGACATTATTAGAACAGAAGGGCTATGTTCGGAGACAGTTTTTGACTGTTGACCTCGATCTGACCTCGTGACCTGACATCGGATCAACCAAACTATTTTTTGTGTTTTCGGTTGCTTATCTGTCCGCCCTCAAAAAGTTTAAAAGTGCGGCTGTAAAACTGCATTCGTGACAACAGCTTAAAAGCTATGACCTGACTTTGACCCACTCTAACTTGGTGATCCTGAAAGAACTGAATACTTTTTGGCAACAAAAGATCCGCTATCCAGTTTTGTACAGCTGTGCCAAATTTGGCATGGCTGGAAAACTCCGCTTGGGACGTATTCCGGAGAAACCTCAGGGGTGTCAAATTGACCCTCCATCCAGGCGCGTTTTAAAGAACAGATACCGAGCATTTCACACGCGATAATTTTGCTTGTACGTTCTCATCGGCTGCACTTTGAGGGCATTTAAGAGCTGACAAAGGACGCCATATTCGCAGGTGGTTGGGAAATGATCTGGACGCAGGTCGAAACTGCTGGATAAGACAAGCATTAAACTCCCAAACACGGAGATTGCGCGAACTTATTTGTGAATGGCCATAGTGCGTGCGTGCCCTGGACGGACAGCAAGGACTTATTACCATGTGAGCCTTGAACGTGTGAAAGAGTAGGGGTACAAACTCTGTGATGTGAAACCCGCGCGACGTTCAGAGAAACAAACCTACCCCACGTCCAATCAAATTCAATCTCATTGATCTGTGCTCACCCGTTAGCCCGCTCCCGACTAAGGGTTGATCGCCCCCCCCCCCAAGGTTTTTCAAGGATTGCAAGAGAACGAACGAACACAGCGCCACGAACTTCGTCTTCCTTTTGCGTGGTCAATTTACACTTTGTGACAACACTTGGACCTTAAGTCGAGTCAAGTGTCTGACCTAGGTCAGGTCAAGTGAGCCTACGCCGAAAAAAGTTTAGCGTCCTGTAACTTTTTTGGAAAACATGGTATCACAGTAATACTTTGAGGCATTAAAGATCTTGATAGATGCAACCAGTCTGCTATCTCAGAGTTTTCTGAATTTTCCGGGTCATTCAACTAAGGTCAGACTCATTTTTAAGACATGTTTTTTCGAAAATTGACTGAATTTTCATAACATTTTTAGTGTGGAATGATGCAGGCATCTAGTCACCGTCAATGGGCAAAGTATCAATGACTTCCAGCCATTGACCTGAGGTCAGGTCACGAATGACTATTATGAGTCAAAATGTACCGCTGTCAAAATCAGCGATGAATTACTCAGAGCGGGTGGAAAATGGTAGAACTGGCTGGCACAGACGTAAGGAATACCATGAAGCTCAAAAAGTTTCAGGAAGTTGCATATTTTACAAATAAACAGGCTCTCGAGAATAAAGCTCCGCCAATTGTGTAAATAAGTAACTAATGAACTTTTTCCAAATTTAAGCTTGGAAACCATCACAAGAACCATTAGGATCAATACAATGATTTGGACAGACTTATGTCGCAAAAATAAAGGAATGCTAAAATTAGTTCCCGTTAATTTCATACTGTGTACGGCTACGGCGCCGGCCGGCAACCGGCGCGGAAATTGCTGTGTTCGTTTAGGCGAATATATTGAACAAATCAGAGAAATTAGACGTGTATCGCCATTTGCGGACCTTTACCTGTTCGTTGGTGCCTTTACCTAGACGTTATTAGTCACAGCCATTGAGATCCAGGTCGTTTCTCGGTCTCATGCAGTCGGCTATGAGAAATCATGTTAGGGCGTGAATGGCTTATATGTTATCCAAAACTACAAATGAGACTAGTTTGGAGCTTTACTTGTCACGAGCTTTCCAACGGTGTATTTATTTTTATCGTGCGACCAAGCGTTTGTGAGTTAGAGGGGGGACGGTCAACCGCCCCGCCCTCCTCCCCGGTCGAGCGTGATCGGCGCCGACCGCCAGTCGGGGGCGGGTTAATATCCAGCAACGCCATGGGTAGAGTTTCTGTATCTCTTCGTGGTTGTCCGGACTCCCACAAAGCTGAAGACTGCAGCCAAAAATTCCCTCTTTCTGAGACCGAGTGTTTTTTTCTGCTCGGTGAGCAATGACACCACCAGGGACGTATCCAAGGGGGTCCATGGGGTCATGCCCCCCTGAGCCAAGTGGTCTGCACTATATATGTGGCGATTTTGCACGAATGCGAAATAATAATCATACATATGTTGTAAAAACAAACACTGTATGTTTTTCTTTGCGTTAAATACGAGATAAATTACATAAAATTGCTGCCTTTTCCTATAAATTTCGCCATATGCCAGTGGCATATGACATAATTCGGTATTCCCCCCCCCGGAAAAATTTTGGCTGCGTGCCTGGACACCACCAGCGACGCCTGAGCGTGACGTCGTTGCCGGGCGTTGAAGTCGGTGCTGATTGGGGTCTGAGGACGCTCTGACTTTGGCGATATACAACGCCCACTGAGCGTTGAGGTCCTCGGAGACACATCCACAGGTCGACCACAACGCTGAATCCGTCAGCTGTGGCGTCATGGTTAGCGGATGCTGTTTCTGTCAGACTGTATTGATCAGAAACTGTTTATACGCCATGCATAGTCTGATTATTTGCGGTCGTCTTGCCGGCAGCCCAGTCCCATGGGCCACGAAATGTGAAAACAGACCCTTTGGTGGTGTCTTAGCACATACGGCGGAACCAATGGCAGCGGAACAGGGGGACGCAGGGGCACCATGCCCCCCCCCCCTTAACTGGCGAAATTTAACATTTGCCCCCGGACGTTGCATGGGAATGAATGTTTCGAAAAGCAGCCGGTGCCCCCCTCCCCTTGCCGGAACATCTTCCGCTACTAGTGGATGGAACCGATACGGAGGTGGAGAGCTGCCATCCCTGCCCTTTGAACAACAAATCTGGCCTAACCCTTACAAATCTTATGACGGTGGTTATAAAGAAATTGCTTAGAAGTAAACTACATCCCGCTTAAATCCGGACTTTCCGCCGCCAATGTGTCTCAGGCAATGGTTCTTGTTATCCAATGGATCGCTGCCGAAACTGCAGGTTCCCAGCAGGCCCGACCGTCACCGTAAAAAAAATAAACGGCCCAACGACTGTTGTAATTTGTTATATGAAATGCCAACCAGTTATGAAATTCCGACCATGCACAATGAAACCTTCTTGAATTAGTTTTGCAAGTGGTCATCACAAAGTCACCAAGAATCAAAACTTTCGTGGGAGCCAAGAACAAAAAACCTCCGAGTTCCTTCCCATTTCTCATGCCAAAGACACAAGGGGACGGAGGCGTTGGAAGTGGGAAAGCCGGGGGCAGCTCCCCCTCTCCCCACTTTGGGCAACATTTTGCATTAACCCTATGACATTACAAGGAAAGAAACGAGGTAAAAGTCACGTCCCCCCCCCCCCCTATCTCTACAGAGTTTCCTCCGCTCCTGAAAGAGGACCACATATGTGGAACACTTTAGAAAAAACATTTAGGGGAACCCACATGCAGGTGCGTAGGAACTAGGGCAGGACAGCTGGGCACCTGCCTACCCTCCCCCCCCACCGTCCCAACTTTGGACAACATTTAACATTAACCCTATGGCGGTACACGGAAAAGACGCGAGTAAAAATCACTTTTACCTCGCACAAAAATAAAAATTACCCACACATATACAAAATCACCCCCTCCCTATCTCCACAGAGGTTTCTCCGCTACTGCTCATACAGGCGTAGCATTACATGGTCTCCACGGAGGTTCCTCCGCTACTGCTCATACAGGCGTAGCATTACATGGTCTCCACGGAGGTTCCTCCGCTACTGCTCATACAGGCGTAGCATTACATGGTCTCCACGGAGGTTCCTCCGCTACTGCTCATACAGGCGTAGCATTACATAGTCTCCACGGAGGTTCCTCCGCTACTGCTCATACAGGCGCAGCATTACATAGTCTCCACGGAGGTTCCTCCGCTACTGCTCATACAGGCGTAGCATTACATAGTCTCCACGGAGGTTCCTCCGCTTCCGCCCACATAGGTGTAGCATTCCATAGAACACGTAAGGCGGCAGCGCCATCAATGTCCGAAAACATGAACATGCACTCTGGTACTGCATGGAAAGAAATGGCATAAACATGGGTGTAGAAATGGGAGAAATTTTGGTATGGAGCAATGAACTCACCAGACCCTAAAATGTGACATTGATAACTTATTTATATAACTTTGTTTTGTAAAATAAGGAAACACATGAATGGATCAAAACATGGCATGGAATTCTTTACTAATCATTTCCTTTGGCATGGTACACTCCGCACCAAAATTATACAAAGTCATGCCCCTGGGCATAATTAGCTCTGGCCCTATAGCGACTTTAAAAATGATCCGACGCATTTAGGGCAGAGTCGGCTTATATCGGACGCCTATCTAAAATCAGTTGTAGTTAATTCCCAGATAGGCGCAGGTCAACTAAAGGGCATTCAGATGGAAGACCACTTTCAAATCTAAAATGTGGCCTTTTTAATTGCTGCTGTGGGCATTTGTTTAGCTGCAGTCACCTTTAAAATAATACATTTTGAATCTGGGTAATTTCTTTCAACGTTCGATAATGTCAGACGACCGTCCAAATTTATCCGATCCATGTCTGATACAAGCTGTACTAACTGAGGTTAAGTTAAAATTTCCTTGGTCAATTACTAGCTAGGCATCTACCCAAACGTCAACCTCCGGCCGCCTTTGCTATTGACGTCGGCTTGCCGCTCCGCCGCTGCTGGTGCTGCCGTCAGACACCAGAAGTTGCCTGGTCGATTCGTTGTAATATTTCTGCCAGCCGACAGATTCTTGGGTGCTACCGCGCATCTCTGGTAGAATGTGGTTTTGATAAAAATGTATTTCGTTGCACATATTAAGGCACAGTTTTCCGACGTTCGAGTACTTTCGGACGGTGTCCAATATTACCAGAAAGGCGGTGCATTAAAATGTGGCAAGGGAAACGGTTCCAGCCATTTGCAGTCACTTCTAAAATGAAGCAAATGCACGAATAGAGCGTGATATGATAATTGCGGACATTCCTACCTGTGGATTGTCCAATGTCAGGTGGCAGAAAATCGGAAATTTTAAAAACGGAAACAGTGAATTCAAAGAAAAAAAAATCACCCGAGACCTGCAACTCTTCGTATTCGCAACGCGGCAAAAAAGGGATATTGGATCCTTTCCAGTTCCAAAAAGTAACATTTTGGACGTGAGTCCAACCGTAACGAAGAAATGAGGGTGTCCAAAATTACCTATCACCCGATATTGCCCGAATCTCCCCTAGCACCCATTAATCTGCGTTGCGTGTTCTCACATGACGAGTTTGCCCGTTGAGAAAAATGTTCAGTGCGATTAACGGCATTAACTGCATTAACTGCATTAACCGATTCAGCACCCATTAACTGCATTGTGTATTCTCACACAACGAGATTGCCCGTTGAGAAAAAGTGTTCAGTGCGACTGGAGATGATCCCTCCTTTCAAACAGGTAGGAAAATGGGGAAAGAAAAAGTCATGGATTTTCTCCTTTTTAATGTTTCCATCTAAGCTCGAGAAAAACTGCATACAATTTCTGAGTTTTCAAGGTGTCTGAAGGTGGCATCGGCAGACTCTAAAATAATTATCCCCTTGTATCGTTATAAAATGACTGTTTAATGCTGGGACGGCGCGCATGGCTATCCTGTATCTTCTGGTTCCTCTGCCCGCCCTTTACCGATACTGCCATTTCCACTTTTACTGTAAATTTTTTCAGGCATTGTAGAATTTCGTTGTCACGTGTCCGCGTCATTGCTTGATCGTAACCATACTAAAGGTGTATTCATTCCCCAAACACTCTTGGATACTGATGAACCTCTTGCTTTAATTTTTTGTTTAGATGTGATTTCCATCATGTAACTTTCTCCGTGTGAAAATATAAGTTTTGTATTGTTCGTTTGTATTACTCTGACAGACCTGCAAGGGGAAAGTGAGGCAGTAATGACGCATATTATTGCGAATTCGTCTATGGAACACGGATGTGATTCTTGATCAGACTGAGACCGAGTGCGCGGGCAAGGTCACATAAAAAGATTGTTAACGTTTACTTATACAACGGATCACGCCAGCATTCATGTTATTGTCATAGGGAAGCGGAAGTTCCAGAAAAGGGCGAGGATTGACAGTTTGTTGGCACTGATGAATCGTCCGACACACGGAACAAGACGAGAACGGAAGACAGAACCTGGTGGTCAGTGATGACTAGGACATAAGGAAGTGAGCAGCAGTGTCAGTGGAGAAGACTGAATCGCTCCAAGTCTCAAGATCTACTTATTCGCAAGAACTCGAAGGAATCATGTACTCGCTGAGGAAGTGGTTCTACAGACCCAAAGTCAGTACCTTCCAACTGTAGAGCGTAGAAATACGTAAATATTTTGTTTCCGTGAAACGTAGATTCGTTCCCTGATTGGTTGTATCCAGTTCTTTATGTTTCATGGCAAGTATGCCTTTCATTTTGCAGACCAAACTTTGTGTCTTATTTATTCTCCATCCACATGTTAGGCAGTCTGCATTTTGTGTTTCATTACATTTGTGTGAGGCTCCAGGTGAGAGTTTAAGTGATCAGAGTTTCAACATTTTTGTGGCTTGAATGAGGCAGATATTGACTGTACTTTTTGAGGTATTACACCTTCAGTGAACATCAGCTGTCAGTCTAATGTGTGATGCAAAGTTTAAGACTAGAAGGGCATGGGGCATCTGCTTCCATTTGTCCATTCCTGCATTTTTTCCATATTAGCAAGGAAGTGCTAGTTGCCTTTGTAATTCATGTGGCATTGGAAAGCTCAGTAGGATGCTGTGTTAAAGCAAAAGAATCAGAAAATGCATCCATATTGTAGGTAAGTTTTGTGGACAATATTGAATTCATTGTATTGCATTTTGTTGTCTTTGTGGTCTGTTTCCTATAAAACATGAAAATTGATGTATAGATGACATGTAGATTTCATTTAATTCATTGAGACACCTTTGGTAAAGAAAGCCTAAACATTGTTTTCCTAAGGTTATACAATCTGTTGTAAACCTAATACTGGGCTATGGAATACTTAGTGCATTGCCAGAAGAACTGTTTAAAATGAGGATATGTTACAATTTCCTATTCACCAAAGTATGCATCACATCATGTTCATACCTGGGAGCCCTGGAACAAAACAAACTATCTAAATCACACAAATATTGCCAGTTGTGCCAGCATGATGCCTGCATCCTGCAATCACGTAATAGGCTTGTTACTGAAGGTCAGGGGACCATGAACCATGATTTCTAGATTTTTAAAAAATTCCTTGTCTGATGTTGCATGATAGTGGCTGTTGTAAATATGTTATTTGCCATTCATGTTCCTGATTTATGGTGTATGTTAAAAGCATTGAAGAATTCATAAACACCAATATCCAGCACTTCTTTAGTAGCCTGATTTCTCTTTCCCATGTGTTGTGTGAGCTGTTTTCTCTAGTGTTGTATTTCACTGAAATCAAGATTGATGATCATCATGTTTGTTTGGCTAGGATACATGTTGGTGCTGCATGAGACAGTCCAGAAGCCGGAAATTAAGATAATGCTAACACAAAATAATCATGGAAAAAAGAGATATAAGGAGGTTCAGTTTACAATTTTCACAACATTCATTAGATGCAAAATTAGAGATCAGACGACTGACTGACGCCCGACGGGACACAAGACTTGACTTAAGACACGGACGCTTGAGCCCAAGAGGCTGTGCACCCTAACCCACAACAAACAAACAAACAAAATTAGAGAACTGTGGTGTTCTTGAATATGCTGTTACATGCAGTTTTTCCTGGTTTAGATGTTTGAAGGATTGTTTGCACAACACTTTTGGAACCTAACATCCATGTAATGTTGTAGGGCATGTTTCTTTATCCATCATTTGGTATAATGTAAAGCCTCACTGAGCCTCACCATGTTGTTAGGCACCCTGTAAACTGAATCTGAATCTGAAGCTAAAGTCTGGATTTTGTTTTGCTGTAATAGATGTAAAAATTAATTTGCTTGGTTGTGCCACAGAACTGCATGTTGGTGCTCTGAACTGAGCAACAACCCTGTTCAGGCAAATAGTATTACTCCTAAAAGGCCATAGTTTCATGGCAGTAGTGGTTTTTGCATTTGGATTTCTTGTCCAGCAACATCATTCTGGCTAGCAGGTATCTCTTTGATAGTCATGTGGTCTGCCTTGCTATTGTCCATAGTCTTCATAGCCCAGTCCTCAAGAAAATAAAGGTTTTCTGTACCAAGTGGTTAAAGCCTGGAATAACCCCAAGACAGTCATTGGGACTGAAATAACACTCATGCAGACTTATTAATTATCACAGGCATTAAAGGGAAAACAGCAAAAAAAGGAAATGTTGAATGCCCAATTTCTTCATTATTAGACTAAATTACTGTGTGCTCCCTGCAGCCATGACAAAAATCAGCTTATCTCAGAGTGGGCCTCAAAATGTGATTTTCCTTTGGAGAAATGTGGGAAATTAAGAGAACTTCAGTTGATTGTTTGCTGTACTTTCAGAGGACGGACACGTCGCTGTTCGCTCAGTTCTTTTTTGCTGATGACGAACTGAATAAGGTGACCCTGGAACTGGACAGCTTTGATGGCAGAAAGGACCCAGAAAGGTGCACGCTGCTGGTGAATCAGCTGAGGGCATGCCAGGACAAGGTATGCATACTGCACTCTCTGCTGGACCGGATCTATCACCGGACGTAGCAGTGCAGATAAGTATTTCTGGTTTTGCATCACAAATGACATTCTGGATAATGTGACTTATACTGGGACCGGTTCTCCTTATTCGAGAAATTCTGGCATGTTCCTGAAGATCTCAGCATCTCAGTTAACCATGATGAATTCCCCAGTGTGTGCGTTTCTTTCTGACGTCGAAAAAATGCTTAACCATATGCATTGTGCCAGACTCCTTGTTCTTTGTGCCTGTAAGTAGGACTTTTCAGGATTATATGCCAGTCAGGACATGCTACATGGCATAACGCTCGCGTTCGCGGCAGCACTGTCGGAATTAACCACGTGGTTAACCTGTCGTGAATGGCGGGACTGATCACATCGGTTCGGAGGCATGCCACTCCATGACCCAGAGACAATCGGCATTGTTTTCCGTGCGGCCGTGGCTGTTAGCCTGCGGGAGCCGGTTTGTCGTGATGCACGAGGCCGCCGGCCGCGGCGGGCGTCAGACAGGCAGCCGGCGCGCGGCGTCGCCGCGGCGGGCGCACCAGCTCATGGCCCGCCGCGCCGGCCGGCACGGCGCCTGCACCATTGTCCGCCGGCCCAGTGCACAATGCTCATTCCTCGGACGGCAGTAACGCATTGTCTGCGCTCTCCGGCCGCGGTGCGAGCGGACGCGTCCCGAGCAGGCAATTACTCGCTTCTGCGGAGGGATAATTACACCCTCGGCGGCTCATGAACGGGACGGTCCGCGGGACCCCAGGTCCGTCTGACAGCCGCCGGTGATGCTTGCGTCTCCTTGTGCCCCTGGTGTCCGGGAGCGGGCCGTTATGCCCGCGTCACGGCCCCGGCCCCGGCCCCCCGTCTGACCGCCGGCCGCTGTCCGCCGCCGGTAGGTGCTCAGCATCTGCAACCACATGATGGATGAGGTGGTGGGCGAGGAGCGGGCGCCGCGCGACTTCCGCGCCAAGTTCCCGGACGACGTGCTGCAGGAGAACCTGGCCGGCCAGCTCTGGTTCGGAGCCGAGGTGAGAGCGGGGCCCGCGCGCGGGCCGGGCTAGGACGCGGCTAGCTGGGCTAGCCGTGGTCGGCTGTCGAGATATTGGCTGGACGGAGACGGCGGCCGGGTGGGCAGCCAGCTCGCAGACGCTACGTCAGAATTGCGATGCCGGGCGAGGTTCCGTGTTAGACCTAAGCGGGGATAGCGTCGTGCTGCCGGTACCGTGTGTGTACCCGCAGGCTCTCTGCCACCAGAACCCTGCGATTTAGCCGCAGGCTGTGTACGGCCAGAGCCCTGCGTCCTGCTGCGTCCAGACAGCGGCTGATGATGGCACCACATGTGTTTACTGGCCGCGCTGTCCGTGACTTCTGCGCCGTTTGACACCGGGCCGCCCGTAACGTCTGCAGCGTGGACGCCGGGGCGTTGGTCACTTCTGCTCCGTGCGACGTGGGCGTTGGCGACGTCTGTTCCGTGATGCCGGGCCGCCTGTGGCGTCTGCTCAGGATGACCCCTGCTCTCTGGCGGACCCCTGTGCGACGTTACGCCGGCCGCCAGTCCGGTGGGCCGGCCGCTCCCTGGCCACCGCCGCGGGGTCCGCCGGTGACGGCCGGCTGACGTCACCAGGGGTTGTTTGCTCCCGTCCGACTGACAGGTCCGGCCCGGCGCCGCGGCTGTCACGCTCCTGACGCCGCCGCCCCGGGCCGTTATTGTCCGCCTGTGTCTGTGCCGTGTTCTGGCCTGTCTGACTGGTGACTCAGTGCGCCAGTATGTCGGCGCTCGGTTCGGCCTGTCTTGGTTTGTGTAGCGGCTTTGCGATGTGCTGTTTGGCCGTTTGCATAAGTTGTCCATGTTTATAGGGGCTGACGTTTACTGGTGGCTCGTCTCGGGCAGTGCACTCGGTGCGGACCCTGGGAGACGGTTATCTCACGGTGCTCCGGTCGGCCCCATGTTTCCCCTGTGGCCGCCGGCCGGGACGCATGCCCGTGGCCGTGACGTCAGCGGCCGTGGTGTCTGTTTGCGCTTATCTGACGCTCCGCGCCGGCCGCCAGTGTCTGGCGGCCGGCTCTTGCATCATGAACCGGGAGCTGGAGAGCGCCGGCATGCGGCCGCTGGCCAAGGCTGTCACCAAGAGTCTGGAGAATGTCCGCGTCCTGCTGCGGGAACAGGTCAGCCGACACGCGCCGCCTCCGGGGCCAGAGCAGGGCTGACAGCAGCCGGCCGAAATGTGCTTCTGTCACCGGTTTTAACTGGTCATACCGACGTACTGTAAATAGGGTTGTCAGAAAATGGCAAAAAAGGCAGAAAATATTCCATTATAAATGTGTTATGGAAAGAGCCTATTACGGTTTAACAACAAATGGTGGCATATTAACTATTTCTGCACGTTAGAATGTGAAATGTAAAAGAGGTGATTGCACGTAACTCGCTCAGGCACGTAGCCAGGATTTTCTTCGGGGGAGGGGGCAAATGTCAAATTTTGTCATATGCCACTGGCTTATGACAGAACTGATGGGAAGAGGCTGCAATTTTATGTAATTTACCTCATATTTAACGCGCCGGAAAACATATAATGTTTGCTTTTGCAAGATAGATATGACCACTACTCCGTATTCGTGCGAAATCGCCATATATCTAGTGCGGGCCGCGTGGCTTAGGGGGGGCATGGCCCCCATGTCCTCCCCGGCCACGTCCCTGAGCTCGCTCAAGAAAATGTGTCGGATATAAATGGTGATAAACTAGAGACAGGTACTTAAAAACAGTGTGTTCAGGTTCAGTCGTTGGACAGTACCGTATCAAGGGTGCTTCAGAGTCACAAGCCTTCACCCATCTGAATTTGATTTTAAAAATGTACATCACAGCACTAAACATGTAAAGAGATGTGCATGCTTCTGTAGGTGCCACTGGGGCCGTGTGACAGTTGGCTGTGCGGAGTTATGGTCGTGGTGTATGCATCAGGGTCGAATGTCTTGAGAAAAGCCACAGTAAACATGGAATTGCTGGACTGGGCGAGTATTGGTGGGTCGATGTCGAGAAATGCATCGAAGTCTCAATACGCAGCTATTGAGTGGACTTATGAGTGTTTAGGTCGAAAATGCAACGCGTAATGGTGGGTGAGTGTATTGCTTCAGTGGAGATTGTGAAAACATATTGACGTGGCATCCTTAAATAGCATAATTGTGTTCAAACACGCGTTCAGATGTTGTTTCAGTGTAGCGTTCCGAAAATATTGCGCGTATTTTTGCAGAAAAAGTCGTATATTTTTCCCCGCACCGCATTTGGATTGTTCTTTGCTTAAGGTTTACCTGGAAATGTTTTTGTGGGGCTGGAATCGTCTATTCGTTATCTCCAAGGTCATATAGTTGACTACTTTGACGTAAGAAATCCACCTTGGCTCGGAGCCCTCGATGTTCCCGGACGAAATCCAGTGGTCGCTGTGGGCTGAACCGGCCGAAAGCCGGCGTTCGACCAGATGTCTCAAGATAGGCCGAGCCGGAGCCTTTTTTGCGGAACTTGTGCACCGTAATGGATTACCCACGGCTCTGGTGTACGGCCGATGCACCGCGTGGTCACGAAAGGACAGCGGGACGGTCGTTCGAACGTTTCGTTTCTCGGTACGAGTCGTCGCCGGCCGGTGTCGTTCGCGTGTTGAGCCTGGTTTGCCACTGCCCGGCAGTGCCTCAAGTCGCCGCAGGAGTTCACCGAGAAGCTCTGCGAGTCGCTGAAGATCTTCGACCGGCTGTTCGCCGAGTTCGAACTGCGATACGTCAGCGCCATGGTGCCGGTGAAGTCCTCCAAGGAGTACGCGCTCATTCAGAACGTGATCGCCCTCTTCTCGGAGACGGTTCAGAGGTGAGCGCAGCCTCGGCACGATGTCGCGGCACTCTCTGGAGCCATTGCTTTGTTTCCGTGACGCAGAGTGGCCGCGGATCAGCCGGCTTAACGTGCAGTTTGAAGTGCTACCAGTTTTCCCGGTTGCATGCGGCATCGTTTGTTTCCAGGAGCCCTTGTATTCAGTTACGACGAATACCAAGACGGTTCTGTTGCACGCTGAATACCATACCATTGTTTGGTACAGATGAAGCGTAAGCATCTTGCGTATATTGTACCGGCAGAGCATGCAAAACAGGAAGCATTTAACGGTATTGATATTTATGTGAGATGATAGACCAAGGGTAAACTTGATCGATCGGTCAAATGAACCCGTCTGCTGTCTAGCTATTCTGTCATTGACTCCTTAAATTCCCTTCGGTTAAACGGCTGGCAAACCAGATTCCGTTTAAGCTAGCTGTAAACTGTTTGAAGGCTGACGTGGATGGTGTTATAAGGCTGGTGTGCTTCAGAGCATTTTGGAAATGTAAAGTGTAAAATTCTTCCGGCGGTAGATGTGGGCCACCTGTTAGCGTACCACCCGGTATAGAAGTACTGCGAAATTATGTGGTGCATGCGTTCGAAGAGCGGTGAACGGTCTTCCGCGTCATGTGAAGCAGTGAGCCGTCTTCATATCGTGCCCCGGCGCCAGGGTTGCCGCCGCCACGGAGCCGGCCTCGGAAGAGGGGAGCGGGCCGACCGGCGTGTGAAGCTCCCAGCGGTAATGTGCCGACACTAGCGGCCGCCACCGACCCTGGCCTTCCGGTTTGCACACTCGGCCGGTATCGGCGTGCGCGGCGCGGCCCCCGCCGGCTGCCGACCTGCCTGCGGACGCGGGCCGTGCCGGGAGGCTCAGTGCGGGGCGCCGTGCCGCCGTGACGTGTCTGACGGGCCGGCGCGCCCCTGCGACAGGGCGCTCCGTCTGGGCCTGCTGAGCCAGGAGCAGCTGGACCTGTACGACCCGGCGCTGATGTTCACCATCCCGCGGCTGGCCATCGTCGCCGGCCTGGTCATCTACCCGGACGGGCCGCTGCGACTCGACCAGGACATCGCCGACATCTCGGAGCTCTTCCGACCGTTCAAGGTGACACTGCGGGCCGGAAGGCAGCGCGCCTGCCCGGACGCCCCGCGCGGCACTTCCGGTGCCATGGTGCCGGATATCACGGCGCCTCTGGGCCGGGGTTGGAACTGGACAGCGGGCTCATGACTGGTTGTTTATGGGCTGCCGGGATCGTCAGAGTTGTGGAGCGGCTGTCTTGCGGCGATCTGACTGAGAAAACTCGGCGGCGTCTGAGTTACAGAATGTTGAGGGCAGTCATTCTCCGTGGAACGCGACTCATTTGAAAGTTACCTATGGTTTTCTGGGTAAATTTCAGCAAAGGCTGTCGGGTGGTCCGGAACTTTACTGGGATCTTGGTTTTCGTCGTAAAAAGGGTCCTAACTTACCACTGCGAATTGTTTCTTGGTTCTCTGAAGGCAGCCTCGGTACGTCGTACGTCAGCCGTCCTTGTGGGATGTCCCCGGCCCTGCGCACCAGTCTGGGCCTGTTGGGAGGTGTTCGTGAGTTAGCCGGTCCGCCGTGGCGGTGCGTGTGACCGGGTCCCGGGCCGCTCTCAGTCGGGTCACGGTCTGTCGCCTCTCGTCCGCCCGGCCGCCGGGGAGGGGACGGACGGCAGAGGCGGCGGCGTCGGCTGGCCCTCTTCAGCCGATCGAGCTCAAGGTCGACACAAACACGGCCTGGAGAGGCCCGAGCGGCGCGCTCATAAACACTCCGCACCGTGCCCCGGACACGGAACGCTCACGCCGCCCGGCCTGGCCGTCAGCGCGCGAGGACGCGTCTGGTGGCAACGGCCGATGGAAATTACGGCTGGTCATGCTCCGGCGCGACTCGCGTCTCTGAACTCGCGTCGTAAAGCTTTGCCAAGCTTTGGCATGAGGGGGGGGTGTGTTCATAGCTTGCCGATGGGATCCTAAAGCTTCAACAGAATCTCGGAAAAGGATTGTGTTTCGCGCGGCAGTGCATCTTGATTGATGAAGTACGTTGGTGTTCCGTGTTGCCGCATTCGCCAAGCTGGAATTACTAAGGCGATGTGGCATTGTCAGGTGTGTCCTGTCCATTGTCGAACAGTTGGCTGGTACCCGTTTTTCTGGTGACCGGTTGACCGATCGTTGTGTTTTTCGCACTTCGTTGACGTCCGCCGCGCGGTCTCCAGAACCTGCTCTGCAAGATCCGCGAGCTGCTGTGGACGCTTAGCAAGGCCGAGCTGTACGCCCTGGAGAAGGCGCTCTGCTCGGTGGACGAGCCGATCACTACGGTGGCGGCCGAGGTGCCGAGCGCGCCCGACGCCTACCCCATGCCCGACATCGACGCGTTCGTCACTGAGTTCTACTCGCGCAACCCGGGCTGCCGGCGCAGCGTGAGCCGCGCCGCCTGCCGGGAGACGGAGGCGCGGCTGCGCCAGTTTCACCTGCACAGCGCCGGCGGCCGGCCGGCGCGGCACCGGCGCCGCGGCGCCGCCGGCCACCCGCCGCCGCACCGCAAGCTGGCCAAGAGCGAGGCGCTGCCGCCGGCTGGCGGCGAGCGGCCGCAGGCCACGCCGCCGCCGCCGCCGCCGCCGCCGCCGCCGCCGCCGCCGCCGCCGCCGGCCGCCGAGGCCGGCGGCCGGGTGGGCCGCGTGCCCGTCATCGCCTGCGACTATGGCAGCCGGTGAGCGGACCGAGGCCGCGGTGTGGTCACGGCGTCTCCAGAGCGCGTGTTGGCTTTGCTCCTCGGCACTGACTCGGCGGATGCGTCTGAAGTGTTCTGCGATGCATGCCAACTATGCAATTTCAGATGCCCTTGCATATCTCGTGATGCGTGAGTTATTGGAACTACGGCGTAAAGTGCGTTTTAAATTGTTCATGTTCTTGTACACGCACGCAGACCAGGCTCGCGCCGCCTCCCGAGTGTCGCTGTGGTGCCGTGTCCGGCGGCAGCCGCCCGTGCGCGCTGCCCGTGTATGATCACAGTCGGCCTGGTGCGGGCAGGATGGACCAGCGGCGGGACGTGGAGCGGGAGGTGGGCGCCATCCTGGAGGACCTGGTCGGCCGGGCCGTCACAGAGGCGGAGCGACGTGCCAACCAGGCCGGACGGCTCGGCCCGGCGCCGTCCGACGACGAGGCCGAGCCGGCTCCGCCGCCGCCGCCGCCGCCGCCTCCGGCCGGCCACCCGCACAGGAGCCACGCCAAGTACCGCAAGAAGAAGCTGACCAGGGCGTGCGGCAGCTCCGGCGCGCTGCTCTACCAGCACAACCACTGGTGAGCCGGCTACGGCCGCTCTGAAGAGATGGCAGTACCACTGGTGGAGGGCGGCGTTTGCACTGCCGAGGCTGATCATAACTTAACAGCGTTTATTGATTTTGAAAGAAAAACCATACGTAGTTGGGTTTGGAACGGCGCTAAAGCTTGCGTTTTCGTAGTGTCGCAGTCTTAATGATGCTGATGAGGATGGCACAAGCTTAGGGAAGCCTCGACGTCTCTTATGCTGTTTATAGGGACAGTGCTGTTGGTATCAGTGTTAGGGATAGTCGTATCATCTGTGACTCATACTAATGTGTAATGGTGTTGGCATTCCTCCGTTGCAAAACGCTGTGGTGGTCTGGCACGTGTCGTCTGTTGCGGCCGTGCGACAGCGCTGCTGTCGTTCGCAGGAGGCTGATCGGGCGCCAGACGGCGGCTGCCTCGGACCGACTCGCCTCCCGTGACGGGCGGTGACGTCACGCCTCGTGCCTGACCCCCTCCCCCCACTCTCCGACAGTGATCGGACGACTGCCGGGCCGACGCCGGCCGAGAACGGCCAGCAGTCATCGGCGTCGACGTCGACGTCGAGCGACGAGGAGCGCGCGGGCCGCAGCGACGACCGCGAGATCGCGCTGGCCATCCAGGCGGCCGAGATCGCCACCCGGAACCGGGCGCGCGCCAGGTTCAAGTGAGTGGCACCGGCCGCTGCTGCCGCCGACTGAAGCGCGGCCTATGGGTGGCTCGGCAGTGCGCGGTCTGCACTCGGGCTCTGTCCTGCAGCGAAGACTGCCTGGCATGGCCAGTGTTTTGTTTCTGGCGCTTGGTCCTGTTGGGTTGATGGGTGTTTAGTGGGGACATTTTTGCGTGGAGACTGGCGTAGCGTTCCCTTTGGTTCACCAATTACTGCTGCTGGGTTTGCTACCACCCTTGCGATATCCTGACCTGATGACCTGACCTACAGGGACAGCCAGGACTTGATCCACCGGCTGTTTGTGTGCATCTCGGGCGTGGCCGACCAGCTGCAGACCAACTTCGCCTCTGACCTGAGAAACATCCTCAAAGTGGTGTTCCAGATCAACGCCACGCCGGAAGAGGCCTCCAGCGGCGGTAAGTGCTGCCGAAATCAGGTCGTTAAGTCTTGCACTGTTATTTGTCGGGACGGCTTGAATTGCGGCGTTTCAATGGCCGTGATTTCATTCCCGTTATCGTGTGGCCTATCTGGGACTGACTGTGTCCTGTGACGGCTTGGCTATTGCTGTGTGAGTGTCTGCAGGCATTATGCAATGTCTCTCCCATGCGGCAGAGTTGAGTCCGTCGTGCGGCTCAGTGGACTCGGCTGAGGAGGCACTCTCCACCGAGGCCGTCATCGACGTGGTGGACGGAGTGGGCGCCCCGCCGCCGCCGCCGCCTCCGCCTCCGCCGCTCTCCGAGCAGTCGCACCTGGCCAGCAACATGCGCGTGGTCGGCGACCACATGGAGGCCGAGGTGCTGGTGCACGGCAGTATCGGCCTGAGCGGCGAGGCTGGTCTGGTGCAGCAGGTGCTGGCGCAGGGGCCGCCGGCGCGCCCGCTGCCGCGCGAGGCGCTCGGCGCCACTGTGACGGTGCCGGCGCGGCTGGCCGAGGCGCTGGAGCCGGCGGCGCCGTCCCGTCGCGCCCCGCCCGAGTGGGTGCCCGACCAGCAGGCGCCCGAGTGCATGCAGTGCGGCCAGACGTTCACGGTGGTGCGGCGCCGCCACCACTGCCGCCGCTGCGGCCGCGTCTTCTGCCACCGCTGCAGCGCCGGCGTGCTGCCGCTGCCCCAGTACGGACACAGCTCGCCCGTGCGCGTCTGCGACGAGTGCCTGGCGGCCGAGACGCAGGCCTGAGGGGGCGCGGCGCCGGCGGCGGTCGGCCCCCGGGAGCGGGTCTGCCAGCTGAGCGGCCGGCCGGCGCCGCTGTCCTGCCCCCGGCGCGCGCCGCCACTGTTAGCCGTAACTGTGCGCGTCGCATGGTGGGGAGAGCCCACTGTTAATCAAGGTCAATACTCGGTGCATTTTGTATGTTGTCCTAGTTAGTCTCCTACGTCATTATTTTCGTAAGGAATCCCCGTTGAATGTGATGCCGTTGGATTTCTACAGTGATGGTGTGGCCACGTGGCGTCCGGTGTCGTGTGACCCTCAGCCGGCCGCCGGAGCAGGCGCGGCTCGGGCCGAGCTGCGGGCCCGGCCGGCGGTCAGCGGTGAGTGTCGGCGGCTGTCGGGCGTGGCCTGGCCGGCGGGGCGGGTCACGGCGGGCAGGCAGGCGCCGGCGTCGAGCGGGGCGTGCGGTCCGCTCCCGGCCAGCCCCGCCCGTCACGCCTGCTTCGACTCGAGGGCCGTCCCATGTCCCGGCGCGGACGTCACACTGGAGCGCGTCACGCGCGGCCACAGCGGGCCCGTCACAAAGCGCCGAGCGCCGCCGCCGCCCGCCGCGGGCGCGGCTCGGGCGCCGACCGATTGCTCAAATGACCGGCCCCGGCCGCCGCCTTTGTAGGGAGCGTAGCCGCCTCTGTAGTGGGTATTTCGGAGCGGGCCTTGTTACTGGCGCGCGTCGCCCGGTATCGGCGGGCGCCGCGGCCGCGGTCGGAGCCGGCCGCCCGGGCCGAGAGCTGGGCGGCGGCCGGCACCCCGCCGCCCCGTGATACGTCGTTCCCGGCCGCCGCCGCCGCCGTCGGCACAGTACTTAAGCGGACCGCCGACGCCGTTCGCGTTTTAGTTTGGGACGCGCTACTGTGATATCTAGGGCGACCACGCGCATATGCATGAAACGGGTCGCGCTTGATGGACGACGGGCGTTGTTTTTTAATTGCCGAATCCACAATACACGTTACGTGCGAGCCTGGCTGTCATTCGCGGAGGCGCCGGTCACACCGGCGGAGCGCCGCCGGCCGCTGGTTTTGAGAAGGTTGCGCTGTAGAAGCCCGGGTTCAGTGCGTCGTCTGGTCAGTAATCTCTCCCGCTGGATAGCTGTGTGGAATCCGTGGCGTACAGTCACTGGTTTATTACTTTGCTGCAGTAGCCGTTGGTAGCCGACGTTGTATTTTATTTTCGGAAACACGTCCAATACGACACTTCAGTAGCCCTGGCAGTGCTTCATACCTCTTCAAGGTTATGGTCGGGTACACGAAGGTGTCTGAACTGGCCTGGCAGTGTCCTTGATCTTGCGATCTCTAGCGAGAAAATGAAAGATCGTAGCTAAAAGCTTACACTAAGCAAGGATTAGTCCTGTCTGGGGTGCCCGCGCCCTCGCGCCCTACCCCATGTGCTGTCTAAAGAAGCGACGAAAGCGGTACAATCCTCGACACCGCGCTCGCGTGCGCCGCCTCTCCACCTGCCCGTGACGTGATCTGCGCGCCTGTCTCGCCGGAGGGCGCGGGTCCGCGCTCGCCTCGCACCTCTCCGGACGGCGCGGCGCGGGAAAGACATTCGGCGCGGCCGGGCCAGCCGTGGCGGCCTGCTCAGGTGCGGCCGGCGCGGCGAGCTGCCGCCGGCACCCCCCTGCGGCCGGGCCGGCGGCGGCCGCGGCGGCCGCGGCGGCCCGCGCGCCGCCGGCCGCTGCCGCCCGGCAGTTTCCGCTTCCGCCGCGCGGTCGCCTCGCTGTCCTTCCAGTTGTCGTAGTCCTTGTAGTCGCCGTACTCGCCGTAGTCGTACGTGTCGGGGATGCCCTCTTCCGGCAGCCCGTCGGTTTCGTCGTCCACCTCTCCGTCCCCGTAGTCGTAGTAGTCTGGTACGACCACCTCGCCCGGGGCGGCAGACCTGGCCTCTGTCGGGAGGGGGAGGGGATTCACCAAGCCACCGACGTCAGTGCGGCCCCGGGCGGCGTCAACAGCGGAAGACGTCATCGCACGGTCCGACACGTCAGCACTGTATAAAAAGACGGCAACAGCGCCAGCGCGCCCTAATGCAGCCCTCGAGAGGGCTCCAAAAGACGATTTCTCAACGAGTGCAACATCAGACAATGGTCTTACTTACTTGCATTACTTCGATCACATCGACAGTGCTATTGC
Source organism: Capitulum mitella (assembly GCA_030062745.1). Lineage (NCBI taxonomy): Eukaryota > Metazoa > Arthropoda > Thecostraca > Pollicipedomorpha > Pollicipedidae > Capitulum > Capitulum mitella. The sequence goes on along the minus strand of CP099839.1, from coordinate 44,803,825 downwards.
AATATACCGTGACGTTATTGTCATCCGGAAGTCAGATACGTCCACTACCAGGTAGAACCACGCGGTCATCGCGACGGCTGACAAACAACACCGACGTCAACGCCATCGGGGCAACGTCACAAGTGATGACGTCATGACTTGGCGCTGAGCAGTGGCAATTTCAGGATTAATTCACGCTGCACCAGCTTTTTCTGACCCATTATTCAGCTACGTCAACCTCAGTCCATTGCGAAGGTGAAGCGACCTTCGAAGTACGTCAGAAGTCAAGTCCGACGAAGGTGATGCCGAGAATAGCTTCTAAAAAAAACAATCCAAAACAAAATGGTATACATCGGCAGCTGGTTACGAGCGCATGCATGTTCGTATCCGTCAACCAAACATCACTGAAATCAAATTCCTCGCGAATGAAGCAGAGGACCGTTCATGGCCTTACCCTTTAACTCCAGTAGCTGCTGTTCCAGCACCAGCACCTTTGCTTCCAGAGTCGAAACCCTGCTAGTCAGTTCTTCCAAAACGTCAGGCACTACATCTGCAGAAACAGAGTTAAAGTGCATGGGGAATGTACAGACAATAAGGCCATATCACTTGAGACGATGTCCTGAGACGCTCTCAGGTCGGTGGAGGTGAACTCGTGTGGCCACTGGGGCTTGTCCAGGAATTTGCACGTTATTGCTTCCTTGCTTTCACGCGACTGCTCTGGCGCAACGAAAAGACACGCTCACGATTACGGCATGGTGCAATACAAAATGTCTGCCCAGGCAAGGCCACCCAGCTGAATCTGACATTTGGTTCAAACAAAAGCTTTAAATTCTACGTTATTCCGCAGAAAAATAATGCTATCAGCAGTCCAAAGCGATTTTATTAAAAGCTCCTTCTATTCACATACTAATAGTCTGTTTCCAAGGTACATTTCCAATACGGAGGTGTTAGATCGCAGGACGGTAGCGCCCTCTACACGCTCCAGACGGCGATGTCAGATGGCGACGGTGTACTGACCTGGCGCCCCTGGCGGGGCCGCTTCTGCGGGCGCCCCGGGCGGGCCAGGCTCGCCAGGGTCGCCCTTGGGCCCGGCCAGGCCGGCGATTCCAGGGTCGCCGGGTGGGCCCCGCAGGCCCTGCTCGCCGGGCTCGCCCTTCTCCCCGGGAGGCCCTCGCGGGCCCGGAGAGCCCCGCTGGCCCGCCGTGCCGGGCAGACCCACCAGACCGGGCTCACCTGGCGACCGGCCATGACGTCACTGGGGCGCACAGACGACCGGCCAGATTACCGCGCCGCGCATAACGCACGGTCGTCCTTATCTCAAAGGAGACGTTACTAAACATTCTTCCGCTGCTTGTTGCTTTTTGCTACTGCTTTACGAATCTAGCGGCATCGTTCCAGTGATAGTGAGACATAAATCTGCAAAACGTTCCTGCGGTCTCAGACTCATTACATGACACAGCTACGGAAACGAACGTCGACAGTTTTATCCCTGCGCATCTTTCGGAGCCTGTGACCAGCAAATGATGACTGTTCCCAAGACAAATATTTCTCCACGGAGGCTCTACAAGTTCTACCACACGCTCATCCCCAGAGGCGACCACTCGGAGGCGGCACCATGAGCGGCCCTTGTCCCGGCTCTGGCCGGAGCCGGCGCCGACCGCCGCCCCAGGTCGGCGCCGGCCGGCGATGGGCCGCTTACCTCTGTCGCCCTGCTCCCCGGGCGGTCCCGGCGGGCCGGGCAGGCCCGTGGTACCGGGCACGCCGGGCGGTCCCGGGACGGAGTACCGGTCCTGGGGACCGCCCGGTACCGTCGTCGGCCCGCCCGCCGCCCCTGGCTGACCCGCTTTACCTGCGCGAGAGACAGACCGCAGGTTGGTCGGGTGAAACGCTGGCAGAACGGAGGATGGCGGTGCACGTGCGATCTGTCATCGCCTGCCGAATATCTTCGAAACTGTCTTAATGAACACTGCTTAGGCGATAAAAATACATTAGATCGGGGAAGATGGTGAGTTTGTCATCATTGCACGAATTAATGAACTTGTCGGGAACACCTTGGGACAATACAGGACGACACAACAACCAGGTTGTCGCTGAGTCTCCGCCAGCCTCACAAATCTCAACTGAGGTAACCATGGTTTTGTTCCCAATCAAGCATCCAAATCCACGACCGATCTGCCGATGTGAGAACTCCGGTCGCTCTGAGCCGGTATTCGGCGCTGAGCTGCATCTCACCGGGCAGGCCGGACGGTCCCGGCTCGCCGCGCTGTCCGGGCGGGCCGCTCAGTCCGGGCAGACCCTCAGGTCCGCGCGGTCCCGGCGGTCCGGCTGGTCCCGGCGGTCCCGAGATACCGGGCAGGCCCACGAGACCGGGCGGTCCCGGCGGTCCGGCCGGGCCTGGCGGGCAGTCGCACGGCGGCGACGGCGGCCTAGGGAGGTGCGGCCATCCGTTGATGGGCGGCGGCCTGGGCGGGGTAGAGGGTGGGCCTGCGGCTGGGGAGGGTGGCGCTGGCCTGGGCAGCTCCTCTGTGGGCTCAGCTGACGGCAGGCAGAACACATGTCAGTACAGGAGATAGGGAAGGCCTCATATCACGTCATAGTGGAACGTCAGGCTCGTCCACGTGCCGAACGGAAGACGGTGACACGTTGGCCGTCGCCATGCAGTTGCGTCCGTTATTGAAGGAACTGAAGAAGAGATTCCGTTTAAATTTTGTCGGTTTCCCTCTTTCCACCCCATTTCCGCAGGGCTCGACTATATGGCCGATTCCCGGCGGGGGGTGGGGTCGATTCGGTCCCCCTGAGATCTCGAGAACCACACGTCCGATTTTATTGCAACAAACGGCCATCGGTTTGCCATGACGTAAACTACATTTTGTAAAGGAAGTTCTGAAAATCTTAAAAAGGGGTGCATACCGTGGGGCAAAAGAGTTAAAAGGGGGGATATTTTTGGACTTATTAGAATCTGCTGTTTATGGACCGATTCTGATGAAATTCGTATGAATCGAGGGCTTATGGATGGGCCTTCTACCAATGGTCCATACGTTTGAAATTTTGAGAACATGCATAGTCGTTTACAGATTTTCGAGAATGGAAAGATTAGTTTTTTTACAAACTGGATTAAAAATAAAAACTGAAAAGATAAGTTTTTCACAAACTGAATTAAAAGTTAAAAAACGTTCATAACCTTTACTAGCATTGTTATGCTGAAGAAGTACAAATCGTATTACATTATTTGTATATGTCAGCACGGGCCGTGCCAGGGACATGGAAAAGGGGAAACTGTCATAGATGTTTATCAGAACAGCTTACGACTTTTGACCTAAAATGGCTTCCGATGACCTTAGATTCGCATGAAATGGTCTTCAATGCTTGTCATGTTGCCTGAAAACGAAATGTACGTCTGTGACCGTTTCATAAAACAAAACGCCTTAAAACCTCAATATCTGTTCAGGAATCTAGCCCAGGAAGGGTTCATTTAATAAGACATTTCGACGGAATCATTCCCACACCAGAAGGGAAAACTTTCACAGACCACACTTTCCCTAGGGATTATCCACGGCGTATAGAAGGCCGCCGATAAAAAAAACCGATCACCCAGGCCTGTCTACATCGTTTGCAAATCGCAAACTTACTGGTAGTTGCGGGGGATTCGGGCAGTGAAGAGGGAGTCCTCATTCCGACGTAGGCCTCCAGAGTCTTGAGCCGGCTCAACAGGTCACTGAAGTCGGTGCAGTTGAAGCAGGCTGAGGAACACAGCGCCAGTAGGCAGAAGTTACTGCCATTGAGGCAGGGGTGCCGATTTCTGTAAATGATTGGGAGGCGATACAAAGGCCGACGGCCTAATCTCCCCAAATGTAGATTTCTCAACGGATATAGCCCACTTGATTTCGACCAACGGAAACTTATAAGTTTGTTCTTACTATTTATAAGCAATATGCTTTTATTCCATGTATATAGGTGCAGGTCGTTACACGTCTTACAGGTTGTATATAGGTACAGGTCGTTCTTTTCGTTATTATTACTCATCTCCCTTTAAAACCGGCAGAAAATATTGTGGGAGGTCAACCCAACATTGGGGAGCCCAGATCAACATTCGGTGGGCCAGAACCCTCCAAAAGAATACAAATCGACACCCCTTGAGGGCTATGCAGATGTCATGAACTGTGCTTCTGCTTCAATGAGACCCCATGTCTCACTGCGGCCTTCTTGACTGATGTGATGTTACCGATAGTGCACTGCGTAGTCTTCAGCACATGGCTGCAACTGCGGACGGACGCACTCATGCCGGCCTGCGCAAAATCACCTCCGCAGCGCTGAACATCTCACCACGTGTCACCAGGACAGGAATAGTCAATATCACCTGGAGTGCAAATGGGTCTTATGTCAGCAATGGCGATGTCAAAAAGGAGACGTTTTCATGTCGTGCTTTTCTCATTTTTCGGAGCCACTTACCTTCCCTGCACTGCGGCCCCTCGAAGCCGGGACAGCAGCCGAATCCTACGTCCTTCACCGTTTTATAGGTTAGCACGTATCGTGGTCGGGTGAGAGTCCTGTGAATGGTCAGTTCACAGCCGTGAAGATACAGTCATAACTTCCAATTAATCGTCAATGATCGTCCTTGGAACTCAGCTGTTCATCAGAAACGGTAACAGGCTGCTCAAAGAAGTCAAACATTATCCGCATTTTTTCGCGGCGTTCTCAGCTCTCGATAAAACATGGCGGCTTAAAACATCAACATGGCGCAGGGACGCAGCCAGGGGGACGGCCATCAAAGCCATGACCCCCCTCTGGGCCAAGAGGTCTACACTAAATATACAGGGATTTCGCACGAATACGGAATAGTGGTCATATATATGTTTCAAAAATAAAAATTATATGTATTCCGGTGGGTTAAATACGAGGTCAAATACGCCAAAATGCTGTTTTTTCCTATAAACCTCGTCATATGCCAATGGTGTATGACAAAGTATGACGTTTGCCCTCTCGCTGAGGGAAGTCCTGGCTACGTGCCTGACATGGCACAGCTTTGTCCTGTGGCCTACAATGTTTTTGGGTAGGGTAGATTTGGGTAATATCGAACGTTGGGTAATTTCGGACACCCTCATGTCGTCGCCATGGTTAGGCTCACCTCCAAAATATTATTTTTGGGAACTTGCAAAAATCCCATGTTCCCTTTTGTCGCGTTGCGCGTACGAGGAGATGCAGGTCCCAGGTAGGTATTTTTTTCTTTGCATTCACTGTTTCTGTTTTTTTTTATTTCGGATTTCCTGCCACCTGTCAATGAACAATCCGCAAGTAGCAGTGTGCGCAGTTATCACATTACACTATATTCGTGCATTTACTTTATCTTAGAAGTAACGTTAAATGGCTGAAACCGTCTGCCTTCTCATCACGCCGCACCTTTTAAGGCACCTCCTTTCTGATAATATTGGACACTGTCCGATAATACCTGAATACCCGAAACTTGTGCTTTGATGTGTGCAACGAAATGTATTTTGATCAAAGCCACTTTTTTAACAGAAATTCACGGCAGCATGTAAGAACTGGTCGGTTGGCAGAAGTGCCACAACGAATCGACCAGGCAACTTCTGGTGCCCGACGACACCACAGCAGCGGTGGCACGGCAAGCCCACTGCAGTGGCAAAGACGGAGGGACGCTGGCATGGGAGTAAATACCTAGCTTGTGACTGACAAAGGAAATTTCAGCTTAGTATCAGCTGGCACTGTTTGAATCAGACATGGATCGGGTAAATTTGGACGGCAGGCTGAAATTACCGAGCGTCGTCCGAAATGACCCAGATTCAGAATTTACTTTTAAAAAAATGATTGCTGCTAAATGAATGCTAACGGCAGCAATTAAAGCGGTCACATTTTAGATGTGAAGGTGGCCTTTCATTTGAATGTCTTTTGATTAACTTGGGCCTACCTGGAAATTAACTACAACCGATTTTAAATATGCGTCCGATATTACCTGATTCCCCCGTGCCTTTTCCTCCACAGAAATGGGCAGCGAAACAACGTTTACGTATTCGGGGTATTACTAAGAATACACGTCAAACGATCTGTTGAAAATCGTCTATTGGCAGTTCCGCTAACATGTGTCGTCACCGCTGAATTTTTCTGCCCGCCCACAGGCAGCCAGGAGTGTTCCCAGTTCACAGTTCTATCTATCCAGACGCGCAGACGCCTTGTGTTAAAGCCCTCTTGGATTAACCAATTCCGTTAACAAGGGACCCTGGCAAATTTCAACAGTCGGTGCTAGGAAAGAAAACAACAATAAAAAATAAATGCATAAAATGAAAACGGGCTAGTGGATCGTCCACATTAGAATCTAACTAAAAGCAGTACTTGGTACGAATCCAAGGGAGACAACAAAGAGGCTGAAAGCCAGTAAACTTACTTCTGACCACTACACCACTGTCAAATGACGCTTGAGTTTCTCGTCAGGAGTACGGTAAGTTTGTGCCAAGGCCAAGTCCGATCGAAATAGATCGGACTTGGCCTTGATCTTGAGGCAGAAATCGTTCCTTTCTAGCTGACCTGGCGCAAGACTTCCATCCTCTGTTTAAATGAACGAAACCATTCTGATGACGCAGGAGTGTCCTTTTGTGTAAATGACTGGGGGACCGGGCGAACCGAGTGTCTGACAACTAAACCTCATCCCAAATGCGAGTTTCCGGACGGATTTAGCGCACTTTATTTTGATCGACGGCAATGCGTATTTCTATTCTTATTTTTAATTTGGTTATCATTCACCAAATAACGAACTATGAGCCCCTTGGTAAAGCCAGCAGAAAATATGGAAAGGGGAAAACCACTTTAGGAGGGGTCAAGATCTACATTAGGGGAGCATGGCCCCTGCAAAAGAATACCAATCGACGCCCTCTGCAATGACGTTGTCTGGCGCTTCTCGGGAAACGAGAGTAGTATTCATTCAGACCGAACATCCCAATGGCTCTCGCGGGACGGCGTGCGTCACAGTGTGCCAGACCGCCATTATGTTGTAGACTGTATCGAGCTGTACGGCAATGCAATGATGTACGTTCTATATGATTTTCCTAGTATTTTTTTTTTCTTGTGAGGCGCGCCACAACACAGGCGAATGTTCATCGCTTGACGCCAATGGCGCGCATACCCACACATTCTTGCAGTCGTTGTAGTTGCGTGTCCGATAACAGCGCGGGTCACGGGTGACGTATTCCTCCGTGCCGCTCTGCTCCCTGCAGGTGACCCGTTTGTCCACCATCATTGGACAGTAGTTGCTGAAAATGTCGTGCATGGTAAGTTAACGACGAATCGAATGACTGTCGCCTTTAACATCGTGCACGTTACAACAAGAAAGAACTGTCATGGTGCGAAACTGGTGCTGCGTCGCATGCCCAGCATATCTGAGCGATAAGGCAGTTGCGTGTGAACCCAGAGATATCAAATACGAATTTAAACATGAGGACAAAATCCATAGGACACATTTATCCGTACACTACATGCTTGTGCGGGTATGGGAAGCTACCCAATTTGCGCCACCTTTTCGAAAAACGGGTACTGTGACTATGATATGGGAAAAATTGTCATCTCTTTCTCATATGCATTCTCTGGTCTTTGACCGCCATTATATCTGGTGTCTAAAAACCTCATTCCTGGTCTACTATTTGCTATTCAGTTTCTGGCAGGATGCTGCGAAAGGCGCAATTAAGGCAACCCTGCCATATTTGCACCACATGAGGTGCCTAATTGCGCCACCGTAGAAATGCTACGGAGTTCCTGGTAGTTTGCGGCGGCAAAATGTATAATAAACCACTAACTGATATATTATGGACAGTTTCACGTTTATTCTTTTTGCCAATACTTGCAGACAGGTCGGGGAGGTACCCAGAACCCGACAAGATGCTGGGCAGTCCCGTGGAGGTGGCTACATAGGCTTCAGTGAGTTTGGGACAAGGGTGCCAATTTCCGTAAAGGACTGGGGGGAAGCGATCCGAAGGCCCGACAACCTAACCTCCCCCCAAAGGAAGGTTTCTCGACGGATTAAACCCGCTTTAGTTTGACCAACGGAAATTTGTGAATTTTTTGTTACGTTTTATCAAATTAAAAATTCATTTATTTCCATGTATATATATATATATATATATATATAGAAAACACATATATATATATATATGTGTGTGTGTGTGTGTGTATATGCGTATATGAAAAAGAAAATCGAAAGGTAGATACATCGCTTCATACTTTATTCTTTACTTTCAGCCAGTGTCTTATCTATCGCGACCGTTCTTTCCGTTATTCTTACTCATTTCCCTTTAAAACCGGCAGAAAATATTTGGAGGCCCAAATCAACATTGGATGGACCAGAGCCCTCTCAAAAGAATGTAGATCGACACCCCTGTTTTGGTGTCCAGACCCTTCTTGTAATCTGCAAATGTTTCCCTCTTAAACCCGAAAACACAACAGTCCTGTGTTTCCTAGACGTAGAAATAAGGTCGCCCAAATGGAAGGAGTTTTGGAGTATGAAAAGTGTGCATTCTCCCCATCCAGGGCCCACTGAAGCCGTCAATTAGGGAGCAAATTCCTGCAGTGGCAAGTAAATCCCCCGATGGAGAAGGGCGCATCAAGGTCACCTGGCTCCTAAGGGTACAGTGAGTGCGGTCAGCGGCGAGCCACCCCTTCTAAAAGAATTGACTAAAATCCGGAACACATTTACCCGCAAGATTGGTAGGGGGTCCTCGCAGGGATCCCGATTTGTGATTTTTTTAGAGGACCCTTACCCGCCCAATGTCGATTTGGGTCCCCCCATTTTGGACCCTAATATTTTCTGCCGATTTTAAAGGGAACTGAGTAATATTAACGAAAACAACTGCCGCAGTGGATAAGAGATAGGCAGAAAGTAGAGAATAAAGTCCAAAGCGGTGTATCTATCCATCTTTCTATCTTCTATCTGTCTATCTATCTAGCTATCCATCTCTATACATATATGCGTATGTATATATACCTATATATATGTATACCATGTATGCCTATGTACATGGGGATGTAAATGTAAATGTAACTTTCTGTTTGATAAACAGCAACAACACAATTGTAAATTTTCGTTGGTCAAAGTAAAGTGGGTTAAATCCGTTGAGAAACTCGCATTTGAGGAGGTTAGGTTGTCGTGCCCTCGGTTCGATCCCCTAATCATGTGCAGAAATCAACACCCCTGGGTCCTCGTTCCTAGGGTCTCACCAGGATTCTTGGCCTGGGGCTACCTGCGAAACTTGGGGCCCTGATTATGTGGTGAATGACAGAAAATGATGTTTTACGTTCGTTTACGCGGCCAGTAGACGGCAGGAGCTGAACGGGCTCCGCAAGGGGGGAGGGGGAGGAGACGGCTAAGGGCTGCAGCCCTTTGGCTCTGACGACATTTCTGCTTCATTCTCAAGGTGTTCCCTCCGCAGCCGAAATCCTCCCCTGTGATTATCGTTTTAAATGGGTCCCAGAAACGTGCGAAACACTGGAACAACCATCAGCACACCGTTAGCTAGTCCTGCCCCGATTGTGCGACTGGCGCAATAAGGCCCTGCAAATGGTGGCGCAAAGGGGGCAATGGCTCTACCATGACAAAACTAGTCGCGGATAAAGAACGTGCCGCAGTTAACCTATCACCTTCGTTCTGGTCAGTTGGGAAGCGTAATTCCACAACGGAGGCACTGTGTAGGAACAATTTTATTTGACGGTATTGATAGCACAGTTATACACGGGTAACACAAGGCAGAAAATTATTTCATACTTGCACTGAAACTTCACGGACCCACCACACGTTTTTACCTCTCATAAGGAGGAAGAAGAATGGATCGAATCTGCAGCCACGCTGGCCCTTTCAGAAAATACCCTTTGTCTGTCTTTATCAATCATGTCTTTATTTATTTAACATGTCTTTATAACTTTGTCTTTATTTAACCGTCTGTCTGACTTAGGAGATAATTGGGTGGCGCAGTTAGGCAGGGTGGCGCCCACTGGAGAGCGTCCCCAATGTAGTGCTTCTGCGGCGTGGTCACCGTAGTTTTTGGTTCCGAAAGGATATTCATCAACCAAACAGCAATATCGCGTCCCGCGGGCTTTCCATGAACCCGTACGACCATGCAAGACTGAAAAAATACGTCATCAGACTGGGTAAAGGCTGGTTGGCGAAAATACGTGGCGCGACATACCGCGATAGGTGGCTGAGTTGGGATGAGATGAGATGAGCTGAGATGGGACGCTGACGTCCCCGTCTTGGTCGGAAAGGTTCGAGTCTCTCCGGCACGCGCTATTTGGCCCTCGGGCCAGATGGCAACTAACCATTGGAGAGCCTTGCCACACAGCCATGTCGTATCTCTAGCGGCACGCTCGGCTTTCGACACAAAATCAACCGCTAAAGGAATTGCACGATCGGTGTGGAGTTCCAAGTCCTCGCTATAAGTTCTGTGTAGCTTTGGCTCTGATTTCTAACATCATCCTAGAAAATCTTTAAGGTCGGTGTGTAGTCTTTAAAGATCACGAACACACCGAAATAATTAAGTGCTGTCATAGAACGTACGAAATCCGTAAATCCAGATGATGAAGCACCCATGGGCAAAACCCAGGGCGAGAGGCTGTTCTCAGCAGCATTGCGAACGGCGCACCCGTGGATCGGAGTTGGGGCACGACGCGGCGACCTGCCGACCAGCCATCCTATCGCTGCCTGGTCTGAATCCGCTCCCAGACGCAGCCGTCAGCACCCAGAGTCGGATCGTGCTCTCGCGCTTCGGTGACCGGTCGCTCCGGTCGACGCGTAGGTGCCGACGGCGCGCCGGCGGTCGGTAACGGATAGGTGGCAGGGTGGTGGGTCCATGGTGCGGGCCGAGGTTTGTCTTCAGATCAAAGCTCAAAACACTGGATAACGCCTCAAACGCCAACTTGTTTTAATAACATTGATTTCGTACCCACTCGTATGCAGACAGATGATGGAGGACAGTGTTCATGTAAACCCGGTTACAAGTTAGAGACGGGTAATTGTGCCCAGTGACAGAGTCACCATCCCCCGCGAAGCGTTTGCCCGTGAGATGGATCCAGCACGACGTCAGAGCTCTCGAAGTATCAGGGTAGACGAAGGGCAAAGACGAGCAATTCGAAATCGGCCCTATCTTCCAAAACACGGAGATGAGCGTTGCCTGGAAGAGGGAACGCCAATGGTTTTCGCAAGTATGAGCAAACAGCAGGGAATTCTCCGTCAGACAGGCTCCCCATCCCACCCGATGACGGATCACCAGGCATCACACTGGGTCCATTATTGCCGGGGAGAGCACGCAGAACAAACACCTGACGAGGACGGCCGAGGTCGTACGTGTTTTAGAGGACGCAATGGCGCGGGCAGCTGCGGCGTTCAGGTCCCCGCTGTGCCGCGTGACAAACGCTTTGGTCTTTCAATAAGCACGTGTCGCGCACGGTTTATCAGGCTCCGATGCAACAAACTCCTCTGAACGGGCTATCACTCTTCTGGACAGGTCATCAATCGTCATGCCATGAACGGCCCGTCACCCGTCTCCACCGTCCCGTGACCGCCGCCACCCTCTGCCAATCTCTGGCCGACCGCGCCAACCAACCGCAACTCACGCCGACCAGACCAACAACAGCACAGCAACCAGTGGCCGGAGTCAGTTGGTTCCATTTCCGCCGCCGCCCAGGGACCGCAGATCGGCTCCCGACCCCGTCCGTCGGTCGCCGGTCATCGCCACCGGCCGCCGGCCGACCAGCGACGAACAATGGCGCCAGCTCGCGCCGCGCACGCCGCGCGCGGACGCCACCCGTCAGGGTACATGAGCCGCGTTTATTTTTCTGTCGGCGCGCGCCGGGCCAGGCGGCGCCGCCGCCTGCAGATGTCCCCGGAGGCCGCCGCTATCTCGCATCCGTCTAGCCCGTCAGGACACCTCGCGTTCTGTATACACGACCGAGATCGGGCGTGCAGCCGGAGGAGGAACGGACACCGCCGCCCGCCGGCCAGCAGGAGGACTGGATACAGGCAGCTGAGCCCACTGGGAGCAGCTTCACGCCACGGCCGCAGTGGCGTGAAGGAAGCTGCTGCACGATTTACGGTGCAGCAGCTTCCGTACAGATCGTGATCGTACAGCTAAACTCACGGGAGTATGAACAGGGGGGAGCCATGCCCCCACAGCAAAATCATGCAAACGGGAATCCAATCATTACTCAAAATAAACATGACACAGGCTTGTTGAGCACTGAAACGGGGAGCGGTGAGTCATGTTTTAGAAGCAAAAAAAACGAGAATAAACTGGTATCGCCAGCCAGCATTCCAGTGGATCAAGTGTCCACACGTTTCATCAATGATCAATGCATGAAGCTTGATTAACGCCAATCTTATTATCATGAGATTTGTAAGCGATTCAGAATCGAATCAGAATCGACCTAAATTACGAAATTTGTGAATCAGTATCGGAATCGATTATTTAGTCAACAGCTATAAACCATGCTCAGAATCTGATTTACCTTTTGGATCAGGAAACAGAATCGAATCGGTTAACAAAATTTTTGGTAGTCGATGAAGGCAATCGATTCACTAATTCTGATTCGTTTAAATGTGCGCTGTTTACCTAATAAATGACTATTTAATAACAACATTTATAATAATAGTAATGAGGTCTATCCGCATTGTAAGCAGATGATTAAATGAGGATTGGAAATGAAAATCCTAGCTATGAAATGATGGAAGATGAAATATTTCCCTTGCTGATGTTATTTCCTGTTCATCACAAACAGAAGAAGCTCTTTTTGTGGGTGATTGTTCAAAAACATTTTTATCTTCACCTTGACCAAAGATATTAATGTAAGTGCATATCAGAATTTGTTTACATCTTGATACTCAGCGCAAATTGAATTTGGACACGATGCTTTGCGACCGAGCATAAAACTGTCATGTAGTACCCGATTCATCTTACCATTGTTCCCTAATAATATTCTGTAATCTGAAGCAGGCCTAGGGATAAGACAGGATCCACGATGTGGCTGTTGCATTAATGACAAAAATAAATAAAACAACATAGTTTTTGGTATCTGGCGAAAATTGAATCGCGTATCGATTCGTGAATCGTGAGACGAATCGATTCCTTGTAGTTAAACATGGTCTTTGAATCAGGATCGAATCGATTCTCTGCTTCCCAGTGTGAATCAGAATGAAATCAAAATCACTTTCTTGTCCAGTGAATCACAAAATGAATAAATTCCCGAATTTGTGAATCACTTAAAAGGTTGCTTGTTATGCACAACAAATTACGCCATTGTTTATAGCCATGGCCGTATTTAGCCATGACTATATCAGTATAAAGCAATTTATAACTTTAAATGCTGTAATGTTATCTATAATCTCCATGGACATGTTAAGCTAAGTTCGTATAACAAAGACGTTGTGCCAATGAAACTGTGTAAACGATGATTAACAATGGTCGAGACCCAGTACTGAACAGCTTTCTTGAAACCAGCGTCGAAATTGCTTTAATGGCAAGTTAGTTTCCTTTCGGAAACGTAGAAGCAATCTTCTCTTTTCAAACTGCCTTGCTCTTTTTTTCTCGCACGCGCCTCTGTTCCCTCTTTAACTTTCCCGTAGCCCCCCCTCCAAAAAAAAAATAAGGCTAGCGAGCATGTTTAATTGCGTTATTAGCGGCTGACAAAATGACCATCATGGACAAACACGGAAACCACGGACATAGGAAAGGGGAGGGGGCGGGCTTTCGGGGAGTAGTTGCCCCTTAAGTTTGGCAACATTTAACCTTCAACCTATGGCGGTGCATGAAAAGAAAAGAAGTAAACATCACGGTTGCCCCCCTCCCCCATCTCCACAGAAGTTCCTCCGCTACTGACCTACACGGTACGTTGTCGGACGTCAGACAAGCTAGCTTTCTGAAATGGCAATGTTTGTATGCTGACCGGTCAACGGTCTTTGTGCTGCTGTGTTTGGCGACTGTGACAACAGATGAACCCATTATGTAACCGTAACAACAACATTCAGGTTATTACGTGTAACTAATACAATTTAAGTCTCTATTTGGTGTCGGTCATTATACATGTGTTTGCATTGTGCCTGTTCTGTCACGCAGTATCGTGCAGCGCACGATTCAGGGCTGTCTCGCAGATAACGCTGAAACTGGAGACGGCCGGGGGAGTTCGGAGGGGCCGCTGCCCGGCGCTGACCAGTGGCTGCCTCTCGCCTTTCACCAGCGCCTCATGTATACAACCGACCGGCCCGGAAGCGTCGGAGATTTGGCTGTTTAGGTAACCGTCAGCCGGACTAAACTAATCGCCGGTCCACCACCCGTCCTTCGCCGGGGCGGCGACCTCTGACGGCCCGCCGGCTCGACATGACGCCGGCCCCGGCAGCAGGGCAGGGAACGCCCTCTGAGAGACGGCCTGCTCCTGACAGCGCAAACAGATTAACATGGCGCCATCAGGGTCCACTGACATACCGACCGGACGACACGCATCCCTCCTATAGACCGACCGCCAGCGAACAGCGCACATAACGACCAGTCGCGTCGTGGGTGTAACCACCCGGGGGGGGGGCCCTCCAATTTTGGCGAAATGAGCCTTTGTCCCCCCAATGTCGGTATGAAAATGAACGTTTTTCGCAGTTTTCCGTCGAAAAAAAATTGAGTGAGTGTCCCCCCAGATTTCGATTTGTCCCATCTCCCAATTTCCGGGACGAGGCTACATCCATGATGGATGTCGATTTGCATTATTTTGTGAGAGTCCTGCCCCTATCCCCCTCCCCGAGGCAGCCCTCTCACAGTGTACAGAACAGCGGACTGAGGAAACCGTCAGCCCTCTGATATCGTACAGCAAACTGAGGAAAAGGCCAGCCCTCTTACACTGCACAGGAAAGAGAACTGAGGGAACTGCCAATCCCCTTATATCGTACAGTACAGCAAACTGAGGAAATCATCAACCCTCTTACAGTGCGCAAAAGAGGGAACTGAGGGAACCGCCAGCCCTGTTATATCGTACAGCAAACTGAAGAAACCACCCGCCCTCTTACAGTGCACAGAAAAGCGAACTGAGGAAATTGCTAGCCCTCTCGTAGCGTACAGCACAGCGAACTGAGGAGACCTGCAGCCTCTTGTAGCGCACGGAACAACAAACTGAGGAGACCGTCAGCCCTCTAACAGTGCGTAGAAGAGCGAACTGAGCGAACACCAGCCCATTTACAGCACAGAGCAGCGAACTGAGAAAACCACCAGCTGAGCTACAGACGAACATTAAGGGAAAACGTCTCACAGGTGGCCTGGAGAACGACAAACTGAAAACCCTCCACCGCCACCGAGAGAACGGATAACTGAAGAAACCTCTGAATGTCGCGTTCTTTTCGCACATATTTTTCGTTCAGTTGTAATGTTTTGGACAAGCTAGGAACAATAAATGCCATTATGGGTAGCTAAGGTTGGGGGCGTTCTTTATATTCACATCAAATTGCAGTATTGAGTACCTCCATTCCGAGAAGGTGAAACCATTGCATACCAATGGCATGCGTCTTTCCGGTTCAGACTTGTCCCCATAGTTGTCGACGCCTTTTTGCCTGCTTCGCTGCGTGAAGGGCAATACACCTCATAGCCCCTGGCTTCTTTTGCCATTCGCTTGTCTGTTTAGCAAAGCAATGCCGACTTTGCACCCGCCTCTGTAAAACACCTGTACGCAAACCCTCAAAACGCTCACCTTCTCCAGTTCCACTCACTGTCCTGTAACGCACACGCCTTTCCATGCTGTCTTTAACTCTGTCTTTGGATCCGGCATACGACATTCATTTGGAGCTGTGCCCCCCCCCCGTCCTGGCCAGTGCAGTGATATCCGCGCACACTGCCGCCCTGGCGCCGCACTGTGCCACGGTCCTAGTCATTGCAGCGGCGTCTTCGTGCGCTGTCGCCTTGTCGCGGCGCCGTGCTACTCAGACGTCCATCAGTCGGTGGGGGAGAGGTTTTACGTATGCACGGCGCGCGGCCCGCAAGACCGGTGAAAAGACGAGCTCTGACGGGAGCCGGGCTCTCCGCAGCGCGGGCAGACCCCGCGTCAGGAACGGGACCGTCCCATGCCCACGGTCTGCCCGTGTCTGCCGCCGGACCGGACCTGAATGGGTCAGTGGAGTCTGCCCTTTGCCCGCGGTCTGCCCGGCTCTGTTGCTAGCCCGGGGCCTGAGTCGGTCCTATACTCGCGGTCACTCCACGTCTGTTGCCAGCCCGGAGTCTGGGTCGGTCTTATACCCGCGGTCTGCCCGGCTCTGTTGCCAGACCGGGGCCTGAGTCAATCCCATGCCCGCGGTCGGCCAGCATGTGCTGCCGGCCCAGGGCCCGAGACGGTCGGCGGGGCGGCTGGCTGGGCGCCGGGCGGGGCGTGTTTGGGTCTGCACATACCGGCCCAGTTCCGCTGACCGGGAGAGCCGGACGGGGCGGCGGGCCGGCGCTGGAGACGATGATAAATTGTCGGCCGCTGGGCGAGGATGGACCGTGCTGGATTGGTGAAGATAGCGCAACCCACTGACTGTAGCAAGGTGGCATCGTGAAAGGCGTACCAACTGCAGTTGGGTGGAGTGCAAATTGTTGAGGGTGATAAAGCAATAATTTGCGAGCGAGGAAACTGAGGAGGTGACTGTGAGCAGGCTGTGCAGCGTAGCTGAGGAGGAAACTACACGGAGATTAACTGAAACGGCAGCAGGCGGAATATCAGAGCGGCAGCAGTTGGCGAATGAACCCTCTAAACTTCACTCAGATCGACTTCTTTTGGCTCCGATCAGGTCGAAAACAAACACAACATGACATGTGGAATGCCTGGATAAATAGCTGAATCGTATTCCACTTCAGGGCAAAAATGTAAAAAAAAACGTCACCATCGATGCTCAATTTGGCCCTTTTATCGCCGGTTTTAGAAACTAAGCCACGGAATATAAATGCAGTACCACCACGCACATTTCTTTTCTCGAGCCCCCATAGTTTCGGTCATGACGACGAACTTCGCGTTGAATAAAGGAGCCAAGCAATATTCGTGGATATAGCTTTCAGCCTTGTGAATACCCAGGCTCTTCAAAGTAAATAGAAAAGCCTCCCCATGGTCCAATCTGATCGGTTTCCGGCAAAAAGACTGTGTATATCTAACTTGCGCTCGACTTCAATGGAACCAGAATCGACTACGGAATCGATTCCGTTCCGACCAGTCAGAATCAGAATCGGTTTAAGTGATAAGTGCCGGAATCAGAGTCGAAGTTGAATAACACGGCTGTCTACGGAATCAGAACTGGAATTGATTCACATAACTTAATCCGATCTCATGGATCTTAGCAGAATCGATTCCGGAATCGATGCATTCCATTCTGAATCGGAACTGGAATAGGTCCAGTTTTGGAAAACCATGCTGAGTCAGAATTAGAAGGTTGTAGCCAGCGATGAATCAGATTCAGAATCGATTCCCCGACGTGGAATTTAGCACAAGCCTGGAATATATGCTCCGGCGGTGCGAACAAATATTTCAGTGGGGATGCGAATAAGGGCCCCGTCACAGATTCCTAACTTGGGAACATTGCTACCTGTATGGCGTGTCCTGTTGAGCCATGCCTACATGCAAAGCATAATTCCACGAAAGGTCGGCCATAACAAAAATGGATTCAGTGGACCATCTTGAGAGGAGTTAGACTTTTACAGGCAAAGAGTAGTCTGAGTACCATGGACTTTTCAAATATAATAAGCGTTTGAAATGTCATGATTGCTTTCAGATTCGCGCTGCAACAAACTGCAATCTCGTAAAACTCTGGGCATCTCGGAGAATTGAGCCTTTGGTGTCCTACAGCTTCTCACCATTCCAGGACAAGAATGCGGTCCACAGAATCCCATGATCCGAAAGAGCTCGAAGCCGATATAATATAACCGTGTGTATGAATAACAACTACCAGGGACTAGCGGAGCAGCTGTCACCAGCGTCTGGAGCAGCAGACATGCCTCCCGTCCTTTCGAGTTAGGTTTTATCAGTATCGACGGTTGGCTGACGACGACTGTTGACGCCAATGAATTCGTTTTCATATTCTCCAGAGAACTGATGGGCACGACATGACGTTCCCACCTGAGAGCTACCAGCCGCTGCCGGCCGGCCCTCTCTGCGGGCACTGACCTGGCGTGTGCCGGCTTCGTCTGTCCGCCGAGCAGGGCCAGCAGCAGGGCCACTCCCGGCCAGTACCTGCCGCCGGCCATGGCACCGCCAGTCGCCCGGTTCGGCCGTCCGCCAGGAACTGGGCTGTGCGCGTGCGGCACCGTCGTCCGGCCCAGTCTGGAGGCGTCGCCGGAACGGCCCGCTGCGGCGTCGGGCTCGGACTGGCCGCCAGGAGGCAGCCAGGAGGCCGCTGGCCGCACCGGTGGGCCACGCCCGTCCAGCCGAGACGCGAGGCTCGACCACCAGAGGGCCCTGTCGAGCGGCGGCTGGAGCGGAGCGGGGTCGTCAGAGGACGGGGCACGGCGCGGCAGTCCGGCGGCGGCGCTTCTCCCGTCGGCCGGCGCTCGGGACTGGGTTCGGTCGTTTGAGGGCGGTGAGGGACCGGTGGACTGCCGTGGACCGGTGCTCTGCCCGTCGGCCCGTGCCTGGAACGGGAGTCGATCGCTGGCAGGCGGAAAGGGGCTTCGCAGCCAGGGGTGACTTCGGAACGCGGAAGCCCAGAGTCGGGGCGGGTTCCAGCTGAGGGGCGGGTGAAAACCGACGGACCAGACGCCGGAGACCTCCGAGCCGGCGGCCGCCGCCAGGAAAGGCACCCAGAACCAGCGACAGCTGCAGGCCATGGCTTCACCGTCTGCCACCGGCCGAGGCCTCGTCTCTCACTGGCGCATCCTGACCACGCGGAGTCGTAGCCGCGTCCCATGACATCCGCCCGCCCCTCCCCTTCCCGGGCGGAACGGCGGCGGACGGCGCCGGCCATGTGATGCTCAGCGGCCGAACACCTACAGAGCGCAGTTCGGTCCGGGCAATGCGACAGCAGGCAATGGCAGAGGCAGACGAAACGCATTTGGAGACGCGGCGCACAATAATGCTGTAATGCGCAGATCTTGAGGCGATGTCCCCTCGGTCCAGACAACTGAACCAGTGGTGCCTCTGACCGATTCATGGGTTACCATCACCTGACACTGTACGCACAACATACTTTGCAGGCATTTCACGACAAAAAGCTTTGAGCTTAACCCATATGGTAAGCCGGAGTGGCACAATATCTCCAAAATATTCTCGGACCAGTTATAACCCTCATTTACGCGTATGGAGAGGCCCCTGGGACGCATGCTGCTGTTGCATCCGCTTCTGATGATGAGGTCTCGTGCAGGCACCTGAATCAGCGTCTGGACCAGGCCGAACCGCATCCTGTGACTCAGAACTGGCGACGGTCACTGCGCACTGGGCCTGCTTGCTTTGACAGATAGCGGCGGGCCCGACGACGCCGCACGGCCGCTGTTTCTTCCGAACCGATCGTGGGCTGGTCAGTGCCACATGTCTGCGGCCATCTGCTGTAGTGGCGAACTGCCGCGGTATCGAGAGCAGATGGCTGCGGTCGACGCGACTCGTCGTCTGTCAAGCATCAGCTACGGAGAACCAGGGTGCCCCCGAGCTTCGTTTCCACCAGCTGGTGGCATTCTGGCCAGAGTACGAAACGGACCGGATCAATCCGGCGGGTCTTACCGTCCGATCCAACCCGCCGGATTGCATCCGGATTGGACTGCCAGATCTGTTCCGAACTTGGATTTGGATCGGATTTGGCTTTTAAGTCTCATGAACTTATGGATTTTAAATAGTATTTAAAACTATTTATCATATTATATAGTATTATAGTTATTATGGTATCTAAGTAACTGGCAAAAATATCTAAAAACTAGGTTACAACGAGTCAAAATTAAGTCTGAAATTAAGAGCATAACAAGAAAGCTCATATTAAACAGCGATGATATGCCTTTAAAAAACGAATTTTGTGAGCAAATGACAGTACGTAGCCCTCATTCATACGTATGGTTTTTATGAGTTTTACTGGTGCTTAAACTACAAAGTTTTTAGTCGATCTTTTAATAGACAAGTTAACATTTGAGTGGACATAGAGGTTTCCCAGTCTGCCTTCTCTAAGTTTTGGCCCACTATTTGCAGCGGATCGGACCCAAATTGGATCAGCCTTGGTGGAAATTCCTGTATATGAATTGGATCCGGATTCAGTCTGGCCGGGTAACGATTGGATCGGACCGAACTGGGTTTATCCGTGTTGTACTGTGATTTTGACACAGTACAACACGGACAACACAGACACAGTACAAGCTGCCACAAAACGCGGCTTTATCCGGTCAGCGTCACGTTGAGGAAGATCGAGGAATGACACCCAGAGATAGGCTGGCGTAATCTCTTCGCGGGCACATCAATTCACTAGCTGATTCGGCCAACTGTGATCACCCGGTTACATGCTGCAAAGGCATTCAGAGGCCTGTAGATGCCAACCGCACTCCGAGGCCACCGTAGATGCTTCCTGCTCACAAGGGTCATGATTGACTCCTAGTCTCCTTACAACAGGCCATGGCCGGACGGATGATATACAAGATTAAAAACTGGTGACTTTGATAAGGCACCTGGCAGAATTCAAAAGACGGTTGAGTGACTACAAAAAACGGCCTTGAGAATGGCCACTCAAACCAACTAATAAAAAATCAAGTGCGTATATTCACTTAAAAACCCTCTTCCTATTCCCGTAGCGCACATCGTTTAGCGAAGACACGTTATCACCTGCAGTTGGGACCGGTCAGCGCCCGACCTCAGTAGAGTTCGAGCACCTTGATGGTGCCTTGGCTGTTGGCTGCCACCAGCACGTTGCTGCCGGTCTTGCAGCAGACGGCCGAGACGAACTGGCTGCCGTCGTCGGCCCGCTCGCGCTCCAGCAGCGACCGGGGCGGCTCGAATTTGTACGACAGCACGCTCTGGCTCAGGCCCTTGTAGTAGATGTAGAGAGAGTTGTTTTCCGAACCGCACGCCACGTAGTTGCCGTCCGTGGCCAGGCCGACGAAGTTCTTCTCGTTGACGTGTCCGTGGAAGGAGCGCAGGCAGGTGGGCGAGTTGACGTTCCACAGCTTCAGCTGGCTGTCGGTGGAGGCCGAGACCAGGTCCGTGTCGCTGACGAATTTGACGTAAGAGACCGCCTTCTGGTGGCCCTTGAAGACGCGGAGCGGTTCCTTGGTGTTGCGCAGGTCGTAGTAGTGGACGCTGTGGTCGGCCGACCCGAACGCCAGCTGAAACCGACTGCTCGGGTTGAACTTGACGCAACACACGTTCACCTTGGCCTCCAGCGAGAGGATGGAGTGGCTGGCGTTGGTCGCCCACAGCTTGACGGTGAAGTCGTCGCTGCCGGAGGCGATGAGGTTCGTGTCGACGAGGTTGAAGTCAACGCTCCAGCAGCGCTTCTCGTGTTCCTGGTACGTCTGCCGCTTCTGGCCCGTGGACGTGTCCCAGACGGTGATGGCGCCCTCGTAGTCCGAGCTCGCCAGCACGGACTTGTGGTAGCCGTTCCAGGCGACGCAGCTGATCTTGGACGTGCAGGCCATCTCCAGCGTCGGGTAGTGGATGTCGATGGCGTTGCGCACCACGAAGCCGTAGTCGTAGATCTTGATCTTCTTGGTGACGCCGGCGATGGCGAACAGCTCGCGGTCCTTGTCGAACTCGATGCTGGACACGATGCTGGAGCCGGCCACCAGGTCGGACGAGTAGTTGAGCGAGGCCAGCGGCCGCACGCCGCTGAAGCGCGTCAGCCGCGACAGCGCGTCGCTGAAGGCGTCCAGCGCCGTCTCGCCGCCGTCGTCGACGGCGCCCAGGTGCACGGCGCGCGGCCGCAGCGAGAAGTAGCACTGCACCAGGTCGTCGAAGTGGCTGTGCACCTGGCGGCGGCGGCGCGCCAGCGCGTCGCTGTCCTGCGTCAGCGCGTCGGCGGCGCGCACCACGTTGAACCCCTCGGGCACCTCGCCATCGGAGGCGAGCGAGCCGGCGTCCGAGGCGCCGGTGTCGGCCGGCAGCGCGCCCCGCTCCGCCTCCAGGCTGGGCACGCACGGCACGGCCGGCGCTTCCGCCGGCGAGCCGCCGCGCCGCCGCTCGCCCAGCGAGTCCTCGACGCGCGCCAGGTCGGCGCCGATCACCTGGATCTCGCGCTGCAGCCGCGACAGCATCTCCTCCCGCTGCCGCTTCAGCGTGCTCAGGAACTCGCGCAACAGCTCGTTCTGCGTGAGGAACGAGTCGGCCTCGAGCGCCTGCCGGCGCGCCTGCAGCAGCTCCAGCATCAGGTTGACGTTGGGCAGGCCGAGGTCGGCCGTCTCGCTGGCCAGGTACTCCCTGAGCTCTGCCGGGCCGAGCCGACCCAGCTTAGGCGGCGTGCGCCCCGCCTGCCGATGCTTCGTCACCAGCTCGTTCAGCAAAAAGTTCGGGAAAATGCTGTCCTCTTCGAGCGCGCGGCTGCACTTCGGGCAGCGGTGGTTCATGTGAATGTTCTGCACGATGCAGCGGTTGCAGAAGGTGTGGCCGCAGCGCGTCATCATCGCCTCCTCGATGACGTCGAAGCAGATCGGGCAGAGGAAGTCCTCGCTCTGCTTCTGGAAGGAGCTGGCCACGCCCGTCATCACCCGGCTGCGAGAGCGCCGGCCTTTGGAGGGGCCTGGCCGGCCCAGCCCCGCAGCGCTCCCCGACATGGTGACTGGCCTCTCCTGCCAGCTGAAACAAAGAACAGGTCAAGGTCACGGACCCCGGATCAGCATTACAGGATCAGGCAGTGGACGTTACAACAAATCTCTCCTGCTACCTAAACCTATGCCAGCCCTAGGTCAACAATGCATTGTTGAGTCACAGATGTCACAAAATTCGAAAGACTTTGAAAGTGTATTGTTGGTGATCTGCAGCTCATGCCCCAGAAGAACCGGATCTGGATGTTAAATGGCGTTGAAATCAGAGTCCTTTTCCATTCTCACATTCCTTACCTAATGCTACAATTTTCCATTCATAATGCTGGTTTAGTTCAATGTACTCAAGCTAAATATCAAACTCACTACCCATGATTTTAAAATTGAACATGCAGCTACAATGGCCATTTATCTGGTATTCCTATTCACATGGGACACAGTATGGGAACTGAGGGAGTCATTCATTTCAGAATTGAAGTTCAAAGATTTACCGACTAATTAAATGTTTTCCACGTTTTTTAAGCACTAATGCTCCATCCCCATGGTCTGTTCTGGTCCAGATTTTTCCACTGAAATGCTGGAACAAATCTGATTTAGGAGCAAAGCTTGCAGTGCTGCAATGATGGTAGTAAATTAAGATTTCCTAAACAACTGTTTATTTCAGTGAACCATGACTTAGGCCTGTACTTCATTCTGAACTGATAGCAAATACACACTCCCATCATTACATTCAAGCCAGAAATACATTGGTTCATTTTTTTGTATGTCAAATGTCAATACATGATGCCAATCACAAGAGGTAAATCAATCGCAAAACTGCTCTGAACCAAAAATAGAAATTAAAAAGGAAAGAAATTGCTGCATGGCTAAGGCATTAAATTCATTGCACAGAAATCAATCATGAAATCTGACTTATGCCAAGTATAAAGAGGGCATGATACTTAATTGAAGGGCTCCAGAACTTCTGGATTCTTATGAGTGCACAAGCAGGGGAGAAGGAACCAGCTTCTGGAAAAAGGAAGTTACCCCTATGAAAATCAGAAAGCATAAAATACATTTTCCAGCATACATATTTTTCATGGTTACTTTTTCATTTGTGATGTCATTATTAACCAGAAACAATTCTCCAGCTCCCTGAATTTTGTTCAAACCTTCTTCATGTCACTTGTGGGCTCACTTGAAACCACTGATCACCATTATTACCATCACCTCACTAATTACTAACCTTTTAAGTATGACTGCATCATTGCAAGGATTTTTGCATGGTCTAGCACAGATATGCTGTTGACATATTATGACAAGCTATGCACCGACAAGTTATGCATACTGATTGACATGAATGGTAAAATGCTGAAATAATCATTTTTCCCAGTACACTAAGTTTTAAGGTGCCCAGTCAAGTGTCAGGTATCAAATGTGCCACAAAAACATTGTGTTGAGCATACTGTCAGCCTTGCTGCCCAAGGTAACATTTTCACAGGAAAGAACAGTAGAAGCCATTGCCCCATTGCTTAGCAAATTTTAACACCTTCCCAATGGTTGAAGTACAGAAAGAAAAGATATAAATATGTTTTCCGCTCCAGCCTGGGAATAGGTAATGTTGCTACTGCTTACAGCCTTTGAGCCTGTAGTTCAAGCCCTCTGTAGTTTAGCTGTTGTATGAAAAGAACAGCCAACAGCAAGATTTTGACCAGAACTTACACTGAGGGAAAACAATTATATTAGTGGTTGTATGGTGCTTGAAACATGATATTGATATTGAACTATTTACAATTTTAGCTGAAAAAGCTTGAAACATAATTATTTTCCCAAAAGCCAATTGAGTTGTCACTACCAAGCCAGCTGCCAGATGCTTGTGTTGGTATTTTTTATGTTTTTGCATTAAATGGCTCATCTACATGACATCTTGTCACTGACTGGTTGCTGGTCAGACTCAAGGTCCGATCAAGAGTACTAAGACAGGTCTGGAAATAAGTAATATGTAATTTCAATTATCTTGTACCCAAAAATGTTGGTAATAATATTACCATTTGTATTAAAAATATTATAGGGTGAAAGTTTGATTTTGAGGAAGTGGGTACAGAGAATAATGAAAAAGCAGTAAAATTAAATATCTGGAAAAGAAATTTCCATATAAAATTAAACAAAATTAACAAACAAAATCAAACTATAAATAAAAATTACCTTACCTAAAATACTAGTCCAATGTACCCTAACCCAACCTGACCTAAGCTTACCAGCACACAACTGTTAATCAGATACAACCAAATATAGTGTTTTGCACAACCTATTTATTGGAGATGATGCATTATTTATATCAGCCAGCAGTCATAGGAGAATTGCTTGGAATTTAGTTGGTCAAGAAACTTACCTTAAACCAAAAGAAGTAAATCTGAATAATACTGAATGGCTAATGGTGAGCATCAACCTTTTCTGAGCTGAGTCAGCTTTCACTTCCTGCTCCCTCCCCAGCCTACCAACTCTGCTGCTGGTACACACTTCAAAGTAGTTGCTGGATCAGCCATTGACATCATTACTAGGACATATGATGATATCTAGAGCTAACAGAGCATTTGGAAACACTATAAAGTAGCACAACATAGTAATAACATGTTTTGAAAAGGCCCATATAACAAAAAAATATTAGGAATGCCAATTTTCTGCAAGCTGTTGGGGAAAAATCTGGGTGATACTACACTTTTACACCTCTTCATGGACCACTTTTGCTATACATACAAAACAGAAGACCTCATAAACTTTTCTATGAAAGCAAGAAATGGTGACACTACCTGTATAGTTTTTGAAGGAAATGGAATTATATTTCGCCATAAGCAAATGTGACCGCAATGAGTGGTGCCATCTTGTTTACACTGCCTTTGCTCCAAGGATGCCCTATGCACTGGGTAAGGTTTGGTGATGTCATTAGTAAATGATACTAGAGGCTGCAGTCTGAGAAATGGATGTTCATGGGAATAATGTTGCACCAAAGGCTCAACCCCACTCTGGAGGCACGGTACAGGATACTAGAGGCTGTAGGCCAATAAAGGGTTCAATCGGGCTTGGCTGTGTCCAACAGACCTCACATCGCATGACTAAACAGGTTAGGCTAGGTTATGGCTTGAATAAGGGTTAGGGTTACATTAGGTTAGGTTGGGTTGGTCACCTTTTTTGGTCAACAGTAAGATTCAGCCCGAGTGCTTACTTCCAGGGAAAATAATCGTAGTGGTTGCATGGCATTTCAAATGCAATATTGATAAGTATTACTTACGATTTCAGCCAGAAAAACCTGAAACACACATTATTTCCCCCGAAACAGATTGCGTCGTCACTGGTATGCTAACCGCCAGACACTCGCGTAGGGATTTTTGACGTTTCTGCGTTAAATAGTTTGTTTACGTGAGATCTCGACGCTGACTGGTCGTCGGTTGGACTCAAGGTCCAATCAAGAGTCATAAAAAAGTTTTGGGGGAACAACTAATGGATATAAATTATCTTTAAGATAAAAAAGTTAACCATTGTAAAAATAATAATAGTAATAATAATAGTAATAACAACTGTAATAATAATAACAGTAATAAACAATAATAATAAAAAGTAAAAATATTACAAAGATGGCAAAGCATAGTTGCAATTTGAAAAATACAAAAAAAACAAAAAGCAGTGAAATAAAATATTTGAAAAAAATTCACTGAACAAAACTGGAAAATATTACGAAGTGAAATAAAACAATAAATAAAAATTTACCCTAGCCTAACATAATAACCTAACCTAACCTAACCTAACCTAACCTAACCTAACCTAACCTAACCTAACCTAGCCTAACCTAACCAAACCTAACCTGATCTAACCTAGCCCAGCACAACCCAACCTAGCAACCGAATCTAACGAGTATTAAATGTCATAATGTAATAATACTGATATCAGACATCCCAACAATTATCTAATACAATAATATAACAGCATAATAATTCAGCAGTTCCTCCAAGTTCAGTTTGTGGCAACAGAATAGAATTTTCCTATATATGACGTCATTTATCGCTTGAAGATGCATGCAGGGTCTACAAGTCCTTGATGTCAATAACCTTAACCTTGGGGGCACTACATTTTCCGCCGCGGAATAATGTTGTTCTCCGCCAGTTGACTGCAGCACAGTATTACTGTGTGGTACGTCATCATTAAGATTTTGTTGTTTTTGTTTAGAAAATCAAGTAGTGGAAAGTACGGTTAGAAACAGGATGATACATTCTTTACATTGGTGGCAATTATACAAAGGGTTTTTGGCGATTTCGTTGGGCAGAAACTTACCTTTAGCCCCTTTTTTATTATTCATTAGCTTGTACTGATGACATCATTAGGCCCAAAATACCTTCACCTTGAGAATTGCCCTTGACTTTGTTAGTGCAGGATCACAGGAGAAGTCAGACAGATAAATGAAGCAGGGGTCAGCAACAAATAAAATGGCAATATTTTTTTTGGTATTTTGTCACTTTCTTCATCCTGAAATGATATGCAGCAACCAAATCAAAAGTATTTTACTTAAAACCATTTGTTGTATGGTGATTATGCCACTTATGCTGTTTTTCACCACCTGGTGAAAATTCCATGTATGGCCAAAATCTGACTAATGTGACTATGCATAATCTTTTTATGATGTACAATGATGCATACATACATACATACATATCTGCACATATGCAGAGATATGCATATAAAGAATGATGAAAAATGATGTGTGACTCCCTGACCTGATATTGCTGCCCACTATTAGTGTTGTTACAAATACGGCAACAAACATGTGAAATTAAGAAACTCATGTTGACTATGATTGCTGGGACTTCTGCAATAAATTCTGAAAAACCGATTTTGAACAAACCTTACTCGGGCATGTTCCTTCAAAGTCGGAAGAAAACAAACGTTTCATGGGTACCTTGAGGAAAGCTTCCATTACAGATTAATCACCCATACCTGCTTTTCGTCAAATGTTAAAGAAATGTCTCCAGTTAGGCAAGGACCACGTTTAGCATCATAGCTGCATTCATACTTGCCGTATTTTTTCCAAACACTTTTGTCCTTTTGACCCGCTGATGACGTCACAGGTGAGGTCAATCACGAAAAAAGGACCGAAACCAACCTAACCTAACCTAACCTAACCAACCTAGCCTAACCTAACCGAACCTAGAATATACCCTGGTGGCGAAATCGGAAAACTTTCACCACTTTGTAAAACTGCGCCACAATGTGTTGATTATTGCGATGCCAGATATTCCTTCAAAGGTAGAAAATTGTCGTTTGAAGGGGATCTCATCCTTAGTTTATAGATAAAACCGCTAAAATGCATTTATTCTGAAAACAATACGAGGTAAAACCTTTCGGTGACGTGTTCATGTACTTCCTGCATGTAAATTGCCATACGCCTCTAAAGTGCGGAAATTTGTAATTTAAAGAAAAACGAAGTAAAGGAAGTTTGAAGGCAAATTGAAGTTTTCTGACTGTCGGTGCCCTTGCGTGCAAATGCGAAGAACTCTGTGGTGTGAATGAACTAAGGCGAGTTTGGACAGAACGAATCGAGATTCGAGGCAGAAGTACTGCACGGGATGGGGTCCATGCCGGGGAAGATTAGTTGGTCAAGTCAAGGTTGATTTTTCAGTCGGGTGGGTCAAATGTTTTTGTACAATTTGTTGGAAGCCGGCTTTGACGTCTATAAATTCGCGTTCGATCCGCGGACATTTTACAGTTAGCAGGCAATTCTAGAAAGAAGCGAAACCTGCTTTTGTTGTCCGCAGATAGCAACTAAACGATTGTTGTTTCAGGGGACTTTGCTAGAATGTGTTTTCTGTCAAAATCCACGTTTACTTCTTTCATATTAAGTGCTGTTAATTCTGCATGGGTAGTGCAAGTTGGTAAATGGCTGCATGCATGGAACCTTTTCATGTGGGAAATGTGGCATCATTATCATGAAAATGCAAAGAAAAAGAAACTTGACTATTTTGGTGCTGATCTGAAAGCATTGTGTGCTATTTGCAGACATTAAATTTCCTGAGTTTTATGAAGGATATTGCTGTAGAAGACTGCTGAGCATGTAAGGCATCAGTCATGGCAGTTCAAGGGAATTGTAACATGAGCTCTGTTGTGTTGTATGATATGTTATTTCTTGGAAAATGGGTTGGTCCTAGCCCAGTAGGCAAAACAAGAAATGTTTTAAGAGGACTTTATTTTGACAGGAAACCAAATTTAGGCAGCTTTAAAAAATTGGGGACAGCATTTTGTAATTGGGCAGCATATCCAAGCTTGTAGCAGTACATGGTGTATAAGTAATTTCAGAAGAAGGCTAGGTTTATCCATTTTGCCCAGGTCCCATCATGGTAGAAATTATTATTTAGCCTAACATGTTTTTGATGGGCTAATTATAGTAAGTATGAAAGATCCACCAGGACTTTTGGACTATTTATCAATGTCTTGTGGTTATTTTGTGCCAAAGCCAGGGAAACTGTTTTTCTTTTCCTCTTGTACCACCTGTGGTTTATGCAGGTGCATACCAAATCTGCATGGTATGTACCAGAGATACAAAACTGTATGGCAAAGTGTCTTGCATGGATCAGTGCTATGTTAAGAAGACCATGTCAAGACATGACACAGTTTACCATGGGTTTTTGGCTTCCAGATTGTTTTGAATACCAACTTTTGTAGCAGAGAAATATGATTCTGGGACAAACTGCTCACAAATGGCCCATAAATCTACAAAAAAATCCCCACTATCCTCATGTCATTATGAAGCTGAGCTTGCTATTGTGCCTCCTCCATTCCTACCACCATACTGCATTATCCTTTATGTATTCCATTGTGTCGTTATCAAAATAGTAAAGTGTAACCACCAGGGTTGGGAAATATGTTTTTTTTTTGGTGTTGAAGAACACCAGAAATTGAGTTCCAAAAACATTTTATACTCCCAAAGATTGCTGTTGTGCTTCCTATCAATAAACTGCATTAAAGCCCTGTTGATGCATTTGTAACTTTGCAAGCAAATGACTCTATCTCCATTCAGTAAGAAGCAAGTATGATGTCATAACTGTTTTACACCAAGGCTGCAAACTTGAACTGGTATCACTGTTCACAAAATTTTTGTACTCTAAAGCAAAAGTTGTGCTCCAGCACTAAGAACAAAAAAAAAATCCAGCCATGATAACCACATTGTCCCACTTGATTGGTAAATTCATTATTGCATAAAGAATAATATTAATGCTTAAAGAAGTGGACCTAGTACAGTTTTTGTTAAACTGCTTATAAATGTGCATTTAATCGTTTATTTTGTTTGGTTTTAAATTTCATAGCTATTTTCCTTGTAAATCATGCTTGCTTGTTTTTGCCACAAATTTTCTTGGATGTGTTTAGTTAGTGTGAGTAAATTGGGCCTGTTAGACGTCTTTCATTACATGGCTTATAGTAGTGTGCTCATAACTTTGTTAAGTCTTGAAGAAGGGATAAATTCCTTTGAACTCTGATGTTTTCAAGGGTGCTTTGTCATGAGACATTTTTTCCAAAATCACAAAGGTTTGCTATGGATAAAGTGATATAACTAGTTATAGATACCCGGCCTTGCCTTGTGGAATTCCATTGTTTTTGTCTGATTAATCTTCTCCATACATATTTCCATTCAGATTTGTTGTGGACCCACAGAATGATGACATTTTTATGTTTCATAGATTTTAGTGCATGTACTCCCTGAATTGCACACATTTATAACTTTATAGATTTCCTGGCTGGCAGTGCAAACAAGCAAAGACAGAACCACCATGGCAAAACGAGGTGCAGACGAAGGTGTTGGGGGTGAGCCACCACCCAAGAGGGTGCAATTTGAGCAGATCAAGATTGGGCCAGTGTCCACCCTGGAGGAAATCGACATGAAAACACTGCACTTCCAGAACAAGAAACTGGCAGAGGTGGGCTCTTTCAGGCATTGTTTTCTAGCTGTTTCCAATGATGGGTGTGATTGATGGCTGCACTGTGATGTAAGTGATTCCACTCTGTGTATCCGTTTGATCCGATCAGCGACCGACCAAACTAATCACTCTTGGTCCAAAATTAACTTGTGCTCTAGTCAGTGGGCCAACCATGTGTGTAGTCCTAGTCTTGAGTGAGTTGCTGTTCTGGTCAGTGGGTCAGCCATGTGTGAATTTCTCTGGTCTGCATAGTTTGTATCTCTGACAGTCAATGGGCCGACCATGTGACAGACCATGACTGGCCATGGTCTGTCACAGTATGTCTCAGGTTGTCAGCAGACTGTGTGTGACTGGCCCTGGTCTGTGACTGTTGTGTGACCAGTCCTGGTCTATGACTGTGTGTGACTGGCCCTGGTCTGTGACTGTTGTGTGACCAGTCATGGTCTGTGACTGTGAGTGACATGTCCTGGTTTGTGACTTATTGCGACCAGTCCTGGTCTGTAACCATGACGTGTTACCAGTCCAGGCATGGGACTGTGTTTTACTGACCCTAGTCTGTGATCATATGTGACCAGTCATGGTCTGCGACCATGTGTGATATATCCTGGTCTGTGACTGTGTGTTACCAGTCCTGGCATGTGGGCATGTGACCTTGTGTAACCAGTCGTGGTCTGTGACTGTGTGTGATTGGTCCTGGTCTGTCGACAGCGGCTGAAGCGGCACCACCGGGCGGATCAGGAACTACGCGGCCGCATCGACCAGCTGGAGAAGCGCCAGATCCAGGACGATGCCGTGCTCAACATCATCAACCGGTACTGGAACCAGCTGAACGAAGATGTGCGCGTGCTGCTGCAGCGCTTCGACGCCGAGACCAGCGACGAGTTCGAGAGCAAAAGTCAGTGGGAACAACATCCCAGATCCCCTGTTCGAGGACACAAACTGCAACGTGCTTGTATAGTTTTAACACTGATAGCTGTATCAGTTCCGACCGTGTGTTGGACGATGCCTTGCTTGTTGATGTGCCTTGTGCTTCCTGTATGCGATCGCTCTTGTAATCCTTGATGGATTGGAAACATGAAGCAAGGTATCATGCTTCCTTCATTAGCCGTGGTTGTGTACACTCACCTAACATTATGCTCAGGCTGGTTGTTACTGAATAGCTGAGCCAAGTCTAGATTTTCAGTTATGTGGCAAGATGTGTTTTATCAAAAATCAATGGTACTGCTCAACTGAAATGTGTTTATACTCGGCATGTCTGCCTGTGCTCCCATGCTCCTGCATCTTTGTAGCCCGGTACCGTCGTGCCTCCCTCAGACGAGAGCGAGGCCACCACGTCATTCCTGACGCAGCTCTCCACCTGGGACAAGCAGGAGCTGGACGAGAAGCTGGCGCGACGCGTGCAGGTCTCCAAGCGGGCCGTGGCCAAGATTTTGCAGGCGTTCGACCGGGTGGTGCAGCGGAACGAGAAGATCACCATGGCGCTGAAGGGCGAGGCCGGCGAGAACGGTGCGTGCCGGCCGCCGCCGCCGCCGCCGCCGCCGAGACGGATGGTCCGGCGTGGCTGCGATTGCGCAAGACGGGCGAGATAGGTCCCCAGGCCCGGAAGAGTTCTCTGGTGACGGGGCCACGAATTCAGCGGGCGACGTTAGGGAACTCTTGATGGCTTCACTTTCAAAGGTTGATGAGTTTGGTGGTATCTGCATCCAGTGTGATGGTGACTGACAGTGTGTTTTATATTGATTGACTTTCGTTGATGTAAAAGTGATTTTGTGGAAAGTTCTGTAATGGATGAAAACTCTCGTTTTCTCTTTCGTTGACATTTCTTCATTTTGTTCGGTGCTCCATTAGCAATTTTCCGGCGTTTGACATCGTAGATATATTTCCATACAGATTACTGCGGGATGATATTGGCAGCTACCAACGATTATGTCCGCATTTTTCAGAGGAACCACCCAGCGTCGATGAAGAAATAAAGGAGATGAATGTGGCATTACAAAAGGAAAATGCAAGTTTGCACGCTCTGAACACGGCTCTTCACGAAAAGCACCACACCATGTCCTTGAAGGTAGAGTTAAATCACGTATTTCCTAAAATAGTCTTCTCCCGATTTATGTATGTATTCGCGTAATAGGTGCGTGTACGTACCGCGTATTCTGACGCTGCCCGTGGTTCATCCAGCAGGTCTGCACAAACTCCGTCATTCTTGTGGGTCCAGTGACTTGGCTTGACTGACCTGAACTGACTGGCCTGCTGTGTTCCGCAGACGGCCGAGCTGCAGGAACGTCTGACGGCGCTGCAGACCGAGAAGGACGAGCTCGGGAACAGGCACGACGACATGCTGTACGAATGGGAGAAGACGCGCAACTATAACGAGAAGCTTGAGGCCCACCTGGCCGACGCCTCGGAGAAGGTGAGCTGCCACCGCTGGACGCCTGGGGTGTGGGCTGGCCGGAGCTTTCTCTCCCGGCTCTGGCGCGGACCGCGACCGGGTGGGGTCTGAACATGACGCCGTTTTCCTGAGCGGACTGCTGTTGCTATGAACTCATCTACCTCTGTGGAATTCTGAACATGCCAAGCAGTTGGCTTTTGGCCGTTAGTGAACGAAGCTCGTTCGTCCTGGCGGTTTGCCTCGCGCCCTGGGCGTCCGGACTCGGATGGGCGGTGCCGGACGGCGAGACGGCGGCGTCGTACTGACCTGGGCCGGCCGGGTTTCAGCTGAAGTTCTACGAGCAGCAGATGGAGGACCTGAGGCCGGACGATCCCAGCGGGAAGGCGTCGCTGTCCGGCGCCGGCCTCAGCGCCAGGAAGTCGGAGAAGTCGGTGAAGATCAGTGGCTCGGTCCAGAAAATGGTATGGACCGGGCGCCTCATGGCCCGTGCACCCATCTGGTCTTGTTTCGCTCCGAACTGGCAGGGAAAATCGTCCGTGAATAACATGTCATCAATTGATTTAACAGTTCTTTCTTTTTGGCCCGTCTGCGCATTGTGCCGTTGCACGAGATACCCGCTCTCCAGAATTTATTCCCTGTTCTTTTCCGGTGAGCGTTTGAGGTGTTAATCTTATTTTACGTTGATATTATTAGTCGCGTCAGTGGGTCGGTTTGCTGCATTCACTTGTGCCGGCCATTTCGGACGTCACGCCATCTGTGGCCGGCAGATCGAAGACCTGAATCTGGACCTGGAGGAGCAGCGAGAGCTGGCCACCAAGCGGCTGCAGGAGCTAGAGGACCTCCACAGGAAGCACAAGGACGTCCTCAAAGAGGTCGAGAAGCTGAAAATGGACGTAAGTGCTTTTGCCGAGCTTAAAATAATGGTACCCCAGTGGTGCCACATTGGTTTTATGTAATGTCATGTGTGGCTCATACTTGTGAAGTTTGCAAACGTAGATAATGATTATGTTTTGTCAGTCGTCCGGGCAGGTTATTGCTACCTTCAGTCTCGTTATATATTTCGTTTTATTTGGTGGTCACACTTTATCTCCTGTCTTGAGGAATTCGTCCGCTCTGTTCGGGCAGTTCAAAGCTACATCTGAAACTACCTGAATGACAGCCTGACTTAATTAATGGTGTCTTGATTAACTTAATGCGTTATGTTGCGTGCTATTTCCGGTGCGGGCCAGACACGGGCCGGCGGTGGCCGCGGCCGCGCTCCGTGAGCCTGTGAACCGTGCGTGCTGACGGCGCTCTGTCTGCCGTGCCCTCAGCTACGCCAGCTGCCCGAGTCGGTGATCGTGGAGACGCCCGAGTACAAGTGTCTGCAGTCGCAGTTCTCCGTGCTTTATAACGAGTCGGTGCAGCTGCGCATCCAGCTGGACGAGGCCAAGCTGCAGCAGCAGTCGTGCACCAGCGCCCACCTGCGCCAGATCGAACAGATGGAGGTCGGCATAATCGGTGGCCGCGCCGATGCCAGCTCGTAGTAGTTCTTCGCTGGATCTCCTGTCCATTTGGGGGCCGATTACCCTCCCCCTATTTTTTTTTTCTGACGCCAAAGTGAAACAGTTTGTTCTTACACAGCATTGTGTCAACATGTCTCTTGTATTTTTTTACATGCTGCTGAACTTTAGACTACGTGGGCCAGGAGCGTGTCCAGTAAACGTTTTTGAGACATGTCGGGCCATTTTGCTGTCGCTTCAAATGTGTGGCGTTCCGCTACGTATGGATGTTGTGAGCCAATATCTGGCAGTGGTATTATTTCAGTGCATGCGATTGATCCTAATTGACCAGACATAGTTTGCAATATTTGTGGAGACCCAAGGGCGGACGCAGGAGACATCGTACAGGCCAATAGTGCGAAACCGTTTGTAAGGGGTTGCTGCGTGCTGAGAGCATTCTGGATGGCAGGAGCTCTATGAATAAGCGTGTCTATACGCCATGGTATGTATGCAAAGGACAGGCTTGCAACAGTCATTGAGGCAAAAGTAAATGAAAAATAATGTAAGTTTCTAGATAGGTGTCTGTTATGTTCGAGACCCTGAATCCACCGTCCCTTTAGAACTTGCTTCGAAACATCTTTAAAATTAATGGAGGAAAAAAAGATTTCAAAAAAAAAAAAAAACAGTAAAAAAATCGGCCGTTTGCCCCTTGTGTGATCTGGAGGCGCTACTGACATTTTTGGTACTTCCGCAGTTATGAAAGGTTAGCTCAGAGTGTACGTTTTCGTTTAAGCCCAGTTTCGTCGAAATCGGTTCAGTAGATCAACATATCCCATGGGGAGCCAAATTGCCTCCCCGTGGACTTCAGGCGAACTCCAACGCGTGAAATAGGGTTCATAAGGGCGGGCGCCGCATGCTGTTTGATGTTGGCTGGCCGTAAAACGTAAATAGCCAACTGCTGAGAACGCCATAAGTCGTCAGAACCATTTTCCTCTGCAGCGGGAGCCCAGTCCCCAGCGCAGGTGTATGCTGGTCCGGCTGGCCCGTGCTTGACCTGTGCTGCCTCCCGCAGAGTGAGGAGCTGCTGTCGCAGCGCAAACTGCGCACCAAGGAGATCCAGCAGGAGGACGAGCTGGCGCGCGTGCGCAAGGAGTACGAGATGCTGCGGATCGAGTTCGAACAGAACCTGGCGGCCAACGAACAGACGGGTCCGATTAACCGTGAGATGCGCCACCTGATCACCAGCCTGCAGAACCACAACCAGCAGCTCAAGGGAGAGGTGCAGCGCTACCGGCGCAAGTACAAGGAGACCAACATCGAACTCTTCAAGGTCAGCCGGCGTCCGCCGGCAGCTTGTGGGATGAGTTGCAGTACCTAGAAGGGGTTGGGCGGCAAGTGTGGGTTGCGTGAACGTCCTTCTGACGGATGTCACCGACACCTGCCTGTCCTTGACTGGTACGTTCCTGCGGCGTTATGACAGCTGCAGCTATTCCGTGTGCGGCCAGGCCCGATTCGTCGGGTCGACGCTAACTGCGGCCCTGTACCGCTCGGCAGGCGCGCCGCGAGGTGGAGGAGCTGAACCAGGAGAAGTACCGACGCACCTCGGAGCGCCAGGACTCCACCT
The DNA here is from genome assembly GCA_030062745.1 of Capitulum mitella. Lineage (NCBI taxonomy): Eukaryota > Metazoa > Arthropoda > Thecostraca > Pollicipedomorpha > Pollicipedidae > Capitulum > Capitulum mitella. The sequence continues at coordinate 44,767,715 of CP099839.1, read as the reverse complement.
CCTCCGACCGCGACGTCAAGGAGGAGCACCAGCAGCACCAGCACGAGGGCGGCGTCAAGGACGAGGCCGACATCAAGAAGGAGGAGCCCGACGGAGACCAGGTGAGAACGGAACGGAGACGTTTCGGGAGGTCGGAGCAGTTGAGGTGTGCGCCACCCGGAGCGCCATCTTTTGTCCCGTTATTTGGTGAATGTGGACGATGTAGGACGCCTTGTCACGATGGGTAGGTTTCCTGCTGTCACTCCGTCGTTGGCAACGTCATTTGCGTCACATTTCTGTGTGTGCGTGCGTGTCGTCCGGACGAGGCTGTCGGCGGGTGACGAGAGTTGCTGGTGTCAGGTGTGGCCAGCGGCGCTCCGGCGGCCGCTGGGTCGGCGGGGTCGGGCCGGGTCGGCCTGACCCGGCCCAGTGTGTGACCTGACCTGACCCGGACAGAGCGGCTCGCAGTCGTCGGAGGCGCAGGCGGCCGGCGAGAGCGACGCAGCCGGCCGCGACCAGAAGGACGTCAAGAAGGAGAGCACGCCCGTCAAAAAGGAGCAGCACAAACACCGCGAACTCTCCAAGCAGGATCAGGACATGATCCGCGACCACAAGTCGCAGCTCAAGTAAGCTGTCGCGTGAACGTGTCCGACCAGACTGGGTTTTGAATCACGCATTATCATTCTCGCGCTGTCTACGTGCGAAACGTTTCCCAGTTAGATGCAAGCATGGGTGGCTTATTGAAGCAGCAGCGGCAGTTTTTTATCTTCCTTTTCCTGAAACCATATTTCGTTCTTTTCTTTGTAGTCCGGATGCATGGCTAAAGCACGAGTATGGTTACCATTGATGATTGTTGGCCGCAGTGTTCATGCATAGGCGTTTCATTGGTACCGCACATCGCTGTTTCACCAAGTTTCGCCCTTCGCGGCGGCTGAATGGGACGCTGGCTGCGCTTCATGACTTCGCCCGCTGACCCGGCTGACCCTGCCGCGCCGCAGGAAGGCCCTCAACGAGCAGAAGGAGATGAAGCTGCTGCTGGACATGTACAAGGGCGTGGGGAAGGAGCAGCGGGACAAGGTGCAGCTGATGGCCGCCGAGAAGAAGGTCCGCCAGGAGTGCGACGACCTCCGGATGCAGCTCAAACGGTTCCAGGTCAGATGGTTTTCTCTTCGCAGACTGGCGGGAGCTGCTTGGAGGGTATTTCTGATAAAGGATGTACACCGGCAGTCGGGCTGGAACATCATTAGACAATGGAAGTGAATGGCCGTTTGTATGTCAAGGGTAAGGATTGGCATGCAAGCAAGTCTCGCATTTCCAGTGCCATCATTTTGTTATTTGTTGAGCACTGCCACGCTGGAAGTGCTTGGTAATGCCCAAAAAGTTTTCACGTGGCGTGAATGCAGCATTTGGTGACATGGTTAGGGAGTCTGGTTAACTAGTCTCTCAGTACAGCATCGTCTTGTGGCTGTGGCCGTTTCTCTTGGCGCAGCTGGGACGAACGGCTGACGTTCGCCCGTTTCAGGAGGCGAAGCGGGAGGAGCGCAAGAAGCTAGCGGACGAGGATGCCATCCGGAAGATCCGCCAGTTGGAGGAGCTGAACCACACCCTGCAGAAACAGATCCAGAACCAGAAGCAGGTACGACCGATGGCTGCCCTGGTAATATGCTGTTGTCAGCGGGACCTGGTGGACCTCAGTGATCGTGTCTGATTATCTGGTATTGAAATCATTGTCCGGACCGGAAGGCATCGGCGCTTTCCGACCGGTCTGACCTCAGCTGTCCGCTGCCGGCAGGAGGCAGAGGCACTGGTCAATGAAATGGAGGTTACCGGGCAGGCGTTTGAGGACATGCAGGACCAAAACATCCGGCTCATCCAGCAACTGCGCGAGAAGGATGACGCCAACTTTAAGCTGATGTCGGAACGCATCAAGGCGAACCAGACTCACAAACTGGTGCTGGAAGAGAAGGACATGATGAGCGAACGGGTATATATCACGTAACGATATTATGGCCTTATGGGGCGGCTAGGTGATCTCTAAAACCGATCCTCACTGGACTGGACTCAGCTAAACTAATGCTGATTGGACAACGTCCAGTTGCAGTCGTTGCGAAAAGAAAAACATCATTCAATGAGGATACATGCAAGCAAGACACTAAAGTGTACCAAAACATAGTGATAACTTGTGCCACACCTACACATGGATATGCGACGTGGTATGATATAAGAATGAAAAGTAAAAAGGATTAGAACGTTTGGAACACGCACATCTGCCTGATCCCGCTCGCTTGCTTGCATGAGACTAGAGTGTGAGGTGACTGATATGGCGTTTCCGGGCCGAACGTTTTCAAACTTCATTTCGTCGTTCGACTTCGCGGTTTGTGTGCCATTTTGCCCGGCTGTCGGCGCGTCGTCAGACCTATGCGGCGTGCGTGTCGCCAGGTGAAGACGCTGACCACTCAGGTGGAGGCGCAGAACCAGGTGGTGCGCAGTCTAGAGGAGATGGAGCGCCACATGCAGAGCGACCTGGCCAACGTCAAGAAAGAGCTCAGCTTCCGACAGCAGGCCATGGAGATGCACAAACGCAAGGCCATCGAGTCGGCGCAGGCCGCTGCCGATCTCAAACTACATCTCGGTAAACCCGCACTGATGCATTCTCTGGCTTCATGGATTAAGGCTTCTTGAATCCATGTCTGTCCGGATTGATTGTGCCCCTTGGTGGTCATTACTTGTCTCGACCTTGTCGCTGTAGTGTTTGGGTGTGGTATACACACGTGAGGGTAGACCCGTGTGACAAGATTCATTCAGTTACGTATTATTATCACGCCAACATCCTCGTTGATCGTTATCCTCCGCTTTATTCAGATGCTGCCTCGGGCTCATATTCAGGGCATCAGGCTTGGTATCGACTTCACCACGGGTCGCACTTGGCATTCCCCCGTCTTTGGCCACCACTTTTGCGCCTTAGACTTCGCGATTAGTTGGTCCCATGACGTGGAATGCATGTCTCTGGTGTGGAAGTCCCGGGTGAAGGGATCCGTCCTTCACTGCTGTCTCGACCGGACACCCGCTGGTATTGACTCCGGTCCGCGGTCCCGACCTGCTCCAGCTGTGAAACACCACTGTGACCCGCTCCACAGGGTCCCTCTTATCGTCCCGTCTGGCCCGGTTTGACAATGTAATGCCGCCCCCGCCCTCTGACCAAGCTGACCCTTCTAACGGTGCTTGTGACCCGCCATTCTTCCCCTGCCGTCTGACGGGCCGCTCTGCTCCGGCCCGGCAGAGAAGTACCACTCGCAGATGACCGAGGCGCAGCAGGTGGTGGCCGAGAAGACGTCGTCGATGGAGCAGGAGACGTTCAAAACGCGCCGCCTCCAGGAGGAGATCGCTACGCTGCGCCGAAAACTGGAGCGGGCCAAGAAGATCGAGCTGGCCGGCGCCGCCGACGATGTTCTCATGGAGGAGGTGTGTGACCCGGCTGAGGGTGGCCCCATGTGACCCGGGCTGAGGACGACCCTGTCTGACCCGGGCTGGGGGTGACCTTCTGGCCCGGGCTGTCGGTGACCCCATGTGACCCGGGCTGGGTGTGGTTCCGAGTGACCCGGGCTGAGGACGACCCCGTCTGACCTGGGCTGGGGGTGACCCTGTCTGGCCCGGACTGGCAGTGACCCCCTGTGACCGTCTGGCCGTCGCACTGTTGATGTATTAGCGGGTGGATGACTTCTTCCGATTCATTTGTTGTGCCCACAAGCAATTCCCAGGGCTATCGCGTTAATGGTGATTTCATGCCATTCATTATTTGCTGCTGTTGTGCCGTACATAATTTCCCCCGAGCGTTGTATGTGACTTTTGCGTTTTGTTGTCACAAAATGGTTGTTTAAACCGGAAATTGTGCATTTGCTTGGTGTTGCGTTTTTATCTAGTATTGCTTTTGCGCAATGCTGGACATCGTGCTCTGGGCTGTAACTTGACTTGTCCTTTACGTCGTTGCAGGTGCGCGAGTACAAGGAACAGCTGACCTGTCCATCGTGCAAGGTGAAACGGAAGGACGCCGTCCTCACCAAATGTTTCCACGTGTTCTGCTTCAGCTGTCTGCGCACGCGCTACGAGACGCGACAGCGCAAGTGCCCCAAGTGCAACGCGGCGTTCGGGGCCAACGACTATCACAGGTTGTACCTGGCCTAGGCGTAGCCAGCTGGCGGCAGGGCGGCGGCGGAGTGGCCGGTCGGCGCGCACTAGATTGGCCTATTTTTGCCGCTCTGCTGGAATCTCTGGCCGGCCGAGCGGCGGCTACCCTCCGCTGTCCGCCGTCGGGCGCGGGCGGCGGCGGCGGCCGGTCGGGCGCCGCCGCCGCCAGCCGGCTCTCAGGGTGAGGCGCCGCGCGGCCGCCGACCGCGCGGCCCTTCTGCGGCGCCGACCGACCGCCCAGACCTGCGCGCGCCCCGCGCCGGCCGAGACAGACTCCCAGCTCGCTGTCCTCTCGCCCGTCGGCGGTGCGGCGCCGGTGGGTCTGCCGTCTGGCCGGCCGACGCCGCGTCCCGCTGTCGGGCGCCGGACCCCGCCCGCCGCCAGAGCGCTGCTGATTGGTCGGCCGCGCGCCGGCCGGGACAATTTGCAGAGGGACCTACGAGACGTCAGCCGGCGCAGACGGCGCGGCGGGAGGTCTGAATATTACACGCTTAGTCGGTAGGTGTATGACTCTGTGTTCCGCGTTCGGCACCGGACGTCCGTTCGTGTGTTTCTCTGGCGTCGTCGGTGAACTCTTTTCTGGTGGTGACCGTCGGCTGCCGCTGGTCGGCAGCTGTGGGCCGGGCCGCGGAGGGGCGCCCGCCGGCGGCCCCTTGTGCAGAACATTCTCTGGAACTGTGCATTCTGATGGAACTGTCTGTGTGGAGGACTCGGCCCGTTGTGGAGGACTCGGCCGGGTGCCTGATTTCTCCGAGTTGGTCCGGATTTTATCGTGACGTCCGTGGTCCGCACTTCCGGTGGCCCATTACGGGATTTCCCACGTCTTGCCGTCACGGTTTGTACAGCTTTCGTTGCCGTGGACGGCGTTTTGGACCTTCCATACGAACCGGTCGGCTGGCGCAGTGCTTTGACGACGGCTCCGTTCGATGTCTTGCCGCATTATTCCGGAACCCCAGGCTGGGCTTAGTTTTTCGCAATTTAATGACCCGAATCGCACTTGGGCGTGACGCGAGTCCTGGCGCAATGTGCTGCTGGCTGGATGGCTGTGCCGTAAATGTCAAACCCTCTTCGGCTGGGCTCTGCTCGTAGGCGCCGTGTCAGCTCATTGTTTTCCCTCCCCTTGTGTCGACTGTGTACCGCCAAGTTAAGGTTCTTATGTGATCATTACTGCGACGAATAAACGCCTACTATGTGCTCATGTTTCCCGTGAAGTGTCCTCCGATCAGTGGCCAGCGCAGGCATGAAGCCAGGATTTTCTTCAGGGAGGGGCCAAATGTCAAAGTTTGCCATATACCACCGGCATATGACGAAATTTAAAGGGAAAAGCAATTTTACGTAATTGGCCTCATATTTAACCCACAGGAATGCATGTAATGATTTTATGTCTTTACAACATATGTATGATTACTATTCCGTATCCGTGCAAAATCGGCTATATATTTAGCGTAGACCGCATGGCTCAGATTTGGCCATGGTCTCCATAGCTCCCTCCCTCGCCGCCCCTTGGCTACGTACCTGGGCCAGCGCCAGTAGTGCATCAGGCCGTAGCGACGCTTTTCAAAAGCAGAAGCCAGACAAATCGGAGATTGGATAGAGACTAATGGAGACAGAGCGGATGTAGTCTGAGACGTCGACCGTCCGTCATCGGTCGCTGCCACGGCGGCGTTAATGAATGTGAGCTAACGGTGCCGGTACTGAACCACACCGGACTGGCGCCACGCCACCGCGTGCTGTGCCGCTCCTGGTCGTGGATGACCCAGCCGTCTTGGTCCAGCAGCCGGCGCCGTCTTCCACGAGCGCTGGACGTTCCGGCCTTGTACATGGCCGTAGAGGTGTACATGTGACCGTCCACGGACGGCAGTGTTTGTTCTCGACCAGCGCTGCTAGCAGTTGAGACGAAATATCGGTTCGGCGATGTTTCACCCAGTACAGCCGCGACCATCGCACTATGATGAGTCACGCGATCCGGACCGGGTAAGACAGTTTTAGACCGCTGCGCGTTTGCATCGTTCGGTCGAATCATACCATCTGAGACAGCATCCGAGACCAATATACAGGCTGTCCTGAGAACGGACGGCAATCCCAACACCAACAATTTTAAAACATTCTCACTGAAGTTATTTGAATGCGCCGTAAATGTTTCCACGCCGTGTGAAGTTGAATGCAGTCGATGATGTGTTTCGCACGTCAAGTCGCTGTCCCCGCGATGTCAGTAGTGTGTCATTTGGACCAAGCAATACGCCCGGCCGTCTAAAGAAGAAAAAAAAGCACTCAGCGTCGTCCGTGTAAGAGGCACGCAACAGACACGATATCCGCACACACCCCGAGGCGATTTCAGCTGTGGATATCGTGCCCTGACCTGATCACCTATCGGACCGTGTTTGCTCCAGGCCGGTGGAGCCTGACGCCTGCCTCCAGGACCCGCGCCTTCCAAGTACAGCAGTCCCCGGGATCGATGGACGCTCTGACGTCCGTGCCCTTCGTTCCGCGCCACCTTTCACGTCCTCGCCAGCCGCATTGTGTCCTGGCTGTCCAAACACGGCGCGCGCGGTCGCCTTTTGTACATTTGTGTGCTCGCTGATCGATTTCCGGCGCGGCATTGCCTGCTGGCGCAGGCCATTGGCAGGCTCCGCTGGCGGCCTGGCGTCGTGGTCGTTTCCGGCAGCGTGCGTGGGCCGCGTCCGTCCCTCGGGGATTCTGGGCCGGCTGTTGTTATGTCGAAAGAGCCGCTGTTTCTCCCAGAGTGGCCGTAGCCGCAGGCGAAATGCCGTCTTAGCCGACCGCGCGGTTTTGGCGGCCAGTTACGTTAAGAAATATGCGTTGTGTGTTGATTGCTACCCGTATGGTGGTGCCGCTGCCGGTGGCCATCAGTTGATGTTCCGCTGGAAGGAGAGTTGCCGTGGGATACCAGTAGGAGAGGCCAGATTTGACAGTCAGGCGGATACTTGAAACGTTCTTACAATTTAGGTATACTGTAACGTTCTTGCAACGCAATCGCGAACAACCTGGTAACACAGAGGAGCAACTTTCATAAAGGTGTGCAGTGTAGTTCATTGCAAGTACTCCGACTGGTGGTTGAAACCAGGTATGCTGTTGCCAAGCGCGTCTGAACAGCAAAGAGAAACGATAGCAAAATAGAGATTCCGTTTGATATTATGGTTCGACCTACGTAAAAGGACCCACCTACGTAGCTAACTGATGACCAGTTAATGACAAAGGGAGCGTATCGAACAGCAAAACCAAGGGAAACTTAAGCCCTCTTACTGGTCAGTGTGCCAACAAAAAAACCTATTTTTTGTGCTTCTGTAGTAAATGTTTATCATCTCTCGTAAAAATGTAGAATTTCGCGGGGTCGCGTATTTAATAAGGCTTGTGTAAGGCGTATGTTGGAATTGCTAGAGTTTGTGCCATATCTCATCGATAATTCGGTCCACGGCGTTTAGTATTCTTTTGTTTCGCTTTTGTTTTAACATGACTATTAACATGCAAAAATGTGCAAACATACACGACAAATGTATAAGTACCATTGTCAGCATTCCTCGTTATAGACAATTGAGTACTCTCAGCCAAAAGGTTTGTGACCGACCCTTAGAAGTTTGTTTGGCCCCAATGAAATCTTGTTTCGCATAAAAATCTCTCATTTATATTCACTTGTGATCGAATAGGATATTCCCGCCTTGTCTTTGATCAAGAGCCGGCCAAGGCAAGGCCGCCCTCGGTGCTAATCTGGTTTGTCAGGTGAGACATCCCGAGATGGAAAATCATGGTCCGTACTGGAAGGCACGGTGGAACGGACTTGCGGTCTTACTGACATTTTGCAGAAGGCCGATGATGGGACAGACCCGTGGTGGGACAAACCTGTGGTCGGACAGACGTGTGGTGGGACAGACCCTTGGCGGGATAAACTGGTGGAAGGATAGGCACGTGACGAGATAGACCGATGGTGGGACAGATCCATGCCGGGACGGACCGGTGGGGGGGACCGATGGGGGGCCCAATCAAAGTGAAGCAGACACGCGTCGCGACTGATTCGGGTTGGGGCTAGCTGTCGTGCCATTGACAGCAGCCGCGGCCCGGGTCGTTTCTCGGCGCTGACTTGTTACCGGCGCTGCGGCCGTGTTCAGCAGCCGAGTCCCGGGAGAGCGGCCGAGGACGGTCCGGCGGCTGCCGCTCTCCCCGGGCCAAATGACATCGGGGACGCCTGCCGCCGCCGGGCGCCGAGGGCCTGCTCTCAGCCGGAAACCACGGCCACGCCCGGGCGTCTGTCATGTCCTGAGCCTGGTTAGGGAGTGGACTTCATCCTCGCAGCGGCCCAGCGGCTGTGGCAGCTTGATTGCTTCTTGGATATTGTCGAGGCGAGGGAGCGCCGGTCGGCGCGATGTGGATGCCTTTGTCTGACGTGCTGTCTCGCGCGTAAATAACTGGCGAGATTTCTGTGCATCATGACCAACGTTGACAACGTGAGTCGTGATGAACAATGTGACATTGGCTTGCCGGAACGGGGCGCCTACGGCTGCATTCTACGCAGTCGAGAATATTTGACCACGAGAAGGCCCAATTGCTTCCAGTCGTCATTTTCCTGCCAATAAAGGAAACGCTTAACAGTCTTTTCTGTCGTTATCTGGTACTGCTGCGAACGTTTTCGTGGGTTTTTGGCGCTCTGGCGACATACTTAGCGCTTGAAAAATCGATTCCTTTGAGGTCCGGGCGCGTTTGGTCATTCAATTTTCGTTTCGGGACCTTATGAAAGGTCAGGCAGTGTTGCATGACGACAAGCGATGTTGCATGTTGACGGAACAAGCATGGAGTGGTCGTTTTCTTCGGGATTAAAAGCAGCGTCAGAAGGGTTCGTTACATTACGGTGTCCCTGATTAACCTTCAGCCACGAGACCGACCACTGCAGGGTCCTGTTAAGACACAAACCTCACTTAAACCTCATTTTACCCACGGCTTTGAGCCGTGGGTAAAATCGTCCGTGAACGCCTGAAATTCCGCAGATTATCGTTAGATCCCTGATGATGATGATCAGACAGGAATAGCTTCATTGTGTACGGAAAGAAAAGATTCCAAAGTGAAGCTGGCAACACCATTAATTATCTAAAGCCTCCACTCCTGCTTTCGACCTATGAGTGCGGTGGCTCTTGTTTGGCCCGTAAACCCGGTAAACCCAGATGTGAGTTTGGCTGCCGCACGTTGAATAATGAACGCCCCTGTTCCGTTCAGCTATGCATGAACAGAACATAGCTGCAATAAACTCCAGCGCCTGATGCGAACCCCGCTGGCTTCAGACCCCTGCCATTCGGTAAGCCAGACTGACGCAAGGCTGCCACCAGCCAGCAGCTCTCAGGAACAGTTGACAGGTTCCAAACGACCAACCGACACGTCGCGTCAACAGTGCAGCACGTCACCCTCTAGCTTATTGCGACTTTTCAAATCCCCGTTGTGCCGCTGCTCCGGATATTGTAAATGGATGTGGAAGCAGTGGGATTTCTCGGAATAACAGACATTTCACGACGAACGAAGGGTCGCCAGAACCTATACATTTATGGTTCTGACAAAGCAGGCCAGCGTCGAAAAGAGAGTTCGATTTCGTCATGGCTATCTGTACCGAATTTAATATGGCGAGCCCGCTGCGTAGGTCAAATGGTCCATTGCAGGAGCATTTTCGAACTGGATAGGGCCAGAGCTGTTTTTAGCAAATTTCTCTCCAAGTAACACCATATATTTTATGTGATGGTCATTTAAAACTCCTTAAGACATCACCAAGTTGGAACGGCCGCTGTCCTGCCAGACGTAGTGGCCGCTGTGCGTATGTCGAGTGGCTCGTTCAACAAAAGAAAAACAAACGAAAAAGAGGCCCGACCCGACCGGGCCGTATTGCTTTGCAGGCTGACAACGTTGCAGGCATTTGGTATCTGAATTATGCAGTTTTACCGCAGGTAGACCAGTCTTTTCTCAATTACACTGCTTTAGTTCGCAAGTCTAGTTCATCCGCTTGACTATTCTTAATGTGCAGCTTTGGTCTTAATGTTTTTTTCCGTCATGAATCCGCGTAATATTTTTACTTGAGAATCCTTACGGATAGAAACTGCAAGAGGTTGATATGTGCTCGTTTGTACTGTGCAATAAATAAGGGCAGAATAAGTATGGGAAATAATGTTAAAAACCTCTCAGACCTCCAAACTAGACCTTGCTTTCGCTTGTCATGAGCACCAAAAGAAACCTAAGTGGTACTATGGTGCTTAATGTTATATTACGAGTTAGGCGGTAGGCCCAGTCTGTTTTACTTAAAATAATACAGAAGATCAAATTATGCGACCCAGGCCGGCTCAACCATAACGCATTCTGCAAGCTAACTTGACATCGACTTAGGGCAACGGGTCATGCAATTCCCCACTGGAAGGTACCTCAGTGCTTTGCATTTTATAATTTGCATTCGTTTTGCGTTAGTTCCAAATTATTCCAGTTAGTATTTTATGATTAATGTTTTTGCTATTAGGACCAAAAAACGCCAAAAACAGAGGTATTTTCTATGGGTGTTTCTGAAATGCCCAGGGACGACAACGGAAAATGGTATGAACATGCGTGACGTATTAACCTCAGTAGTCGGCGCGCCCGAAAACAACAAAACTAGCAGTCTCTTCAAGTGCAAAGTATCGAATAGAGCGATAAATACTCGTTTGTTCGTTATCCGTTACAAAAATCCCTTCAAAATACGTTTGTATCGCAAAATAGATCAAGGGCAAAATATGCGGGAACGATTGTTTTAAAACATGCTCCAGATCTGAATAGATCTGAATAGGAACGCGGTAGCTGCGCCTATCATGCACCCCACAGGACGTTCTACTGACGTATGCTTTACGGTATACGTTTTTGGCTCTAATGCGTAGCGCCATTCGTTGTCCACGGCTGTCGCTTTGTTTAATGCTAAGCCTAGAAAGAGGCGCCGATCTGGAAAAAAAACTGAGGACCAATCTGCAGCGGACGCGAAAAGTGTCTCGCGGTCTCAGCCACGGAGCCTTTTCCCTTTGACGCGCTCCGCGGAAGGCTGCGCTCCTCCACTGAGCAGCTGACGCGGCGGCTATCAGTATGCGATCCACCGCGTCCGCAGCTCAGTCTCGACAATCCCCGGCCGGGCGGAAATACCCTTATTGATGGCCACTCGGGCGGCGGGGGCGGCGGGCTGAATCGGCGCCGGTAATCGGCTGTCCGGTCGACGGACGGCCGAGCGCCAGGACGCCCGCGACGCGGCTCGCCGCTCTCACCATCGCCGGCCATATGGTCGACGGGGCGCTGCCCCCGCCATCGCCGGCCACACACCCGGCCCGCCGCCCCCGCCACCGGCCGCCGACCGTCACGCGGCCCGCTGCGCTGCCACCGGCTGGCACAGCGTCGCGTGACCGTCCGTCAGGAGAGCATACGGCATACGGCCGCCGACGGTCACCGCCGCCCGTCAGGAGAGCAGGCCATGAGATGGGGAGGGAGAGGGGAGGGGAGGAGCACGCGAGTGGGCGGTCTGGCTGTGGAGCCGGATTGGGAGGATGGTGCTTCGTCCGCGGTACGTGCTTCGTCCTGGTGGCCGGAGCACGCATCACATACCTTCTGGCTTGGACGTCAGAGCAAGGCTTTCTGGCCTCGGCTGTCGCAGTGAGGTCACGGTGGACTCGAGCTGGATCTCATCCCTGACGTCACCAGCCTGACGTCATCAGTTGGATCCGGACGCCGGACGCCCTGTCCGAGGCCTTTCCCCGGTGCAGCTCAGCGTCCCGTGCACGTGACGTGAAAACGCGGAATGTAGAAGACTGAAATTGATTTTACGTTCTACTTAGGTGAACTGGATTACAGAGCTTTGAGACTGATTCGAAAAAATGGCCGCATCGAGGGAAAGGAATGCATTGGTTTAAAATGGCGCTTCCTGGGAGCGTAAAATTACAACGAAATGCTCACCAGCTTCGCTGATTTATCCATCAGCTACGTAATATTCTACTGTTTTCCAGAGATTCATTGATGATAAATTGTGTTTTGGCAACGCCGAAGATTTAGTTATATCCCTTTGGAAGCTCCACAAAAGGCGCCTTTTGTTTCATAGAAGGAATCGCGGCTCGGGTAGTGTACGAGATCCGACGTCCTTTCTGGATAAGCTACGCCATCAGAAAAAGCACTAGGTGAGTGCGTTTGCTCACAGCATAAGTGCAGCAACAGGCTCCAGTACACCTGGGCGAGCTGTAGAGCTATGATATACGTAACATAATAACGTCCGGCAGTTTTAATCCGCTATTTTATTCACTTCAGACAGGTGATTCATGACTTGATGTCAGCAGTGTCGGCGCTTTCACGATCTCCTCTAGGTTTTCAGCGCCTCAATGTCTGTTGTTTGCGATAAAAAGTGTATTAGTCATGCATAGAATGGGCGAACCAAAATTATGTAGTCACTGGTCGAAAACTACATAAAACTGAAAACATAGAGGAAGATAAAAGTAAATTTTGGACCGTTGAGAAATAATGGAAGATTGACGAAAGTAATAATGATAGGTAAAAAGAACTTCTCTAAGAGCGGCACAAGCTAGGATAATTTTGTGAAATTTGCCGTCGCAGATTACGACGAGTACGAAATGGGAAAAGTTCATCATCAGACGTGGCATTTCTGTAGTGCGTCAAAACGCATTTCAGCTCTCATGTTAGTGTGCCATTTTTCCGGAAGGCGCAACTGACGTAAATAACGATGCGATGATAGTGTTTTGTTTGTCTTCACAGCATTGTCTTTTGGAATTTTCCGCTGGATCGCGCATAGAGGCGATGGTGTTTCTTGACATGTTAAGTTCATTAGACACCAGACTGCACAAGGACCACAGACGATAGACAATAAGCCGCCTTTTGCGTAAAGCCTATCGCATCGTTTACGAATACGATTCCCGACGGACCATTCTGGGGTCGTTTTGGAGAATTCCCATCGTGCATGAACCTTTCCTGTAATTGTCCTTACCGGCGACAGACGGTATTGACTCAGCCGAAAATTGGCCCTCGTTTCTAGCAGGAGACGCGCAGCCATTCAGAGGCCAGGAATGGGAGGGGGAGGGGGGGGGGGGTCGGCGCAGCGGCGGTCACAGCGCGGCCGGCGCCCCCTCACCGGCGTCCGCCCACCAGCCTCGAGTGACTTGGCCGGCCCGGAGCTGCCGCCGGCACAGTCGTGCGCCGCATCTCGTCGGCTGCTGGCTCTCTGACGGCAACAGGTGAGGACGCTCGGCGGCAACAGGTGACGACGCGGGCCGCCTGTCGTCACCGCCTGACAACGGGCAGCGGGAGGCAGGCTCCCCTTTATCGAATTAGCCGCCTGCTGTCAACGCCTGGGGACCAGGAGAAGGAGACAAGCTCTCCGTCATCCATTTTTCGGTAGGGCAAGTCCAGCCCGTTTCCCACGTAATAAAACACACGAAATGGATATTTCTTCAGACGGAACGAGGAAGCTGTCGACAAAACGCTGTCCCCCGGATGGAGGCACGTTACATTTAATCATAGCTACTTGTTTGTCACCAAGAACCTCCTCCGTAAAGCACAGATGAACCGGTGCGCGAAGGGCATGTAAGCGTCGTTACTTTTGAGTAAAAAAAAAACGAAACAGATTCGTGAGCCCTCGCTTCAATTTATGGGCTACAAAACTAGAGTAATGTGCACAGTGCGGCGGACGTTATACCTAGCATACATCTGACTGAGCAGTAAAGGTCAAAACGAGCGCTCTTTTGACCCTTTAATCCAGGTCAATATGTGTAACATTAACTCATGTCTGTGACGTGTGCTTTATTGCGAGCTTATATCCTAGTTTTCTAATGGCAGTGGCGGTGGCTAAAATCTTTCGTCAAATGTGTCTCGCCGTTTGCTTCATGTCATCTGTACCGTAACTGAATGTTCTGTTAGATCAACTCGGCGTAAGTAAGAGACAGAGCGAGAGTCTTTTTCAACATGTTGAATATGTGTCCAAACGGATACTCAATGACATGGCAATGGGTGCCCGGTAGTAGAGGGCCTGGAAGATCGTTTAATCAATGTTTACTTATTACAGACCAAAGAATACTTTTTCAGTGCCATCGCCGGCCCCGACTCATACGACTGCCTCTTCGCTTCTGAGAAAGACGATAGATAAAAGTGTCTGCAACCGTCTTTGGCCAGTTTGGCTTTGCTTGCTGCTGCGGCTACAAAGATGAATCGGATAAAGGAATTTATGTGTTAGTCACGAAGCTCCAAATATTTTTGTTTCGGAGTAATACGAAACATAATATTGGCCAGTGACTAGGAATGTGTTCCAACAAATCAGCTTATAACAATGCATAGTAAAAGTGTCTGGATGATGACAGGCATGATGTTTCGGTGTGTAAAGGGTTGTTTCATTACGTACCATCTTACCGTGTTCTTCAAAATAAAAGAGTACCTCAATTTCGAATAACGGTTGCGTTGCTCCCTGGTGTCCGCGAAACGCAGTACGTGTTATCGAGGAATTGCAAAACACTGCTCTCTCTTGTAACCCTACACGTGGGTTATTGCGAAAAGCATAATGAGTTCTGGGCAGATGTTTTGCGACGTAAGAGTCTGCTGTGGAGTTCTTATGCCGTCGGAACCGTTTCAATGGGGCGCAGCCCAATATCGGACACAGCTCGAAAGAACTTTGCTATGACATTTGCCGGGGAGGAAGAAAAAACATCTCGCGAAATGAAGGGCCAAATGCGAACACTTCACAACAAGAGTACACATATCCTTTTCACTTCCAATGTTCCCTCCTTCCAGACGTTTAGGCGTTATGGGGAAGTAGTCGGATAGCATTCAGGACAGTGAGATGTGGGTTTCGATACACCAGCTAACCGGAATTACGGTCTAAAAACCTTGGTCTCGCTTTGTAGAATGGTCATAGTGATGGTGGGTGAGGACATGGGGATAGTAACGGTTATATCATTTGGAGCCAATATACCCAAAGATGTCGATTTGTATTTTCTGAGAGGGACCTGGCCCACCCAATGTTGATTTGGGCCCACCCAATGTTAGTTTGACGCCCCTCCAATATTTTTTGCCGGTTTTAAAGGGAAAGGAATGATAAGAGTGATAATAATGACAAGAACGACCGTAATAGATACGAGATAGGCAGAAAGTAAAGAATAAAGTCTAAAGCGACATATCTCTCCAATTTTCTACATTCTGTCTACGTATCTGTATATGAATAATTATACACATATATGTATGTATATACATATACATATACAATGGGGATAAATGTAATTTTTCATTTGATAAATGGTAACAAAAACCTTATGGATTTCCATTGGTGAAAATGAAGTGAGCTAAATCCGTTGAAGAAACCTACATTTGGAGGGAGTTTAGTTTGTCGGACCCTTGGCTCATCCCCTCCGCAATCATTCACAGAAATCGACATTTCTGAATGCACCTTTTTAGTATGCACCTAATGCCCACATGCAATATTTATTGCGTTCATCGGTGTAGGAAGATCCTTGCAACTTCACAGTTTAAGTCGTCAGTAAGCTAATTCTGCCAATCAGACAGTATTAACGTGGCCGCTATTGGCTCTTCTCTGTAGCATACTGATTTAAAAAAAAAATGAATAGCCAGTCCTCCTTCGAAGCGATGAAAAAGATCGCGCAGTTTTGGAAAGGTGGGTTTTTGCGAGAAAATCCCTTGCATCTTGTTAAACTCAGTTTATGTCTGTACTGCTTAGGACCACAACAATCCGGATGCAAAAAAGGCAAAAGAAAACCATTAAGTCTTACCAGAGTCCTATTAGTGATGGTGAGAGAACCCTATGACTGACGAACGACTGCCGGACATTGGCCGGTCGCTCCTGACTCCGCCTCAGCCAGCCCTGACGCCGGCTCGGCCGTTCCTGATGCCGGTTCGGCCGGCTCCTGACCCTGGCTCAGTCGTCCCCTGACTCCGACCCGTGCGGCTCCTGACCCCGGCTCGGCCACTCCTGATCCCGGCTTGGCCACTCCTGACGCCGGCTCGGTCGGCTCCCTTGCCTCGCAGCGTCGAGGTGGTGACCTCGCGCGGACCGCTCAAGACAATACAGAATATTCGCGCTAAAAATGAACATCCAGCGCAAGTCTGTTTAAATAGGCTCTGCATTCAATGCCATATTCGCGAAGGCTTATTACTGATTGATGCCAACCTGGTAATTCCACAGCGTCCGCAGGTGGCCAGAATGCGGTTGAATTATGCATGTAACTGCTATTATTTTGAAGTTCTCATTCAGGCTAAATGGCAGTTATGAGAGCTGGTAGAACGGTGCATACCCTAAGCCGCCATAACGAAAGTAAAAGTCATGCGATTCAAAATTCACCTCAGACAACGCATCACATGGCCACAAAGAACCCATGGCTGCACTCAACGCTGCTTCACAGTCAACCAGTGATTGGTCTACGTTTTCAATTTTAGGCCAGACCCTCGTGCTCGCTCCGCTGCCGAAACTGCTGAAGGTGTGGCGCTCTAGTTTCTTTGTTAAGGTCCGCGGCGGTCTGCGGCGGCATAATGGCTAACCAAAAAGCAATCTAGAACTTCAACCAGAGAGCAACACAGCAGAAAGGATCATCTAGATAAAAGTTCGCAAACTCTGTCATCAAGAAACAATAGAGAAGGGGAAATCGCTTGGAAGGCGGCAATAATCGAGCAATAAGCAGAGAAGCCTTTTTCTTTGGATTTCGTGATTCACTCTGGCCGTGTAATTCCGCACGACTGGAAACGAACTGGCTTTGAACCCAGCGAGATACCTTCGAGTTCAGCGAAATGATATAAATGGTACTCATTTGATCTTTGGTCCCGTTGGACGCAGGCGCTGGCAGTCTTGGATTTCGTAAATTTGGCTTGTCGCCTCAGAACCAAAGGCATGAAAATTCAGGAAGGAATGAACCAGCCATCGCCCAGTTTGCACTAAATGATCCCAAGCAATGCAGCTATCTCCAAGAGCCGTTTAAAATCAATTGAGTCACGAAACTAAAAATGCGTATCGCGTCATGGAAAACCGGCACTTTACGCAACTCCTGTCTTGCTTCAACCTGTGCTCACAAGTATCTCAAAAAGAAAGAGGCCAAAACTGAGAATCTCACATTTACTTCAGAGGTAAATCATGTCTTGGAAATCGACACTTATTTTATGTCGCCGAGAGGGACATTCTCTTATGCCTTTACTGTTTCCTGATCAAATAGCGTCCAGATGGACATCTTCTGAGATGCATGGCTAGGTCTCTGCGTTTCTCTTCATATCTGGAAACATACTTTTAATTCTCTCCATATCTGGAAACATACTTTTAATGTGCCTTGGTGGATTACTTGAACTCCTGTGTTTAAAAATTAAAGCAAGCAAATGTTTTAGTATTTTACACCCGAGGGAATGAAAGTGACGAAACCTCACTCTCGCCAATGATATTCTACGTTGCCTTAAGTGGACGGTAAAAAAAAAAACAGTCCAAAAAGTGTCAAAGCTCAGAATCATTTCCGCCGGAATATACACACAAACAAGAGTGCGCAAGATAACGTATTATAGATGACGCTGAAAAGCTGTCAGTTGAACTGGACTAACTTTTGATGAGTACTTTGAGATTCAGTTTCAGTCATTTGTAAACCTACTGACATGAGAAAATAAATGTTGCGGCTGAGTCCTGGTGAACCTTCATAGAAGTGTTGTGCATGTTGAATTAAAGGGAAAAAGATGAACTGCATTTATTCGAAGCCCCACACGGAGCCATTGCAGCCGGGCGATTAACGGTGCGAAATCGGCAGCTGAACAGTCCAGTCGTGCCCGCGTGTTCACGTCGTCAGCGCAGACGACCCTCCGGCGTCTGGAGCTGTGCGTGAGGCTCCCCTCATTCCAGGTGTTCCAGGATGATGACCCGACCCATGCTGTCTGACGCCGGCTGCCTGCTGCTGCTGACGCTGGCCGTCCTCACCGTCTGCGTCAACGCCTACAACGACGACAGGCCCATCTTCAAATGGAGTCCTAACTTCTTCAACAGCTACTATCGACGAAGCATGTATAAAAGGGTGAGCTGAGGTGTACTCGTTCACAACGACTCACACGGTGTGAAGACGTCATCATGCTAATTTCGTAAGATAACTTCATGAGCGAACTTTGCTAGTTAAAAATGCAACTTACTACAGATCACTGTTTCAGTCAGCAAGGGCGTTGCGCAAATGACCCGCAGAAAGCTGAATATCCAAGGAAAGAACAGTCTTGGGTTTTGGGACTATATATATTCATATATATATATATATATATATATATATATATATATATATATATATATATATATATGTATGTATGTATGTATGTATGTAATAGGGAGCCTCTATTTTCCTCCACATCGGCTGTTAGTGGCTTTATCGAGCTCATTGAAGCATATGGACGTTGCGCAAAACGCCTTCCTTTTTCCTTTGGAGACGATATCAGAAGCCTATAAGTATCACCGGACAAAAGTACATTAATGTCTCCCAGCCGGTCCTGGCCAACCGCGCCATAACCTGTTTTTTTTTTTTTTGGTCCCGTAATGAGGCCACAGACGGTAGTATCAATCGCACGATGACAAATCGGCCGGCTAACCAGGCATCGGGTCCGTACTGGGCCGGCTTTTACCGCCGGCGGACGCCAATTTCCGTGCCGGCCGCGCTGGCGACCGCGCCGGGTCAGTACGTCCTCACGCTGCCTGCTGCACGGCCAGCGGCGCCATGGCAAAAGCCCCGAATGTTACGGAGGAAAGGAGTCTCACAGGACTGGGAGGTCACACAGGACTGACGGCTGGCGGTCAGGACTGGGAGGTCACACAGGACTGACGGCTGGCGGTCAGGACTGGGAGGTCACACAGGACTGACGGCTGACGGTCACGACTGGGAGGTCACACAGCAATGACGGCTGGCGGTCAGGACTGGGAGGTCACACAGCAATGACGGCTGGCGGTCAGGACTGGGAGGTCACACAGGACTGACGGCTGACGCTCGGCAGAGGGAGACCTCGAGGCACGATCCAAATGGGAGAGGTACCATTTGGAACGGCAGACGGTCGCCGATGAGATGCATGTTTTTCGAGGCGTCATCGCCTGCCGCCGAGACGTACGAGACTACTCGCAGGTGAAAATCAGATGGTTATGATTTTTAGAATAGTGTGGATAAAAAAACTGGAACAAAAAAAACGTTTCGTTGCAGCTCACAGTCACGACACGCTACTGACTTCAGAATACATGTGACTTTTATAATGGTGCATAAAGATGAGCGAGACCGTGGGACCAGTAAAGTTCGCTTCATAACAAATGATAAAAACAAAAAATGGACGGTCGGCCTGGCTCAGTCATGATTCTTTTCACATGCTTACAATTTTTCAACGACTTTTTGCCACAAACTTTTGACTTTAGCCAACAGCGCGACCATTGATTTGATGCTCTTCTGTTGCTTTTACGGCAGGAATTTCCGACTGCCAGTGTGCTGTCTCCAATCAACAATTCGGCGCAAGCAAGACAAATGTGACAGTCGTAACAGCACGCACTTCGCTTTTTTTCCAAATACATGATTCCGACCTCTCAGATCTCCGCGGGGAATGAGAACGGACCACGCTCTTTGGAAACTGCAAACAAAAGAACGTTTTTCCGGGTGGCAGAACTACATCGGTTCTCCGATGTAGCATTGGCACCCGAAAAAAACGTCCTTTTGTTTGCAATTTCCAAAGAGCGTGGTCCGCAAGCGGTAGCTCTATGTCCTCTTGTGATAAGCTGTGACGCTGAAGGACAAACCAGTTAAAACATTAGCGATGGTTCATTTTTATTTTTGATTCACTTCGCGATTGGCCAACAAAAACGCGTTCTTTCCCGCCCATTAGACCTCACTGTGCAAAACACGTTTGTGTTAAGTATCCAAGAGTTCAATGACAATAAACCGCTCCCAGTTTCACGTGCCACATCAGGCGTGTCCTGACGTTGTGGAAGAGCGCTGTCACGGTGTCCGTTACTGGCAGCAGTAAGTCGTCGGCCATCAGTGAACGCCGGCTGTTATCGGCAGAACCCGGTTAATCGGTCCGTAATGGAGTCACATGAACGATGGAAGGCCTACACGCAAACAGCCGGCGAATGATTGCGGCCACAGGGACTCGGTAAATCGCTTAGATCCAATTACCGTAATTAACAACCTGCTTCGATGGCTAAACATCGAGTTCCTAGTACGGCCGCGGTGTTTTTGGTTAATGCCGAAAACCGAAATGTATTTGTGACCAACGTAATAACCCATGATCATGTACATAAGCCATTGCAGTGCGGAAGCACAAAACACCACACATCACATGCATTCGACAACATTGCGCCGCACAAGGAAATTGATCACCTGTGGTTTTCCGTGCTTTACTTTTAAATCTGCCTTTCGGCAGCATAGACCAAACCATTTCCGAACTGACACTGTTCTAACCGGCTGATTTTTCATTCCTAGGCCCATTTAAACCCACCTGTCATGCAGCAAAGACCTCACCGTAACGGGCTTAGCGAACAAAGACTTTAAAACTTCATAGGGACACCAACTGACCACCATGCGTGAAAAATCCACGCTTCCTGAAGGCTTCTCCCTTAAAAGCGCAGCCTCGTACGTTGTCAACGACATTGAATTTCTGCAAGCCTGCATGAAATTCTGAGAAGTCCTGAACATGTACTTCAGCAGATTTGGGGGCATGCAACGCATCTTTAGCCGCAAAATTTCCTGTCTGAAAGCTGCTGTAAGAACTCTGAATGCAATTTGAAATCTAAATCGCTCAGTCTAAGAACTCGCGATCATTTCTTGTCGCAGAACTCTGTTTCGCGGGGTTTACTATCTATTACAGACCCCATTTCTTAGCACAGGGATGTCTTTGTCAAAGTTCCCATATCATTACTTTGGTTCGGCACAGCTGTATTGCTTGTGACCAGCTTCATTTTCGTCGACCAGCTTCCTTCTTCGGTGTCCTACTCCGTATGTTTTTGACTTGATCCTAGGTGAAGCACTTGCTGGGTTTGAATAATCTTTTTCTGATGCCATGTACTCTCATAAGCTTTGCCTTTCAACATGCCATTTAATCCATGTCTTCACCCTATTCCCGGAGGGCCAGAAGGTATGGTCCATTCCCGGCAGGGGGGCGGATTCGGCCCCCCCCGAGATCTCGAGAACTACTCGTCCGATTTCATCGCAACAAACGGCAATCGATTTGCCGTCACGTAAACTACATTTTTTATGGAAAGAAATTTCCAAAATTTTGAAATTTGTGGATACAGGGGGCAAAAATGTCAAAATGGGGGTACTTTTGGACTTCTTATAACTCCGTTGTTTATGGACCGATTTTGATGAAACTGGCATGAATCGAGAGATTATGAATAGGGCTTTTACCATGGGTCCGCAAATGTGAAATTCTGAGAAAATTCATGGGCGTTCACAGGGTTTCAAAAATAGGAGGATTAGTTTTCTAACAACTGAATGAACAAAAGAGGCAAACACCCTTTTTTGGCTTCTGCTAGTCATGTTATACTAAAGAAGTACAAATCGCATTACAATGTTTGTATAATGTTAGCATAGGCGGTGCCAGGGACATGAAAAAGGGGGAACTGTCACGGTCACACGTTTCTCAGATCAACTTGTGACCTTTGACCTTAAATGACCTCCAGTGACCTTGAGGTCACTTGGAATGATCTCGTGTGCATTTAATATTATCTGTAAACGTTTTCAATCATTTGAATTTACTCTATCTCAAAAATTTAATTTTATGACTATTGCGAATTAGGGTACGCGCATTGACATTTTAGGATCATAGCTCCGTGACCCGACCTGATATCAACCTGAAACTTAATACACAAGTAGAAGGCACCCTTCTACGTCATATGTATTCCGGGTTTGGCATTTGAAAAAATGACGCCGAAATTATAGCGAAAAAACAAATTTTTACTTTTGACCTTGACCTGACCTTGTAGAATGGTTTCAGATAAATAAAATTACATCTGCACATTAACCCACCCATTTAACTATACATCCATATAAATTTTTAAGTTCTAGCTTTAAAACTCTGTTTTTGGCAGACATTTTCCTTTTACCCTCAACATGGCCAAAAATGGTATGAGGTGCCTCCCAAAAACGTTGCCTGACTCCGCCCCTGAGCAAAATAGAATTTTGAAATCTTGTCGCAGCACGTAGAAGGAATAGCTAGGAAAAGCCACCAAGTTTCGTGAAGGTGCGTTAAAAAGCCTGGAATTGGCAAGCATAAAACCCGAGGGGGGGCGAATTCCGCCCCTCTGCCGGGAATAGGGTTCATGAGCGTTGTTAGAATCCAGCTTTGTCGTAACAAATTTTATTGTGAACGGTCAAAATAATGTTTCCTGTTTATTTAAAAGTCCTCAGTGACACGTTTTCACGCTCTGTGCCACTCCAAACAGAATGACTTACACGCTACGCATGGAGAATGTGTTCGGCATAAGCAGTGCTTATCTAATGGAGGCTTCAGCCTGTCGACTGGGTTGGCCGTAAGTGACATTGTCGTCGTTTGCAGTTCAACGAAGACCAGCCCTTCTACAAATGGAGTCCACGATGGTTCTACCGATATGCCGGCACCTTTAAGCGGGTGAGAACATTTCCTTTGACGGTGGACGTTTGACATGGACATAGACATGGACATGGTATTCATACCACATAAAGTCGAATAGTGAGGCGCCCATAGAAAGTGCTCGTCTACCTGACCGTCAGTGAACTCTACGATGATTCTCCCTTCTGTGCAGTTGTGATGTGATGGGCTGGTGCTATCAAGGTACCCGATTTCATACCTTTAATTTTACACATGTTCTGCCGTACTTTTTCGCGTAATGGTTTAAGGTTTCGCATTTCACTTGAGGTCTTCAGGATCTGTTCCACTTCTGTTGCATCGTATGTTTGTCGCAAGCGCATGGGGGACCGGGCGCCAAAGTCGTGTTAGGCATTCTCCGCTTTTAAGGGCCTCAAAATGCGCAGTCAACGAGTACTGGGAATCAGATGAATATAATTTTCCACTCCTGTTGCCGCTCCATCCTTGACTGTGGACCGTCCCTGCGGCCTACCTAGGCATTGCTTTTGAAATGCCGCAAGGCCTGTGTGCTCCCCTAGAGAGATCTTGTCGGTATAGACATCGGAATGTGGCCAAAACGTCCTGGGTCCAATTAATCTGTACTCATTTCTATGGCGATGCATGAAATACCTAAGAAAAAGCCTGACGGTGTTTACTTCATTCTCTAGTACTTTTACGCACACATTCATTGCTCTGTATTTGTTTTTAAGCTTTGACTTTTGGTCTGCAATTTTTCTTAGGCTGTAACCATCGGTCTGCTACGCAGCTTGTGCAGGAGGAAAACACTACGGATCTTTGTCCCCCGTGGCATCTCCCTGTCAGCTCGTGACTTATCTGTGATGACAGGTCTGGTGCTGAGCCTGTGCTGGAGGAGGAACGCTGGGTCTGTGTGCCTCTGTGGCGGTTCCGTGTCAGGTCGTGACTGAACTGTGAAGACTGTCCTGTTCCTCAGTCTGTGCCGGAGGAGGACGCGCTTGGTCTGTGCGCCTCCATGGCGGCTCCGTGTCGATCCGGGAGGTCCTCCCTGCTGCGCCAGTCTGCAGTGCCTGCCAGCATCCGGCGGGCCGCGCTGCCAGCCAGCTGACGGCGTCCCCGATGACCTCAGGTTAGCAGCGCAGCCCGGGGCACGGACTCGGACGGTCCCAGGTGGAAGCCAAAATTGTCATCGTGGATAGCTTTTCAAAGCGGCCACAACACGCGCAAAAGACTGATCCACAGCTTATCTCTCTCACGCCGAAGAGTTTTAGCCTGTTCACGCCTGAACGAGGGAGGCGGCCACGTACTAACCCTTCGCCGGGCAGGAACGGTCACGAGAACCTCCCTCCGGTTTTTTGAGAACAAACGAAAAGGCACAGTGATACGAAACTTTGGACACCTTTTCATACGTCATTTTTGCATCTTGTGTCAGCTTTTTAACTCAGGGCCACGTCAGGTCTTGACCTACAATAGGTCAAATAAGACCATGTCTCCAAAAATGAAAGAAAGATGCGAAATTTTGCGAAATGTATCGATTAGCATGACACTTCATACTGACAGATCTTCAAAAATCGAACAGTTCTATTTTCTTGAATGTTTCGGAAATGTTCAGGTAATTTGCCTCAGGTCACCCGAACTTTTGGCCTTTTTAACGTTTGCTATTGAGATTGTGTGACTGATTTGGGAGTTTTGAAGCTTGTAGGTGCTTCCTGGTGCTTCTCACGTCATTTGCACACGTAACTGTGCCCATTGATCCCTGACCTGGAGTCAGGTCACGTTCCATACCGAATTCTCATACCCGCAACCGAGCACAGTGCTTTCGTTTGTATTCTTGGGATGTTTACTGGTAGTCATGCGTTCTTCGGGAGCACTTATATATATAATAAGAACTTGTTTGGCAAAGGTGATCCAATCCCATTAGACCCACGCTGCCCTGATTTAACCTTTTGAAGTATCATGCATGTTTTCTATGCGGGAGCCATTTGTATGGCCACACATGGTAAGAACTACATCTATGTCTTTCTTTTATACAGTTCTCACTATCCTGCTGTTTTGTGGTCGCCAAAAATAAAAACCTTGATTTCCGCAAAATTTTAGAGTTTTGCATTCAGGCTGTGCCAGCCATCCGGTACCTGAGTGCTTTACGTAGAAAATGTTTTGGCACAGGGGTTTCATGATGTAGAAGGCAAGTCATACGATCCGATGTTGCAGACCTGTATGCTGTACTGTGTCCTTTAGTGGTAATGTGTAAGTGGTAATGTCGCAGCTGATACGACAGACTCCAGAAACACCCGACGTGTAGGCGTCGGTGCCTTGACTGAGGTTGGCCTTGTTTGACTTTAATATGATAGCTGCAGACTTCATATGCTTGCCAAACATATTTGCAGCGTATTTAAACCAGAACACTTACTTATGCATAAAAAACGAGACTCCTACCCTAAAAAATAATATTTTGCATTCATTCTCCGCTTTTCTTGAAATGGACAGATTCGTCCTGAAGTGCTCTTTTTCGCTTCACACAGACAAATCAGGCCTATTTGGTTGTTAAACCTTTTTGGGGACTCGTGAAAACCTCAGTTATTAAAGGTTTCTGCCAAAAATGCCAACCGGATAATTTTACCCAAAATGACCTCTTTTAACCTGGCACCGTTAAGCGTGTTTTTATACCCTCGATCGCCCGGGGAATGTCAGAAAGGGCTGCTCTCCCGTAACATCAGGGCGTAATCATCAGATCTGAAATGGTCCACCGCCAATCGATAGCATATTCCTGGGGAATATGCCTTGCGGTTGGGGAAATATTACGAAAACCCTGGTCACGTGACTGATGACGGCACAGGCCACGCAAAACGCATAACACGACGTCTGAAAAACCGAAAGCGGTTCGCGCGTCAAATCATGGGCAGTGCTAATTTTAGAGCCTTCAAATGGATATCAATCGAAAGATTACGATCCCCTACATCAGAAGCATGCCAAAATGCAATGGAAATGTCGAGTTAAGGGCAACGTAGGTTAAGTGAAATATTGCTCTTACTTTACTTGCCAAAGACCGATAACAATTTGCGGCTATTTTGATCCACGTGACATAAAGGACAGAAACCTTCTGATGATCAGTTTTGAATTACCTGCTTTTCATTTCGCCAAGGTCATTTTAGGTCAGGTCAGATAAGGTTGTAGTGCTCTTCTTGACAAAGAGCAATAATTGCTGGCTGGGATTCTTAGCTGCGTAAGTGCAGAACTGAAATGACATCACGTGTTAATTAAATCTCCTCTGTCTGCTTCTGCTCGGGTCGAGGTCAAGCCAGATCAGGACAGATAGTCATTTTTATCTTTCTGACTAGGAACAATAATTGCTCTCTGCTGCTACTGAATTATCTTCAGCAGACAATGTTGTGTTTCATTCCGTTTTGACATCAACTTATGACGTTACCTGACATAGTCTCACGTTACATTAGATCAACCTTTCTGAGAGACACATATAGAATTGCTTGTCTAGCTTGAACGATGGGGAAGGTTAGCAGCAACCACTTTAATAATGCAAATCAATCCCATTGTCATCATGCCTGTGACCTAGCATGACCTCTAATGTTGACGCGTCACGGTCGTATATCCTTTCGGGGACCGTGTTCTATGTGAATCCAAGTAATACATGCATGACATTCGCGAATATTCCCCAAAAACCGACGTATCTTGGCGCCACCGTCCAGAGGCGAAAACATGCAGCTAAGGGTTTACTTATGACGTCATATCTCCAAGACCTGACCTAGCATGGAAATGGTTTTGATGTCAAAATATATAGAATTAATTGATAGGTACTGAAAGTTTGGTTGGGCTCGCTTTTACGATTCAGAACTTATTCACGAAAAACCGAGGGGACGACCTATCTGACACCCCCCAAGTGGTGTTGGGTTAACCTTAGTATTACCCTTAACTGAACAAAATCTGAACGTTTTCCGCTAATTTAGCCAAGGGGTTTCCAATGGTGTTTCCATTTTTTGTGGACTTTTTAGGTCTCGAGGCGGGTTTCATGAGCCCCCGTCGCGATCCGACGAAGGTCGATCCGGAGGCCAGCCCGGCGATGGTTAATCAACCATGGGCATGGGGAATACCTGCAGGACATTGTGCTAACGTCAGATCAACGCTTGCAGATGGCGACCCATTGATCATGTCTGCAAGCGCTCACAGCCGAGGCCAGTTATGGAGCACCGTTGTCTTGTTACGCAAGACATGTGCGTAGACGTTCCATTTCATTTTGCATTCCTGCGGCAGGCCAATGTCGTGGAAACTGATAAATATCTTACCTTTTCGACCCCATGCGCCGCATTCATTTTTCACGGTCGACCACACTCCTATTCAGCATGAGTTGCTTATCCTTGTCGGTGGAGGCGGGGTACGGTGGTCGTTAGCATGGAGGCGGTAATGGTGTTTGCCCATTTGTGACGGATACCGTAAATCATGCACACATTAGCCCGGCATTGGCTGGGGCATTTCGCCATCTTCTTTGGCTGGGGGCGGGGGCGCCCCCTCCGTCTTTCTCGGGAACTAGTCTTCCGATTCAGCTGATTCAAAAGCCAATCGATAGCGCCTAACTCGAGGTCCTGTGACAAATACATTTTTTACCTTTGGGACACTGGTGATGTCATTAGTCATGTCGAACACGAAGAACTGACCATGGTTTTTACAGTCACCTATTCGCAATGAAAAGCAGATCGGGACTAAAATTTGCGTGGCCATATGTTCATGGCAGCTTAATGCCATATCGTAAGTTCCATTTGACTCGAGATCGTAAAAAATCAGGGTCATAGGCTGGGTTAACTTTGCCTCCGTTGTAACGTGTCACGCAAAACATACTTCCTGGCCCATTTGACACGCAGATTCTTATAAAAGGCACTTGCAAAAAAGAAATTTCAGAACATTCCGAGTTATCATGCACATGCAACGATGCAAAATCTTGTAGTCTCAGAGTTGGGGTACCACGAGCACGCTGTGACCTCCATCTGACATCTCTCTATGAGCCTACAAGCCAATCAGTCTCTTGTTGCGCATTTCCACGCAGTGTTGCACAGCATTGCAAAGGCCGATATCTCCACACCAGTCATCCAGAACGTCAGACACACGCCACCAGTAAACTCGCTAAGTTGAAATCTGCGTAAAGTAACCAAAAGGTCGGACAATGAAAAAATACTGTAACACTGCTTCAAACTACAGTGTAAATTTTGCCGGCAGTTCGTTGCGAGGAAATTCGATAACCTATTTGGCAGTACGTTAGTTTATTCGGCTTCTTTTCTTAGATGCATTCGCGCTGGGCCCGGAAAATGAAAAATACGTCTTTGACCTAAGATGAACCGGCATGAGGTCGGGGTGCTCCATGCTGAACTCTCACGTTATGCTGATATGTAATGCAAGCCGCAGTCACCATGCAATGTAAAAGCATCGACAATACGGCGGTGAAGTAACATTAAACGTCGAATCCCTAAATATGGTCACCTTTATGACGTCAATAAGACGTCATCTGAAATGACCTTGTTTCCAAATTTTTGTCGGCATGTGCACAATTGTAACAAAAGGTACTGCCAGCTCGAGAACTGGGAACCTGCCATGCGTTGTATCTGTTAAAACGTGTTATGGTTACCGGCGAACCCCTATTTTTGCGAAACAAATAACCACACGTGGTGAACGCCGCGAACGCATAACGAGAGGTGACTCAGACACATATCTCCCATGTATCAAACCTGAATCAGGGAAACGGCGCTTCTTGTGTCGCACTACAACTGCTTTTAACGATCTGCCACCAGGAGTTCGAGACAGTTCATTCACCGGTATTAAACGAGAGGTCAAACGTACCTGAGCCAAACTTAGTCACACCTATACTTTTATATCTATATTTCATTGCCTGACTTGCGTTGTGTCTACGTATGTGTGGGGGGATGGGTGGGGGTGCTGTATGTTTTACGCAAGTGATCCATTCAAATTCAACGAGCGCCATCCACTCATAACTAAGGCTCGTTAATGGCCATGATGTAATGGATGAGCTGGAACGTGTTACAGTACAATACATTAAAATGCTGCAAGTTTCAGGACGCTGCTCTTCTTCGTTTGGGAGATATCTCAGAAATACGCCGGGAGGGCGTAAAGCGACATCCACCCCAGTCATTGGCGCGTAAACGTCAAAAAATGTCTGAGTCATGCTCAGAACAGACCAGGCCACAAACAACCAGTGCCATCAGAGAACACCCAGAGTTTCCGCGGGCGTCCAGACACGGTCTCTCCGCCGTTTCCAGTGCCGAGTCGGACTCTGCCGAGGGAGACAACTCATCGGACCTGATCCAGTCCGACTGGTACCGGAATGGACCGCCTCCGTTCTTCCCGCGCTCCTGGGCGTGAGCTGGCCACTTCCTGCCGGGCCGGCCGGCGCTGCGGGCCACAGTCAGCGATCGGAGCCGACCGGCGGCGGGCCCAGCCACAGCCGGACCCGCGGGCTGCACGGGCAGCCCTGCCCTCGGCCGGCCGGCCGGCCAGCGCGGCAGTCGACAGCCGGCCATCGCCGTGACTCGCACCGCACCTCCCCTGCAGTCGAACAGAGCGACTCTGGGATCAGGCCTCGGAGCTAGGTGTCACTTAACGTACAGACAACGCAGAGCGAGTGGACCGGGCACTGCGATGAGCGTGGCGGTGACAAACGTCTGTTTCGGTTGCATGAAGTTCGGTTTTGTCTGAACTCTTCTCTGGTTGGCATGTTGCGTTGATAGGATTTTAATCTCGCGATGCGCACAAAGTGCTTTTGGTAGAGACCACTTTTCCGCGCTCTCGAGTGTGATTGTGTTGTCTTCTGTAAGAGATCAAGTCCCTTCTGACTGAAAGGTTTAATGAAACCTTATTTTTGAAATGGTCATTTTCTGCAGACCGGGAACCTGCAAAGTGCATTGTCAAGAGACATATCTGGACTTCGGAAAGATTCCATGTTCTAGCTACTGCGTTTTATGTTTGAGGCGGACATGTTGACGGCCCGTCGCTTTGCCTCCATACTGTCTGAAGTTAGAAGTGGTTGTTCATAAGCGTTCCAATATAAGGCAATATAACGCAAACACTTCCAGCACGTTTCAGTTTAGTTTAGTAACGTAGCCCAGGAGCCTAACAGATGCCAGTTGCTTCCTTTATCTCTGCCTTTAAAAAAAAGAATATTAACACTGATTTGGTGCGAATGGCGAAATGCAAGACGTCTCGCTCTCAGCGATATGTTAAGTGCAGCTGACTATACGTTGTATATGGTCCTAATTCAAGATTATTAGATGCATAGTGCGCTCTACTGATCTTGGGTGCCGTTTGGCCCGTGTATGGTTAGCTGACGTAGGAAGTGAGGTCTTATTTTCTCTAAAGGCATTGAATGTTTGCTGCTGCGTACAACTGTGAGCCCTTTATTGTTTTGCCACAACGGTCGTACATACCCTACATCATTGCTTGTTGTAATTGCGGTATCCATTACGTGAGCTCAGAGGGAAATATGTGTCCTTCGTGAAGTTATCGCCTGCATACTGTTGATACTCTGATGCCGACGTTGTTGTTGTGTCGTCGCCGTCGGTGTAAAAATGTGCCACTGGCACGGAAGTGTCTTGTACCCCGCATCGTCGAGAAGTCACACGGAGTTGTCTGAGGTGCTGTCAGCCGACTTCACACTCAAAGGAAGATCTTTAAATCCTTTGAGTCATCGGAAACTAGAAATTTTATCCAGCTGATGTCGGTGGATTACCATGTCGTGGTCGTCAATAATACTCTTGGTAGACACCGAAACATTCTACCTTTTTTAATCAAACAACGCTTATGTGTTAGCGCTACATGGCCAAATGGAAAATCGATGTCTGGTTGCATAAGCACAGCAAACGATCAGTGTTACGGTAAATAGACAAATGATGGACATCAGTGTCGTTTTAGAGGTGCGTGTCTCAAGAGGGCTGATAGCGGGTAATGCAAACAGCCTGTGTCGGTAGACTGCGTCGATGTGCTGCCAGTTAGGTAACTGAACGTGTCCGTTACTACCCAAATGGTATTCGTAGTTTTTTCCGGCAGGTGCCACAATGGCATATGTGTTAACTGGAGTGGAGACATATGCCAATTCGGCATCATTACATGGCCAGGAGTGTCGTTTTGTGTTATTTCGGTAAGGATCAAGCCTCAGTAATTCGAAGACTGGTATCGATCTCATCAATGCTGCTGGCCAGAATGAACTTTAAATATGGGGATTGTAAATGAAATTGGCCACCCTTCTAGAAAGAAACGGCGCTGGTATGGCACACTCAGTACATTTAAAATATGTCAGTATGTGCAAAAAGATAACAAGACGTGTTTAACGTGGGTGCTTCTGTAACATTGGCTGCAAAAAATGTAACTTTGGAACGGCCCTGTTTAGCAAAATAATATGGCCAAAAAACCGCGAAAAAAAAACATTTTTAGTGGCGTCTAGATGGCCCAGCAACATATCCGGGATCTACCAATTACTTGCACAGAAATAAAATAATGTGTTTTGTCGTAAGTTCACTGTGCGATAACGTCAACGTACACCGGCTGGACGTCACCGAGGCCTCTCAGAAGCGAGCCTATTTTGCGGGCATACTTGGAACTTCAGACTGGGATTTAGGCCAGGATGTAGGCGTCTTTACCGGCGCCACAGCTGGCCTAGTCACGCGTGACCAGGCGCTCACAGCACGTCATATATAGATTTAACAGGGACTACGTTGCCAAAAGGAAGCACAGGCTGGTCTACCGCGCAGCAGAAATGACCATCTCACCGGTTACGGTTTGGACTGCAGCAGCCCTGGAATTCGGTGAAGACTTCCTCCAGACCGACACCAGGCCACACGGTGGGACGAGCCGACAGATAGCTGCCGACGCTGAGCACCGGCTGGGACGTCACACGCTGTTGTGCGTCACCAGTTGACCCAGGTGAATCGCGCTGATGGGCTCTGCCTTAGGAAGTTATTGATGGTGCGCTTATCAGGCCAGGAGAGAATTGTCGCTCGATGAATTACACCCAGCGGCGTATATCTGCATCACCGTCGTCCAGCCATCGCCGACTGGGGTGGGAGGTCAGCCTCCAGGTGCCTTTCTTCGAGCTGCCAATAAGCGGCTGAGATAGAAACGAAAATTCGCCACAGCTAATAATGGATCCTTTTCATCTTTTCGTCAAAATTAAAGAAAAAACGTTTCCTTGCAATGCTAGGCTCACAAATTGGACACGTTTCTCCGGGAACGTTGAGGAACTTTTGAGGCCGTTTGCTGCACCTTTCAATTAATATATTACTTTTAGATAAATTTGGACCGAGTAAGCAGTTTTCAGAAAACGGTGTGTTTCTGCCTGGTTCCGATTCCGTCTACTGGTGATTTGGCTCATGCCTTTCAGTCGGTCAGAGTTCTCACTCACAGTCTGCACCGTCTTCACTTGAACCACGTAATCACACCAAGAGAGCTCCGCCACAGGTCCGCACCGAAAAGAGAGAGCTTCCGCCAAGCCGCACCAAAAAAAACAGAGTGCGTTGGACACCCTTTTTACATGGCCTTAAGATGCAGATGGTTACCAAAGTGACACAAACGTAATATTCCGACCAATCAGATTTAGTAGCACTGTCGGAAGAGGACCGTACGATGCGCTCAGACCCAATCAGAGGGCTTGGATCCGACTGCTGCGGAGTGATTGCGACAAGGTTTTGGTATTACGGATGGAGGAATTTCTCGGACTATCGTCCTCGTCTTGTGTGTTATTATTTACACAACGTTTCGGCCAGTTAATTCCCCGGCTTTCGTCAGGTGTTTATTTGTCAGATAATGATTGGTCCTGAGAAGGGCAGGCTGGGTTTTGGCCATTAGCCACATGTATGCGTCGCAGCATCGAAATCTGCGAACCTCCATCAATGCGTCCTAACCGATAGCGCAGTGGTTAGCGTGCTGGACTCAGAATCAGAAGGTCCCGGATTCGAATCCCAAAAACATCGCAAGACTTTCGAGGCTGCGACGCATGCGAGGCTGAAAGCCAAAATCCATCCGCTTCTGCTCAGGGCCAATTAAAACGTGACAAATGAACACCTGACGACGGATAAATAACTGGCCGGAACGTTGTGTAAATAACAGCACACAAGACGAGGACGATAGTCCGAAAAACTCCTCCATCAGCCTGGATTCGCCATGCAGTTACAAGAAGTGTCTGACGCAATCGTCTAATGCAATTGTGAAACGAGATTTGGTGCTCTGCTGTTGTTGTTGCAGCCCTGTTAGCGCAGAAATGTGTCAAATTTTTGCTAAAGAATTAAGGTGGTATGGCGGTTCGATAGCTGCATATAAAACGTTAATGGACTAGGTACCACAGTGCTTACTGTTTGGAATGTGGAACCCAATCACGTAATTTCCGACGACGGTGGACTTTGTGACAGAGTTTAACGCGCCGCACAGAAGTCAGCATTACCCTGTTAAGGGCAGACGTCAGCCGCTCCGCGGGCCAAAGATCGAGCTCCGAGGCGGCGCGAACCCGGTCGCCAGGACACGAAGACCAGCGCTCTACAGACCAAACTTTCGATCACGGTAAAACAATTCTCCTTCTTCCTCGGTAGTATGACGAGATACGAGATCATTTTTCTACGGGAACAGGACTACTGGACACCAGCGCAATCTGCGCTATCATAGGATGACATTAGCAGAAGATGTTGATTTCTTTTACTGTGACTTGAGAGGCGCTGTCTGAACAAAAAGTGCCAAACAATGCATTACTGGAATTTTCAGGCACCTTGCCTACATCATTCTTCGTTTCATTGGTTTCTTGCGGTTAGGAGAAAAATGGATTGTGGAGTAGCACGTTTCTCGACTGACGTATATGCAAAAATCGTTACTCTCGGGGATGGTTCATGTAAGGAATGTGAGCAAAGCACCAGATGACAACAAGCGGACCGATATATAAAGCTGCAACAGCTTAGCTCAAAATTTGGTCGTAACGATGCGGTCCGCGAAAAATGTCGACTGTTCATCCATTTAATTCAGCAGCGAACTGAAGCCTACTGCCTCCCTTCCCAGGGACCCAAACTTGAAACAAAGTTAGAGAAATGCACATCTGCATTAGAAGAACGCGAGACGAATTCCGTCGGCTTTTTGCTTCTTCATGTTCATTGAAATGTAGCCTCTGCTGTTTTTTTTTAAGTTGCCCTAATGTGACTCTCAGGTTCACTCCGAAATTTAACACATACCTCAGTTTCGAATCTCTTTACGAGACGATTGACTGGCGCCTGACGAGACACAAGACTTAACTTGAGACAAGGGCGCTTGGGGCAAAGCGGCTGTGCATGATAACTCAGAAAAAACAAACAAACGTTTTGGTATCATCTGGAAGAATATGATACCAAAACAATGATAGGTCAAGAAGTTATGATCTCTTTCTCGAGGGCTTGTGATCAAAAACTCTCACACGATAACCGTTCGTCGTCGCACAAAAAAAAACGTTTTACGTGCTTTGCGGTACTTAGTCTCAGTCTTACGTATGACTTCCACCGATGGTGTGAGTGACATCAGCACTTAGTACTTACATGAGACAAAGCAATCTCAGGTCATGAATATTAACAGGCACATCTCCACAGGACACGAAATAAAGTGGCATGTGCTGAAGGAGTGCGAGATGAGAAAACGTGGGCAGCACACTTCCATAAACAGGCATCTGAAAAACAGTTAAACAACTTGCCATCTTTACCAACTGACCCGCTCCCGACTGGGAGATTGACCGCCGGTTGAGGTTTTCCAATATTGCGAAAAAACAAACTAATGCAGCGCCACGAAACTTTGTGTACCTTCCGTTAAATCATTTTTATACTTTGTGCCGAATTTTTTACCTCAGGTCAAGTAAGCTGTCTGACCTAGCTCAGATCAAATGGACCGATGTCCAAAAAGTTGAGCGCCCTATAACTTTTTCGCAAAACATGGTATTACAATAAAACTTTGAAGGGTTTGAGATTTTGATAAATGCAACAAATCTGCTATCTCGGATTTTTTGGAAATCTCCGGGTCATTGACCTAAGGTCAAACCCGTGTTTGACATGAGGCGTCATTTTTTCGAAAACTTTCTGAATTTTTTTTACAACAATTTGACTGTGGGGAGATCCAGACATCTATTTTCCGTCAATGGGCAAAATTTCATTGACCTCTGATCACAGTCCTGAGGCCAGGTAACAAATAACTGTTATGAGTCAAAATGTACTGCCATCAAAATCGGCATGGAATGGCCAGATCCGGCTGAAACTGGCAGAACTGGCTCTCACAGTTGTGACTAATACCAGAAAGTTAAAAAAGTTTAAAGAAATGAATATTTTGGGAATAAATAGACTTTCGCGATTAAAGATGCGCAAATTGTGCAGAGTGGTAAGTACTGAGTTTTTCCAAAATGCAGGCATGATAAATAATTCCATGAACCACTAAGATCAGAAAACAGTATTTGGAATGGCACATTTTGCTAAAATAAAAGAACGACAAAATTAGTTCCCGTTAATTCCATACCGCCTTCGTCGGCGGCGCCTACTTTGTAGCTTTGCGAAAATCACCGTGTCTTTAACCCAACGTTTCCGTGTACATACTAAATGAATCGGAGAAATTAGACGTGTATCGGCATCTGCAGCCTTTTACCTGTCCCCTGGTGCCTTCATATAGACTTTATTAGCCACAGCCCTTGAGGTTTAGGCCGTTTCTCGGTCTCATGCAGTCGGCTATGAGAAAACAAATATTGGGCGTATATGGCTTACATCTGATCCAAAATTAAAAATGAGACCAGCTTCGAGCTCTGCTCATCATGAGCTTTCCAGCGGTGTACTTATTTCTGTCGTGCAACGAACCATTCATGAGTTAAAGGGGACGGTCAACCGACCCCCCCCCCAGTCGAGAGTGCATGGCGGCGACCCACAGTCGGGCGTGGATGAAACAAATCGATAATACCGATAATGAACAATAAACAAATGAGCAGCCTATTTACGTTGAATGGCTTAAATATTCGTCATTCGTCTCTCCCTAGACATCATAAGCCAGTTTCTAATGCTGTTTCAAAGACATATAGACATGGATAAGCGCATAAGCGGGTCAACGCTGAATGAAAAGTTGGTCATTTTATGTCAAATAAAAGGACGAAAAAAACAAACATAAAACACTAGAACAGCCGATTAACCGACCTGGAGGCAACTAACATTAGCAGCGGTTAGGTGTCTAACATGTCCGCGACCTCCCTCTTCAACATTCTGACGATTTCCGAAAGATGGCCGTCGTCTTCGTTGCTGACACATCGAGAGCTTTATCGACTCGCGATATCGATTCATGTAACACAACATCTGAATGCTGCCGGCAAATGGATGTCAATGCGCACAGCGATACATAAGTCTTGATTGACGACTGCACCAAATTTCAGTGGACCATGTTTATCACAGGAAAGCTGTGTCCACATTGTATATTGACAGGTCGATATGTACGTACGTGCCTAACCAACTGCTCTTTGCTGTAGACCTCCAGCGTAGCGACGCGCTTAGAAATTCTGGGTTGGGGACGATCTGGTTGAAAATGTTCCGTTATGGTGAACATAACCATGGCCACCGACAAAGCCTTTAACTGGTATGCAGGCAGTAAATATGGAGTATCAAATTGCTGTTTTGAACTCAAGCCGCACTGTAACGAAGTGACATTTGCTTTCGACGGCGATCAATATTCTGACAAATGTTGTGTGCGTCACGATTTGCTAACAAAAGAAAGGTATTGACGTATCACTAGAAGGACGATGGCTGTAACCGTAAGAATGCACTGAGGCGCAAGCACGCACGTTTGCACCTCATATTCTAGTTGATTCGCTTTCTGAAATTGCTACCTATTGAGTTCAACTTAGAGTTCAAAGTTAAAGTCTTAGGTATTTGAAGCATTTGGATATTTTTTTCTAAACAGTTTAAAGTAAAGATGATGAAGATGGCTTATATGCGAGGTCACATTCAAGATGATTTTCTGATTTGTTTCCCCTTTTTCATAAGTGTTTTTCTTTTGTTTGTTATGAAATAATTTGCCGAATGATTCTTGCGGTCATCCACATACATCTTCGGGATTATGCATGTTACTCAGGTGACGCTTTTTGCACAAAAATAGTTTCCAAACCATTCCAAAGGCTATTCAATTTGCCACGCCATACATTGTTGATGTTGCTAGGCCCCTCCAGACAACGCTTCGAGCCGACGACGCCGTAACTGATACCACTATGTCCAGAACGCTTCCCCTTCATGTCACTACGTTTTCACGCGGAGCAGCGGTGCGTGGTCGGAGCAGAGGTGGCACCGGAGGTCGGGCGGCGTTCGGCCTGGATTATCGGGGCGTCCGTGTTTCTGTTTGCCGACAGGTTTGTTGACGCCGTTACCAGGGCGCGTCCGGCGGCCGTCGCCGCCGCCGCTCCCTCCTGAGTGCGGCCGGCAGCCGTAGTGGTCGGACCAGGCTCGGCCAGACGGCGGCCGCCGCTCCGGCCGGGTCGGGTCGGGTCGGGTCGTCAGCGGCGTGATGGCGGCGCCGGCTGTGGTGCTGGCCGTGCTGGTCGTCCTGCTGCGGCTGGTGCGGCCGACCAGCGCGCTCGGAGACGACACGTCTGGCACGCTGAGTGAGTGGTGCGGGGTCGCGTGGTGAATCGCTGCAGTCGTCCTGACGGCCTTCACTGGAGCTTGTCACGCGGTCCACCTGTGGCGCGTCCGATGGTAACCGTCTCGCGTGATGAGCCGCATCAGTTAAAAACCGTAAAATGTTTAGTGCATTGACGAATGGACTTCGAATGTGAAAATTATGTCTGTTTGAGAATAACCATGTTAGATGGTTTTTGTGGGGGGAGAAGACAATGACTAAATAACTCAGAAAAATGTATTGATTGGCATTTTCATTCCGTCTTTTTGCTTAAAAATTAAATTAAGCACAACGAGCCGTGCAATGCATTTAACATATACCTCTAAGCCTTCAGAGCTTTGGGCGCCACATGTGCGCAGAAAATGTACAAAATAGCACAGGTTATGGGTTTTATTCGTCTCCACGGCCTTGCTGTACGCTTGACCCATGAAATGTTATACCATGCTTCCGTCATCGTGTTGACCAGGTTTTGTAAACCGTTGTTTTGTAAACTATCCGTCGCACCGCTATCACAGCGCAAGGCAATCTTACACCCAAGCGATTTATTCTTGAAAGCACCGCGTGCGCTTCGTCGTTTGGGCTCCTCCACCGCCTCCACCTACATGTGAGGTCACTTTCGGTTTTGTCCTGAGACGGCGTTTTTTTCTCCTGTCGAACCTTCGAGATAACAGTTGTGACTTGTAACCGTCGCCAGGCCGAGGCTCACGAGAAACCCACCCCGATCTTCTGCGGATCACTAAGAAATGAAAAGGCGCGTAGGCATGAAACCTGTCGTACTTTCCACCCATCGCTTTTACATCCTATACCAATATCTGGACTTAGGCTCACTTCAGGTCATCGACCTAGGTCAGCTCAAGTACGATCATTTCTCCCAAAAATGAAAGTGGCGTAACTTTTTTGTTAAATGCATCGACTGATACGACGTTTACCATATTCATGGAACGTGGCAAATAAAACAGTTCTGTTGTCTTAATGTCTTTTGGAAAACTTCAGGCCATTGACCTTAGGTTAGCTTAGCTTTCGGCATTTTTTACGTCTGCTGTTGAGATCATGGGTCCGGTCCGGCGGTTCCGAAGCTTCAGCCCTGGTGCTCCCCCATCTTCTGCATAAGCAATTGTACCTCTTAACATATGGCCCGGGGTCATGCCATGCTTTTTAACAAATTTGCAGTCCAATAACCAAACATAATTCATGTATTTACGGTTTTGGAATGTTTATTGGTTACCATATGTGCTTCGGAACAACAAATATGTGGCAAGATATGCTTGTTTGCAAAGCAAACGCACTTTGCATGGCCACAGGTGATAAGAACTACACCCATGATTTCTTCCAGTGCAGTTTGTATTGCCTTACCCTCTTATTCTTGGCCACTAAAATGAACATTCTTGCCATCGCGAAAATCATTCTCCACTAAATACTGGCCTTTTACATTGTGGCCGTGTCCGCCGACCACCAACTGTGTGATTTTTGTGCAAAATACTTTGTGGCACTGGCTTTACGATATGCAAGGAATATTACATGGTCCAATGTTGTGCATGTTGTTGTGCAATGCAATGTTGTGCCATAACATGCTTATCAATGGTAATCCTGTATGCTGCCTGGTATAGTGATGTGATCCTTGATAGTGATGACGCGACAAACACCAGAAATGACAGACGTATAGGTGCGAATACTTTGACATAAGTTGACGTTTTTGGACCTTTATATGACAGTTGCATATTTTATTTGCGTCCCAGTTTTGCGGCCATTTCAGACCAAAACATATTTGTACACAATCAGAAAAACACGGCCATTGCTCTTACAAAATGGTAGGTTTTCTCCTGCATTTCCAGTTTTATTTTGAATGATCATTTCCCCTCAAATGTCGTTTTGCGCCACACTTAGTTGAATTGGGTCGTCCTTTTACTTCTTACCGATTTGGATCCAAATATAGGTTTTGGCTATCAACGTTTTTATTTGCTAAAATATCATTGGGTTAGTTCGGCTTAAGATGACCTCTGGTGAATTTAGTATTGATCTCATGGAACCTTTCCAGCAGTGTTTTTATCACTTTTTGATGAAACTTATATATCTCGAGGTTTTGCGGGGGAGGAGATTCTCATGAACCCCGGTCCGGCGAAGGTGGATCCGGAGGCCGGCCTTGCGACGATTTTATTCCTGCCTCGTTTCTGACGCTTATCAATGACGCATCAGAAGGGCTCAAGCATGGGAATGAAAAACAGCCATAGAGAAGCACAGAAAAACTGTTTGCTTGGTGGTAAAACGGACTGAGCCTGCGAGACAAACAGATATCCACTTACAATTTAACGGCATACATGAACTGAGCGGTACCATCTGCTGTGCCATTTTTCCCCAGATTTTACGAGCACGATCGCTAACTGGCAACACTGAAGGGCGTTATGAAATTGAGGGTGTAAGTAATTCAGACGGAGCGAGCGAACAAAGAAATCGAACGCAGTCATATGATTGATGAAAACTATAGTTCTAAGGGTTTGATTAAACGTGATTCAGATAGGTTTTGAGTTATGCGTACTTCACTTTTCCTTTCCTTTCCTAATCTTGGTGCTCAGAGAAATGTCTCAGAACTACTTTGTGCCATACTCATACTTAAGGTTTTAACGTCATTCAAAGCTTGATAAAAAGATATGTTTTTTGAGATGATTAAAATTTTCTCGGAAGACCGTAACGCAAATCATGACAGTCTTAAGGCAACTCCGTTAGAGGAAACTAGAAACTGAGCATTATTTGCTAGCTTCTGTAGTATTAATATAACCTATAACATTCATGTTATGAGCGTAAGCTTTAGAAACCGGCCGATTTTGCTTAGCTGTCTCTCATCAGGCGGCCTGGTTAGCAGAGGCCAGCTGACTGCAGATGAAGGAAATTCTCAGTAAACGCTAAGTAATTTGTACGCCATCCGTCACCATCTTGGGGCTAAATCAGCCTCACTCGTTGCCCTGGGACTAGGAGTCCGATCTAAACAATACTAACGGCATTCGATGGTGAGCATCTTTCTCACCTGGATATGCGGATTTTGACTTTTTCAGTGACTCATGACGTTACATGTCATAAGTGTCATTATATCTGGTAAAAGAATGTGCGACGCTTTTAATAGCATCTAGCTGCATGACAGTTTCGAGCTTGACAACAAACAAATGACCGCATTTTTGGGCATCTGGTATAATGCCCAATAACGTAGCTAGAGGGGTTAGAAGGGTCAGTTGCGTCCTATGGTCAAAGGGTTCCCAAAATTGGGTATACTCACATGTGATTTGATTACAAGACAAAAACAACGTAACGCACTTTCGTTTTTCTTTTTCACAGTCTGCGGATGTGCTGTTTGATTGGGTAGATTTTTCAATGCTTGCCAAAAAATTTCCACGGAGTTTTAAGTGTTTTTATTTAACCCTATTCCCGGAGGGCTAGACGGTATGGCCGATTCCCGGCAGAGGGGGCGGATTCGGCCCCCCCCCCTGAGATCTCGAGAACTACTTATCCGATTTCATCGCAACAAACGGCAATCGATTTACCGTGACGTGAACTACATTTTGATAAAAAGAAATTTTCAAAATTTTAAAATTTGCGGATACAGGGGGGCAAAAATGTCAAAATGGGGGGTACTTTTTGACTTCTTATAACTCCGTTGTTTATGGACCGATTTCGATGAAACTGGCATGAATCGAGAGATTATAAATAGGGCTTTTACCATGGGTATGCAAATTTGAAATTTTGAGAAAATTCATGGGCGTTCACAGGGTTTCAAAAATAGGGGGACTAGTTTTCTAATAACTGAATGAACAAAAGAGGCCAAAACACTTTTTTAGCTTCTGCTAGTCATGTTATGCTAAAGAAGTACAAATCGCATTACAATGTTTGTATAATGTTAGCATAGGCGGTGCCAGGAACATGAAAAAGGGGGAACTGTCATGGTCACACGTTCTTCAGATCAACTTGTGACCTTTGACCTTACATGACGTCCAGTGACCTTGGGGTCACCTGGAATGATGTTGTGTGCATTCAATATTATCTGTAAACGTTTTTAATCGATTAAATTCACTCTATTCCAAAAAATTCATTTTTTGGCTTTTGCGATATAGGGTACGCGCATTGACATTTTAGGTCATAGCTCCGTGACCCGACCTGATATCAAGCTGAAACTTGGTACACAAGTAGAGGGCATCTTTCTACGTCATATATATTCCGAGTTTGGCATTTAAAAAAACGGCGCCGAAATTATTGCGAAAAAACAAATTTTGACTTTTGACCTTGACCTGACCTTGTAAAGTGACCTCAGATAAACAAAATTGCATGTGCACATTGCCCAGCTGTTTAGCTATACATCCATATAAAGTTTTAAGTTCTATCTTAAAAACTCTGTTTTTGGCAGACATTTTCCTTTTACCCCTAACATGGCCAAAAAAGGCCTGAGGTGCCTCCCAAAAACGTTGCCTGGCTCCGCCCCTGAGCAAAATAGAATTTCGAAATTTTGTCACGGCGCGTAGAAGGAATAGCTAGGAAAAGTGACCAAGTTTCGTGAAGCTGCGTTAAAAAGCCTGGAATTGGCAAGCAAAAAACCCGAGGGGGGGCGGACTCCGCCCCCCCTGCCGGGAATAGGGTTAAGCTTCGACCCCTGTCCATCCCTCTGTCCTATTAAGATACTGGCTGCGCAACTGATGATCTCTTAACTACATAAAAAGCTATTTTGATGTAAGCTACAAGATTTTTGCAACTTCTGGTTAAGATGTGGCCAAATGCGTGGCAGTGATGGCTAGTCTCTCTCTAACAATGGGATCGTACACTTAACCGCTCTGACCTATACAGATTAGGTTCTCTCTCTCTCTCTCTCTCTCTCTCTCTCTCTCTCTCTCTCTCTCTCTCTCTCTCTCTCTCTCTCTCTCTCTCTCTCTCTCTCTCTCTCTCTCTCTCTCTCTCCATCCTCTCTCTCTCTCTCTCCCTCTCTCTCTCTCTCTCTCTCTCTCTCTCTCTCTCTCTCTCTGTCCTGGTACAGTTAGCATTTGCGGCCATATGCACGTCGCGCGACACGCTCCTGACGTTTTGCATGGCTCATGCATAGTTAGTACACAGTTTGGCGAAGTAGATAGGTGCATAGTTTGGCGAACGGTAGCAGCTCCCTGACGGCGTCGTCCGCCAGCGCCGGCGTCAGCCGACCCGGCCAATAGCGCTCGGCG
Source organism: Capitulum mitella (assembly GCA_030062745.1). Lineage (NCBI taxonomy): Eukaryota > Metazoa > Arthropoda > Thecostraca > Pollicipedomorpha > Pollicipedidae > Capitulum > Capitulum mitella. The sequence goes on along the minus strand of CP099839.1, from coordinate 44,725,164 downwards.
GGCCGGTTTGTAAAATGTATGTCGGGTCATAAACACTACGGTTTAGGTCAAACTGCCATGGTTTTGACACTTGCAATGCATAATTCATCAGTGGTGTTGTATAAGTAAAGTATTAAAGATCTGCTACTCCGGTGAATCTCAGTTATGAGACAACCTTCAAAATTTATAAACTTTAGGCCGCCAGGGTATTCTTGTTCTGGTAAATCTGATCACAGAAAGAACTCAACGTTTACACCATTTGACTGCCTGTTGAATTATTCGCAAGATGATGTCCTTTTCCATGTTTTTATTGGAGAAATACCTATATTACCTGTCGCACGACGGCCGGCTTGGGTAGGAGCAAATCGCCGTAATCATGGACTATATGGATTCCAATTTTGTCAACGTTTAACATACAGGAAGAGTTTTAGGACTGTCATGTACGAAACGGATTACATGCTGGGGTCTGAAAGTTTGGTGATATCAACGTTCACGGTTCGGACGCAGTCAGCAAAATACAGTGGGGAGGGCTTCTAACCCTTCAGGCGGTCGCAGGATGAAACATTAAACATCAGCTATGAGAAGTCTGCCATACTGAACTGAGTGACCAGTCATACACCACGGAACCATCAACAGCTCGCTCACGACGTCTGCTTTATGACATGCATGCCGTTATTAGTTACAATGCAGACTAGGTGAAACCGAAGCTAGCGCTAAAGTTTCTCATTTCTTCGTTTTTAAGGATGGGTTCGGCAGACCCGTACTGTACTCCTGTACATGTCCGAACTGACACCATGTACGGTCCATTTTGTAACAACCATTCATTCATGCACCGAAAACCCATTGTCCGCTAGCTCAGCCGAGATGTTGCCTTCTCAGTGTTTGCGATTATCTTCTGCCTTGGCAACGAGGTATAAGACCTTTCATTACACTATTAATGTATCGCCCTTGTATGAAAATCATGCAAATATCTGCTGACTTGGTAACTAGGCAGAAGCCCTTTCATCACATTATGGATGTAGCGCCCTTGGATTAACATCATACGAATGGCAACTTACAAAAAAATAATACCGCCTTAAATCTTTTTTGGGGAACATACAATCCATTACCAGCAGGGGGGACTAAATCCACCCCAGCGGGTTTTTTGCTTGTCAATTCCAGGGTTCTGACGCGGCTTCACGAAACTTGGTCACGTTCCCTCACTATTCTTTCTTTGTATTGTAAGAAAATTCCTAATTCTGTTTTGCTCAGGGGCAGAACCAGACAACATTTTGTGGGGGCACCTCAGGCCACTTTGGCCCTGTTAAGGGGAACTGAAAATGTCTGCCAAAAATAACGGTTTCAAGATTGCGAGAGAACGAACGAAGGCAACGCCATAAAACTTTATGTAGCTTTTGCCTGGCCATCTTTACACCTTTTGTCAAGGTTTCGAATTCGTGTCAAGTGTCTGACCTAGGTCAGGTCAGGTAGACCTATATCCAAAAAAGTTTTGCGCCGTATAACATTTTCGGAAAACATGACATCATGATAAACGTGACATGATAAGAGATCTTAACGTATGCAACAAATCCGCCATCTCAGATTTTTCGGAAGTTTCCGGACCATCGAACTAAGGTCAGACCCATTTTCAAGATGTGTCGTTTTTCGGAATTCGACTGAATTTTTATAACATTTCGAATGTGGAGCGATGAAGACATCCATTCGCCGTCAATGGACAAAGTATCAGTGACTTCCAGCCATTAGGCTGTGGTCAGGTCACGAATATCTGTTATAAGTCAAAATCCGCCACCGTCAAAATAGGGGATGAATTATTCAGAACGGAATCAAAATGGCGGAACTTGATCGCACAGTGCAGGGAAATACCAATAAGTTCAAAAAGTTTCAATTTTACTGCAATTATTTTGAAAATAAACAGACTCCCTCGTCTCAAGCAACGCCAGGTGTGTAAATTGATAACTAATGCATTTTTTTCAAAATTTAAGCATGAGAAATCATCACAGGAACCACTAGGATTAACAAATAGCATATGAAATGGCCTATGTTGCGAAAATAAAGAAACGCTTAAATTAGTTCCCGGTAATTTCATTTCGCGTTCGGCTACGGCGCCCGCCGGCAATCGGCGCGAAAATCGACGTGTCCTTAATTCATCGTTTCGGCATATATATTAAACAAATCAGAGAAATTAGGCGTGTATCGGCATCTGCGGACTTCTGTCCGTTGGTGCCCTTACCTAGACTTTATTGATCACAGCCCATGAAATCCAAGCCGCTTATCGGTTTCACTAAGTCGGCTGCGAGAGAGCATATATAGAGTCTAAACGGCTTACATATCCAAAACTAAAAATGAGATCAATCTCGAGTTCTACTCGTCACGAGCTTTCCAACGGCGTACTTATTTTTATTGCACGACCAGCCGTTCGTGAATTAGAGGGGGCGATCAGCCGTCGCTCCCCACCCACTCCAGTCGATCTTGGTTGGCGCCGACTGCCAGCCAGGCTCGGGTTAAATGTAAAATCAGCTTCTTTATTGACCTGGTCTTGATGATTACGTTTTTTACGTTTCAATGGGACAGGATTTCCATGTCAGCAAAACTCGCGCGCTTCTGCTCCTCTGATTCAGTCCCATATGGCTTGACGTCCTTTATTACAGACAGCTAAATGAACCAAATACATTTTGTGGAGGGCCGAGCACATTGATCAAGCTCAGATGCGGCTCCAATGTTACCGAACTCTCAGGGCGCGAATCCCGCCATTTACCAAAAGCTATATTTTTAAAAAAGGCAGGCAGAACAAAACCAATAGATTATACTCAATAAAGTCCCCACGAAACGCTAGATCGTCATGTCCTTAGTTGCTCAACAATACGTCTCTTTTGACCTTGGGATGTGATCGAAAAGGGTCACGAAGTGTAAATATGTTTTGCCAGCTACTTGAATGCATCCCCGTAACACTGCCCCGCTGGCGCAGCTTGAGGACCATACCGTTTCGCATGCATTGCAATTTATATGTAATGCTAGAAAGAATGACGTGAATCTGACGAAAATGTAACACACGTTTTAAAACTCCGGTTACCATACACTGTTTTTCTTTCGAGGCTTTCGAGAACCGCAGCTGCTGCTCATTGTCTATTCCGTGTTCCGACTGATGATGTGAGTTAGCACGGCTCTCTTTTTGCAGCCATTGTGGTCATAGCCCTGACGTCGTGTGCGGGTGTAGGAGGGATAGCTATCATCGCCTGGTACTGCTACAAACACGGCAAAAAAGATACGCAAGTCAAACCTAAGCCGCCGTCACCACCGAAACGGCAGGGTGAGTGCAACAAATGATTTTTACAAAACGCTTTTTAAATTAACCTATGAGTGAAAATAAACGGTGATAGTCGTCTGCCTTCGGGATCCTGCTGTACCGCAAAGCTCGCGCCGATGACCTGTTCATCTGAGCAGCCTTCAGCTGGAGAGAGCGGCCGTCGGACGGCCGAGCGACGGGCGGTGCCCGACCCTGGTCCAGTGTATGTCCGGCACTGACCTGCCACCGGTGGCGAACCTGACCTGGTCTCGTGTTACAGCGTTAGTGATGGCGCCGCAGCCGATGATGCTCGTCTCTCCGGGTATGCAGGGCTACGCCGTCCCAGCCGGAGGTACGCGGAACTGCTCCGATACTCAGAGACGGCTGTTTGGACCGCAGTCAAGGTTGACGTTGTTGGCGTTTATTTGTGGCCTGGCGCGCATAATGGTGAAGCCGGGAGTCACAAATATCGCTCGTTCGTTCACAAGTACTTAGACCTTTTAACTCAGCGGTGAAAAATTTGGACGGATTCGTGGAGTGATACGCGGACGCTATCAAAATGAATTTATTATACTGTTTATCGTCGATAATGAAAAACGTGGTGTAGTAGTTCAATTGAGCACTTACAACACCATGTGAAAAATTCCACTGCTGGATGGTCTCCAGGGATGACAATGTAGTACTTAATGATGCTTGGTTGACAATGTTTTTACTCGTTTGTTAAGAATGCCTGTTTAACCATGTTTCGTTAAAAATAATTCGGTTCCCGTGTTGGTTTTATCTCGGAAATTCGTCATCTGGCGCGTGCTGAGAGTGTGCCGGTAGTGGCTTGGCTATCTACTGCGTCGTGAGTCGATGCTGCATTCAAACACTGTTTTAACTGCTTTGTTTGTTCAGTCGTTTGCTAAGCACAGAACTAGTACACATTCATGTAATTTCTTAACACGCTGATATCAGCATTCCAAAGAAATTGTAGGGTAAAACTGAGTCAAATATCCTGTAAATAATTATATCAAAGGAAGGCAGCGCAAATATCTGTCGACACAGAAAACCAAAAGCCACGAAAGCCGGAGTCCCAGATCGGTTTGTTTCAGGCGTGGTGATGGGGTACACGGGCACAGTGCAGCCGGCTCAGCAGATGATGGCGTTCCCCGGCACGATGTCGCCGGGCCAGCAGTTCCCAACGGCGCCGTTCTCAGCCGCCTCCCCGGCCCACCAGCTGCCAGGCTCCGTCCAGGCGGACAAGGCGCCCAAGGTCGAGGACCTGGACGCTCCCGGCAACGGCAAATAGAGCCTCACGGGCCGCGGGCGGCGCGCTCCCGGTGTCATCTCAGTCGTGTCGGCGTGCTCAGAATCACGCCGTGGAAAACACGGCTCAGCCCGGCGGTGACCGCTGGCAGCCGTCTGTTCGTTCGTCGGAGGCGCAGGGTAATCGACGAGGGGAGCACACTGTAAGCGAGTGGGGAATTACACCACGATGGGCGACCTGGGCTTTGTGTGCCTCTCAGTGGCCAGAGGAGTCAGTCTGAAATCTGGGACGCGGCGGGCACAGGCTCGACGGGTGTGATCTAATGTCTGTGATGTGATGCAGATCACGTCAGTTTCCTTCACACGTGCCTCATCGGTGTTGTGTTGTCGATGCTTATTTGTACCTCGTCGATGTTTTATCGATATGTGCCTTATTGATACTCATGTTGCCCTGTTAGCTCTAAATAGCGTTGAAATGGTGAACCCAGCTCGCAGTCGCCCTTTCACTAGGTTGTAATTCATCATATCACTGGGACACTCTATGACAACTATCAATGTAAATGTTCATGTGTTCATGTGTTTATGCATGGCTCGTGTTGTGCTTGATTGATAGAACACCAAACAGATAATTTATATTGCTCACGCAAGCTTTCCTTCTTACTGCTTGCAAAGACCAAAGCACCCTCCCCAACAATAGTATATTCCCTTGCCACTTAGACATTATTCAGTTCATGGAAGTTCTCATCGTGACCATACTTTGGTGAGAGACGTTACAATTAACAACTGTTAAGTATCGATTTGCCATCAACCCAAAGGGCCCACCCATTCGCAAGCATGCCCCGGCAATAAATATGTCGCGTTCCACTACTGATGAAATGAATGTCTTTTGGGAATAATCCATTTGCATTCCGCATCAAATCATTCTGCATGAAATCATTCACTTCTTCCATCTAAAAATTCATTTCGAACTGATGGTTTATTTTTGCGCATGTTTCTGGAAGCGCCTGGCCCATTAATGGCGATTGGGGATGTTTCTTCCTGTTTTTACCTACCTTCTGTTTTCACCTATATTTTGGCTTTTGTCAATGGCCTTCAGTATACCTGTAATGCACACTAACAACAAAATAGCCCCAGCTTGAAAAAATCCGATATGAATTAAACGAACTTGTACAGAGGCTACTTCTGTGCAAACCGGCCTGGCTTACAATAATGAAGGGCAGTTGACGGCTAAGCAAATTCGTGTCCAGACTACAGCGTTATCAAATCAGTCCAGGCAGTTTATTGATGGCCAAATGCCATTATGTCTGAAGCATCATCGAACGATTTGTGATATGGTAGGATAATGTGGACTAATTTATCAATAAAAACAAATGAAACAATTTTGCTTTATCAACCAGTTGTTTGTCTTGAAATGTTTGTGATAAAGTGGGCATTCTGTAGACATGCTCGTGGAATATTTTCAATAAAAGTATGTCGGCCATGGTGAGGACTTTTTGTCGGACTCTGAGAGTCGTTAGCAGTGAAGCCTGTATGCTACTTCCCCTGGAACGGAGAGCCTCAATACGGCAGAGCGTGATATCTGTATCAGTCAACAGTCAAGTCAGCACAGTCTCGTGTGCGCGCCCCACGAACTGGTCGAGCCAGCGAGTCCTCGCAGCCGCTTCACAGCATGCTGTCCTTTTCCGGTTTGCTTTTGCGACCCAGTCGAGTGGATATGCTTTTTCAAAGCCCTTTCCTTTTCCTTTCGTTTCCGCTCTATTATGATAACTGTCATTACAGTAGGGAACGTCTGACCTATGTACGTCTCTGCGTGCTTCTATTGGCTGGTTTCAATCCTTTGCGAGAGTATTGCGACATTTTAACAATTAACCCGCGCACGACCGTCGGGCCGTCCCGAACACCGGCGACTGGGGGGGGGGCAGTTGACTGCCCCCCCCTCTAACTCAAGAACGGTTGGTCGCACGGTAAAAATAAGCATACCGTTGGAAAGCCTGTCACGAGAAGAGCTCGAAACTGATCTCATTTTTAGTTTTAGATAATATGTAAGCCAATTTACGCCCTATATATGTTTTCTCATAGCCGACTGCATGAGACCAAGAAATAGCCTGAATCTCAAGGGCTGTGACTAATAACGCAAAGGTAAAGGCATCAGCGCACAAGTAAATGTCCGCGGATGCCGATACACGTCTAATTTCCCCAGATTTCTTCAATATATACGCCGAAACGTTGAGTTAAAGGCACCGTAATTCTCCCGTCAGCCGTCACTGTGCGCCGCTGCCGTATGCGGTACCAAATTGACGGGAACTAATTTTAGCGTTCCTTTATTTTCGCGAAAAAGGACGATCTGTGTCAATTTTATTGATCTCTGTGATTCTTGTGATGGTTTCTCATGCTTAAATTTTGGAGAAATTGATTAGTTGCCAATCTACAAAGTTGGCGGAGCTTTATTCGAGAGAGCCTGTTTATTTCCAAAATATGCTACTTTTTCAAACTTTTTGAGGTTCCTGGTATTAATTACGTCTGTGCAAGCCAGTTCTGCCATTTTCTACCCATTCTGAGTAATTCATCGTCGATTTTGACAGTGGTACATTTTGGCCCACTACAGTTATTCGTGACCTGACCTAAGGTCAATGGCTGGAAGTCATTGATACTTTTCCCAATGACGGTAACTAGATGTCTGCTTCACTCCACACTAAAAATGTTATGGAATATTCCGTCAATTTCAGAAAAAACGACGATATGTCTTAAAAATGGGCTTGACCTTAGGTCAATGACCCGGAAAATTCCGAAAAATCCGAGATAGCAGATTTGTTGCATCTATCACGGTGAGTAATTCCTGAAAGTATTATTGAGATATCTTGCTTTGCGAAAAAGTTAGAGGGCGTTAATTTTTTTTGACATAGGTCTGTTTGACCTGGCCTAGGTCAGGCACCTGATCTGGTCTGAGGTGAACATTTTGACATGAGGCGTAAAATTGATGGAGCAAAAGGTACCCAAAGTTTCGTGACTCTATGTTTGTTGGTTCTCTCGCAATCCCAGAAAAACCTCAGGGGGGGGGGCAGTCAACTGCCCCCTCCAGTCGGGGACGGGTTAACACCAATACCTATATATACACCTATACCAATAATACAATACCAATGGCCTTTGCAACGGACAACAGCCATTTCAGATTTCAGATAGGTAAGCCCCTCCATGATGGTAAAAACTTCATTGTAATGAATACGTGGAGGCACCTCCCCTCGGCGATGGGAAAAATCGTTAAAATGGATTGCTTTACTGCTGGATCTTGTTTAAAATTAATAAGATGCTTGAATGTAAAACTTGCTCTGCAGGAATAGAGTTTTCCATGTCTTTGTGGGAGTTACCGCACACAACAAAGCCAAAGCCTGGACACAAAATGTGTTTGATTGGTCGCTGCTAAGCAAATTCATTTTCCTTTTGTATAACGTTCTACACAGATTCGAGATTAACCCGCGCCCAACCGGCAATCGGCGTCGATCACGTCCGACTGAAAGGGTTGACCGCCCCCTCTGACCCACGAACGGCTGGTCGCACGATAAAAATAAGTACATCGTTGGAACGCTCGTGTCAAGTAGAGCTCGAAACTGGTCTCACGTTTTAGTTTTGGATACTATATAGGTCATGTATGCCCTATCTATGTTTCCTCACAGCCGACTACATGAAACAGAGAAGCGGCCTAAATCTCAAAGGCTGTATTCGCCTCGCTACCGGCGGGCGCCGTAGCCGAAGGCGTATGAAATTAACGGGAACTAATTTTAGCGTGTCCTTATTTTCTTGATATGGGCCTTTCCATGTAACATTTCTTAATCCCAGTGATTCTTGGGATGGTTTCTCATGGTTAAGTTTTGGACAAGTTCATTAGTTATTAATCTACTCTACTGGTGGAGCTTTATTCGTGAGAGTCTGCTTATTTCCAAAACATACAATTTTTTCAAACTTTTTGGTTTTGAGCTTTTGAACTTTTTTGGTATTATTCGCAATCATGCAAGCCTGCAAGCCAGCTCTATCATTCCATACCCGTTTTGACTAATTCATCGCCTTTTTTGACGATGGTGCATTTTGGCTCATAACGATTATTCGTGAACTCTTCTCAGGTCAACGGCTATAAGCCATTGATACTTTGTCCATTGACGGTAAAGGGATGTCCGCATCGCTTCATGCTAAGAATGTTGCGAAAAAACGTCAAAATGCGAAAAAATCATGCCTTGAAAATGGGTTAACCTCAGGTCAATGACCCGAAGAGTTCCAAAAAATCTGAGGTAGCAGATTTGTTGCATTTGTCAAGATCTCTGATCCCTAGAATCTTTATTATGCTATCTTGTTTTCGGAAAAAGTAACAAGGCGCCTAACTTTTTAAACATAGGTCCACTTGACCTGTTCTCGGTCAGACACCTGGCTTGACCTGCAGTCAGAAATTTAATATAAGGTGTAAAAATAACCAGGCAAAAGGTGCACAGAATTTAGTGGCACTGTTTTTGTTCGTTCTTTCGCAATCTTCGAAAATTCTGGAGGGTCAACCGCTTCCCAGTCGGGGACAGGCTAAATATCATAGCAGTGTATATACTATTGCGGTATTATTGTATCTGTTTTGCTTAACCCGCGCCCGACTGCGGGTCAGCGCCATGCACGTCCGAATGGGGCGGGGGGCGGTTGGCCGCCCTCCCTCTAACTCGCGAACGGTTGGTCACACGATAAAAATAAGCACAATGTTGAAAAGCTCGTGATGAGTAGAGCTCAAAACTGGTCTCATTTTTAGTTTTGCATAATATGTCAGCCATTTACGTCCCATACATGTTTTCTCATAGCCGTCTGCATGAGAACGAGAAACGACCTGGATTTCAAGGGCTGTGAGTAATAAAATCTAGATAAAGGCACCAAAGGATGGGTGAAAGTCTGCAGATGCCGATACACACCTAATTTCCCTGATTTGTTTAATGTATACGCGGAAACGTTGAGGTAAAGTCACAGCTATTATCGCAACGCTGCACGGCGGGCGCCGCCGACGAAAGTGGTATGAAATTAACGGGAACTAATTTAAGCATTCTTTTATTTTCGCGAAATATGCCTTTCCAAGTGTTGTTTCTTGATCCTAGTGGTTCTTGGGATGGTTTCCCATGCTTAAATCCTGGAAATCTCAGTAGTTATCAACCTGCACAATTAGCGGAGTTTTATTCGCGAAGGTCTGTTTATTTCCAAAATAAGCAATTTTTGATATTTTTCAGACTTTTTGGTATTAGTCACAGCTGTGCGGGCCAGTTCTGCTATTTTCAACCCCGTCTGACTCATTCATCACAGAGTTTGATAGCAATGCATTTTGATTCATGACAATTGCTCGTGACTTGACCTCAGGTCAGTGGCCAGAGGTCATTGAAACTTTGCCCATTGACGGAAACTGGATGTTTGGATTTCTCTGCACCCACATTATTTCAAAAATTTCGTCAGTTTTCAAAAGACGACGACTAATGTTGAAAATGGGCTTAACCTTAGGTCAACGACCCAGCCATTTCCGAAAAATCCGCGATAGCAGATTTGTTGCATGTGTCATAATCTCTAACCCTTGAAAGTTTAACTGTGATGTAATGTTTTGCGAAAAAGTTAAGTTGAAAAACTGGATTCAAGATGCAAAAATGACCGCGTAAAAGGTACACAAAGTTTCGTAGCGCTGCGTTTGTTTGTTCTCTCCCAATCTAGGAAAAACCTCAGAGGGCTGTCAACCGCCCCCCCCCCCTCCAGTTCGGGGGGCTTAAGTTATCATAGTTTTCCCTAATAACCTCTTTACTCACTGGTGAAAATTTTCGAAAAACCCCATGCTTTGAAACAGAAGCTGCAGCTGCAGGCTATTGTGTCTCACAGCAGCAATAGCGTGCAACTCGTTAGTGGTGTTTTTTTCGATCGGAACTGGCCATACGTAGAGATGATGATGTATTTACGGAGATGCTCCTGTTTTCTTGTTTAGTTGTGTTACATTGAAAAGTTTGCGCTCTTAACTGCCCCATGAAGAGTTACATTTAGGGTGTCTATAAAAACCATCTACTTATCGAACGGGCCGCTCGGTCAGCACGAAAGACGGTAGATAGACTGTGCCGCATGGTCATTATGCATTGCGGTGCTTACGGCCTACCGCCCCTAGCGTCCGCCGGCCGTCGTTCCAAGAGGTGTGTGCGTTGTAGACTGTGCCGCATAATTTCGGAATACTGCGGTACAACATTATGGACCCGTGGTCCTTTGTGCTTTTGTCACTGTTTTCGAGGTAATATTGTTTTTTTAGTAGTGAAGACAAAGCTAATGCTGCGCAGATGGACCACGATGATTTTACAGGTTCGAAGACGTCATAGTTTGAGATATTGTCTATGTTATTGTCTAAGTAAATAATTTGACGTGCTCTTCAACAATCTCAAGCCATTTTGTTATATATCTGGCAGGATCCGAGACCGATGTCGGCCAGTGGTCGTTCCCAACAACCAGACCACGCCCTTGATAGAGCTAAATTATTGAGCAACGAAATGAGAAGGATGACCGGTCTTTGGTAAAACGAAAGCGACCACGACGCATTCCGACGATTTTTGCAGCCCCAAACGTGGACGAAGACGTTGCTTTTGACTGTGACTCCTAGAACAACGACCACGACGAGTTAGGTCAAATCGCTATTTGCCAGAACGCGTTCTGGCTGTTAAGTGAAACGACCAAAGGCGATGTTGTTGAAGAGCGATACTTATCACTTTTGAGAAGGAGAAGACTCTGTTGTGCCACTCTACCCACCTGGTATGACTCACAAATGTTTAGGCAGAGGCACAATCAGGGCTTAGCGCGCTGGACCCCAGTCCCCTTAGCCCGGGGGAGGCCCCTCCGGCCCACATCCGGCACCACGCCGCGCGCAGGGGCCCGCAGTGCGCAGGGGCCCCGCACTCGAGTTAGAAGGTGCTCCTCCACGCTAGGCACGGAAGGGTTTTCTGTCTACTCTGCATTGAGGCCCCTCGGTCAAGGAGCACCATTATAAAGGGTCCTTTTTGCCAAGGGGCTACTTACTACCTAAGGCTACTTTGCCAGCAAAGGTGGCATGTGCTGCTGCTGGCCGGTGATGGAGATCTCCTCTGGTCATGTGCTGCTGCTGGCCGGTGATGGAGATCTCCTCTGGTCTTGAGAAGAGCCGTCAAGGGCCCGGGCGCGGCCGTGTAGATGGGCCTCCTGTCGAACCGTTGAGGGACTTCTGCCGGCCTGTCAACGAGTCCTGCGTCGCCCTGCAAATGAACTTCTGCGGGTCTGCAGAGGGGCCTTATGAAGGGGGCCATGACGACTTGTAGAAGTTGGTTGTTGGCTCGCAGGGGTTCTCTGTTCGCCTGTAAAGAGCCTCCTCGCGAATCTACAGACGGGCCCCCTGCCGGTCTGCAAACATCCTAGAAAGTCTGTAAAGGGTCTTTTGTTTGCTTATAAACCGACTGTGCTAGCCTGTACGGGCCCGCCTACGGATCTTAAGATGACACCTGAAGGACGCCCTGCTGCTTTACAGGCCAGCGAGACTCCCTGCTTTGTAGAGGGTTATCCTGTTGGCCCGTCAAGGGGTCTCTCCTGGCGTGCAAAAAGACGCTCTGCCGACAGAAAGAGGGGCCCTTGAGGGTCTGAAGAGTCTCTCCCAAACCGGCCCCTGAAACGGCCCTGCACGCCTGTAAAGGAACTCTTGCAGCTCCGAGTTTTACTTATTCCAGTTTTACTTCGTAGTTACCGAATACGAAACTGCTGTCGCACGAGGGGGCCAGTGAAACCGGGGCCCCTCCAGCCAAAAAGCTACCCTCTCCCCTCCCACTAAGGAGAACCTCGAATTCGCCGCTGGTTGCAAAGCAAGCGCAATGCATGCTGCCGAACAAGAAGGTCCCCTGAAGTCGGAAGCTTCTGGCCAAAGGCTGGGGCTTCTTGAAGGTTTAGGGTCAAAGGACCAAAGTCTTCTTACCTCCTTAGATAGTGCAAATGCACTTTCCAACAGGCGTTTTCTCACATGAATCTGCCTGACACCTTTCTGAGAAGATTTCAAAGAATCTGTACCCGTAAATGCGGAACAGCTGCTGCCGTCTGGACAATTTAATACTCGCAGGAGCATGTAGTTAAAGTACTATTCACGAGCGTGAAAGGATTGCTACCACACGTGTAACCTAAAAGATTACTTACCCAGCAGAATGAAGAGAAAAAAATATTTCAGGGTGGTGACTGAAAATCAGCTTCAATCGGACTTCGGCCATGTACTTAACATCTGCCAGAATACATTCTGGAAAATAACGATTTGTCTCGAAAACGTCGTGGTCGTTTTTCTAGCAGTCACAGTCAGGGACGTAGCCAAGGGGGTGATGGGGGCCATGCCCCCCCGAGCCAAACGATCTACATTAGAGACATGGAGATTTTGCATGAATACGTAACAGTGATCATATATATATGTTGCAAAACCAAACATTACATGTTTTCTTGTGCATTAAATATAACACCAATTGCCTAAAATTACTGCATTTTCTTGTAAATTTCGTCATATGCCTGTGGCATGTGACAAAAATTGACATTTGGCCCCCCTCCCTGAGAAGAATCTTGGCAACGTGCCTGGTCGCAATACGAAACGATCTCTTCGTCGGTGTTTGGAAATGCAGAAATTGCCGTAACGCGCAGTGGTCGTTTTCATTTGATCAAAAGCCGACCTTTCTTTCTTATTTCGGCGTTCGGCAATTTGGCCTTATCCAGAACGCGGCCTGGTTGTGTGGAACGTCCAATGATCGATTCACGGTCTTTGATCCTAACGTATCGATTGCACATGAGGATGGACTACTATGAGTGGCCCATGATGACCTCCAGTGCTGATCTGACCATCCCAGTTTTTTTACGTGACGGATGATTTGCAGCAAGCATCATGCAGCCATTCTTTACCTGGATTCAGTGGAAAGCGTATCGCATCTCGAGACACGATTGGTTGCCGCAAAGTTCGTCAGCCCCTTGTCACCTGCGGGTTCTTCATTTTGCATTGACCTATAAACACGTCTAAAAAACTGGCACTGATGGTAGCGCAAAGGCGAGAAGATATCAGGCTTATAGACCCAGCAAGGATAATGCTCGTTGGATCACTCTGTCATTGTTAGTCAAAAATAGTAACCGTTCATTAAAAACATAATAACCTCATCAACAAAGACATAGCCAGAGTCCGCACTGCATAAGATGCCTTTTACGAAACGCGAGCCGCCAACAGACCGTCCATTCATGCGAGTCCATGGATCCAGATGGGGAGGGGTAAAGAGGACTACTTGATCTTTGTAAAAGGTTGGACCTTCGTGAAGCTTTGACACCCGGCAATGACGCCTGCAACTTTATGCAAGATGCGGTGATGTGCCAACATGGAATAGTGGAACCATGGATGCTGTGGCAAACTTTTCCGGTTTTGAATACAACAATCCGCTGAACTGTGATTAGGTTTGGTATTACCAGAATTTGACAGCCTCTTGCTAAACCCAAAAGCTACCATTGCCAAGTTAAAAACACCCTTCATTTCTTTTTCTGCCGATTGCGTAGAAATCAGACCTGATTCTTCTCCCTTTCAGAGCCGATCACTGGATAAATCTGCCATGTTCTAAGTTTGACGATATGAATTCTTTGATACCGGAATACATTCGCAAGGAACGTTCTGCTGCCGTAAAAGAGAAGTTGTGAACGCGGCTCTGTAATGGCGCAGGATCCAAACACTACCGAACAAACGCCAGGCCGACAGCCACAGGTTATGGACTTGCTTCGCGCCTTGGCCCGTAGAGCCCATAAGGCGATCATTGATCATTGCTTACATTGGGAGGCGAAATGGTCGTAACGAGACCAGTGTAATGGACATGCATTATCGTCAGCAACGGCAATAAATCAAGATATGGGTGTTAAGGGAAACCATATCTTATGCAGGCCATGTCGTGGACGCGCAGAGCTTAAGTAAAGGTTACGTCATACGTTATGTGGTCCCTGGGAAATAAGTGCTTTCAACTGGAGAGATTTCAGGGAAAAGCGCTGAGGATCCAGCTGGCAAGAGTCTGGAGATTGGCTGGCCTGGTTGCTCAAATTGTTTGCAACCACGCATGTTCTCTCTTTGTCTCCCTCCCTCTCTCTCTCACACACACTGATTTTGTTCAAAACCAGGAGAAACCTGTATCAGATCTCCTGGTCTTCTCCGACCCTGCAGTCAGTCCTAATCTTAACCCTATTCCCGGCAGGGGGGGGGGCGGAATCCGCCCCCCTCGGGTTTTTTGCTTGCCAATTCCAGGCTTTTTAACGCAGCTTCACGAAACTTGGTGACTTTTCCTAGCTATTCCTTCTACGTGCCATGACAAAATTTCAAAATTCTATTTTGCTCAGGGGCGGAGCCAGGCAACGTTTTTGGGAGGCACCTCAGGTCATTTTTGGCCATGTTGAGGGTAAAAGGAAAATGTCTGCCAAAAACAGAGTTTTTAAGATAGAACTTAAAACTTTATATGAATGTATAGCTAAATAGTTGGGCAATGTGCATATGTAATTTTGTTTATCTGAGGTCACTTTACAAGGTCAGGTCAAGGTCAAAAGTCACAATTTGTTTTTTCGCTATAATTTCGGCGCCATTTTTTCAAATGCCAAACCCGGAACATATATGACGTAGAACGATGCCCCCTACTTGTGTACCAAGTTTCAGGTTGATATCAGATCGGGTCACGGAGCTATGACCTAAAATGTCAGTGTGCGTACCCTATATCGCAAAAGCCAAAAAATAATTTTTTTGGAATAGAGTGAATTCAATCGATTAAAAACGTTTACAGATAATATTGAACGCACACGACATCATTCCAGGTGACCCCAAGGTCACTGGAGGTATTTAAGGTCAAAGGTCACAAGTTGATCTGAAGAACGTGTGACCATGACAGTTCCCCCTTTTTTATGTCGCTGGCACCGCCTATGCTAACGTTATACAAACATTGTAATGCGATTTGTACTTCTTTAGCATAACATGACTAGCAGAAACTAAAAAAGTGTTTTGGCCTCTTTTGTTCATTCAGTTATTAGAAAACTAATCCCCTATTTTTGAAACCCTGTGAACGCCCATGAATTTTCTCAAAATTTCAAATTTGCATACCCATGGTAAAAACCCTATCCATAATCTCTCGATTGATGCCAGTTTCATCGAAATCGGTTCATAAACAACCAAGTTATAAGAAGTCAAAAAGTACCCCCATTTTGACTTTTTTGCCGCCCTGTATCCACAAATTTCAAAATTTTGAAAATTTCTTTTTTTAAAAATTTAGTTCCCACCCCGCAAAAAAAATTTCCCTTTTTTAAAAAAAAATTAAAAAAATATTTCAAAAAAATAGGGGGGGGGAAAACCCCCCCCCCCCCCCGCAAAAAAACCCCCCCCCCCCCCCAGGGTTAAGCAAACCTTGGTGTGCCTTCCCACTATAGCTGGAAAGAAATGTGCTTCGCTTCAACGGCGTCTGTCGTGAGAAATTTACATTATGGGTGTTCGCACATCACTGAAACATTTACCGAGTTCCGGGGCGGGGGGAGGGGCCTCTTGGGGCCACTGCCGCGATCCCGACCAGGTAACCCTGTCTGGTCCCATTACTGGCGCCTATGCTGTTATCAGAATCGACAGCCGGAGGTGGCCAATACCACGCTGTTCCTTGACGGAGAGTCAAGCCGTCGAGCTGGCGGCAGGCAGTAAAAACACATCCAGCCTTCCTGGGTCAGTGCCCACGCCACGGCTGTCCGCTGGTCACCGGCTATGACTCCATGGCTGGCTCAGGCTTTGTTTGCGGCAGACCGGCGCCGGAACCAACGAAGTAACACGAACGTAGGCGTGAAACCTTGACGACGAGTCGTGCGCGCTGTGGCTGCCAATTAGAGCCGTGCTTTGACTATTATTGGCTGCACTCATATTTGCAACATTTCATATCCAGCGACACAGGAGCGTAGGAACGGAGGGTTGGGGGGGGGGGAGCTGGGGAACCATGCACTCCGCTTTTGAGGAAATTTAACACTAGCGCTATGAGGAAAAACGCTTTGCACTTTTCCTCCTTTCTGGATGCTCTTACGCCCCTGCAGTGACCGTGGAATACTTCCATGGACGGTAGTTGTGTGCTTGTGTGCTTGATTGTTGTGATTGCGCCATGTTGGCAGTTCTGAATGTTGTTTGTCGAAAGCGGCCGAATGGCGTCAAGTACTAGTTCTATCAACCAAGCTTTAAGAACTTGGTTAACCCAGCCCAGCGGTATTTGTAGGGTAATGACTCCGCAGCATAGACGGAGGAGCCATGGGGCCAGGGGGCTTCAGCCTCCCAACTTTTTTGAAATTTAACATTGACCTTATGGACGTTGGCTGGAAAGAACTGAACCAAAATGATTCTCCCCCTTCCCAACTGAAGAGGATTCCCATGCTCCGCAGCCACTGAATGCTGAATTATGATGTTTTTCAAGAGGACATGGCGATTTTTTTTTCTAAAACTTCTATATCTATATTCACATTACATTTGATACAATTTTTTGTTGTCCCAAAGACTTTGCCATGGGTTATGTTTGCGATCTCCAGTTTTGCTTTTTCGACGATGTTTTTAACCACTTCTAATAACGGCGCCACATCATAACATAATCGACGTGCGGAACGTTTAATTTGTCGTATCTAGGTCGCAAATGCTAGGTCCTAAACAAACGTTACGTAATTTTAGATGGATAGTGAAAAGGCGGGGCAATGTTTTGCCACCCGTAGCGGCAACACGCGGCCTCGGAGTGACGGTAAAACGGTGTTCCACCACGGACAGCAGCAGCACTCGGCTTCAGTGTGATAGACAGAGGGACGGTGTTTCACCACGGACAGCAGCAGTACTCGGCCTCAGTGTGAAAGACAGAGGGACGGTGTTTCACCACGGACAGCAGCAGTACTCGGCCTCAGTGCGAAAGACAGAGGGACGGTGTTTCACCACGGACAGCAGCAGTACTCGGCCTCAGTGTGATAGACAGAGGGACGGTGTTTCACCACAGACAGCAGCAGCACCCGGCTTCAGTGTGATAGACAGTGGGACGGTGTTTCACCACAGACAGCAGCAGTACCCGGCCTCAATGTGAAAGACAGAGGGACGGTGTTTCACCACAGACAGCAGCAGTACCCGGCCTCAGTGTGATAGACAGAGGGACGGTGTTTCACCACAGACAGCAGCAGTACTTGGCCTCAGTGTGATAGACAGAGGGACGGTGTTTCACCACAGACAGCAGCAGTACCCGGCCTCAGTGTGACAGACAGAGGGACGGTGTTTTACCACGGACAGCAGCAGTACTCGGCTTCAGTGTGACAGACAGAGGGACGGTGTTTTACCACGGACAGCAGCAGCACCCGGCTTCAGTGTGATAGACAGAGGGACGGTGTTTCACCACAGACAGCAGCAGTGCCCGGCCTCATTGTGACAGACAGAGGGACGGTGTTTTACCACGGACAGCAGCAGCACCCGGTCCAGTGTGACAGCCAAACAGTGAGACTTGACGTGACAGACGGTGGAAGGTGTTTCTGACGTTGGCGGTGCGGCAGCGCGATGTCCGGGCCGTCTGATCACCGCCATCATGCCCAGATTGCCTCCTGAGCCGGGAGGGGGGGGGGGCTGCATTAGCTCGGCGGCGGCCGGACCGGACCCAGAGCAGCCGCGCCAGTGGTTAGCCAGGGCTTCAGCCGGCCGCAGTTGGATGCGGCCGACCTCAGTCGCGGGTCCGCCGACGCCGAGAGGCCTTCCAAGGAGCCGGGGTCGATCTGAGCATGCTGACGGTGCGAAGTCGCGAGAACGTCGCCGCCGATGATGGATGGCGGCCGCGCTGCAATGGCGCCGCGGCTGCAGCGCGCTGCCGGAAGGGGTAAGCGGACCCGCGGGTGAGCAACGAACGTCGTAAAATATGTTGACAGCAATCTCGCTGTGGAGAACGCCCCGTATAAGTTTGCAACACGGTGCTGTCCCTGAGGATGCCTTCTCTCGAGCTCGACATCAGTCAGACGCCAGGTTCAGCAGTTTGCCAGAGTGATATGAATTTGTTCTCAGGAGTACCAGGCAGAGTGGGGCCATTTGTAAAACGTAATTCAGATTGGAAAGCCTGTATACACGTGCATTTTCAAAGCTCACGATGGCCCCACTCTGAAAATCCCCTCCTGTCTGGTGCTGGAAAGCTCAAGGCACCAGTTCAGAGCCATTGTACTTGACCGACAATGAGAAACGCAAAGTGTAGACGCATCTGCTGTTTCGTCGTCCCATTTGTTTCGAACTTGAATATCGGAGAAACAGCGTGTGTGTGGTTTGGATGTACTGAGCGGTGCAACTTTGCAACGCAACGTTTGTGTGACTGGATACGTGGGGAGTCGAAAGGTCCTCAGTTAACAGGCCGCTCTCTCTCAACCTTGTTTCTATGCAACGAAATGCTATCAATAAATGGCAATTTCAGGACATGATAGCATATGATTTCCGCCCTTGTACTTTTGTTGCATATCTCACCGGACATTGACATTTCCCTGGTCGCTGGCAATTGTCTGAGGAAGCTTTCTTTGAAATCAGACGGCTATTTTCAGGTTTGTCCCCGGCAGCAGATCGTTCAGATGGCTTTACGGTAAACGTCCTATCAAATCGAAATCCCTCGCTACGGCGTAGGCAATCGGACTCTGTACCAAAAGAAACAAGACATTTTCTCTGCTTTTCTGGGCGAATCACCGCTCAGTAACAGCAATGTGGTCTGATCAAACTTCTCCGTTGCCACCGCAAAGCGTTCTCCCGCTTTCTTCACCCGGAACAAAGCAGTCACCACATCGTGCAAGTCACATCGTATATTAGCGTTTACAAACTTCCACAAATATAACGCGAGGCCAACGGAAAACACTGAACGCAGGCAGTGCGACATGCGAGCTCTGATCAACAGGCGGGGTCCGCTGCCAGGGCGGGGCGCGGTACACAGAGCGCAGGCAGTGCGACACGCGAGCTCCGATCAGCAGGCGAGGTCCGCTGCCAGGGAGGGCGGGGTCCGCTGCCAGGGCGGGGGCGCGGTGTTCGGATCGATGGTCCGGCCCGCCCCGAGCCCGGCAGGTGGCGGTCTCCGGACCGGGTCCTGGACTCAGGTCCTCGCGTTCCCCGGCCCCGAAAGCCATGGCTATCACAGAGCGGAAGCTCCGGCCGCGGCCGCCGGGCGCGGTCTCGGCCGAGCGGGGCCTGGCCGGCCGGGCGCGGGCCGCCGACACGCGGTGACAGCCGACCTGGTCCCGATCCGGCGCGCTCGGCTCGGCCTGACTCGTCTCCAGCCGGAGACCGTCCGCCGCCACGGCGGCCTCGTCCGTGCCCAGACGGACAGCCGTGCCGCGTCGACGGCGGCGGAAAGCCGCGACAAACAGCCCGCCTCCTGCGGCAGACAGAAACCCCCGCCGGACTTCCAGCCGCCACTGGGCTTCCGCTGCGGCGGCGGCGGCGGCCGGCGCACCTGCGCCACAATGGCACCGGACACGGCCGGCGCCACCTGGCCCGGCCGAACAAAGCAGCAGCCGGCGGCGGCGGATGGAGGCCGACAGGGCGCCGGAACACGGGCCGCCGCCGCCGGCAAACGCCATCGAGAGCCCACTCGGCAGCGGCCGGCCGCCGGCGGCGCGGCGCTCCGGCCCGGCCGAGAGGCACCGCCGGCGGCGACTACGGCGGCAGCTGCGCCGCCGGATCAGGTACAATCATTCAGCAGGCAGCGCCGCCGAGCGTTATGAGTCACCCGACGAGAACATTCGGCGTCCAGACGGCGCGCACGACAAACGAGGCCAGGCCCCGAGGCAGAACAGCTCAGAGCGGCGGCCGCACGGCTCACAGAACTAATCCATTCCGTGGTACTCACAAACCTTCAAATATAAATAAACCCAGCAGAAACCAAACAGTCGTAGGAAAGTCCTGGAAAACTCTACGAAATTATCCGTAGCTTCAAAGAGCATTGAGGATCACTCGCAGCCATTTTCCCAGTCCGGTGCCTGTAATCGGCATTAGCTCTGTTTGACTGGCTTCTGAGCGGCATCGCCGCGGCTCGTGCGAGACTCCTCTGCAGTCACAGGAACGACCGACTGCCGCGCGCCGCCCCGTAACGGCCCGCCGCTGTTGGCCAGCATTAACTGGTCTTCAGCGGAGTGGTCCTCGGTGATACCCCGGCGGCCGACAGCGGCGCTCAAAACATGTCGGCTGCATGGCTAATCACGTGAAGTACCCCTTGCACAGTGGCGGGCCACCAGTCACGATGTCGCAATGTCCACCGACGAATAACGGATCCAACCACAAGTATCGCATTACGTCCGATATACTAACGCAATCACCATAGTGAGCTGTTGACTAATCGCAGGTGCAGCTACGGTCAATAAACGGCGACGAATGTATATCGGAAATGGGTTTTAGGCATGGAATACAACCGCGTGACGATTGGCAAAACGAAAAGCTTACGTACGCACGTGCTCGTCGGTGGTGCAAGTAGCCACGTGGTGGAGTGAAGAGAAAGAGTTGCACGGGCTGCGGACACGTGAAAGCATTACACCGTCTCGTCCGAGAACAACAGCACAAAACGCGGACAACGGTGGTACGGGGCGCGAGCCCGTCCGGCTTCAGCCCGCACACCGTCCGCACACCCCAGTGCGCAACACACGCGGAAAGGCTGGTCCACGACGACGGCGAGGAGTCGAGTCGAGCTGCCGATGGGAGTCGTTCCGCCGCGGCCGGAGGGTACCGCCACCTCCACCGTCACGGCCCGGGCCCGCCTCCGAGTCCCCGGCCCCGGGCCCGGCTCCGGGTCCCGAGTCCTGCCTCAGAGTGTCCGAGTCCTGCCTCAGAGTGTCCGAGTCCTGCCTCAGAGTGTGCCGGCCGTGACAGCGTGGTGACAGCCACTGACAACGTTCTCCCCGGAGTCCCCGCCGAGAGCCCCGCCAGGCCGCCCGGGGGACGCGGAGCCGGTATTTCTGCGGGCCGAGGGCGGCGACGCGTCTCCGAGGGGACGGGTCGGCAACACTGCCAGAGAGGAAGCAGTCCCGGGCCACGGCGGAGCACAGCGGACCCCGCCGACCCGCCCCCGATCGAGGAGACCGACACAGGCGGTCGTCAGTCGCTGTCCTCGTCAGCGCCGTCGTCTTCCGACTCGATCTCCGGCATGGGGTAGCGCAGGATGGCGGCCACGCCGGTCAGCTGCTCCAGCTCTGCAGCCGGCAGGGGGACGTTCAGACAAACGAGCGACAGCGCTCCCCCCCGCGACGGATCACTCCCAAACAATGACTCCCGGTCCCCTTTACTTCTGACGGGTTCTCTCGACTTCTCGCTAAACAGAAACAGGAAATCTGCGAAAACTTGCTTATACTGAAATGCCGCCGAATTTCTCAGGCCACTTACGTTCGCCAGAGATATGCAGGCTGGAGAATATCTTGACGTCGCCGCCGTACTCCTTGACGCTGTCCACCAGCGCGACGTACTTTTTCCTCTCCGTGAGGTCCAGCGACCTGCGGGGTGGACGCAGCCCTCGTGTCAGCGCAGGCGCATTCCACAACACCCAGCGCAAACATACGAGGCGGCGGCCAGGCTCGGCCGGTGCGGCGATCACCGTAACAGGTCGATGCACGTTCTTTATTCTGTCCGACGCCGGCCGACTGTCGACAAACAGGCGGCGGCCGCCCCCCAGCCACCGCCGCCAGGTACCTGTCGCTGTTTGGCGTGAGGCGCCGGCTGAGCTCTTTCAATGACGGCGCCCCGATCGGGTCAATGGCGCAAGTTAGTGCAGCAACGGGCGACATAAAAAAACGCCGCGGCATATGCAGGCTCAACAGCGACAGGTGGTCAATGTCAGCAGGTGATCGATGTCAACTCAGCAGGGGGGGGGA
This sequence comes from Capitulum mitella, assembly GCA_030062745.1. Taxonomy (NCBI): domain Eukaryota; kingdom Metazoa; phylum Arthropoda; class Thecostraca; order Pollicipedomorpha; family Pollicipedidae; genus Capitulum; species Capitulum mitella. The sequence continues at coordinate 44,702,768 of CP099839.1, read as the reverse complement.
GCGTCCGGGCCCGGGCCGGCACTATGGCCGGAGTAAGTGGCCGCTCGGGGACCCGGCTCGTCAGTGAACTTCCGAAAATACCGCTCAGGCGGTGAACAGTAACGGGAGGGAAAAACGGACCACCACCGACATCCAGCGCAAAGAGACGGAGTAGAACAAGGGATTAATGGGAAGAAATGTTATTCAGAACTTAGAGCAAAGCTGCAGCCACTAGCAAAACATCGCACCAATGACGAAACGATACAAATCAAATAAAGGAAAGGGTAAAGTATGGGACAACGACAATAAAAGTAGGGGAATAAATGGAAACAAAAAGGAGTCACAATAAGGCGGGGGAAGGAGATGGCGAGCAGACTTCCTCCACAGCAGTTCCGCAGAGGAAAATCCCCGCTTTCCACCACACTGCGCTGCTGGCAAAGAGTAATGGACCAGGACGGTAAGAGCCCGACACAAATGGCACGTGGCACGCGACGACCGCCCAGAATAGCGGCGTCCCCGCGCAGCAATTACGTACAGATGCAATAAACAGACCGCGGACGGCTGGCGCGCCATCACGAGACGGGCGCATCAGCCACTGATTCGCGGCTAAACGCCAGCACAGAGCCCCGGGGGCGGAGAGACGCGGACTGCACACGCTAATACGTGACCAGCGGGCGGAGGGGCAGAGCTTAAACACACTGAGCCACGCTCACGCGCATGCTCTCTTCTGAGAACTGGCCACATCGTGATCGAAGCTGTCCTCCCGCAGTTCGGCGGTAACACGTTCGGCTCTCGGCCGGTGCGCGACAGTCGCCGTGGGCCGACTCTCACGGTGTCGGCGCTGTTTGACCGGCACAGAAGTCTTCACCACGGCCGGCCGAAAATAACCCCCGCGGACTGGGCCGATGCTTCCATATTTGGGAGTACCAAGGCAGCTGAATCCAGGTATGCATATGCTACGCTTGGAATGTACTCCGACCCCAACGCCGTCTGCTCGGATTCGGGTCGATTCTTTTCAAACGATCCACCACGGTGGTGACAAGTTCCTGGCTGTTCGCTGCTGACCAGCGACCTGGTGACGGTGTCGAAATGACCGGGCAGCCGGTCACCATTGACCGGATAATTGGTGGCCGGTGACCGGCACCCAGTGACCGGTGCCCAGTGCGCAGCGGTCACGTCCTCACTCTCCGGAGGCGGCGCCTGGAGCGGGCCGTGCCTGGCGATGCCCGCCACGTCCGGCGCTCGTTACCGGCCCACGTAATTGGCGCCGCCGGTCGCCCGGCCGACGTGACGTCACCACGGCAGACAGCATGGGGGAGCCGGGCGCCCAGGAGACGTACCGGCCGGTCAGATGGTCTCACACGTCACCACGGGGACACAGCGGCCGGTCATATGGTCTCACACGTCACCACGGGCGACACAGCGGCCGGTCATATGGTCTCACACGTCATCACGGGCGACACAGCGGCCGGTCAGATGGTCTCACACGTCATCACGGGCGACACAGCGGCCGGTCAGATGGCCTCACACGTCATCACGGGCGACACAGCGGCCGGTCAGATGGTCTCACACGTCATCACGGGCGACACAGCGGCCGGTCAGATGGTCTCACACGTCATCACGGGCGACACAGCGGCCGGTCAGATGGTCTCACACGTCATCACGGGCGACACAGCGGCCGGTCAGATGGTCTCACACGTCATCACGGGCGACACAGCGGCCGGTCAGATGGTCTCACACGTCATCACGGGAGACGCAGCTGAGGAACGTATATATATATATATATATATATATATATATATATATATATATATATATATATATATATATATACACATATACATGCGACTGGCTGGCTTGCTGGCTGAAAAACCAGCAGAAGCTGTCTAAAAGAACTTGCATTTCACTAGCAAAATGTTTTGCGAACCAAATACGGCCGCTGAAATAATCTAACAACCTGGTTAAGATAGAAAACGTTTCAAAATGACTTCACCTGCGGAGGTGAGCGGGCGCTGAGCGCGCTATCTTTGAGGTGTGAGGAAATTGTTCCAACAGGTGAAAATACAACGGGCTCAGAGTTAAAAGCTAGAACGCAGAGTGAGGAACGTTAACCCGTTCCTAAATCCACCCTATTTTGACATCCACCAGACTGTTCTATTCCGGAGCACTTGTCGCCCCGTTCTATCCAGAGACCACACCCAGGTTCAACATCGGAATGCAAAACCATCCGCTCACTCCGTTCGTTTACACGGCCCTCGGCGTTTCGTCAATAATCCACCAGATGTCGCCAGCGATAACGTCGTTTGCTCGGCGTGTAAGGACCTGCACCTGACGGTTTCGACACAACTATCCAACTTCCACGAACGTGTTGACGTCCACTAGGGTAACATGATTCACCACTTCGTAAGCTTCCGGTGTAAGTGAACGCCAAGTTGACTTAAATGGTTCCCTTCCGGAAACATCCCTTGTTCTCTTATCATACGTTTCATGCCATCACGTGCCACTTTTCCGTTCTGCTTAAATTCTTGAACACGACCGCAATTAAATTGTGGCAGCGGACAGCGCAAAATTCCGTGATGATCTAGAGATTGCCGCTGCAGAAACGGCCACCTGGAGAACAGTCCACAGGATCCCGACTGCTGCTCTTTTCCCGGGGAGCGATGCGCATGCAAATTCCATGCGATTCGCATGCAAAATTAACAGTATCCCCAAAGAGACGCATAAACTCAGCGGCTGCTAGCGACCAAGCCCCACAAACTTGGAAGTGGGCAGACGATGAGCACGAGAGCCAAAAAGAAAACACGGCGTCCGTGCGGAGACCATGTCCGTCGCACTACCGGCCGGCATCGAGCCAGACCCGCCGACCCTGATTGACCTCCGGTTGGCGGCGACCGGAAATCCCATCCCGTCACGACCGGAAATGTCCGCCGGAAACCCAGAGAACCCGGCCCTGCCGCAGACGGAGAGGAAACCTGACCCTGCCACAGACGAAGACGAAACCTGACCCTGCCAGAGACGGATAGGAAACCTGACCCTGCCACAGACGGAGAGGTAGACGGTAACAAACGTGTGACGGTTACTCCTCCTGAAGGTTACTCCACCGGCCGGGCCTGGTTCGTCCCATCACCACCCATCCACAGGCAGTTAAGGTCACCACCGACAGCCACGCAATGGAAATAAAAAAAAAAAAACAAACAAGCAAGGAATCAATCAGCAATTTCTTTGATGTGGCTTTTGGGACTTGATCGATTACACTAATCGTCATACAAGGAAGACATGAAGATAGTCTTGTTATACCCAAGTCTTGTTGATACCCAATCTGCAACCAATGACGTCCTGCCGCTAAAAAAGGCCGACAAAAAAACTGTCTGACGACCTTATGACGATCCCAATAAGGAACGTGCTCCAACCTCCAAATCCCTCCCCAACGTCTGGAGAGGAAAAACTCTACCGATCATCACGAACACCACGCCCGCCGCAGCCGCCCACTGACCGGAACAGTTTGTCAGTGCAGAGAAGCGTCTCAATGGCCTGAGCCTCGTTCGCCCGCTCCACGTGCTTGTAGCCGTAGTAGGCTTTGCTGGGGTCCTCCTGCAGCGTGCGGTAGAAAGTCTCCAGCGCCTTGACCTCGCCGGCCGCCTTCGTGTCACTGAGGCGGGCCGCCACCGCCGGGTCCTGCAGCACTTCTGCAACACGGCGCAGGGCGCGAGTCACACCGGGTCAGCGCGGGGGTCATTCATGACCCAGGTGGGACTAAGTCAGCGCAGGGTCTAGCCCGGGTCAGCGCACGGGCTTGACTAGGTTTCAGAAGGGACCAGTCTCCACGACGTCAGAGTGGAGAGAGCGACGGCCAGACCATATCAAAGGGAGAGTGGAGAGAGCGACGGCCAGACCATATCAAAGGGGCGGTCTGAACAGACTCCGGGAAAAAGTAGGTCCGGGTCCGTTCAGTGGCCACGCGGGCCGGAGCAGATGTAGGACCAGGTCATGATGGAGGTCACCGCAGCTCAGAAGGATCTGGCACACATTCTCGTAAATAACTTGTTCAGGATCGCACTGCACGACACAACTGCAAGTAATGTATGCCAAATATACATTATATAAGAAGCACGTTCCGCCGACATCAGGCAGTAACCGTCCAAAAAATGCAACGCAATAAGACTTTACTCAAACCAGGTTCGTTCTTGTTTGTGGAGCAGCCATCCAGCTTTCATTATTCAACTTGAATAGCTGAACAGTGATGGGCATTTAAAAAGCCTAACATGTATCCCGTAATCTATAGAGAACCACAGGAAACGATTACGGTGCCACTGCCACCATGCACGTCAAAGGCGCTGACGCGAACGGAAAGTGCCCAACTTTTCCAAACTTCTCCTATCATTTACTTCACAGCCAGACCATACTCATGACAAAGAGTGGGACGCAAACTGGCACACAAAACACTACAATGTTCCACGGCAGCCACAGGTAAACAGTAACGACCGCCAAAAATACACTGAGCACAGTCTCCACAAAGGACAATGACCGGGACGAAACGAGCGCTGCGAGGAACCTAGCTATCTCAATAAAGAACATAACAACGCACTGCACTTCGTGCTCTGGTAGTCTCACTCTTCCCGAACCAGTATCATCCATGCATGTCTCAAAAATACAAGCGCGCCACATGTTATCCCTGATATATTTCCTGTCTTGCAGAACATCTCGGTCCGCGTCAGGCACTTCGCGATGATATAGTGTTGGGTCGGCAATCGGCGCTCGGCGGAAGGTCGACCCTTCATATGCCGGCAGGCGTCATGTGCAGGCAGAGACAGAGCCTGTCGGTCCAGCCGTGTTCCAGGGCCGGACACTGGCGCTGGCTGGCAGCGTGGCTGGGCGAAGGGGCAAGGGGAGGGAGCGGAACATGGGATAACAGAGCGAGCAATAACAGAGCAGATAATAACATAACGGAACGGGACAGCGACGTGCACTGGGCGTTGAACTGGAGGCGTGATGCAGATATGCGTCAACTACCATACAATGGCAGGCTTCCCAGTGACTGTGTTACGCATGGCATCCAAAAGTTTTCCCTTGAAGCCATTACGCATACCTTTTGACCCTAAATTCTTCCAATGAAGTCCTCATGTGGCACGTACAACGGCAGCCGGCTCCACTAGGCGAGATTAATTCGGACATTACCGCCTCAAAAGAACGCCGCACGAGGCGGGCTCGGACCGGCGCCTCACAAGCGCACGCATCAGTTCGCCATCAGTCTTCCGTAGCCGTTCGCCGTCAAAAGGGCCGCTCCTCGCAGTCCGCTACCGAACTGCACTGCCCATCAGCAGCCAACACGCCGTGACGAGCCCGGCACGGCCGCCTCAGCACGTGACCGTCCGCCCGACCCTCCGCTGCCCCCTCCCCCCCCCCAGTCGGCGGACATCCTGTCCGCTCAGGTCCGGGACGGCAGGCGGCCGGGCGCGGCACGGCCCCCTGGGGGCCCGGCCCAGGTCCGGTGTTCGCCAGAATGGCCGCTCGACAGGCCGGACAAATTGGATGGGACCACGGGCCGCTAAATTAGGCAGCGTTATGGTTGTGTCGAGCGCCCTCTTGATGAAACTGCTATAGAGAGTCGACACAATGGGCGGCGACAGCGTCGACGGTCAAAGAACCCCCTCGGGCCTTCAGCGTAAGAGTATACACCTAATGCGCTGTGTTAGCAGCCAGAATGTGGGACTGCATTTGTTTCTACATGGACCACGAGGTCACGAATAGTTTTCGTCAGATGCACTCGGTAAATTGGCGCTACCATCCATGCGCTGACGAAAGACATCTTGTACGGCATGTGGCAACATCTCTGTTCTGGCTATTTATTTATTATGACCACAGAGAACAATACGTTGCTACCAAGGGTTCCGCTTCTGTTTCAGTGCTTTGAGACGACGTCAAGAATCGTCAAGATACACATTAAAAACCCGCATATGACTCAACTAAAGACTGGCTTCATATCTCAACACCATTACGTTCGTCCACGATCGCTCAGTTCCATCCAAGTTTACTAAAAGACATCCTTGTCTGGGTGCTGGTGCGACAGGGCTGCCACGCGATTCGCGCTGCTGCGCAGAACATTTCAGCCTAGCATACACCTTGAAAGCCGGCGCCCATTTCTAACGCACAGTGGCTGAGGTCGAGCCTGTTCACGGGGTCCTTGCGCCATGTCTCGGAAAACGGGCATCACCGCTCGCCCGCCGAAATCGACGTTCCGCCAGAACTTCAAATAACATGCCATTTTCCGACCAACACTCAGCCTAAGCTTATCCAAGTCACTCACAAGTGACTTCTAAGAATTAAGATGCACGTAAGTATATTTTCATGTGTGGTAGGGTACCACACCGTGCCCCCACGACCACTACACCGTGGTGGGGGCGGGAGAGAAGTGTTTTATAATGCGAGATGTGTTTCATGTGCTTATATTGTACCGTCTGAGCCAAATAAACCAAAGTGTGGAGTAGCCCTTACGATATGCAACGAATACATTGGAAGGCCGTTAGCGCCTGCTATCAAACCGTACCCTTACTTTTAACGAGTTGTTTTCTAAAAAGAACAGCTTTACTGGTGCCAGATGACGCTGGGTTTTCCGCGCAGAACTGAGGTATTGATGTCAGACTCGGCGTTTCGGCCCCTTGTCATCTTCAGAAGTCAAGATTAGGATCCACACACAATTTACGAGTGAACCAAAACCTCTCTTGGCATAAAGGGGGTAATTCTGCTTTCCATTATCATCCCGGGAGACAATTGCGATCATTTTTGACTTTAATAAGTTATTCCAACGGCGCAACATCGTATCATTTAAACATTTCGGTGCTATCAAGCGATTCCTTAATCCGAAGAGCCAACGTGGTCATTACCGTATTATACCAGATATTGTTCCTGCTAAATGCATTATTTCCAGAGTGTCACGCTGCATCAAAGTGGATCGGGCCCTATATGATTAACAGCAGGTACCGAGTATGGCAGACGACGTAGTCTCTAGCAACACAACAGAGGGTAAAACCGCCTACCTCCTGCCGCCATTCAATGCTCCTCTTTAACCAGCTTTAGAGGTCGTCTTAGAAGCAAAAGGAATATTCACGAGCAAGGCTGGAAAAGACGTTTTCTGGTGTTGAAGAAGACCAGGAAATATGTACTCCAAAAATATTTTGCACTCCAAAAGTTTGATTTTGTGCCTCCATCAACACACTACATTATATTCACGTTGACAACTTCCTAACTCTGGAAGCAAATGACTGTCTGCATCCAGTAAGAAGCGGTATGTCATAACCGACTTACGCCAAAAAATGCCAACTCAAACCAGCATTACCGTTTGCAAAATTTTGTACCCCATGATATAAATTATACTCCGACACCAAGACACCAAATTTCCAACTCTGTTCACGAGTGACAAGACCTCGGTAGGCTATTATGATGCTTCTATGTGGTGTTGTTTCATTCAGTGTTTGATGTTTCATTGTGAACAATTATATGTCTGATGCAAACTTACCGAAAACTGCGTTTTGCGCAGACGAGGTATTCGAAACATATCATCAGTATCATCAAAAAGGCCAACGTCACCGAACGGCAATGCTCACACAAGATACCACATCCGGGACCGGCAGACTTTGTCGATCATGTTCTCATTTCGCTCGCCGTTCGACCTTTTGCCACTTTCAGGCGCGTTCCAATTAGACCAGCTTCTGGCCGCCGCGTTCCAATTAGACCAGCTTCTGGCCGCCGCTCAAGCATAGCGTTAAATGAAAACAGACACCACTGGGCACCCGGCAGTAATACGATGGGCACGGCGGGCGCCACCACCCGACACACCAGTCTTTAATCAGCCAGTGCCCCCCGCGGAGAGAGGATCAGCGGCCAGCCGTGGCGGCAGCCGCCGTCAGACCAGAGTTCCACGTCCAGTCCTGGCGACGGGGACCGTCCGAACGTGCAGCGGCTATTGCACGACCCGCGTGATGACGGTGTTTAAAACCCAACCTCCAGAGCAAAGGGATTAATTACAGAGATCTCCTCCACAAAGAGACAGGCCTACCTCGCAGGCAGAAAAGTCGCATGTGCCTGAGAACGCGTCAACCGCAGACGGAAACGTCGTCGCACCCGGATGTTTCGGCACAAAACGGAGCCGACAGAAGTCTATGAACGGCAGGTAGCGGTGTCGGAATAATGGTCGGCCTTATATAGTACCCTATTGGTCACAATTCTGCAATCCAAGGAGTTCCAATCCGAAGGTTCTCATTGCCCTTTTGTTTGCATTGTTATTGATCCTCGTCAGAACACGAAATAGGGCAAAGAAAACGTTCGAATGTTAGGTCAGATCGCAAGGTCACGTCGGCTCACTGGCATTCTAGTCTGTCGGTATTTAAAAAATGCTCGTGCAAGTGATTTGCACCGTTTCGGAAGCATACAGGGACAACTGGCCAGGGACGTTCAAAAACCACACAAATCTAGCGGAATGAAAAATGATAAATCACGTCACCTGGTGCAATATGTGGTTATATGTATGCTACAAATGATGTGTCACCGTGATGTACATTCCATTAGTTTTGCACCGGTAGGCTCAGAACTGTTTTCGTCGTATTATGAACTTAGCTGGAGCTCTTGTTAAAAATTGCATTTTTACACATGCAGACCCAGAGATTGGATTATTTTTTCATAATTTTACCATCTGAAGCGCTTTGGAACGTCCTCATGACGAGCTTTCCGATGATGTAAGCTTCATTTTTTTCCGACGTCGGAGAAAAGTGAAATTTATGGAAAAATGAAACGGAGGAAAGTGAAATTTATGGAAAAATGAAACCCCCAGGGAGTCGAAACGCCTCCCTCCGGCTCCGGTCGACCACGTCAGGCTGCCGGCTGGGCGCGGTTTAAGCTTTCAATTTTATTAAGGCCTTTGGCGAACATCTGGATTAGTAAGGCCATTCTGTCATTAACATGTAATAAACAACATTAAATAGGTCGTACTTGACAGTAGACAGAGTTATGCAGCCAACGGCACGGTCACGTTGTATCTGTGACGGCACGTTGCGTTTTGTCACGACATTGGTCGCCACTTGGCAATGTATATGGCCAGACGTGAGATTTGGGGTCTGTACGTCAAGCTCTGTTTAACATATGCTGTAATCCCAAACATAATGGCAAACCATTCGCTTGAAATCGACACATAAGTAAGTATGTTTTGGTGGAAAGAAATGTTTGGCCTTTTTTGAACACGCAGCACTTGGTTACTGATGTATGCGTGCGCTGAGTGGCAGTGTTGATGAACGTACCATAATTATTTTTGCTTTCTGGTAGATCAGGAAAGTTGTCAAGAAACATTTCTCCAATGCCACTGACTTTCTTTCAGTGACAACCACGGCGACAACTCGCTTAGATGATAGGATAGAACAGCGAACTCGGTGCTTCCATCGAGTTGCCGAGCAGACGTAAAAGTTTTTTCTTTCCGTGATTATTTGCGGTCACAATGTGATCTGACCTAACATTCGAACGTTTTCTTTGCTCTATTTCGTATTCTGACGAGGATCAATAACAATGCAAACAAAAGGGCAATGAGTACCTTCGGACTGGAGCTCCTTGGATTGCAGAACTGTGACCAACAGGGTACTATCTAAGGCAGACCATTTGACCTGACCTGACGTAAGGTCATGACCTGATTTGAAGCACTCTTGCGTTTCATCGTTTTATGCCTTGGCCTGCGACTGACTCATGAAATAAACCAGAGAGACAAAACCAGACAACTGGATATGAACTCAGCTTCACCACGGTAACCTCGCATGACCTCAGGCGACCTAAGGTCATTTCACAAGACGGACGCGTTTTGGTGTTCAGCAAAATGGACTTCTTCGCCTATTTTTGTCCCCCCGATCATCAAAACTGCGATTTGGACTCTTTTTTGCTACTTTACCCCAAGAATGACCTGATCTGACCTCAAGACCCTTCGTGTGGGTCAATACTATTTCTCGTGTTTAGTGACTTTCTTGGTTCACGAATGCATTTCAGACACCAGGAATGCATTTCAGCTTCTACCACATTAACCTCATACGACCTCGGGTGATTTAAGGTCATTTCACAACTTGGAAGCGTCTTGATGCAATTTTGGACTTCAAAATTGACTTCAGTGCCTATTTCTACCTCCAGACATCATCAAAACGGGGTTTCAGACTAGTGTTTGCTAGTTCACCCCGAATGTGACCTGACCTGGGCTCATGACCCTTTCTATGGGTCAACAACATTTGTCGTGTTTAGTGACTTCCTTGGCCCAGGAATGTATTTCAAGCACTAACAAGCCCAAGAAACTGTTCAAAACCATTACAAATAAGGATACTGGGCGGAAACTGAGCTGACCTGAGGTAACTGACCCTGACCTTGACTGCAAATTCGGGACAGCACAATTGTTGGGAATATTTTGGGCTACTATCCTTAACAGTTTTAGATCGATCAATCGCGCGGCGTGTTTGATAAAATATTTTTTAAAAAATCGGAAGTTGAAATCTCTTACGTGACCTTGGACAGTGATCTGACATCAGCGGAAGTTGAAAACTTTACACGACATGCAAAAAGAATGCAAGGAAAGGTGCCGAGAATTTCGACTTACAGAATTTCAAATAAAAAAATGAAAACATCGAAAAGCTAAAAAAGTTAAAACGCAAAATCGCTGCGCACGCTCTTGTTTGCTTTTTTGCTATCACCAAAAGTCCTTGAGGGGGGCGTCAAAACGCCCCCTTCCCGCCGATCTGACAAGAGTTAAGGAACAACCAATGAAGTGATGCCTGGTATTCAAAAGCGAGGGCGTGACGAGGATGTCATGCCGTAAATATCGAATTTCTCTGAATGTAGAGTTCCGAGACGGGTTTATGACACCAGCGCTAATGCCCAGCATCTGACAAACGCTGAGTTCTATCTTGTACTGAATGAAAATCTAAATAAGTGAACCAGAGACTGCTGATCAAAACTGAAAAACGATCTTCATCAGTACTCTCTTAAATACGTGAACCAGAGACTGCTGATCAAAACTGAAAAATGATCTTCATCAGTACTCTCTTCGAGAAAATAAATGACGTAAAACAAAAGAAGTTTTTCGAATGCAATATGACCTATGCGTCCCCTCTAGAGTTTTGCCGACAACGCAGTCGGACAGAAAAGCGGATTCGCAGGGCTTACGAACATAAAGCAGGGCAATCCTTTAGAAGCGAACGCCATAAACCAAGCACACTGGATGACACATATACGGCGCGCGTGGCAAAAGGAGACGTCAGCTGTTGCGAGAAAGAACAACATTATGCACTGGACTCAGGTCTAGATCCCTATTTTTTTTTTTTACACGTAGGTTAGGTTAGGTTAGGTTAGGTTAGGTTAGGTAAGGTTAGGTTAGGTTAGGTTAGCGAAGGATCCACGACCCTGGGCTCAGTGCATAATTTTTGTTTCTCGTCAACAGTGGTTTTTTTTTAAAAAAGAGGATTCGTAGGGCTTACGAACATAAAGCCACGGACAAATCATCGACAGCACGACGATACGCCCACACCGACACAATACCAATAAATTGTGTAATAAACAAGGCTGGAAACACAGGTCTAAGCTTTGATCTGATTTGGTCTAAGCTGTCGGACTTCACCCGAACAAAACGGGCTCTCGCAACGTTCATACGCGATGTCACCCTTGATTATTTTACAACACTGTGCCTCATGCGTATTGTTCTTTGCTTCCACGAATCGAGGCGACAGCGTGCCCACAAAAAAAGGCAACACGGTGCCAGGAAACTCTTTCCCCTCCAACGAGAAGGGAGGAATCACGAGTTTCCCTGAGGTGTGAACAAAATTCGCGCTGCGCAACAGCACATTCGTAACGAAATGATGACACGCAGCTTATTCGGACGACGTCAGAGATACTGTCCAGCACGTGACGCGGCACACCACTACCGACCCCCAACGCCTTCCCGAGGCCCGCGCCCGGGCCGGAATCTGCAGGCACCACCACACAGGGCGCCTGATTCGCTCCTGCTGTCAATAATGAAGCCCGCACACCGGGCGGCCGCGGCGGCTGCCGCCGAGGAGGGCGCGTCAACGCCGCGGGCGGCAGCGCCGAGCCGGGCCGCCCAGACGCCAGCGTCAGACCGAGCCCGGCGTCACACCGAGCCCGGCGTCAGACCGAGCCCGGCGTTAGACCGGAGCCCGGCGTCAGACCGGACCCGAGCCGGAGCGGTGGGCGCTGCCTCCCGCAGACGGCCGCGCGTCACCTCTGGACAGCTCCCGCAGGACGCGGGGCCTCCGTGGCAACACGGCGAGCGGTCCGAACCCGAGCGGAGGCGGAGAGAGCCGCCTCTGAGCGCTGCAGGCGACCGCTCCACGCCGGCCAGTCCTCGGGCGGCAGGCGGCCCGGATACAGCGGCGTCACACTAGGCAGTGGAAACTGGCGCGGCGTCGCCTGAAGGCAGGACCGAGCCCGGGACCCACCTTTGAGCGAGTGCTTGAAGCCGGAGGACGCGTGCACGAACATGAACTTGCTCTTGCTGTCCAGCAGTGGCTTGTTGTCGGTCTTGAGGGCCGTTTGCCACATGTACTCGGCGAACTGATCCTTCACGAAGCCCGGACTGGCGATCAACACGCACTTCACCACCTCGAGCCGCACGTGGCGCAGAATGGCCTGCATTACCGTCTCGAAGAACTTCTGAAGGCCCTACGACACATGAGGGCCATTTGTTAATGCGGACAGTCGCGTATGTTAGTTCGTTAGCGTGAGACAACACTGCGAGTGCAATCCATGGATCAACAAACAAGTGCTGCGAATAACGCCATAAATTTTGCCCCGTAGGCTTACAGCCAGCTAAATTCGTACGAGTCATACGGGAAAATAAAAAAAAAATGCCCTGATATTTTTTTGCCCGGTGGCAATACGGCATACGGTTTAAAATATGGGATTCCGATACGACTACGCAACAAGTGATGGACGACTATGCCCTCCTTTCTTGAGTCAAGCATCGACAATCGGTCTGACAGTCCAGCCTAGACACGCGCTAGACACTCTGTCCAGCCAAACATATATGCACTGAGCAAGTGGCATAAAAAGGATCCATTTGACAAACCCGTCTAATGGACCTACGAGAGCCAATAAAAGGGTGAGTCTGTCGATGAAGACGATTGCCATAAAAAAGACTTGACATAAATGACCCGGGGTTATTCCAAACGTTCTCTGGTAATTTGGTGGTTGTCTTGGTGATTTCGTAACGCAAAAGGCACCTCTCTCGTGACCGGGCGGTCAGACTGTGCAGAGACACGGCTGTGACATCGGTGCTGCTGGCTGATGACTTTTTACACCGCGATTAGCCGCTGCCTGACTTTTGTCTGTGGATTTGTTGTTGACTTTCACTCGATGATATCAGCGCTGTGGGATGGACGAGGTCTTGCCACCCGCCTCTCCGTTCTACCAGTTATGGCAGAGGTGTGGCGCTGAGGACCACCAATCAGCGCACCGATGTGCCATTCAACCGCTCTCTGCCGAATCCCGCTGCGGTGGCGCGACCGTGACCTAGCGTTGGGCCAAAGCGAGCGGCCGCCGCTGCGGCCTGCCTGGCAGACCATAGGCGGGCTCAGGCCGTGGTCGGCTGGGGCGGTCGTGCCGCGCGCGGTCGCGCGGGGCCGTCGCCACGATCCGAGCTGCGCTGGCACGAGGACGGCGGTGCCGGCGCGGATGCCGGGCCGGGCGACGTCACCAGATGCGACGTTTCCGCGTCAAGAGGGACACCTGCCGACGCCCGTGCGAGGGGGTGATGCAAACCTCTCGGGTGCGGCCGCGTTGCGGGCCGCTGACGCGTTCCCGGACCCTCACCGTACCAGCTCGCAAAACCATCAGGCAGACTCAGCAGTTAAACTACGCGACGCCGACGAACTCTACTGGGCCGGTACGGAAATTGGTCACTGGTTACTCAAACGTCCGGTCTCTGGTACCGAAGTTGAACTGTGTACTCCGGACTCCGCAGGACCATAACCTCGATGTGTTGTGCGTTATCGAGACATGGCTCTCCGATCCAACCGCGGACAGGATTCTTGTGTTCCCCGGCTATAGGGTGGCGCGCCGAAACCGGCCGGCTCAGCCCGGCCGTGGCCGCGCCGCTGCGGCCCGTGGCGGCGGTGTGGCCATTCTATGCCGAGACGAACTGAGCCTAAACGTTCTACCGATTACCAGTGCAGAGTCATCCTGCGAGTCGCTGTGGGTCTCTATTGCTGGCGGTGGGCGTCGCTCGGTTGTCGTTGGCGTGGTAGACCGTCCACCATCCGAGCAGATATCAGCCGGCCTGGATGGTCTGTATGACCATCTGCATGCCGCCGTGAGCCTAGGTAAACCAACCTTTTACTTAGGTGATTTTAACATTGACCTCTTGCGTCCGGACGGCCCTGGTGTACGCCGATACAAGTCGGTTTTAAATGACCTCAGCCTGTCTCAGCTCATCCGAACACCGACGCACCTTTCACCGACGGAGTCGCTCTTAGATCACATAATCACGAGCGTGCCACATTTGGAGTCGGCCGTCCGGTTGCTCTCGGAGCCGATCGCTGACCACTTGACCACGATTGTTAGCGCACCTTTCTCCCGTCCTCGCTGTCGTCCGACGCCCTTTGCTGCTCGTCCGTGGCGTAAGGTGAATTGGGACGCGTTCTGTCTGCAGTTTCTGCAGTCGGACTGGGACCAGGTTTACCGTGAAACGCTGACTGACCGTAAGCTGGAGAAGTTTATGCGTATGTGATGCAGTGTGCACTGCACGAACTGCACTGTGAGTGCGGTTGATATGCATTGTCCTCTGAGAACGGTGACCCCTCGTCGCTCCCATTGCCCATGGCTTGAGACTAGCCCTGACCTGCGGCAACTGATGCAGGAGCGGGACGACGCATATCGGAAGTGGCGTCAATCCCGAAACGAGACCGATTTGGCCGCATACCGACGCGTTCGTAACAGCGTTAAGAGCCTTTTCGCTCGGGCTAAGCGCAACTTCCTGTGTGACAGTATGCTTGCCGACCGTGCCGCTTTTTGGAGAGGCATAAAAAGCTTCGCCTTTCAGCCCGCCAAGGGGGGAGGGGGTGCCGCCGGGGAAATGTCCGCTGAGCACGCTGATGACTTCAACCGCCACTTTGCGTCCGTCGGCCCTCGTATTGCTGCCGAGCTGGCAGCGGGCAGCCACGGTGACACCCCGGCCCCACCTAGACCACCATGCGTGACGACGTCAAGTCTAAGTCTGTCTCCTTCGACTCTCCCTGAACTCGCGAGAGCTATGAGTGACTTGTCATCGTCGAGGGCGGTAGGACATGACGGCGTGCCGCTGTATGCGCTGCGAAGATGTTTCCCCGTTCTCGGGCCACATTTACTTCATTTGATTAACAGCTCTATCGCCACTTGTTTTCCCTTCCTCCTGGAAGATGGCCGCTGTTCTCCCTCTTCACAAATCAGGCCCGCGTGACATCGCCAGCAATTTTAGACCGATATCTATCTTACCTGCGCTGTCAAAGATATGTGAAAAGATTGTGTGCTCACAGCTGTCTTCTTATCTCGCTACCTATGATCTTTTAGCTCCATCACAATATGCATATAGACCATGTCACTCGACCGAGTACGCCCTGGTGGACGCTGTTGAGTGGATGGTGCGTCGGATTGACGGTGGCCACGTCGTTGCCGTCACCTCGATTGACCTCAGTCGAGCTTTTGACAGTGTCGACCATGACTACCTCCTGACCAAGCTCCAATGGTACGGCATCGACCCTAGGTTGTTCGAGAGCTACCTGGCTGATCGGCGGCAGGTGGCGAGAGGTGGTTCTCTTTCCCTTCCTCTCTCCCCGGTGTTCCACAGGGGTCCACTGTCGGTCCTATCCTCTTCAGCATCTTCACGAACGACCTTCCATCCTATCTGCCTCACGGATGTCTAGTATCCTATGCCGATGACACCCAGCTACTATACTCCGCACATCCCGATCATTTATCCATCCCAAAATCCCGGCAAGAAGAGACTCTCCTTGCCGTCCAATCCTACTTTACATCCAACTCCTTGAAAATGAATCCATCCAAAACAACCCTGCTCCTTGTCGGCACATCCCATAACCTCAAGAAGACCACATCCTTCCATCTTAACTTTGCCTGCCACATACTAACCTCTTCTTCTTCCGTGAAGATGCTGGGGGTCACCATCGACAACTCCTTGTCCTGGGAGGAGCACATATCCAAGGTTGCCAAAAAGTGCAACTCCATCCTGCTCTGTTTATATAAGATACGTCACCACCTTACGCCAGAGGTCCTTACACTCCTAATCCAGTCACATGTTTTCCCCACATCCATTACTGCCTTTCGGTCTGGGGCGGGGCCGCGTCGTGCCACCTTAACAGAGTTCAGAGAGTGGTGAACTTCGGGGCCAGGATCGTCTCCGGGGCTCGTAAACGGGAGTCGGTGTCGGCGACCTTGAGGGCGCTAGGCTGGCGCGCCGTACGTGACCTAGTTGCGAGGCGCGACAGCATTGGTGTCTTCCGAGCCCTGAACGACTCGCATGCTCTGGTGGCGATCCGGTTCCTGTTCATTCCACGTACCGCCGTGTCCCAGCGTGTCACCCGGGCGTCGGCCGCTGGCGCTTTAGAGCCGCCGACTTCCGTCTGTCTATGGCCCGTAGGAACTTTTTCGTATCGCGCGGCCTCGTCCTGGAGCCGCCTGCCGCCGGACATCACCGCCTCTCGAACCCGTGCAGAGCTTGTGCGTAAACTTGACCAACTTTCTCTTATAACTTGACGTGTCTGACTGCCTTATTTTATCTGTATGCCTATTGCATATGCACTGTACTGTACTGACTTGAATCAAACAATAATCCACGCGGTGGAAAGATTCGAAATAAACTGAACTGGACTGAACTCTGTCACGTTACCGCCCGCATATCGGAAGCTCGGGTCCAGAGGCCATTAATTTTTCATCAGGCCCTCTACAGAACCACACATTCTGAATTACTCGAGACTATTTCCTGTGCGTGACGACGATGCTTCTCGTGACAGACCACCATTTGATGGCAATCCGAACGTTAACATTGCGGTACTGGATCCACTTCAAGCACAGGCTGACTTTAACAAGAACAACTCAACAAGAAAAACCTGAGAATTTTTTCTGACGAAACACCCAACTAAAACACTCGAAATACTCTGCTCTCCAGGCCGCAGGTACAATTTTATCAAGGTGCATCAAGGAAGGGAGCAAATATTATACTACTGCGCATGCATTTCATTCTCACTGTATTACTATTTGCAGAAATGATGAAATGAAAAGACACTTCCAGAACATCAACGGACTCAGCCAAAATATAACATAAATTGTATTTAGTTTTCCTTTTCGGATATTACAAGCTTAAGGCTACTTCTACCCTACGTTATTACAACTACCGTGCTTAAGCACTACAGTATACTAAACCACTTTGGGTCAATTGTTCTGAAATTTCGTTCACCATTCATTTCTTCACCACCACCATGACGTCTGAAAGTGGCAACTTTCTGAGCACAAATGCACTGCATGTAATACCGTGCGCTTTATTAATGCAACGCACAAAGCCCATGAAGCCAACAGGGACAATCGGTTATGTCTCAGACGACTGAAAGACTTTCGACTGTCGTTCTCGGGGTCCGGCACACTGAACAAGCAAACAACACACGGTGCGACATTCTCGATCCAGTCACCGACACCGGCTCCTAGTCAGCAAACAACGCCAGCCTCTCGAAAAGACAAGCAATCAGACAACCTACCACAACTCCCCTTGGGAAATGAGCCTGATCGCTAGGTCCCAGAATAACAGCAGAGAACATTCCTCTGATCATACACAGGCGGTTAATCTGCCATAGACAGGGAGGGGACGTTTAACGCTGCTCCTCCTCCCCCTGAAACATTTCTTAGATATCTCCCAAACGAATAAACACAGTGCCTTGAAACTTCTAGTACCTTTTCTTACGTCAATTAAGTATACACTGACAGTGAAACTGGACATGTCATCCTAGGCCACGGCTCAATGAAGCCATAAACAAAAACATGTTTCGCGATTCGAAGTTGTATTTTACTTCAGCGCCCTCTTGTCCGCGCTTTTGCAATGCATGGTGACTGTGACTTGTCTTGTACATCAGTATGGCCTGAGAGCTCAATAAAGGGCACCACTAACGTCATGCTAGGTTATTCTACGTCGGAAATGCATTTCCACTCCCCGGGTCCAGTGAAAATAGAGCTTACCGACGGAACTGAATAAACGGACTTGCACACAGCCGGGAAGTTATCGAATTTTCTCCCATGATACTGCGCATATAACGCACGCAACAGCTTCATGCAACAATGCAGCACTTTTTGTAGTGTGACCTTTCGTGGTTTTATGCGGACTTCAACTTCGCGAGTCCACTGGTGGCGTCCGTTCCACGTTCTGGATGACTAGTGTGAAGATGCCAGCCCTTGCCAACGTAGTGCACCATTCCGTTAAACAGTGCAATATAGGCCAAACTGACTCGTAGGGTCATCCAAGGGGTTAGATGGTGTTCACTACCGTGCTCGTGATATTCCAGATTTGAAACTACAAATGCTGCAACGTTGCACGTGTACGGTAATTGGGACCATTTCGAAGACTTAATTGTACCTAACGCTCTTTGGAAGTGTTCTTTCCAAAGTCTCCGTGTCAAATTGACCAGGAAAGATGTACACATGAAACGCTATCCAGGACGTCACATTTGACCTAGCCTATGACCTTGACCTTCGGCCTCGTGGCATTCAGAATATGAGATTAAGCGCCAAGAGACATATTGCATTGCAAACTTCAGTCTGTGCTTTTCATGGCGATTAGAGAACTCTGGAGAAAAGGATCACTTTGAATGTTTGCCCTGTCCTGTGGCGTCATCAACGATCCAAAAACCAAAAAGCACATGTAACAAGACCACAGCGTTCGGCGTCATCGACTGCGGTTTCAATCACGCAAATCGGGCGACTGGTTCTCGAAACAGACAAGGTAATTTGACCCTATTCCCGGGGGAATAGGGTTAAAATCTGAATCCACCCCCCCCCCTGAAAATCTGAATCCACCCTTTGGGTTTTTTGCCTGTCAATTCCAGGTTTTGACGCAGCTTCACGGAACTACGCAACTTTTCCGAGCTATTTCTTCTTCGTACTGTCACAAAACTTCGGAATTCTATTTTGCTCAGGGGCAGAGCCAGGCAACGTTTTAAGATGCAACTCAGGCCTTTTTTGGCCCTGTTCATGGTAAAAGGAAAATGACTGCCAAAAACAGCGTTTTTAAGATAGAACTTAAAACATTATATGGATGTACAGCCAAATAGCTGGGCAACATACAAATAAAATTTTGTTCATCCGAGTTCAATTTACAAGAAAAGGTCAAGGCCAAAAGCCAAAATTTGGTTTTATGGTAATTATTTTGAGGATACTTTTTTCAAATGTCAAACCCGGAATATATATGGTGTAGAACGATGCCCTTTACTTGTGTACCACGTTTTATCTTGACATCAGGTCGGGTTACGGAGCTTTGACTTAAAACGTCAGTGCGCGTACCTTATATCACAACCGTAAAATGGAATTTTTGAAACAGTGAATTCAAATGATTGAAAACGTTTCCGGATAATACTAAATGCACACAACATCATCCCAAGTGGCTCTAAGGTCACTGAAGGTCATTTAAGGTCCAAGGTCGTTACTTGACGTGAAGAACATGTGACTATGATTGTTCCCTCTTTTTCATGCCCTGGCACCGCCTGTTTACATTATACAAATACTGTAACACGACTTGTACTTCTTCAGCATAACATGACGTAAAGACGCCGAAAAAGTTTTTTAACCTTTGTGTCCATTCAGCTGTGGAAACCACTAATCGTATTTTTGAAATCCTATGAACGCCTATAAATTTTCACAAAATTTCAAATGTATGTGCAAATGTTAAAAGTCTCATGCATAACCTCCCGATTCATGCCAATTTAATCAAAATCGGTCCATAAACAATGGAGTCATAAGAAATAAAAAAACACCACCCATTTCGCCCTTTTGCCCCTGTATCCATCCCTTTCAAAAATTTTCGATAGTTTCTTTTTATAAAAATGTAGTTTAAGTCATGGTAGATCGATTGCCGTTTGTTGTGATGAAACCAGATGTGTAATTATCGAGATCTCAGGCGGGGGCGAATCCGCCCCCTGCCGGGAATCGGCCATGCCGTCTAGCCCTCCGGGAATAGGGTTAAAGCCTCCTGCTCACCCTCCTTCCCGTCAATGGAAGGCCACGGTTACCGCAGTCAATGCAGGATTAAAGCAGTTTAAAGGAGATAATATGATATTTCAACTCTAATATTCTTGAGTTCCAAGGTAATTTCAACGAAATTTCGAAGAATTCTCCCCAGTTCCTCAAGGTCGAGTTTAATGTTCCACACAAAAACATCAGTCAAGCCCATTGGTGTCTCACAACGATGGGATTCCTGCGCTACTTGGCATTCTCTTCCAATCATGTGAGACGATACTCCATGCAAAAAATCGCTGACAGCACCAGCCCACGGACTTCCCGACGATACGTTTCCTGTGATCATGGAACCATTCCCAAGACTGATGACTGGTCCTCCCGGAGGTTTACGCCCCTCTTAGATACGAGCGCGTCAACGCAGCCCTCTGCTGGCCATCACATCCTTGTTGTTGCTGTTTATTGTTTATTAGGGTGCGAAGAGTGCTAAGGTCATTTTGCGCCCATACATCCTTTGTATACCTCCTGGCCTCAACCACTTCCGTTTTTAGGCTCTAAATAAAGCGAGTCAGTTGCAGTAGCGTCACTCACTCGATGACCGACGACCGTCTGTATGACGTGGCTGTTTGTGTTCGCTGCTAAAAGATGATGCTTGAAATTCACAGAGGTATCGTGATTGCCTGAAGAACAGAGGTTTGTACTCTGAAGTCTCTTTGGTGAGTGACAGTGGAACTCGCGAGAACGAATGGCGTGAGCGAGGTCGTCACTAGCGTAACTATTACACAAGCAGAGATAAATCTACTGCAAACAGGCTACCGTCCGTGATTAAGTGCTAATCATCGTACGTCTTTACCAGACAACACTTCAAAACCAGCAACAGGCGAGAGGTTAAAATACTTCCCGGTTCGAGATATTTTTGGATTTAGATTTAATTAAATATTTAGATATCAATATCTAATATTTCGACATTAATATCTAAATATTAATGGATTTAGAATAACTTTGATTCTAAGCGTTTCACTTCCTGCCATCCATCCATCTGCTGCACTCAAGTTCGCCCTGGCGATGTAATGAGCACACCATCCATACGAATGGGGACTCTTCTCTTATATCGGGCGACCACAAAGACATGATGCATATTCCTGACGATACCGAAACTAAGAAAGGCTCATGTCTAACAAGGTCTCTCTCGGCATGTGACTTCTTCTACGCACTATTGGCACAATAACAAGCACGAAATAAGTTCGTGACGTGCAAAAGAATGTTCCACAGCCTATCATCCACACAATTTCACCCCAATCCTATTATTTTAATCCTCTCTTTAAGGCAACCTTTTGCCTTGCTTCGTATGACCAGGATGGTGCAACATGGCTGGGCATGGCGATTGCACCACCCGGCCTAATGGGGGAGAAATACGAAATGCGATGACGGTTAATGTGTTGCAGCAGGGCCACCAATATTATCTGTCCGTCGAGACATCTGCTGAGATCACCATGAGTTCAACACATACCACACACACAACCGTATCCAAATCATAGCCAGAAACCTTCAGAACAGCCCAGCCTGACGTGAAAATCCACGGACGCGGCTGTGGTGACACCTGGTGTTCGTTAAACCAACTAGCGTTTTCGCGGCAGCGCAGTAGTTCGCAGCACCGCATCTTCGAAGGGCCTTTAAATTCCCGCTCGGTCTCAGCTATGTCCCCTCATAGACGCAAATGGCACATTCGACATCGCCGTAATGGCAACGCTGCCAGTGCCAGTGAGCTCACAGCCGTGGTAACTCACCTTCTCGTGCTGCGCGGTGTGGCCTTTGCGCTTTCTCGGGATGGGTTGATCGATCTTGGCTCGCACCAGAGTCATGCACGACGTGACCAGGCAGACGTGAGCGATCCCCTCCTGCATAACCACCGCGGCTAGGTCCGCGTGCTGGCAGCCAACGGTTAACGTTACCACATAAAACTGACATCAGAGTCACAAACATCAGGATCCGTTACGAGGCAATACACTGGCCATGCTCGACCTCGTAGTTTTGTATGTTGACCACCATGTAAACAATTACATGGTGGCCAACGTACAAAACTGGACATCACGTCGTATGAAACAACTGCACCTTATTGCTATTCTGAACAGATGGAACAATTGTTGTGAAGTATGTGTTTCAAGATGGCACACATACCTGAGTAGGGTCACACGCCATATCCACCCTTTCGATGGACACCGTGTCCCAATACGTCTTGAAGAGAACAAATTTCCTGTTGGCTTCTATGTCGATGGTATGATAAGCACCCATCTGGAATGAGGATGAATACGTCATACTAGTCTGATGGTACACAAACATATTGCTTATTTATTCTTCCCACAGCATGTGTGCGGATTCGTCAGCTGCTAAAATGCTTCATGAAAAAGCATTGCAAATAGCAACCATGATCTACTGAGTCAAGCCTATCTTCCAGACAGTCTTGCATCGCATGCCACTAGAATTTTGAGTAATTACTGCACATATACAAAAATATCAAAAAAACTAGGAGAAAAAACATCAGCAGCCAAGTGACACGAACACATTCAGCTAGCGAATACACACTGTGGACATGAAAGGATTGTGAAAAATACTAGAATAATTGCATGAGTGGGACCATATAGGTAAGTCTTCTGTTTACCACAACCTCACTTCTTTGCTCCTACTCTAATGCATGACACATGTTCTTAGTCTATCACAATACTTGTTCTGGCCACGTAACAAATATCTAGTCATATTAACATGATAGTTGATAAAGGTATATGAGATAAAACCACAAGCACATATATGAAAGCATGAGAAAGGGACCAGTACTTATGATATTAGACCACTCGAATTTGCCTTACATGAAAATGTGAGAATAATGAAACACTTCAAGAAAAGTAAGATTCTGTGGCAATCTAATCCCCTGCAAACTTAACCATATGTCACAATCTTGGTACTGCCAAATTTTAGTAAGACAATGATACACAGAGACTAAAGAATGGAATGAAAGATGCAAGCCAAGCTGCAATGGTGATGCCCAATTACATACAGGCTGAACACAACCAGACACAACTAATAAGCAATCCAGCCCACCTTGACATATTGGTTTTCCTCAACATTCCTGCCCTTGACGCGCAGAACGGCCGCGTGCGTGTCAAAGTCCATGTCCTCGGCCCGGATCGTCAGCGTGGTCCGGACGCGGTTACTGGTGGACGAGCCCGTGGCCGACTCTGTCTGCACCTTCCTGCGATGCAGAGCATTGTGCTGTCATCTGCAGGGAGCTGTCAGTCTGATGACTTATGGCATCTCTGCAGGGCCAGGTTACTGAACGACATGGCACAATGGCCAGACCACTCTCCTGGATAACCTGTTGACGCCTTCAAGGAAACAGTATGAGTTATAACTTCACAGTATTTACTTTGATTGCTTTTTAGTATCTAATCTATATTATGTAATTCAGTGATGATCATGAAGTTATACAAATCTGAATGGCACAAAACACAATTTTTCACAATGAATATAAATCACATCAGTCACAAAGAAGGAACATTCACTTTTAATGCTTTTAACAAAACAATGGTATACAAGAATGCATTACAATTCAAGATGAAATGGGCAACCACAATAGAAGATTACATCCTACACAGCCAAATTTTTGGTGTTTCCCTTATTACCATTCTGGATGATCAAAGACATGCTCATAAAAAGCGGACATACCTGATCGTAGAAGCTCGGACACTGTCACCAGGATGGATCAAATTGTATGCATGCCATATGTCTTCTGCATCTTCTGGGATCAGTGCCACACGTCTGCCAAAAAATAGGGCAGTTATAAAAAAAACTGAGTAATGAGAGGGGAAAAGTGGTGTACAGTGTTTTGGAAAGGAGAGGATGTGAAAGAGGATAGGGATAACTGAAGACATGGGTGGGGTAAAATGCCAGGGCAAGTAATCCTTGCAGCTGTCAATACCTCCTGTGCCATGTGGAAATGTGGAAGTCTTTAGCAAACATGGCATCTTCAGTGAAACAAAACCATGTCTTATAACTTTTCATGTTCCCAAGTGACAGTAATTAATTCTTCTTTGAAATGGATTTTAAAGACACCCATTTTGAAATGGATTTCAAAGACACCTATTTTGAAATTTTTCTTTTATGGACACATGATTTGAGATGACATGAAATGCATTAGCTGATGCTACAAACCATTTTTAGGCAAAACAAGGATGCCAAGAAATATATCTGATGACAGACATAGTAATTTACCACTTGGTCTGACTCACTATTTCAAGACCAGCCTGGCACATGTATAGCATTTTTTAAAGTGTCTCAAGGAGGAAAGGTAACCACATGTAGTAATGTCTGAACTGTTTTAGTGCATTTGATATGTAGTTATATATGAGAGGTTGCAATTACAAGCATGGTTTGAAAACATTGCAATAAATGCTGCAAGGCTGCAGGTACAATTTTATGAAGATGCATCAAGGAGGAGCACAAATATTATACCTCTATGCATGCACTCTATTTTCACAGCATTATTTTTGCAAATAAATAAGCACTATGAAAGTACAAAGTTGGGTACAAAATGCTTGCCAATTCCACAGACTGTGTAAAAATGAAGTAATAATGCACATTTATTTGCAAAGTAGCAGATGAGCTGCTGCTTTTACATGCAATATTTCAATGCACATCATGCATTTAATACTGTTAGGAAGAGCACAAATCACAAGATATGCAGGTACATTAAAATAACTGTAAACAATCTATGCTGCATTATGCCAGTTTTAACCAGTTTGAACTACATCATGAGCCAGCTAAAATGCAAGCTTTATCATAGCCAAACAGAAGAAAAATCCAGGGATCATCAGGACTTCAATTGCAGGGTTTGGATCCAAGGATTTGCAATCTTGGATTGCAATCCTTTTTCAGGGATTGCAAGTGAAATGAAGTTCTTAGAAAGACACTCACTGTTCCATTTCATTTGTTGATTTTTTAACTTTATATCAAGAAGGGTAAACATTTGTATTAAATGTTCCATTTCACTATCTTGCAATTATTTTGTGATTTTCTTAAATCTTTTGCTTTTCAATATTTTCAATGGAAACCATGGCATTACTTTTCAACTTTTTCCTAAAAATAATGTACATTACACATAATTTTTTCCAAATCATTTCTTCTACTCTTGATCAGACCCTGGGTTTGACCAATGACCAGTCCGAGTCCCATGCAGAAATGCCAGTAGTCCAGACGCAGGCATCTGGTGGCTGGTGTGGCAGTGATTCAACAATTTGTTTCAGGGGTAAATAATGCATTTTCAACTTTTCTGGCTGAGATTTTAAGTAGTACATGCCAATATTGCATTTCAAGCATCATACAACCACTATCAAGACTGTTTTCCCACGATGTAAGCACCAGACCAAAATCTTACTGTTAACCCAAAATTCTACTTATTTCGAGTAGGAACATACCCTTTCCCATCCTTGTCGATATCCCGACTGAGGAGCTTCATGCTGAACAGCTGCTGGGGTTGCCGAATGGTTTACTGACAGCCTCTAGTTCTCAGGCACACATTGATACCGAAAAGGCAGCACTGTCTTACGAAACTCCCTCAATGTTCATCGTGTAACCAGTATATTACGTTCTGAATTTCACCACTTAATCAAAGCTAGTCCCATCGTCCGAAACGTCTAGATGCAGCAGCAGCAGCAGCAGCAGCACGTCACACCACCGCGTACAGGAACTCTCGCTCCCTCAAAATGACGCAATCTCAAGCAAATGTGCTGTCAGAATTGTCCCATCCGCGCGGCTTCCGTGTCATCTGAATGGAGTTCCTTCGTCAACGAAAGAATTTCTGGCTGATCGTAACATGGAGTAAGTGATAAGATTTGACAAAAACATATGAATCAGTGTTGCACACTGCACTTTCTTATTGCAAATTACGGGATTACTGACCTTGCAGTGGCCAGGGGTATCAATTTCTGTCAATGATTGGGGGCTGAGCCGAATGCCTGACAGCCTAACCTCCCCCAAAATGTGGGTTTCTGGACGGATTTAGCCCACCTTTTTTGCCACCGGAAACTCTTTAGTTGTTTTGTTACTATTTATCAATAAAAAAATGCATTTATCCCCGAGTACATAGGCGTATATTTAAACGAAAGATAGAAAGATAGATAGATACATCGCTTTAGGCTTTATTGTATGCTTTCTGCCTATCCCTTATCTCCTGTGGCCGTTTTTTCGTTATTATTACTCATTTCCCTTTAAAATCGGCAGAAAATATTTGGGGAGGCCAAACCAACATTAAGGGGCCATTAGGTGGGCCCTCAAAAAATCAACATGGCAGTTTGGTGAGGCCAAGGGCACCCTCAATTAAGGGCTCAAAAGAATACAAATCGACACCCCTGGCAGTCCTGAAACAAAAGACAAGTACACCGCCGTTGTCCATTGAGGGCGACGTAGACCTCCATCCCAATGCCACAAAGTGTTACACTTAAAAGCATTCAATGGAAATGTCCTGAAAACCTGAGGTCGAGACTCATCCCCCGCATCCTCCAATACATTGTGCATAAAAACCCTGCGTTTATGCACTGGCGGATTCAAATCATGCGCGTTAAGACATGCCGTGACCACTTTACTAAGCCTCATCCTGAGTCCATTGACACGCATCGTAACCTGACTCATTTTCCTTCACCCCAATACCACGCAGGGATGTCGATTTGTGTTCTTTTGAGAAGGCCCGTTCCCCCTCCCAATGTTGATCATTTGGGCCCGTCCAGTATTGGCTTGGGTCCCCCAATATTCTCTGTCGGTT
This sequence comes from Capitulum mitella, assembly GCA_030062745.1. Taxonomy (NCBI): domain Eukaryota; kingdom Metazoa; phylum Arthropoda; class Thecostraca; order Pollicipedomorpha; family Pollicipedidae; genus Capitulum; species Capitulum mitella. The sequence continues at coordinate 44,675,749 of CP099839.1, read as the reverse complement.
TTAAAGGGAAATGGGCAATAATAATGAAAAGAAAGGCCACAATAGATAAGAGATGGGCAAAAAGTACAGAATGAAGCATAAAATGATGCATTTATCTATCTTTTTTCCTTATATACACACACACACACACACATATATATATATATATATACATATATCATATATATATATATATATATATATATATATATATATATATATATATATATATATATAGGGGCATGGTTTCCTATCTCTTTGTGGGTGCCCGGCACTTACAAAGTGGAAATGGGCACCCACAATACGATGTGGGCACCCACAACTTAAAGGATGTTTAAATATTAAAGTATAGTTATATTTTCAGGTCTATGACCTTAACCACATAAAATCAGTTTTATCAGCAATAATCCAAACTTATTTACTCCATTGTCACCCACGCATTGCTTTTACCCACCACCCTCCAATTAAAATTGTGTCAAGCCGGGTCTTGGAGCAAGGTCCTCCATTAATGGAAGTGTATCTACTCTTGTCGTGATCTTTAACTGTACACGTGCGATTGAAGAGGATGTTTCATGAATCGAAACGTAGGTACCATTCATTCTTACCAACTTTTTCTCGTTTGCTCGTATCTTACTGGGGTAGGAGGTGAGTACGTTGGCTGCCAGCCCAAGTTTAATCTATTTACCCAGTTTCTTTTCAACACTAAAATCACCGACGAAACATGTTAGCGTATCGTTAGCCTCAGCGGTGTCGGAGCTGACAGCAGTTGACGAACACTGAAATTATGAAGGGGGCCTTCATGGATTCAGGCAAGTACCACTGCAGTTCCACGAATTCCTGAAGTCTGCTTCACGTAAATAGGCCAAGACAAATCATTTCTGCCGTTTATAACTGCGTCTGGTACAGCAAGGCAGAGAGCTGGGTAAGCAATTTAGGGCTGCGTATTCAGATTCGGATGATTCCAATATTCGGCCGAATATTCGGATTCAGCGAATGTTCGAATCTTGATTTTAAGATTCGAATATTCAACGAATATTCGGCTGGCCGCTCTTTCATCCGAACATTTGCCAAATATTCGAAAGTCAGCCCAGCATTCGAATACTCCTTTGCATTTCGGTGCAGACTCTGAAGACAAATATGAGCCAAGTTATACATAACCCAGCGGAATGCTAATTGAAACATTGCCAGCGTGTTTATGGCTTCTTCATGGCTGAGAACAGGGCGCGGCAGTGACACTGAGACATGCTCCGCCCTTCTCCACTATGGCTCTGTTCTGCGCGTCACGTTTCGTGGTGAGACAGACGCGTCGTAATCTGATGTAATCAGATTACGTAAGTAATATCAGACCGCAAGAAATCTGATGCCCGCCGTTTCGGGATCAGTCAATGGGTGGAGCTGGGCGGTAAACATCAGCCCATTTACATCGTCTGCTGTAGGGAATGACAAAAGAAAAATCCGTTCATACTGATATAGGGAAAATCATTGGACTTTAAAGCACTTAAAGTGACTATGCGTGCAATGGACTTGAGCAGCTGTGCTGATTTTCTATACGAAAAACGTATTACAGTTTGCATTCCACACATGTAGCACAAAATGTACCGCGATAGTGAAATAGTGTCATCGAAAATTGGGGGACAGATACCACTTCATCCTACGTCTCACTGCGTTCTTAGCATTTTCTTTGTGCTCAGTCTGAGCTAGCACGGTTAACAGTATAAACGGCGACTGTGAATTCATCCATTTCCGGTGGCTATTTTTTATGAATTTAATAAAAATGTTTTGCCAGGGTGCTCTCCAGTCAGATTTCGAGCTAAGCAGAACTTGTTATACGAGCTCGGAACTCTGATCACTAGACTCGATTACGCGATTCCGAATTGATAGTACAGTTCTGTGGCTTAAGTTTAACGTGCAATCTAAATACTGTTGCTAACTGACCGATTCCACCTGAGATTTTGGGAGTGTTCCGCATTCACACGCTATTTTCTCCAGTCCCTGCGCCATTCGAAGCCGATGCCATTCATAGGCATTTTACTTGTCTTAGAGTGCATTAAAGCACGTGTCTTCATGATGGCTCCATGAAAATCATGACCACATAAAATCTGCTCTCGTACTTTTCTTCAGAGATTCGGGACGACCAGTTTGGCGCTTTGGTCTTGGCAAAATGGAAAAAGAAACAACATATGCTGGCCCCTCCGAAAACACCGGCAGCAACTGGGTTTAGGAGCATGTCGGTTTTGCTGTTCCTGAATCAGGCGTCGTAGACAGAACGAAAGTGACGTGCAAAATAAGCAAAAAAAGTGCTCAGTCATAAAAAACAACAAACCTGGCTAATCATGTAATGAAACATACAGAGCTAAAACAAATGCGTGAAGAAAAGCAGGAACAAACCAAGCTTCCGAGCTTTTTGGCGCAACCCTCAGCATCCGATAAAAACCATCCAAAGAACTGGAGAAGAAATCCTGGAATGGATTTGGAATGGAACGGAATGAAATGGAAAATGGAAGCATGCTACTGGTGCAATTGCGAAGTGGATCTGTCGAAACAACCGACCCATAGACGTTGCTGAGGAGGATGGTTTCCGTGATTTTTGTCCACTTGTTTGTCCCGAGTACGAAATTCCTCATCGCATTATGGTAGATTACATCGCATTACATTGACGGGTGGCATGGAACAAAGGTTGAGTATCTAAAGGCTGACCTAAAAAATGTTGAGACGATGGCAGGCAACAACTGATGGATGGTCTCGCAGTGGCGTTGCTAGCCTGGTGAACAGTAATGTTCACTAGGTTGACGAGGATTGGGAGTTCAAATCTAGTCCTCAAATCTAGGCGTGAAAGGAATGAAAGAATCACATACGGCAGAAAACTACAAGGCTAAGACAAGAAAAGTGAAGGAGTTTAAAGTGAAGGATAAAGTGTTTGTTCACGTGACGGATGACGACAACAAAATGAGAACAGCATACTCGAGTCCAGAGAGGATGCATGGGTCATCTCATACAGTCAACGGTCAGCCATGGACCAATAAAGGCGAGCCCTGCTATGACCGCTATGATTGATAATACGAAAAAATGGTTCAGAAGTTGCAAAAAGGCTAGAACATGAAGTAAAGGTTGGAAAAGCAGCAGAAAAAACGTGGCCTGAAAACTATGTCACTGAAGCAAGAAGAGCCGACGCGGTGAAGCAATACCCTGGCAATGGTGAAATCCATCATTAGAGCCGACGAAACTGAGTAGGTCTCAGACTGAGTAACATGATATCAGGTCGGGTCACGGAGCTATGACCTAAAATGTCAGTGCGCGTACCGTATATCGAAAAAGCCAAAAAATGATTTTTTTAGAGTGAATTCAATCGATTAAAAACGTTTACAGATAATACTGAATGACACGACATCATTCCAGGTGACCCCAAGGTCACTGGAGGTCTTTATGGTGAAAGGTCACAAGTTGATCTGAAGAACGTGTGACCATGACAGTTCCTTTTTATGTCCTGGCACCGCCTATGTAACATTATACAAACATTGTAATGCGATTTGTACTTCTTTTGCATAACATGACTAGCAGAAGCTAAAAAAGTTTTTGGTCTTTTTGTTTCATTAGAAACTAACCTATTTTGAAACCCTGTGGACGCCCATGAATTTTTCTCAAAATTTCAAATTCGATACCCATGGTAAAAGCCCTATTCATAATCTCTCGATTCTGCCAGTTTCATTGAAATCGGCCCATAAACAACTGAGTTATAAGAGTCAAAAAGCTTACATTTTAGCTTCACAAATTTTAAGAAGGTATTTTTATAAAAATGTAGTTTACGTCACGGCAAATCGATTGCCTTTTTTTGGGATAAAAAAAAAAAATAATTTTTAAAAAATTAAGGGGGGGGAAAAAAACCCCCCCCCCCGGAAAGGGCCAAACCCACCCCCCCCCCCCGGAAAAAAAAAAAAAAAAAGAATGTGTTAGCGACTGCATGCGTGGGATCTGAGAGCCCTCACTGGTGACTGGCGAAACAGAAGCCGAACGAGCCGACAAACTGGTCATAGAACCATTCGATGAGTCCACGGCCCTGCTGGGAGGAGAGAAGTATTAAACGGCATCGGTTGTCCTGTCACTGGTCACAGTTTGAAAACTTGAAAAACGCATGAAAGTGAAAGATGATCCTAACTACATCGTGGCTATCAAGAGCGCCATGTTGGACAAGTTCAGGTGCCGCACCGCTCTGAATCTGAACAAATATATTCTGGCCAGAGCAACCATGTTGGACCCAAGATACTCCAGGTCATCTGCACTAACAACAGAGGAAAAAGGACGAGTGCTCGAGAGTTTAAAGAACAAAACTGAAAGCACCCCTCTCACCGCAGCGGTCACGGTAGCTGCAAGCACAGAATCTGCGGGAGAGACAGTGAAAAGGAAACGTTTTGTGAAGGAATCATCCTCTTATTTAAACGACGATGACATTGGGTCACTTGAGACGAAATATTCAGGTTCCAGCAAAAAAAGCTCCAAAAAGACGCAGCTCCCATACAACGGTGGAAGACAAATCATCCCAACTTTCAAAGGCTGGCGCCGCTGACACAGAAGTACTTCGAGGCTCCAGCTTGCAGCACGCCTGCAGAGCGCGTGTGTTAGCGGGCAGGCTTGGTGATCAACAGCCGTCGGCTAGCCTTGGAAAAACATCGATTCAGTGCGATCCTTTTATTTTTCGACAAAGTGTAGAACACCGCGTGGGTGGTAGAACACCAAGTGATTTGGTAATACATTATCGTTTTCCTTGTGTTGTTTGTTACGCCTGAATCGAGTCACAGCACCTGAGCGGTTCGGAATCGAATCTGGACCTGCAGCACCACAATTTGCTCTCACAACGCAAGAGCTAGCAACGGATTTTCGAATATTCGTCACGAAGATTTGGTTATTTTTAAACATGTTATATTTAACACGATTTTGAATACGTTTACCTGTTGCCTGTAAACAGAACAATGAGCCATGTGCATAGACCGCCCACAAAAATTGCATTCTGATGTCAATGCTGCAAATAACTCATTACTCTGGCTACAGGGAATATCGATTGCCAAGCAGAATCTAGTTCTTGTCCTTATACTACGGCTGCGGTGGTGGGAAGCAGGAAAAACAATTTCGGCCAAATGTATGGCTGGGGTGAACCCTCAGTAGAAGGATCGTTTAAGGACCCACGCCGGGCGAGGGTGCAAAAATGGCCTCGCCGAGCGAGGGTTAAGACAGGGATGTCGATTTGTATTCTTTTGAGAGAGCCCTGGCCCACCTTATGTTGATCTGGGCCCACCCAATATTTTCTGCCGATTTTAAACGGAAATGAGTAATAATAAAGAAAAGAAGGGACGAAACAGATAAGCGGTGGGTAGAAACTAAGGAATAAAGTTTAAAGCGACATGTTTATCATTCTATCTTCTATCTGTCTATCTATTTATCTGTCTACCCATATATATATATATATATATATATATATATATATATATATATATATACATATATACCTGAATACATTGGATGAAGGAAATTTCTAATCTGATAAATAGTAACGAAAAAAACCTAAAAATTTCCGTTGGTCAAAATGAAATGGGCTAAATCCGTTGGAAAACTCACATTTGGGGGAAATCAGGTTGTCAGGCTCTCGGCTTGGCCCCCTCAATCATTTACATAAATCGACGCCCCTGGGTTAAGATAAGGCAAAAGCCCAGCCTAAAACAAAGCTGGTAATAATAAGCTCAACTCCCTGCTCTTCTGTGAACTCGTTAAGGATTTGGAGATAAAACGGCAGAAGTCAGAGTAATCGTGAACAATCTTGCAATATTTGAGGACGCCGACATCAGCTGTTTGAGTCTGGGGTGCTCACAAAGAAACAGAAAACATTTTCCATTCCATTCCATTCGTGCTGTTCATTTCGCACCACGAGGTGGTTCCGCTAGTCGTAAGCGGACTTGGCCCAGCACCTTCGCGTCCAGAGGTAGACTTCCTCGCTGACTTTAGAATACAAATCTGCCGGTACGCCTACATACGGAGCAGATTACCCTTGAGAACTGCAGCAGATCCATCGATGCATCTGGTAGGCGGCTTTCCTGCAATAGAGATGCCACGCATTTTGAGCTGCTGAGCCCGAAATGCACGCAGACAGTGGCCGCCCTATGACTCGCCCTGACGGTGATTTCGTAGCAGCAGCGACGGCGGAAAAGAGGGGCAGGAGGGGCAGTCGTCTCCCAGCCCTCAGGCTGGGGGCAAAACTATGTTTTTGCCCTTCCTCCCGAAATTTCGGTTACTGCACTAAGCGAAATCATAAAAATATGTTATTTCCATACACTGCCACCTGTGACTTAATCTCACGAAAAAGTGATGGACGAGGCATTTTGCAGTGACTCTGCGTTTGGGAAAATATCATGCGACAGCAGAAACCCGGTATTTATTGATTGTGCATTCTGCAATGGCTTCGCATTAAAAAAAAGCTACGTTCCCGCAGAAAACCTGTTTCAGACTTAATGATTTTGAACATTCCAACTGCCCCCCCCCCCACCAATTACTTGGTTTTGCCTTGACGGGGAGGGGCTAGCGACTCCACTGAGGGGGACTGAGCCCCCAGTTAACATGTCAGACGAGGCCCCGGACAAAGCTGCTTTGGCAAGTGTTTGAGATAATGATTGCGTTCTCATGTGAAAGTCCGCAAGAACTTTGTTACTGAGCTTCGAGTTATAATTTAATGTTGTGCAAGGAAACTGTCTTTCAACCATTTATAAATGCACGTTATAATAGTGTTGAATTCCTGTTGTAAACGCAAACAACATAAGAGACAGAAGTTTGCATCATTCGCCATAATTTAGAAGGATGCCCAAGGGCACACCTGAAAAATGCCAATGGATACAGACCTGAATAAAAAAGCCCCTGCATTATAGCGAACACAAGTGTACATCAGCGCTAAAACCTGGGGAAAAGGTTTGTTTGTTAAAAAAAAAAAAAAAAACTGGGCGATGGCAAGAAGAACGAAATTCAATTATTTCTTTTCGGGGAGAAAAGTAACCCAAACGAGGTCGGCCATTGATCCAGTCTTGCCCTCCAGCCGAAAATGCAATCCGCCGTCCCTGCGTAGCAGCCGATGTTGTGGTCGAGCCAGTCCTCGACACCCAAGCTAACTCCGTTGCTTTTGCTTGCGCTCTTGCGCCATCTGCCAACTGGCACGTCGGGTGAAAAGTTCTCGCAGTTGGACACCGTTGATACGACAGTGGCTGTCGTGCCACCTTACAGCGGCACTGTCTTGGTCGAGTTATAGAACACCTCAACTCCCTTTCTGTTTCCCAGCTCAATAGTTGTTTCACAAGCACTTATAATGGCTAGGATTTTCTCATGACACGCTTCCTTTGTCTCCCACGTGAGCCTTTACGATCCTCTCCCCTGCCCTGCGCAGGCCATCTGACACCGGTCTGCCTCTACCGCTTCTTCACATTTTAAAGCCGTGTTATGTAAAAACAACTGGCGGCAAATGCGAAATGTTTTCTGCGAACGCATGGACGGCAACGGCCATGTGGGGCCAACGGCAGCCCGATAGTCTTCCTCGTAGTCGTGGCGCTACGCGTTTAGGCTAGCTGGTGCCATGAACATTTATGACTTCTTGCCTTTCATACATCACCGTAAGAATAATCCATAATTTTTGCGAGTCTTTGGGCTGGTGAGATTCTAGGACTCAGAAGACAATAATCCGTTCTAGGACGGTGAGTACGTTGAGCGGTTCCATGAACTCCTGCGGAGCGTGCCTCTCCTGACAGCTCCATCCCCTGACAGATCCGCTGCCCCAGCCCCATCTCCCCCTTACTACCCTGCAGCGCAAATCCCTCGGAATAACCAAAATCCGAAAGATCTCCGAAAGTCGAAAGCGGACAGCTGGCCATTGCGTGTGCAATTGGCAGGATAAGAGGGCAATAGGCGGAGTTCGCCGATATAACGATCAAAGGCAGGTAATCCTGGCAAGTCGCAGGACGTAAACATTGTCACCCACATGCCGGACGAGTGGCGTTAGTAATCGTTGATCATCGTTAGTAATCGTATAGTAAAATGACCTGCAAACTATGCCTTTCTGTCGCATTGTTTTGATTTCTTGATCGTTGTAGTCGGTGACTTTTTCTTCGGGACAAGGTCACGCCGATGAAAGGATCATTATCATCTGTCATGACAATGGTAATGCCAAAAACGCCATATCAGACTTCGTCATTCATTGGGATAAACATGATTGCCATGACTGATAAGTGTCATAAACTGCCTTCAGACCGACTCAGTGATTTGAGGTTATATAGGGCAATTCAGTTGATGTACAAGGCCAATGATGCATAAGTGATGTGAGTGATATATACCATCAGATGTTATACGAGATCAGTTCCCATGGCCTTTGGAAGATCAGTGACCTCTCGTAGCCCGACATGTTGGCAAACATGTTGAAAAAACCTGTGTCAAAAACAGACTCCCTATATCATCAGATTTATGAGAAAGAAGCCAAAACGTAGCTCAGAACTAGAAAAATGACTTGCAGCCCTCCAGAAGACGTAACTCGGCGGCCTGACGAGACCTGGTAATTCATTTTTATCTTCCCGAAAAGATGCAAAAAGAATATGTCAGGTCAGCTACAGCGAATTTCGCGCTTGAGACGCGGCCCGGCACCGGCAGTCTAAGAAATGCGGGTGTGATGCCCACCCATAGACGCCGGAGCCGGGGGTGACTTCAGCCCCCTCCCCAACTTCTTGACCTTTTTTAACTTTCTTGTAGCATTAGCCCTATGGGCGTTGACTGGAAGAATTGACCTCAAACGCTTTTCGGCCCAATTGAAGGGCGGTTTCCGTGTCCCAGAGCCCACTCCAGGTGTAGAGCCCATCACATCGTCCCGCGAAACAAAGCTCAATCTTCACGTGTCCAGTCCACCGCACAGCTCTGATGAGCCCCACTCTGAGGCTGGCAGCAGAAACGAACTAGGATTTTCATAAGGGGGGTCGAGGTTGAAATAAGTGTTTGATATTACTCTTACCGTTGTAATGAAAACATGGAGGAACATGGGGGAATTGGCGTTGTCGCATAGCACACAGCGCCGTGAAAAATGCAAGTGCATCACTTCTTAGTTTTTTTTGTGTTTAAGAAATAATTTAAAAGCCAAGTTTTGGAAACCTCTGACCACAAGCGGCGCGGGGGTGCCATCAACCCCTCTGGCTGCGCAGCCGCCCGGCAGGGTCTAGACATCGCTGCCGCCATTCAGGCGTCGACCCTGAACTCGACGCCGACATGAACACCTGGCGAAAGTGAAAGCGCCGCTCCCTCTTGCATGCGCGGTATCTGCTGATCGTATGCCAATTGGCCAGCCGCGTGTGACGGCATCCCCGCAGACGTAAACGCCACAGCTTCTCTGCTTTTTTGCATATCAGGAACTTGACGCGAAAGACACACGGGAAAGACAACAGCTAAAACATGCACACATCGACTGATCGCTACAGTAACGGGCGCACAAGCGCTCCATGACGCGCCGTTGTCTTTGCACTTGTCTTTGTAACGCAGGCCGGGCGATTCGCACCGAGAGGGCCGACAGACCGGCGACCTGTCAGAGGGTAAACAAGAAACGGGCAGGAGATCGCGCTCTCATTCCGCTCTTTCGACGAACCGCAAGAGGCGCACACGCAGCGCAGAGTCCAATGCAGAGGGAAACCTGATTCTTTCACACCTCCGCTGGCCACACCTGTCGCTGACATGATATCTCATAACCCGAATACCTCATCTCGCGACCACGAGGATGGCACTGGGCGTCAACCTTGGTGCGACCGGCTAACCACCCAGTCTCCTTCAACATCACCCTCGGCATCGCCTGAACCCAATTACAGCCACAGGCGACGCTGCAGAGGGCCTCTACAGGACAGGATCACTCATATGGTATAAACCCTCCAGGCAAACAGCAACCTCGTAGGGCAATGCGATCAGCACCATATCAAAGCGCATGATTTACACAGAAACGTGTTTTCGCGCGTTCCGATCGTGTATATCACTCTAAAATGTTCTGCTTCGTCTCCTGGGTAGGCACTCGATAGCAGCACCCTCGCAACAGAACTCCTCCCGGTCCCTTCCAGCGGTGCAGCTTAATTGCTACCTTCACGGGCGCTTGGCACGGTCCCGGGACCAGAGGGCCATCCGGAGATCTCTATCTCAGTAATTTTCCTAGAGAGGGACAGCATTCCTGACCGCTGCGGCGGGCGATATTTCGTTGCCCGAGTCTCATCAGAAAACGCTCAGAGCTGAAAGGTGATGAAGTCACGCAGCCGCTGCACCGGGAGACACGTGACACCTCTTGGGTGACAAACACGGTGGCGGCTCGAGCTCGAAATAGATTGCGCCTGCCAACGTCTTCACAGGGACACGGAGGCCACCAAAATCTACCCGAGGCAGATGTGGCTGTGGAGGCCTGCAAAAAAGAGATCGCCAATGTCTAATTGCGAAGCCAGAGATCACTACGCAAGCGGAAAATCGATGAGCCCGACGCCAAAATTAGGACTACGGCCGGTGAGGTCGAGGCGCACACGGACACGACCTTCGGAGCATGCCAGCTTCTGCCGGACTGCAGACGTCGGCCGGAAGTGCTTGGCAATTATCTTGGGGGGAGGGGGCGTCCACTACCCAGGCGAAACGTGCACCGCCGGCGCCTAGATGGGCGAGCCGGAGACGGCCAGCAGACGCTCGATGCTCTCGTCGCTGACGCTGCACGGGATCGGCACGCCGTGGCTGGCGTCGCGAGGCAGCCGGGCGCGCAGGTACAGCTCGCGCGACTTCTCCTTCTGCAGCCGCTGCCGGCGCACGCGCCGGATGTGCTTCGGGTCGAGGTCGACGACGCGGCACAGGCAAACCCAGCGGTTGCCGGCCAGGTCGGTGACGGTGCGGAAGCCGCTGCCGTCGTCGGCGGGCCCCGAGCGGCGCATGGTGATCATCAGCGACGAGTCTCGCATGGTGGCGCCCACGCTGTAGCGCTGCAGCGCCAGCACTGGGTCGGCCGCCGGCGTGGCGTCGGCGCCGGCCACCACGCTCGTCCACAGAGGTGACGAGAAAGGCGCGGCGAACGCCTCCTCCAGGCGGCGCCGGCTCGGCTCGACGGCCATCACCTGGTCGTAGTGCTGCGCCGTCAGGGTCGGCCCGAGCGAGGCCAGCCGCTGGCCGCGCAGCACCCGCCCCAGGAACGAGTCGGCTGGCGGGCCGGGGCCGCACAGGCAGCGGTCGTGCGGCCGCGCCCACTGGCCGCCCTCCAGCGGCCGGCACTCGGCCTCGGTGGTGCAGAGCACGGTGTACATCAGGTGCGTCCAGAGGCCGAGCAGGCTGTCCGGCGGCCCCGCCAGCTCGGGCAGAGCCGCCGCCAGCGCCGCGTGCAGCTGCGTCCTGTCGGTGCTGGCGCGCGCGCCGTACAGCAGCTCGCCGTCGCGGAACACGCGCAGGTTGTTCTGCGGACAGTCGAGTAGCGCGCGCAGGGCGCGGTCCACCCGGCTGAACTGACCCGAGAACAGGTCCAGCGGGCAGTAGTCGCTGACGCGCTGCACCTCGCCGCGCTTCATCTTGAGGTACTGCTTCATGCAGAAGCCGCACACGTCCAGGTCGTCGTCGGGGCCGAGGAAGCCCTGCTTGGCCTTGATCTCGACACTGAAGACGGGAGCGGCCGGACCGGCGGCAGGCACCGGGCCCGGGCCCGGGAACACAGCGCAGTCGTCCATCATGAGCGCCAGGCCGGCGGCGTTCATGGCCTCGGCGCGACGCCGCGGAGGCCGGCGCTCCTCGATGGCGGCCGCCAGCCGGCACCGGTCGTCGGCCGAGAGCCGCACCACGCGCCACGGCGCTGCGCCCCTCTCGCCCAGCAGCGGCGCGATCACGTGCTGCCGGTAGTCGGCCAGCCGGCGCAGCCGCGCCGCCATGTCGGCGTGCGTCTTCTTCGGGAAGCGCAGCACGAGGCCGAGGCGCGGCACGCTGATGACGATGTTGGCGCCGCCCTCGGCGCGGTACTGCCAGCCGGCTGACTCCGAGTACGGCTGGAGCGGCACGGCGTCGGCCGCCCCGGCCGGCTCTCCGTCGCCGAGGGACATCTGCCTGCAGGCACACGGAGAGGTCAGGTCAACGGGGCCACAGCCGCAGGAGTCAGCACGGTCCCATCGGGCGCTCCGGTCAGTTGGTGCAGCAGCAAGGCAGAATGAGGTAAAGGCAGCAAAAAAACAAACAAAAACGTCAACAGCGCATTTACGAACCAGGATGTCCGTAACGGTGACAAAGGACGAAACAGGCACACACAAGCATACATCCGGCCGCGTGCAGCACCAGGCCCTTATACGGCGCTGAGACAGGACAAAAAGCCGAGCATATCGGCCCGATTGGCAGCCGCTCGGCAATGCGCCGCCTGGAGGATTAGCTCTGCACCAGGGGCGTTACTTCGAGAAAAGTTTCTGGACACCGCAGCCCAAGCGCAGGCTGGCACGAGACGCCAGTAATGTCGCGTGCACTGCGGACATACTTAATAGCAGATCAGCCCGGATAACGGCATAAACCTGAAATTCGGCGGAAGCCCCGGGTGCGCCCGCTGGGATTTGCAGCAAAACCTGAATGAAGCGACAGAGGATTCTGAATGGCGTTACAGCATAAATCCGCCTTTACCACGGCCCGCTCGGCTCATACCAGCAGCGCCTTATCTAACACGGTGAGAGGCACGCCGTCCTTTCAAGCCAATCCCGCCTGAAATGTCGGCCGAGCTCTGCGGTGCAAAGTCCGACCGTTCCCGGAGACAGGTGGCGGCGAGAGCGCGCGACATTTCGCCGGTCGGTCGGCGTCCGGCCGGCGGCAGGATTGGCAACCGCTGCGCCGTCGACCACCGCCCCGCGCCCGCCAGTCTCGACTGCGGTTTGCTCGGGTTCGCCGCTGACCGCACATGAACGGAAAATTTATAGTGCTTGGAGGGCATAGAAAATACGCCCGAGGAATCCCCGACATACGGCTACATTTCCGCACTGGCGAATGAAGTGCAACGCACCAAAGTGCAAAGGTTGAAAAAATCGCGTCAAAAATCGCGCAACACTCCGTCGATCTTCGAACCACTCCGTGTCGTACTCACTCAGCGCAATCCGCGGACAGCATAAGCCGGCCGTCTCCGCAGCGGCCGCCGCACGTCCTCCACCGGCCGCAGACGACTGCACAACCGGCCCCGGCCCGCCAGGGGCAGGCGCCGCCCACGTCGCCGCCCACAGCGCCAAACAGGAAGCGAATGCCTTCCGACCGGCCGCCGGCGGACACAGTCGCGCGATACAGAGCCAGTCTACAGAGCCAGTCACGGCCGGCGCTCAAATAAACAGGGCGCCGCCGGCCGGGAGAGCGTCTGACCGCCCACGCACGGCGGCGCACCTGTCCGGCCGGCCCGCCGCGTCTGGTGGCGCGTCCCGGCGCGCCGCTCCGGCCGCGCTCAGTCTGAACTGCACGCCGGAGCCGGCCCGGCCCAGGGCGGCGACCAGTTGTCACCAAGCGGCGGCCCACGCGCAGGCGAGGTCAGGCCGACACGCACACGGGCCGGCCGTCCCTGTCGCTGCCGAGACTGACAGACGGGGAGGGGAGGGGAGGGGAGGGAAGGCGGCGCGGGCCGTGGCGGCGACATCTGTCGTGGAGTCGGCCAGTGCCAGACAGACGAGACGGACGACAGACCTGGCCGCCGTAAAGTCATTTGGCAAGGATTTCGCCGTGCGATAGGGTGGCGGATAACGGTGGCCCAAGCGTTGACATTTCGCCAGCGCTTTCACCATGACGTCACGTATTCGATTAAGGAGGAAGCAGAACATTCAGAACATGATAAACCGCAAAATACGTCACAATGCTGACCTCATTTGCGGATGCTTCACCGCCAGTACAAGACTGACTCACGATATGTTGCACACGCTTACATACCGTTATTTTTAACCCTCGCCGGGCCAGCCTCTCGCTCCATCTTCGCCGGAGTGGGGGAAGGGTTAATGAGAACCCCAAGATCTGAACTGTTAGTCCCAAAGAAAAAAGTGCAAACATCGTTGAAAAGCCCCTGTCGAAACTAAAAGAAAGCACCTGTATTTTTCATATCAGGTCGAAATTAAGGTCATAAGTCATCTTAGGCCAAACTATCCTGATGACATTTTTGCCAAAAATCTTTGATAAGCAAGGCCTCTACGTAGCACAAAAGGGTTAACAGTAAAAAGAATGCCCACTTCAACTATGTGGGCTGGAAAAAGGCTTTCGAGAACAAATTTGGCCATTTCAGAGGAAGCCGAAAATGGACGCAAAAAATCGTATTTTTCTAACAACAAGAGCCTTGTTTTTTATATAATTTTTTTATTAATATTTAATAATAAAATTATAATATAATTTTTATATAAGCATGCGTCTTGGATAGAATACATCGCAAATGTGCCTGATACGCACATAGTCTGCAACTACCATATTAAAGGCAAACAAAGTCAACCTATGGTTTGGACATTTCTGGTGTCTGCTGCATCGTCGGCCACATGATCACTGATCAGGCTCGGCACAGGATATACTTCCATGACATTGAACCATGTAACATCCCTTCTGCATCCTGAAAGCCGTATCTCAAAGCATTTTTCACTGAAGTCACTCAGCAACCGGGAGGCGGGCACGGCCACAATGCAAAAAGCCTACTTTTTGGCGGGAAGTTATTTCCGGTACGAAAGAGTCTCTATTTTGGCGGACAAAATAAATTGGAGTGGAGTGGTGCAAACTGCATCAAAAGAATGCATGTGTATGGTTCTTGTCATCTGCGACCACACAAAGTGCATGGCATTCATGCCATCCATAGTTCTCATGGCAGACAAGCATAATATTCCAGAAGTTCAAATCCGGTCAGCCTGGGTCACATAGAATTCGGTCACCATTAGCAAATAAGTTCTTTCCATACATTAGCGCCTCCGAAACACATATGGCTACCAATAAGCATTCCAAGGCTGTAAAACAAAGAACTGTACTCGGTCGCAGGTCTGACAATTCAGCATGAAACGTGGCCTGACCCGAGGCTATGGATCAAGGGGCACGACGGGTTGTGGGGTACGTATGTAAATGACGTGAGATGCACCAGGGTACACACCCAAGCTCCAAAACCGCCGAACCAGTCCCATAATTTCAACAGCAAACATAACAAAAGGCCGAAAGGTCAGCTGACCTGAAGTCACGGACCTGGAAATTTTCGACCAATTTGAAATAGTAGAATTGTTCCGTTTGTAATGTTCTACCGATCTGCCAAGTTTCATGTCAACCGATGCATTTAACAAAATGACATGCCACTTTCATTTTTTTGGGGGGACATGGTCTTGCTTGACCTGTCCTACGTCATTTCCCTGATGTGGCCGAGTTAAAAAAAAAAATACCACGAGGTGTAAAAATGATGAACGAAAGGCACCCAAAAGTTTTCTATCTTGAAGCCTTTCCGTTTTTTGGCTATTCATAGAAAACCGGAGGTGGCGGTTCTCATGAACCTCCCCTGTCCGGTGAAGGTTCACGTTCTCGGTGTCGGTCACTTTTGTCCGCACTATTACTTTGACATATGTATGCGATAAGCTTGGCACCGCTCGATCATTCACTCCTCGTGTAAGGACATCCCGGCTGTAGAACAGGGGCCGTGTCCTGACCGCCGTATTGTTAGAGCTCCGGGATTATCGACGGTCAGGTGACCGGCTCGGGTCCCCGGACTGCAGTGCATTTCGGCACGCCAGCAGCAGCGGAGCGGACCTGCCTACGATGGCCCGCTTTAGCAGTGCGGTAGAATGCACCAGTTGTTCTGGAGCATGCTAGCGTCTAAACCGAGAGAGGCGCTAACCAAATGATTACGTTCTAATCTAAGGCACTACATCCTGCTGGTGTCCCCGCCCGTACATGACCAATCTAAAACACTGTGGTCATTTACCAGCTTGCTAGTTCATCACCAACCTGTCCATTTCACGTAAAACGCAGGTCGGTACCGAATGGAACCTACATGCACACCAACTCGTACGGCAGGGGGGAGGTACAGACACACGGGGGCGATCAGGCGCTGGCCACGTGATGCCCCTGGCCGGCCGGCCGACAGCCGTCGCTGACGGGCGTGTCCGGTCAGGGGCGCTGTCCACAGATTACGTCAGCGGGACCAGGGAGCAGACCGTCCGATGACCGAGGCGGCCGACCTCTCGGCCATCACGCCGAGGCCGAACAAACGGCAGAACAAACGGCAGACGGGCGCGGCCGCCGGCGGACGTGGAGCCGTGACGTCAACGGGTACGCGTCTCAACACAGAAACAATCGGCCAGATTTGCCGATGTCGCCATGACGCTGTCAGACTGGTCGCGGCCAACCTGACGACGGCCGCGGCCGAGGCCTTCGCGACGGCATTCTGTCTGACGTCCTGATTACACGACTCTGATAACATAATGTCTGGCATTTTAACCCTATTCCCGGCAGGGGGGGCGGAATCCGCCCCCCCTCGGGTTTTTTGCTTGCCAATTCCAGGCTTTTCGGTGCAGCTTCACGAAACTTGGTGACTTTTCCTAGCTATTCTTTCTATGCGATGTGACAAAATTTCAAAATTCTACTTTGCTCAGGGGCGGAGCCAGGCAACGTTTTTGGGAGGCACCTCATGCCATTTTTGGCCATGTTGAGGGTAAAATGAAAATGTCTGCCAAAAACAGAGTTTTAAAGATAAAACTTAAAACTTGATATGGATGTATAGCTAAATAATTGGGCAATGTGCAGATTTAATTTTGTTTATCTGAGGTCATTTTACAAGGTCAGGTCAAGGTCAAAAGTCAAAATTTGTTTTTTCGCTATAATTTCGGCGCCATTTTTTCAAATGCCAAACCCGGAATATATATGACGTAGAAGGGTGCCCTCTACTTGTGTACCAAGTTTCAGGTTGATATCAGGTCGGGTCACGGAGCTATGACCTAAAATGTCAGTGCGCGTACCCTATATCGCAATAGCCATAAAATGAAATTTTTGAAATAGAGTGAATTCAAATGATTGAAAACGTTTATAGACAATATTAAATGCACACGAAATCATTCCAAGTGACCCCAAGGTCACTAGAGGTCATTTAAGGTCAAAGGTCACAAGTTGATCTGAGAAACGTGTGACCGTGGCAGTTCCCACTTTTTCATGTCCCTGGCACCGCCTATGCTAACATTATACAAACATTGTAATGCGATTTGTACTTCTTTAGTATAACATGACTAGCAGAAGCCAAAAAAAGGTGTTTGCCTCTTTTGTTCATTCAGTTGTTAGAAAACTAGTCCTCCTATTTTTGAAACCCTGTGAACGCCCACGAATTTTCTCGAAATTTCAGATTTGGGGACCCATGGTAAAAGCCCTATTCATAATCTCTCGATTCATGCCAGTTTCATCGAAATCGGTCGATAAACAACGGAGTTATAAGAAGTCCAAAAGTACCCCCATTTTGACATTTTTGCCCCCCTGTATTCACAAATTTCAAAATTTCGGAGATTTCTTTTTATAAAAATGTAGTTCACGTCACGGCGAATCGATTGACGTTTGTTGCGATGAAATCGGACGAGAAGTTCTCGAGATCTCAGGGGGGGGGGCCGAATCCGCCCCCCCCTGCCGGGAATCGACCAGACCGTCTAGCCCTCCGGGAATAGGGTTAACGACGCCACGCTGGCGACAGTCCCTCTGGTGGTCTTCATTCAGGTCAAATTTACAAAAAAAATGAGACTAAAACACAGCGTAACAACAAAAAATTCAATTACTTCTTTAGTCATCGACTCGAGGCTTATGGGTGCCCGGGTGCTCGATGCCTGTGATGTCCTTCTGAAAACAGTTCTGCCTTCTATTCGCCGACCACAAATATCCTGCCAAGCCTTGCTGACGGTAGTATGGCTGCGCCGCCACGCGTGATCCATCGTCCCTACGACTGGCGACCAACTCGACAACGCTAGGCACGGCAGCCAAGTGTCGGGAAACCGGTAAAGGCCGGCTGCGCCCGCCGCCGTCTGAATCGAGGCGCCCGCCGTCGCCCAAATCGAGTACGCTCCGATGCAAACGTAACTGGTGCATTCGCGCCTGTTCAACACTACTGGAGTATTGCAAAAGTGCGGGCTTCCGTCATCTGGGGCAATTTTCCGAGTCATGCTGAAGCATTCCAAGTATAAACACATCCGTTGAACTGTAAGGGCGGTCCCCTATAATCCTGTGCCTGTTCAGACCATTCCTTATCATTGTTGAAGCCTTAGCCCACATTCCGACGCACAGCGGTGTAAGAGTGCATGCAGGATGACAGACGTATTAAACCATGCGTCGTGGGAATCCATCAGCGGGCATGAAGCCCAACCAGCCTGCCAGACGCCAGTTACTTGCCTACACTTGCCTACATTTCCATTGCATTGCCTTGATGACCGCCTGGCTATGAAACTATGCTGCCCGGCACTGGCATCCGGCAGCCACTCCAGGGCCTTTGCTTAACCGGGTCTCTGACCTTTTGAGGCCGCTGGGCTCTGGGCCCTTTAGGACATGCCAGGAACCTAATCCAGGGAACCCCTTCCCATGTTAGGAATTTCTCGAGTCGGGATGATAAGACCCCTAGTGCCCTTGGCTCAGGTTACATAACCGGGCTCCCTTTCCGACACGCCAGCACCATCCCATGGCAGGAGGACCTTTCCTGGTTGGCAGATCCTTTGCAGAGGAGCATTCTTTCCAGTCTTCACATATGCCTTTTGGTAGGTACATGCTGGAGGGCCCACTTATGCTTCCCAGTTAGAGGGCAACATGCCTCCTACCACATGGTTGCCTGGGTTCTGGGGGCCCTTTGCAGAGGGGTGGGTTTGCCCTTACCAGCCAGGGGACCACTTAGGGAAATGCCAAGGGTTCCATTCATGCACAAAAAACCAGGGATCACTGAACCCCTTGGCTATGCTACTGCAGTGGAACATGCTTGGTTCCAGAATGTGCAGCTGTGCCAACCATGCAGTTTAAAATAATATAGCCCAGGGAACCAGACAAACCTGCAGAGGCCAAACTTTTTCTGTCTAGCTGATAATGCTTCTGTTAGGTGATAATACCTTCCAATCACATTTTCTTTGGTTGAAAGGAAATCCTAAATCCATTTTTTGCAGTTCCCAAGGAGGAAACCAGGGCCCTAAATGTAATCATCATATTTTTGGTCTTGTGAAGTGTGAGAAGGTCATCAAAATGAATCATTACATTTTCTAAATTTCATCTGATTCTACCCTAGGCAACCAACAAAATGATGATAACGGATATCTCATGTCACCAATACCAGGGCACAGCTGCTCACAGTTGGGATGACTGTTTCCATTTTGAGCTAAATAGCACTGGCTTGCACTATACTGAACAGAAGATGCCTGTCATACCCAGGATAAAAGTTGACCATGTTACTGCAGTTACTGCAGAGCCATGGGCATAACATCTAACAAAGTTTATGGTGATCCACCATAAATAAACATGGAGGGTCAGAGTGATAAACACAAAAAGGCACAAAAGGGCCAGGACAGGTGTTCAGTCCAAGGGTAACTATTTAAAGGTCTTCTTTTCAGCCATCTGCAGCACATGGCAAGTTTCAATGTAGATAATGACAATGTGACAGCACACCACACCTTGGGAGCTCAGACTGGATCTCATAATACCATAATTATCCCCCTTAAGAAACACTGTTGAACAAGTGTGCCACTCCAATATATCTGTCTCATGTGTCTGTGCCTGTGTATGTGTCATAACTGTTTCATTTTGTCACAAAAATATGTTAAAAATGCAGTCAATTTCTTAAGGATTACAAAATAATGTGGATTAAATGATGTGGGAAACCAAAGGGGTTGATTTGGATCATACATTCTGCCCCAAATAATGCAGCTTGTTGCCCATTTTGGAAAGACTCACATATCTTGCTGACTGCCATGGTTTGCACACTGGATTTTAGCCAGTGTAATGTAGGAAATAATACCTCTTTAAGGTCAACAAATGAAAGAAATTCAAATAAAGCAAGCTAATGAACTACTTAAGGTACTGCTACTGCTACTGCTACTGTTTATACTACCCATGTCATATTACATACATCATGGCTGCAATTTATTTACAAATTATAATTCATCATACACAGAAGAATTTGCTGAATATAAGTACAAATCAAATTAAATGGCGTGAAAACTTAACACTCTTGCTCGGCACAGTCCCCATGAGGCCTGACCCAGACACATTACTGAAAACCAGCAGAACCAACCAGCGTTTAAATACACGTCTAGTACTTTACCTTCCGACTGGAAGCTTCCCAAGCGAACGGCGACGGTAAGCTGACTGTGAACGCACCTTCATGATGTACAAAACCTGTTTAAAATATCTGCCATTGGCCTCATTTCAGTTGCATTTACGTAAATGTTACGGGAAGTTTGGAAGCATAGCGGCTTGGACACAAGCACCCGGCTGTTTTCGCCAAGTGCTGTCAGATGTCAGCCTAAGTCTTCGCTTTACCATCACCATCCAATACATCGCGAAAGCGTTACGCTCACTTTCTTGTTCGTCACATCTGCGCCAACTTCTTTAGAACGCTTCTGATATATGAACACAAATTCCGGCACATATGTTTTGGCGTCATTCAATTTCAAATGTAATGATGTTGATGCGTAGATATCTGCGAAGTAAAAATGTAATTTTTATGGGGGAAAATTTGAATTATAAACTAAAGTAGTGTTTTATGACGTTTGGTTTCATCTTTAATAGTAACAATTCTGGCTAGATGAAAAAGGCGAAGTAAAGGATGCTATCAAATAGGTTTATCATTCTGGATTGACAGATTTGATTTATTCATTACTAGTTCGCAATGAATAAGTAAAAACAGGGTCGGGATGATGAGTACAGAGCAAATTATTTAAGACTGAGCAAAAAAGGTCTTAAGACGAAATTCTGAAATACTTTTGTAGAAGCGAGGAAGGAATTTGGCTTGAAAAGTGGCTTTGGTTTTGCCAGGAAAGCTTATTTTTACAGGAATGAGCGGTGAGCCAAACATGTAGTATTATTTACCAATATCTACATTTTTAAACAGCTGATTACTGTCGTCGTCAGAAGCCGTTCGTGACGCATATGATTCAAAAGTGACATGGAAACGGACTGAGTCCCGTTCATCGCCCGCTGAACATTACGCCGCCCTCGTGAGTGCGGTGGATAGTGGGGTAGACTCGGACTCGTAATTGCAAGGATGTGGGCTTGAGTTAAGACGTGTAGATCAGTGACGCGTGTGGATTGGACACAACGCCTGAGCCCGAGTGGCCTTGCGCCTTAAACCATACCAGCCAACCATCCGTCGTTGTAAGGCCTTGCCGAAAATAAGGCGTACCTACCTATGTTAAAGTGTGCCCGTTTCATCATCAGCTGGTTTATGTAAAGAAGTGGGTGACTGAGTGTAATGTAAGGATGTACGATTCCCACGTCTGTATTTTGTCATGTTACTCTGCATTCGTCAGTGACAGTGAATACAGTGCAGTTGAATAATTTTCTTGTATAATTCTGTCCAAGCTGTGGCTTTAATATCTCCATTGCATGTTTTGTGTTTTAGTTTTAGCCCTTCACACTGTTTGTTATTTACAGGTCCATACTGAAGAATCTGAGGGGAAAATGGGTTTTGATGTGAAAAGGTAAGTTTCCTAGTTTTTGTGCTTGAATATTCAGTAACATGTGTTATGCTGACCATGTATGAAGATGGTTATAGCTCAATGTGGGCAGGCATATATGTTGATCATGGTGACATGATTTCAGGCCAAAGCACAGAAAGTAAGCTTGCAACTTGCTGGGGGGATCATTTGGCAGTCATTCTTTCTTTTTCTGTGTAGTGCAACTCTGTAACACAAACAGTGCAGCATTGTCAAATTTTCAAGAGCCTTTGGTACAGTCCTTTGATGTGCCAAAGGACTGTTTTTCTTTTGCAAAGCATGGCAAGAGGCTCAACAATCTGCACTGAGTCCCATGGTTTTCCACACCAGCCTCATTGATTTTCTGACTTTCCACACAGGTGCCAATGATTTTTCACTGCACTAACTTGCACTGACCCACACAGATTTCTTTGCAGTCTCACAGCTGGTGGATCCATTTTACTTCTCCTGAGAAAAAAAACAGAGAGGTATATTCTTGTTAACTTGAGCATATATTGGTTCCTGGACAAAACATCTGTTTACAACAACTATGACTTATTTCAGTAGTTTGGAGGTCAGCAACTGTAAACAACCTCTTGTACCTCTGGAGACTTATTTGTTTTGGTGCAGGTTCTGCCACCACTGCAGGTCATCAGTACCTTCCACACCAAGCAGCACTGCTGCACCCAGGACACCTGCAGCATCTGAAGCAAGGATGTAGCCAGAGAGGGAGCCATGCCCCCTGGGCCAGGCAGTCTATACTAGATATATAGTGATTTTGCAGGAGCACAGCATAGTGATCATAAACATGTTGTGATATAAGACATTTTGTTTTCCTGTGCACTTAAAATAATGTAAATTACACAAATTTGCTGCTTTGTCCTATGAATTTCATCATATACCAGTGACATATAGACAAAATTTGACATTTGGCCACCTCTGGTAGAATCTTGGCCACATGCATGATCCTTAGTCTGAACAGCACAGCCCTTCTAGGATGTCTTCATGGAAGAGATGTTGTCAAAATCTACTGTACTTTTCAGATGGGTCCTTGGGCCATAAAAATTCAGTCATGTCCATTGCTGGGCCATCCTGAAGATGTGAGCATGCAAAAGGCTTGTCTAATCCACTCTTCAACCTGGACTTCAATCTAAGTGTATGGTTTACAGTTAGAAATGCTATAGTCTTGTATGAAGATAAATGGCAAATGAGGAATTTTGTCTTCTGCTGTAATGTGAGATGCTACCAGATGCCCTGCAGATGTCACACCAGATTCCATTCAGATTTGTTTTATTACTCTGTCCTGATCAAAAGTAGAATAGTGTGACTATTGCAACCACCCTTTCCTTGTCTGAGATATAGATGAAAATCATAACATGTGCCAGTTAATGCACCATATTTGGCATACTTACAGCTAACATGTAATTGGCCTCTTATTACTGGATGATCTTGGTTGAACTGTGTCCCCATTTTCCCTAAGCAGATGTGTGCTGCCATCCCATGCATACCTTTCCACATATTTCAGGCATCTGTGATCTTCAATTTCAATTTGTATGCAAAAACGTTATGCTCCATTTGATCAAATGGTAACCTATGACATGACCTGTGGTGCTAGATATAATCTTGAGTTCTGAAAAATGTGGTATACCTAGAGCATATTATCATGGGTAGTCAGTTACCATTTCATTCAGTTGAATGAGTCGGTTTGTTACAACATCATTCAGAGTTCTATGGTCTGCAGTGCTCTTGGTAATCATCAGCAACACCGGAAGGCTGCATACGTGCTGGGCGGCTGGGCAGCTTCTGCTGCTGACCAGCCAGCCAAAGAATATTGTTTTGAGTCAGTGTGTGATGAATTCACCTATCCCAAACCACACGTAACCTGTCTTAGGCTCACCAAAGTCAAAAGAGATTAAAGCTATTCTCCTGTTCCTCTGCATTCACGAAAACAGCACTGGAGGGCTTGGGAAAAATATATATACTGTAGAGAGATGATAAAGTCTGTCCCATACAGTCTATAAGAACGTGATACTGCTTGCTGTTATAAGCATAGTTAGAGACCGTAAAGAGCTCTGCCGTGTCCAAATTATGGACACGTTTTCACCATCCACTTAATCACGTTTAAGTATACTAAAAATTGCCAGTTTTTATGGCGTAATGTGTTTTTTGAAAATCTGCTTGTTGGAAACATAAAGTAATATAATTGGGCGCATTCAATATTTGACGAAACCGCGCGTAAAAAGGAGACAGATTGCACCACTGTTTGGACTCGGTTGACTGAGACAACATACGTATACGATATATTTCACAGAAGGGATGTATGGGTGCAGTGGATAATCAAACACTGTGAAAGGAGGCGAAATCCGGTACACTTCCATCTCAGAAACCGTAACTGTTAATTGCACAAAAATTTCAGGGCAGCTAGACGTTTTTAGCGAAATTTGTGTCGCCCAAATTTTAATCGCCCAAACTTGATCCTGCGAGGTTCAATGAGGACATGCATCCCGTCACCCAATTTGAGGTGTTTGCTTCTATGTGTGTTTAATCACTAACATACATAATGTCAGGGATTTCCACGGTACTCTTCCCTTTGAGATATTGCAGCATTGTGCACTGACAGTACAACACATTCCTGTTTGTCTTCAGACTGGATATTTACCGCAAGGTTCCCAAGGACCTGACCCAGCCAACAGTCACAGGTGCTATCATATCCATCTGCTGCTGCTCCTTCATGTTCCTGCTGCTGGTCTGCGAGCTCTGGTACTTCGTGTCACCTGAAGTGTAAGGAGTAATCGTGTTGTCTAAACATTGCTCCTGTCTAGATGTGCAGCGACAAATACCAATAGTTATGCGTCGCCGTCATGTTTTTACAATCGTAATGTCTTTTCTTAAACTGCGTTTGGAATACTTAATTTGGGGTGTTTCCAACGCGGATGTCACATGTCTTTTGATGTGGTGCTGCCGTGGTCCAAGCTAAACATGGCCGAAAGAAATGTGTGGATGCTTGTTTGTTGCAGAGTCTCGGATTTGTTTGTAGACAATCCGGGTGATCATGCCGAGAGAATCCCGGTCTTTGTGAAGATCTCCCTGCCTCGTCTGAGTTGTGCCTGTAAGTGCTGATTAGTCTGATGGTTGAAACGGGCTGCGATGAAGTCTTATTCCATTCTGGTGTAACGTACTGGGAGGGGGGGGGAGACGGTCGTGCGGAGTTAAAATGTAAGCCGTAACAAACCCGCGGTTGGCTGTAGTTCACAACATCCGTACGTATGTATGATATGGTGGATGTATAGTGTATGTCTGATAGCTGTATGTATGATGAATCTCGGTTTTATGGGTCGCGCTGTAATTACATTTCAGTTTAGTGACGTCTGTTTTTTCCACCGTAATACTTGTTCACAGATGTCGGGCTAGACATTCAAGACGATCAAGGAAGGCACGAAGTAGGGTTTGTTGAAAACACTTCCAAGACCCCCTATTATGAACGGGAAAGGTTGCCTATTTGAGGCAAATTTCCTGATCAACAAAGTTCCTGGTAAGTATTAAAGGCAGTTTGCAAAGCAGAAGAAGAAAGTGTCCCCGGTACTGTGGTTTGTGTCTCTTCATTTCCGCTTCTTTCACTAACCGGTTCCTTTAACTAACCAGAAACATCATCTTGCTTTAGTTGATTTTGTTAATTCGCCATTTGACATATCAGTCTCGGTATCATTTTGTCTGGTCCGTGAGATCTGTCCCGTTGAACCTCCAGTGCGCGGTAACGTCACGTGGTTGGCCGCTGGTCGGGGCGCAGTCTCCCCGCTGTTCGTTCCTCTCAACCACGACCATCTTCCCAGGAAATTTCCACGTGTCCACCCACTCGGCCACGGAGCAGCCGGACGAGATCGACTTTGCGCACGTGATCCATGAGGTGCGGTTCGGCCAGCGGCCGCGCGTCAACGTGCCGGACTCCAGCTTCAACCCGCTGGCCGACCGAGAGGTCCTCGATAAAACGAGTGAGTGCCAGCAGCACCGCCGGTGTCAGCCGCCCTGCCCTTCACTGCACGATTCTGACACAGTGATGTTGTTCAGCCGTGTGTTCCGGGTGGTTTGTGACAGATCATTTTGTGCCTAGTTCAATACGCTTTTGGTCAGTGTCGCTGTTGCCTTTTCCAATGACTTTCTGCTAACGTTTTCGCTGCATCAGAGATTTATATATATACAGTGGTGTACCCCTGGGAACATCTCAAGGTCATCCATCAGCAGTACATAATTACTCACTGATGCTGACGCTGGAGGGAGATTTTCTGAGATCTTGATGCGTTTATGGACAGCTACTACTGGACGGCGAGCAAATGCAAATTGCGCTGTGAAAATTTGTCGCGACGGAGCGGCAGACTGATGACGGTGAAAACGATATTTTCCTTTCGTCAGGTCATGCCAGATTGGGTTAACAGCTATTTGAACACGGCACTGATTGGTGTCGAAAATGGCGCTCAGGTAAATTTACTTCGAGCATGCGTTTTGGAATCACCGCTGCGAATGTTTCGTCACAAGTGAAAAAAGGACAGTCGGAAAAAGGTCAGTGTAGGTCATCTTAGGTCATCTCAGGTCAACCAAGGTCGAATATGGCAATATTAGGTGCAAATGTCAAGCAAACGCTATTTGATCGCTATGATCATGCTGATGTGTTCTTGAATTACATGGCAGTCAGGAGCAGGTCAAGTCAGGTCAGGTCGAGGACGACGAGAGGCAAAATGCATCTGTAGTTCGAAAAAGACGGTACCACGGTGTTCGATTTCAAACGAGACAGACACATTTTGCCTGCCGTCACCCTTGATGTGACCGGACTTGACGTGCCTTTAACGACTGCCATGTCATTCAGAAACACGTCAGCATGATAATAGAGATCAAATGGTGTGTTTGACATTGGGAACTTTACCCAATCTCCAGATACCATTGTTGTAATATCTGACCTTAGTTGGCGTGATATTACCTTAGATGACTTATATTGGTCTTTTTCTGATAGTTTTTCGTGTGTGACTGAACATTCGCAATGGTGATTCCGAAACGTGCTCTTGAAGTATCTTTACTTGGATGCCGGTTTCGATACAAATCAATATTGTGTTCCATTGGCTGTTGACCTGACCCGACGTGACCTAAGGAATTGGCCCGTTTTGGACTCCTGGGTACTCAAGGTGAATTTATAGGACCATGATATTTGCTTTGATTGCCCACAGATTTTGGACGTCACGACATGGCCTTGTTCGACCTCCAGATCCTATAGTATTAACTCAGAGTCAATAGATTTGCGTTCATTCTTCATGACATTTGACGAGCTTTCGTTTGGTCTCACTCTCATTTCCGTATCTCTCGTAGTTCTCGAGATCCTGGGACGGATTTCGAAAGCTTTCAAATATGGTCAAATTTGCTCCCTCAGAACGAGCTGTTGTAACAAGTGCGCTGTGCCTTTTATTTGTTTTTTGTAAAACCAACACATGCGGCATTTCATTCTGGCAAAAGAAAATTTAACATTCTTACGGGCATCCAAGTCACCGTGGTCACGTGACCCGAGGTCATATCGTAACTTCCGTATTATTTATTATATCTAAAAAGTCTGACCAGTAACCGTTTTCTTGAATATTTTTAAGTTCGCAAATGTCCGGATATGTAGATTCCGAGCAACCTTTCACAGAGTTGTCGGACACCGAGCAAACCCTTGCAGTGTGACTTCGACGAAATGCCGGAGGCAGTAACTCCTGAATGGTTGACTTGATCGAACTAAAATTTGCGCAGGTGTATTGAGGGCATATGAAAACCTTACACGCCAGTGTCGGTCAAAATTTGAGACGTGAGGACGGACAGTCACCCCATGTCGATTTGTCGTGGAATATCCCGGTTGCTAAAAACCGCACCACTTACCAGCCTTTTGATGCAAGCCAGTTCGTAACATCGTCATCTGAATTGCGCACCTGTTTGAGCTTGACTATGTGGTCGGTATTTAGACACCGTTTTGACCTCTGAGGACGGTGACGGACACGGTTGCCAAGCACTGTCGTTAATCTCATTCAGTCGATGTTTAAGACCGATGTGAACAAACAGCACCAGGAAACAGATACCACAGTCGAACCAGCACGGGGTAGCACTGTTATCGAAACTGTGCTGATTCCTGCCTGGTCTCTCGCTTCGTTCAGCTGTCATCACAGACGCATTGGCTCCTGGTGCTCTAATCCATTCTCTCCGCGTGATCCAACCGTGCCAGTCCTCTAAAGCAGTCCCCTCGTGTTGTTGGAGTCCTCTAACCCGGTCCTCTCCTGTGGTGCCGGTCG
Source organism: Capitulum mitella (assembly GCA_030062745.1). NCBI lineage: Eukaryota > Metazoa > Arthropoda > Thecostraca > Pollicipedomorpha > Pollicipedidae > Capitulum > Capitulum mitella. Next base: position 44,647,821 of record CP099839.1, on the reverse strand, counting down.
TCTAACCCGGTCCTTACCCGGTCCTTACGTTATCGTCTAACCCGGTCTAACCCGGTCCTCTCCATCCTCGGTCTCGGCGACAGGCGACGCGCCTCTGGCGTCGGCGGAGAGTCAGCGCGAACTGACCCTGGATCGCCTTGCAGCGATGGAGTCTCACGACTACGTGATGAAGATAGTACCCACCGTCTACGAGGACATCAGTGGGAATCGCCAGGTGTCGTATCAGTACACGTACGCGTATAAGGTGAGACCCAGTAAAGGAAAATTGTTGTGAAGTGAGGCCCATGGGTCCATTCATCTGCTCTTTTGCGCAGCTGCAGCGTCAAGCATCGTACACATCATCACACAGTGGAGAAATATGCGATGGAGTGCATGTCGGTTTATCTGTTCTGACGTTTTCTGTCTCTTATCGGAAAATGGACATCCATTTTTTTGTCTCATTTCCCCATTTTTGTTGCCAGTTGCGTGCCATCTTTTGTGTATTGATGGCCAGTCATTGCCAGTAAAAAAATATTAGCAATGAGGACTGCTGGGAAGCGCAGCGCAGCAGCGCAGGGATGTCCTGTAGTGGTATGTTTTCTTATAACGTTCGTCGTGTTCTCCTGTAGAAATACGGGGCTGCCACGGTGTCACTGAGGCTGGCTTAAGGGTTTTTCATGCAGTTCCTGTATTTTTCCCTCCTGGTGGGGCTGTTGCAGCCTAATGTCGTGCGTTGTGGTAACGATTGCTGTGACGCTCGTCAGGAATTCCCTCGCGTCCCTCCCGTCACATAACCTGTCGATAAACACCTAGCCTTGTTTCAAGACTCAGTGAGGACAAATGTCGGAGGCTGAAATGCGGCAAAGATGACACTGGGACACGCGAAGCCAAATGCTCAGGTGCGGTAGTCGGTTCTGACACAGTTTGCACCGATACAAAAGCCGCGTTTCCCAAAGTTGCAGTCAGCGGATGGTGGTTGTTCGTGTGGAGTAGACGGTCAGATGTTCCAGGTCATTGTGCGGTCATTTTCCGTGCTGGGTGAAATTGAGCACGGTTCCTCTGTGGTGTTCGCAGACGTACATTTCCTTCAGCCCCATGGGCCGGTTCATTCCGGCTATTTGGTTCAAGTACGACTTGAATCCAATCACCGTGCGGTACCATGAAAAGCGGCCTCCTTTCTACACATTTATCACGACGGTGAGTTCATTTCGTCTTTTGCTTCTGAGTTGTACGGAAACAGTGCTCTTGCGTTCGCTGCAGTATGACTTATTTTGTTACGAACACTCATTTGGGTGAGGACTGCATTCATTTTCGTTTTTCGGAACAACAGTATTTGTTACCATATGTGCATTGCGAAGACGTGCTACAGCTGTAAGTGGACTGTGTACTTAAGTGTTGGGATGACATTTTAGCCAGATACATATATATGTTTGATTGAGCATGATTGTTGTAACAAGGCAAGGTAGAATTAGCCTTAAATTCATAATACCCGGATGCCCATGGCCGAAGTATGAGATATTTTCTTCTCGTTTTTCGGGCGTTATGAGCTCAAGGCTAAATCTACTGTGCCTTATTGGGATGATATTGCTAATACGGCCATATTACGGCAAGCATTGAAAAGTAAACATTCGGCTCTTACCGCCTGAAAACCGTTTACTTCACTTTTCCTTTGCGTTTTGGTCATGCTGTATGCCGGTACATGTTGGTGTTTGGTGCCACACTGCAAAGTTGGCACGAATCTTATTCGGTTCCCAGTATTCCGGGAAGGAGATAATAGTTTTACAGCAAGTTTCCTTTGCCAAATTCACCGTTGTTTCACCCGGCACCGCCTGGGGGGGCTATCAAATAGGGCACCCTCCTCGATTTTTCGTGAATAACTTATAAATTATGAAAGCCAGCCCAACCATACTTTCAGGAACTGTTTATTAATGAATTCTGCGTATTTTGACAGCAAAACCGTTCCCATGATAGGTCAGGTCCTGGAGATATGACGTCATAAATGAACCCCTGCATGCATGTTTCGCGTCTTCGGGCGGTGGTGTGACCATGCTTTGCTTTTTTTATAATTTCCGCGAATATTTGTACAGACTGTTTAGATTTACAAAGGACACGGCCCCCGAAAGGATACACAACCGTGACACGTTATTATTAGAGCTCGTTCTAGGTCACATGCATGATGATAGTTGGACTGATTTGCATTGCGAGCGATAAAGGTGGTTTCCGCTGACCTTGCCCATCGTTTGGGTCAGACGAGCAAATATTATAATTATAATCTTAGAAAGGCTCACTAAGTGCAACGTGAGGTCATGTCAGGTCACCTCATAGGTTGATGTCAAAACAAATGAAATACGTCGTTGTCTGTGAAAGATCGTTCAGTCGTAGAAGTGATCAGTTATTGTTCCAAATCAGAAAAGGAAGAATGACTGTCTGAACTGACTTGGCTTGACCTTGACACGATAAGGAGCAGGCAAAGCAGATTTAATTAACACGAGATGTCATTTCATTTCTGGACGCACGCAGTTGAAAATCCCAACGAGTAATTATTGCTTTTTGTGAGGAAGAGTAATGCAACCTTATCTGACCCGACCTGTAATGACCTTGACTGGATGAAAAGCAAGTAATGCGAAACTGATCATCAGAAGGTTTCACTGCTGTCGTTTTGGTCACGTGGATTAAAACGACTTCGAGTTAGTACCGATCTGTGGCATGTAAAGTAAGACCGTTAGTTCACCTGACCTAGGTTGACCCTGATCCGGCATTTTTGTTACATTTTGGCATGTTTCCGATGTAAGGAGATCGCTAGCTTTCGTTTGATACGCAACTGAAAGCTATAAGACCAATATTATCGATGATATGATGTACGAACCGTTGTCACTTTTTTTGACGTCGTGTTATGCCTTTTTGCGTGACCTATGACCTTAGAGTCATCAGTCGCGTGACCAGTGCTTGCATAATATTTCCGAATTGCAAGACTCAGGGCTATCGATTGGTGGTAGACCGGTTCAGATCCGATGGTTAAATCCTCAGATAGCAGGGAGGGTGCCCTTTTTGACATCCCGCAGGCGGGCGCGGGTATAAAAAAAAACACGCCAAGTTAATGTTTTCGAAAATTACTCGACTCAGATTTGCCTCGCCAGTGTCAGAACGCTGTTCGCGGTTTGGTGACGTTTCGGCAGCAGCACGTCAGCACGGACCGGTCAGAAAGTAAAGCTGGTGTCTGTTGAAGACCATCTCCCGCCTTTCCCTGTGTCTGCGGGGACCTCTCGGGGACACTCAAGGTCACATGTCATTAGTCGTCCAACCGAGGACGAGCCCCCGCCCTTGGTTGAAAGGGAGCCGACCGAGGACGGCGCTATCCGCTTTGTAAGCCGGCGTGACGCTTAACTTAGGGGAGAAAGTGTTAAAAATAGACATTATCTAAGGGCCGATCCTGCACGTCCGTGGTTTAGCGAGCTGGACCCTTGGTCGGGGACCGGACTTGGCTCCTCTGGGACCCGGACCTGGATCCAGTCCAGCCCAGCCGGCTGGCCGCTGTTTCGTGCCA